>OZ024860.1:10191690-10336690 GCA_964017155.1 Oasisia sp. SBJ-2009
GTGTGTGTGTGTGTGTTTATTTGTTTGTTTGTTTGTGTGTGAGTGTGTGTGTGTGTGTGTGTGTGTGTGTGTATGTATGTGTGTTTGCGTACGCGCCTGTGTGTTTGTGTGTTTGTGTGTATGTGGTAGAGTGTTTGTATTTGTGCGCGCGCGTGTGTGTGTGTGCGTGTGCGTGTTTATATATGTTTGTTTGTGTGTGTGTGTGTGTGTGTGTGTGTGTGTGTGTGTGTGTGTGTGTGTGTGTGTGTGTGCGTGTGTGTGTGCATCTGTGCAAAAGAACGTGCTTTGCAATGCAAACATTGTAAATCCAGTCTGCTAACAACTATCAGTTATTTGACTAGTTTAGTTGTACCTACTTTTAGCAGGTTTAGCACGACGAGGTAGGCACAGGCGGGTGCTTGGGCCGGCGGGTCGGGGTACCAGCCGGGACCGGCGTTGAGCGACCCGTACAAAGACAGGCCTATCGGTTGAACGGCGAACTTGAAGAAGAACTGCGATGTGGCCGGACAAGCATTGCCAAATTGGTTTATGAACACGGGCCCATTTGCACTGTCCGCTTGGTTCGCGGGCGGAGTTGTTGTGAACGTGAGTTCATTGATGCCGTTTGAGAAAGGGAACCCGACCGGAAGTGAATGCGTTGGATGAACAATTGTACCTAACCGGGATAACATTTGCAATTTATATCTCGTGTCGCAGGCAACAAAGAGACAAGCCCTGCCGTTTTGGTCGGTCGTTGCCGTGGTTTGGAAGCTGACTACGCCAGTCTCGCTATCGAAACCCGTGGCCGTGACACGTCCACCATGCAGCGGTACGGAGAAATCGCTGCCGACATAGACATAGACAGCGACTGAGCAGAAAGGACGTGGGACCGAAACATCACAGTTAACGACTGGCGCATCTCGAGGTATTTCAGTCTGCCCCGTGAGGGTGCTGCCCATGCTCGCTTGTCTTCGTCGTCGACGGCGACTTCCGGTCATCATGTCCACCGTCTTCCGCCATGTTCCGCTTGCCCCGTCGATGACCCAAAGAGCGACGGACTCTCCAACGGCCAGTGCCATCGCGTCAGTGTTCAACGTCATCGTCGCCTTGCCACTCAGATACACCTCGTTGCCGTTCGTGTCTTCGGCCAGCAAAGTGACGACGCCAAACGTCTTGAGAAGTCGAGTTTCGCCCTCAGAGTCCTGGAAGGTGAACTCTCCCGACGCCGAGTCGAGACCGTCGGGTAGTCTGGGGTCGGAGATTGACAGGAACACGTTCACGTTGCCAGACACCGGGTCGCCATTCTTGTCCTGGAAGGCCCCGGGCGGGATGGTGACGGAGACAGCAGACGACATCCCCGGAGTGACAACCTGCAGCTGGGCGCCAGTTGCCGCATCGACGACATCTGGGCTCGGTCTGGCCACGAGGGAAACTTCGACGTACACCTGAGCCACGCCCTCGTTGACATCTAGCGTCACCAGCCGGGGCATGAAGGAACTCGACTTGACCTGGAAGACAATCACCCCCGCCCGTGGTGTCGCCTCGAAGAGGAACTGACTTTTCGTGACGTCATAGGTGACATCGTCGTAGAGCACGTGGACGTCGGTGACATCTGCGCCTGCGCTACTTGCTCTTCCGGTCACCGTCACCTTCTTGTTGTCGTCGCACCGAGCGCACTCACAAGACGCCACCTGGTGGACTTTGTAGCTGAAGCCGTCGCATTCGACCGGCAGTTGACGCGTGCTGCTCGGCACGCAGCACAAACCCTCCGAGTCAGAGGACGTTCGTGTCACGCACGGCACGTGGCTACAGCGACCAACGTTGACCGAACTGACCTTGGTGCCATCTATGGTGACCTTGCACGTTGGCGGAAGCGAAATGCTGAGATCGAGTGGAGATTTGTCACACGTGTCTGTTGCGCTGGCGTCTGAAAAATATAACAATGAACTTTGTAATGGTGAGTTGTGATCACAGATAGCGCCTACAACTACACTAATTTCGATATAAAATGTGATTCATGAGTGGTCCCTAAATAGGAATGAATCTATGGTGATTGTCTAGATCAATCTGCAGTCTGTCTAAACACGTACTTTAGTGTTGTAAACCTAAGATCGGTCCGTGATATCGGAAGACGAGGGATAAGAACCATCCCCGTGAGCCGTGGGACAACCTCTGGCTGATCGTCTCCGTTAAGAGCGGGATTGAGGGATGTCGAACTATACAATTATTGCAATTGATGTCGCCAGTCGCTACTGCGTCAACAGCGCAAATACACGACTGGTGGGAATCCCAGTATAACGAACTAAGTCACCTCCTAAACATTCCATGTAACACAAACAGCGTGTGGCCGAAATCTGCTAAGATATTATATGAAATGACCGGAGGTCGATCACACTCCTCATGGGCGATTTCATTGGCTGACGTTAAAGAAGGAGTGGTGGAGAAACAACTGGTACTGACGCAATCAATCGTTGTGACTCGCTAAGGGAGCGTACTCAAACGTAAGTGTGACTCATCTAGCTAATGCAGGCAACTTTAAAGGTCTGTGGGAGGCTCATTCCCTCTTGTATCCTGGATCCGTCTACGCAAAGACAAACCTAGGTATTATTACAAGTGATCTTCGCTCACCTTTGACGACAAGCGAGGCGACACGAGAGAAGATCTTGCCGCCGGGAGAGACGGCTCTACACACGTACTGGCCTACGTCATCGGCCTTCACACGCGCCACTTCATAGACGGAGCCACCAGATACACCGAACACGTCACTGCGTATGATTTGTCCGTCTTTAAACCTGGTGTTAAATGGTATATACGACATCAGTACAGAATCAGGAACAATAACAATAATTAAAGTGTGTTACTGCTACATCTAGTCCTTTATCATCTGAACTTTATGGGCGCTTTAACAAGACTTGGGTCGTCTCCGTTTTTATGAAGAGTCAGTAAAGTTAGATTGAAGTGTCCTAATGATTGACTGATTGATTGATTGATTGATTGATTGACTGTGTGTGTGTGTGTGTGTGTGTGTGTGTGTGTGCGTGTGCGTGTGCGTGTGTGCGTGTGTGCGTGTGCGCGTGTGCGCGTGTGCGCGTGTGCGCGTGTGCGCGTGTGCGCGTGTGCGCGCGTGTGTGTGTGCAACGTTAGTAACGTAATTCTCATATAAAATCGTTATCAGCATTGTGCAACTAACGCAATGTGGATTAGCTGGGCCAATTCGTTGTACACAGTAAATCTGTAAGATAGTCATTATGTATCGCATATAACTTTATTATTATTTCTTTATTAATATATTTATATATTTTAAAGTCAGTAAGTTGTTTGTATAACTTACTTTTCAAACGGTGTTTATTTACATAAATTAATTGCATATTTATTGTACAATCACATCCTGCATATTGCTCATTATTTTATCTGTTTTCCTACAATTTTACATTTATCTAACTTATAACCTTATTTATTTTTTATCTATTCATTTTTTAACATATTTGATCTTTTTACAGGCTACTTAGATGTGCTAATGTATGTACCAATGGGCTTCCACAAATCCACGTTAGTCGCTAGAGGCGCCAATACGCAACTAGACCTTAGTTGTATCTCAGCGCCTCCAGCGACTAACGTGAATTTGTTTGCGTTTTGCTGAACGCTTGTTTAAATCATCCTCAATAGGGCCCGTAAGTGGGTCACGATACGTGGCGAGACTACGCGCGACTGGAGCTGATTTGGGGATTGATTGGTCACAATAATAATATTCGATGGATGACAGTTGTAACTTCCGACTAATCAATACTAGGAAAATCAGGACATAAATATCTTGTGTTATACCTTTCTGATCTAAAATGTCCGATTTAATACTGAGTTTACCACACAATCATAGACATAGCGATTTATGTAGTGCAGATAATAGACACTCCTTATAGGGCGTGTAAGTCTCGCGCGCGAAAACGAGGCTGGGGACAATTGGGGGCAGGAAGTCCATATTCTCCATGTTAACGTATAGGACTTCGTTTTGTTTTTGGTTGTAATAATCGAACTGTTCCAGTCTAACTAGTTCAGTTATACTGTCCGAAGAATTATTACAAGCAGAAGCCGTGGAACACTTTGCCGGTGACAATGCTCACGGAAATCATGAATTGTAATCGATTGTTATGGTGGTTGCCATGGCATCGCCGGCTTGTACTTGTGGCGATCTTGACTAATAATGAAAAATGCAATTTTTCGCGCAGTACAACCTGTTTGGGGAAAACTTATACATGTGTTATTATTATGTCATATGTGCATTTAAACAACTTGTCAGATATAAGTGCTTACCGAAACGTACAGCAATGTAAAATGCAAATCCCGCTAAAGAAACACACGGCCTAAAATTGTGGGGAGTGTCTATTATCTGCACTACGCAAATCGCTATATGTCTATGACAGTGGGGTAAACTCAATATTAAATCGGGCATTTAGATCTTCTCTGCGATAGTTTCTATGTGGGCATGCCGTATGCGTGGTCAATAGACAGAACAGCCTGCCATATGTTCAATAGACAGAACAGCCAAAATAACGCCATCTTAGCACTGAATTCAATCGAACGTCCCGCGACGTTTCATCGACTGTAAGTGTACATTAATGTAGACATTATGCTTTCATATTGACGGACATGTTATACGATATCAATGCTTAACTATGTGTGAAGACGTAGCAGTTTCGTGAGATGCATACGACGAGCTGTAGATGATTTTAAACATCTTTTCTGGCATCGAGCCAGTAAACCTGTCGTCGACGTCGTGCCACCAGTCGACGTTCCATCGGTTGTAAATGTTCATTAATGTACATATTATACCTTCACATTGACGGACAGGTCAGACTGTAGAAAATATTTAGCTATGTGTGAGCCTTCGCAGTCATGCGAGTTCAACAGCTTATTGTATACTATAGGATGATTTAAACAAGCGTTCCACAACATTTGCTGCAAAACGGTGCCGCATTTTACACACGTCAAGACTCAAGAATACGTAAAAGACGGCACAAAGACCCTAGTTGTGTCAGAACGCCCTCTGTCCGATTAGTTATTGTGGTACCTCATTGTATATGGGTTTTTATCTTAAATAAATGTATTCGTATTCATTGGCATGGCAAGGCTTGGTGGTTTTCACGCGCAGAATTTGGATTGTGACGTAAGCAAATCGTGACCTAATTGATACAACAATTACTTTTCTGCCACGGAACTCAGATACTGCTGAGGGAATTGTGTTAGTTAAATGCACCCTCTAAACCCCGATATTGACGCAGGCATTCAGGCAAAAGATGTGCAGATGAACAAGCATGGACTGTTCGATTGCAATAGTTGGAACAGACGCTAACGCGCTTACATGAAGGCGCTGTATGTAACCTGCCAACGACCGGTGCCATGATACCTGACCGGGTGCCACGTAATCGCTAATAATCTGAATGACAACGCCACCTACCAGTCGTATTGCGTGACGTCAGGTTCAGCCGTTGCCTGGCAACTGAAGCGAACTTTCCCGCCAACAAAACCAGCCGTGCTCTTTGGTTCCATTGAGAACGTCGGCTTCTCTGCAATTTAAGTGCGCAAATAACACAACGTAACGATGACATGCCACAACAAATCGTGAGCGCAATGTATACGGGTGATGTGGGAATGTTAATAATTTTCATTTTCAAACCGTTCACGACTAAACTGATGGCCTACTTAATCTACCAAAGTTGCGTTCTGAGATCGGCAATCTTTTATATTTAGTAAATATTTAAGTTATGTTGAATCAACATGCCACAAAACAATGGGTACTTTTCCTGTCCTTAATGTAAACTTTTTTCAATGTTTGCATAAAAGGTGAGCAATGATATCGTGACACAACTCTTCAAGCCATGCCTGGCGATCATCAATTTGTCAATGAACTGACGAAACACTCACCTAGTTTGTACATGACCACACTGACGACGTACTTACCTAGCTTGTACATGACCACACTGACGACGTACTCACCTAGTTTGTACATGACCACACTGACGACGTACTTACCTAGCTTGTACATGACCACACTGACGACGTACTCACCTAGTTTGTACGTGACCACACTGACGACGTACTCACCTAGTTTGTACATGTTCACACTGACGATGTACTCACCTAGTTTGTACGTGATCACACTGACGACGTACTCGCCTAGTTTGTACATGACCATACTGACGACGTACTCACCTAGTTTGTACACGACCACACTGACGACGTACTCACCTAGTGTGTACGTGACCACACTGACGACGTACTCACCTAGTTTGTACATGACCATACTGACGACGTACTCACCTAGTTTGTACATGACCATACTGACGACGTACTCACCTAGTTTGTACACGACCACACTGACGACGTACTCACCTAGTTTGTACATGACCACACTGACGACGTACTCACCTAGTTTGTACATGACCATACTGACGACGTACTCACCTAGTTTGTACATGACCATACTGACGACGTACTCACCTAGTTTGTACACGACCACACTGACGACGTACTCACCTAGTGTGTACGTGACCATACTGACGACGTACTCACCTAGTTTGTACACGACCACACTGACGACGTACTCACCTAGTTTGTACATGACCACACTGATGACGTACTCACCTAGTTTGTTCATGACCACACTGACGACGTACTTACCTAGTTTGTGCATGACCACACTGACGACGTACTCACCTAGTTTGTACATGACCACACTGACGACGTACTCACCTAGTTTGTACATGACCACACTGACACTGCTGCCAGCAATGACGACGTACTCTCGTGTCGCGCTCTCGTAGCCATCTTTTCTTGCGGTCAGTCTCAGGCCAGAGCCGCAGACACCGGACAACGTGAACCGTCCGTCGCGACCACTCACAGCCGCCGCTGACCACTCCCGACCAACCGTGAAGATGTTGACATCTGCCAGCGGCAACGACGTCCGTCTGTCTGTCACTCTACCTTCGATGATGTCACCATCGCACTGACACACAGAACAGTCCGAGTCGAGATGGCCCCCTGGCGGACACGTGCGGGAACAATCTGCAGTTGGAAAAACACGTCATTTGAATTTCTCTGATAGATAATATTTTAATAATGAGATTTTGAACAGTAATGCAGCAAGTGACGATTGCCCAGTCGTTGTTATCGACACCTTCACCGACACAGCCGTCGGTGCAGTGTTGGTGAATATGTCGATAACAGCGACTACCCTAAACGACACTCCAGATGTAACTACCACTTGTATTCTTTTTTTCCAAATAGCATTCGCCTTTGGAACTCCCTCCCTCAACATATTGTAAATAAAAACAGCCTTGATTCCTTTAAGAGCAATATCCAGACCTTCCATTATTCCACCTTTTAGATATAACTAGTTCATTTGCACGCATTACTGTTACGTGCACAAATTACGGTTCTGATACATTGCAATGCATCCAAAACGGAAAAAATTATATATAATAATATTTCTGATTTATCCTGTTCGCCCGCCTGTATCTTCAGCATGTTGAAGCTAGGCGGTATTCGGAAGAAGAAGACAGTCGACGACGACCGACGACTATCCACGACGACCGATGACGACCAATGACAGACGAACGACGACCGACCACCGACCACCGACCACCGACCACCGACCACCGACCACCGACCACCGACCACCGACCACCGACGACAATAACCTCATGCTGGTACCCACCTGGACACGCCCACTGGTCACACGGCCGACTCTCACTGGACATTCCGACGCACTCTGAGCCGCCATTTTGTGGCGCCGGATCGTCGCAACGTCGAATACGTTGCTGCGTCCCTCCGTCACACGTGACTGAACACGATGACCACGGGTCCCACTCGCACCATTGACCGTTGATCACCAGACCACCCGTAGAGTCTTCTACAACAAATACATTAGGAATAGTTACCTAGCCTCTGTTTTTCGGTTTCATATATTTTATTTGTTATTATAAATCTGATTGATCCCGCGCTAAAACGTCGACCTTTACCAACGGTCACCCGCTAAAAATGGACGTATTACTTAGTCAGATAAATGCGTTAACACTAAACAACTCCAATAGAACGGTCAAATGGTAACAACTGTTTACATTTGTTGACAGTTTCAGGAATATGTAGTGGAATCAATTAGCGCTCGTGATTATGTGACATATTATTTCATGTCATTCAAAACGTACAATTAGTGTATTGTTAATTAACGTAGTGTGTAATTATTACAAACATGGTATGGTTTAATAGCCTAACACTTACTCAGGCAAACACACGTTGGAGACGTCCAGTCGCACGCCTTGATGTTGTCGTTCCACACAATTTTCGACGGACACGGTCGGTTGTCGTAGGTCAAGCCATTACTGCACGTGACGTACACGTCACATCCGTCACATGACTGGTAGTCGCCGTTCGGTTGGTTGGCGCAGGATCTCACGCAGTTTGTTCCGGTGCTGCTGCACTTACCTTGGACTGGAACATTACACACAGTAGTGTCAACAAATATAATAATTATAAATGTTATTATTATCACTAAGACCACATAACTGTGAAGACATACTATTTGATGAACACCTCGCGTACAACGGCGCATAATTATGTGTGCAGGTTTAAGTACTATTCCTGTCCACTGACGTATAAGGCAGACCAAATATATTCAAGCCAAAAGTAACCATACCTGACGTCATCACACTAACTAAAACGACCACAGACACAACGACGCATCGTAAACACAGCACCGCCGCCATCTTGTCTCAGATTCGGCAACAACGGGACGATGTCAGACGCGTAAGTGATGCTTGTTCTGCATCGGTGTGACCGTGTCTTATATACAGCGCTACGACACGCATCGGTGCACACGGTGGTGGTTTGTGACAAACAAGAAGGTCATCAATCTAGTTGGTTCGAGCAAGATTATAAAGTTCAAGGTCGTGTCAAAACTGTCTGTAAAGTGGTGGTTCCCGTAAACGTAGACAAACTTTATAATACACGTAGTTCCTATTTTTTCCAACAATGTATTTATCGATTTTTATTTTCTCAAAATATTAAATTTTATTAATGCATTGTTCATTCTAGTACATAGTTAACTTGGTATATATATATATATATATATATATATATATATATATATAATTATATATATATATATATATATATATATATATATATATATATATATATATATCATAGAGATTAACCTAACTCAGTATTTTATAATGGATTCATTACATACTTATTGAACTCCAAAGCTATACTCCACCAACGAAACCGGTTGCTTACGAATGTCTGTATACATGAATGTGTGTATTAATACACATAGCATTTTTTAAATGTTGTTAATATCACATTTGAACCGTTTTGCACCTATGGAAAATTAAATGTAGACAATCGATCTGTCACGAAATGTGTTTGCATCTGTTTTGTTAACTTTGATCGTGATCAATTGAATGGGGGCGTGGAGAGAAATTATTTTAAAACATGTATTATGCACAACCAACACCTCATGTTTTCGGTATGAATAACTATTACATGATCCACTGAAGCCATCATTAAAACTGGTTTGTAGAAAGTCGTGAAGAATTACTGAAATTCACCGCCACTCACGTCAGTTTTTGGGTTTTCCGAAATGCCACATTTAGTTTTAGTAGAACACTTCTGCGTGTCATTAATCAACATGTTGTGCTTCTGGGTTAATAAATGCCCAGACGCAACACCTATTCGGTGAACGACGTCAATTCATTGCTCTAAGTGACTGGATTTCAATCGTTAACTGACTGATGTGGCTCGTTAAAGTCTACGGTCACTCTGACATGCACCAACATTTTCAACATAAACGTCTGTTCTGTAGCTTGTTTTTGAGTGTCGTTTGATATATGGCTAGGGGTAATATGGGGGAATTTTCCCGATGTCTTCATACGTCAGCATTTTCATTCAGGCACAATTACTTCAGTCCAAGCGGGAGTAGGGTAACCTGGGGCAAAACGGCCCCTGGGGGTAATACGACCCCCCGTCTTTTCTGCCAAACGAGTGAACACAAACTAACGTTGAATAGTGGAACATGATACTGCTACCTAGCGAATACTCTTAGCCACTGCAAGGCTAAACGCTACCAAAAGTAAGTTCACAAAGCTTTTGTAAAGGTTTGCATACCCTGTGATCTAATAATCACTCTTCTGTTAAATCGATGCTAACACGTTCACCGTGTGATGATAAGCCAGCGACTGGTACTAATGCGCTCGCATATATACACGTTTTCAATGACTTTCATCGAAATGGGAGCGATATTAAAAGATTACATATGAAGGTGAAAAAGACAGCACTGTTGTGTATTGGGTAAGACGGCCCTGTTAGAACGGGGCAAAACGGTTCCGGGGGCCGTCTTACCCCGCCATGCAGTACGAATATGGTATGTAAACGCAATATAGCTGTGATGTATTTATAGCATACACAATATTTTTAATAAAAAGTGTAAGAAAGTCGACGAAAGCAGCGATGAAGAGGAATGGCCTTGTGTTGGTGTGCGGAGAACCATTCAGTTGCAGTCGGCCATAATATGTTTGGGTTCAATTCAAAGAATGCAAGAATTTGGCACACAGTGAGTGCACACCAGGGCTCCTGTATTTCGTGTGTCCCAACCGCGAGTCATAGTGTGATTAGATAGTAGAGTGTCTGCATGCCATATAATATGTTAATGAGTTTTTCCCATTGGAGGCCCTATTAACGTTTTGTCGATTACAAAGAAACTGTACCAGAGAAATGTTGTGTTATGCTCATCGCATTTCGCCAAAATCACATACCTCTAGCTATTGAAATGCAAGCATGTGCGTTGCTCGTCAATATTGATCAAATTTACCACGTATTTCTGCATCCGCAGGGTCGTATATAAAAAGGTTAAAAATCGCTATGGTAATAGGCACCTTTTGGCAAAGAAATTTTACATCACTAAAATGAGATCAAATTACACAAAGTGCATAAATTCTCTGGATCCACTGTAGGCGATATAAATATCCGCCAGGGCTACCAGGCTGTAATCCAAGGGGTGACAAGGCAAACAAAATGTAATAATCTATTATGTGCTTGATGGCTATATATAAATACAAGGGTGCAAAATGACAGAAAAGCATGATGAATATTTACTGGATTTAGATCAAGTTGCGGGCTGCTGCCAACGAAGCAATTTATCTATAGTGATTTTCCACTAGGTAGTCGGAAGTTTAGTTCTTATTATTAATTTTACTACTAGACCGATGTAGGGTTTTTAAGAGAAGGGAGTGATCAGTCTCGCTATATATGCCTATACATTTGTTTTATGAACTGAACAAGTATGAGGACATTTCCTATGCTGACCCCCTCAGGCCGTGGGGTGGTCAGCGTCCCCTCGTCCCCCACTGATCGACGCCAGTGCTGTGCCTGTGTAGAACTTCCCAATCCAACATTTTGGCAAAGAAATTAGTCATCACTCAAATGGGAATCTGTTACACAAAGTGCAGGAATCCGCCGCTTCGGTCGTAGGCGATAAGCATCAAGCAGGCGAGGGGTGAAAGTGCAACACAGATGTCATCATTAAAAATGTGCTTGATGGCTACAGCCTATTAATAATATCAAGGTTGATAGAGCCCGGCAGCGGCTTACATTTTCCCGGTAGTTATAAACTTTCCGGTTGGCCTTTCTGCGCAACAAATTTAAAATCATCAATGTGCAGCGAAATAACAATGCCTTTTTGGTATAAATGCCACGGGCTGTTCGACAACTCTCCTATGATGACTACTGTGAAGAGTTGTCTAAAATTTCGTTCAATACATTAAAATATTACGTTTGTTTAAATAACTATCACGGATTATGGCGCACTAACAGCAAAACATGCCTCAAAACAAGCCTAAAAATGTGTTTGCCTCGTGTTAATTTGCGATAAATAACTTTGCTGAACTTCATTTCGCGAATTTATTGTCTAGCTAGTCCTATGTAGCGGCTTTTAAGAGAGAGGAATGTTGAGTCAGGCTATATACCTCGCAATTTTTCTGAACTGAAAAGTGGGGGGATAATTCCTATTCCGATCGACGCCCGTGCGCGTGACGACACTGTGCTGCCGATGTGATGCTCTGTTGGGGTGAAGTAATTCCGCTGTGACACGTCGCAAATAGTCAACGGGCCTTGTCGCCAGCCAGCTATGACGGATATAGCCACACTCTCGATCTGTTTCTCGTCCGACACTTGCTTATAAAATTTGGCTGCTTAGAAGTGTTCGTGATTGTCATTGTTGCAACTGGCTGCGGGAAACAATGGGCTTCCCTACCACCGACATACTGAACTGGTCCTATGTGGCATCTTCGTCGTCAACAATCTGCATCCCAAACCGAAAAAGAAAGAAGTCTCAATCGCCACACGGAAGATCGTCGACCATCTTGAAGAACCGTCTCATATGCTTGTTTGGCCCGATTATGGTGATAATTGCCAATATAATTATTATTATCTAGCAGCTTATAAAGAATCGTATAGTTTATTTTTATAAGTTGTTCGATAATAAATAGTTTCAATGATTTCTAATAGAGCGATCGTCTCATCTCATTTTTGATAATTTTAATTTTCGTTGGGAGTACCTGAACGCACTAACTATGCATACATTTTCGTAAATGATCTATTTAAAGGCTATTTTGGGTAAAATAGCGCAGTTGTAATAACATGTGTGCACAAATTATTATTATTATATATATATATATATATATATATATATATATATATATATATATATATATATATATATATATATATATATATATATATATATATATATATATATATATATATATATATATATATATATATATATATATATATTACGCATGGTTATATCAGCGTTCGGCGTGTTTGTAAACACGATCCGTTTGAATGAGTGTAGTGTGAATACATGCGGTCGGCCGAAACAAGAGACAACTTGCTGCGCCGATCGAAGCGACATCGGTCGCTGGCGCTCCAGTACATGTTGCGTAATTTTGTACCGGGCGACGGTCATGGGGCGTGGCAGAGACTGGCTGTCCACGCACGTGTGACTGTCTGTCGAACGATCATGGGATGTGCCGATTATGTTGCGGGGAGCAAGTCAAACTCGAAAGAAGCGCATTTAACAAGTTCTAAGCTGATACAGTTCTAAGCAATGGTTTAATTTGAAAGAAATAAGATTAGTAATAACATTGAAAGTTTTCGAAAAGGCATCGATTGACGGCTTGTCTCTCCGACTAGATTACCCGGACGTGAACCAGCACCATGACATTTAAGGTGGGTAAAAGCGGTGCAGAACTACATACACTTTAAGGACACAGTAAGAAGGTCCACTTGGCTCTATGCTCTTTAATTAATTGCAGAACTTGTTTAACAGATAGAGATTATATTTTAGTTCTAATATCTACAACGTTAAGACCTCCGTCAGCAAATGTGTTTAATGGTGATTCTCTTTTCAAAGCCACTAGTTTACTGTTCCAAAGACTTTTATACAAATCTTTCTGCTTATCAATTCCACAACAGCGATAAACAACAATGGGCTCAAGGCGCTCCCCTGTGTCAGGCCAACATTTACTTTGGACTCTCCTGACACTCCCGGTCTACACAGCTCCCTGCTCTTCGTGTCCCCTCCACCAATTTGACCTCCCCCGGGACCTCTATCCACATCAGTGTTCCCATTGTCATTTCTCTTGGGATTGTGGCATAGGCCTTTACCAGGTCTATGACTCTAATTGCCATATCCTCGTGTCCTTCCAGTTTCTTCTCAACTGGCTAACTCAGGGCAAACATCCCATCCGTTGTTCCTCTTCCTATTCTAATCTCCAGCTGTTCTTCAACGATTCCCCTTACACTACTGCTCTTATTCTGCCATCCACTATTCTTTCCAGAAACTTCAACACATGCCTTAGCAACGTAGTGCTTCTATTTTTCATGGGCCATGCACATCTCCGTTTCGTTTCTATATTCAGACTATCAGCCCCAGTATGCATTCCTCTGTGAACTTCCCCTCTCCTTTCTCTTGCAGGCAATTTCTTTTGTCGATCATATTCCAACTCGCTCAGCCACCGCCAGCATCTCTACTCGCACTTCATCAATGCCTGTTTATCTTTCCGACTAGGCCTACACGATAAACAATAAGAATGGCTCAGGCTGTGACAAGTTTCATAAAGCTTGCATTACCTCCCACCACTGTAAACCATTTATTGTGAAGCATGTGCCTTGGGAACATGTATTTTTTTTTTTCAACCACAACAGTTATGAATTACACATCACAGTATTGGTGGAAAGGGATATGTTTCAACATACACACTCATACACGCTAGCACACACGCACGCACGCACGCACGCACGCACACACACACACACACACACACACACACACACACACACACACACACACACAGAATACCATTGTGATTATTATTTAAATTTATTTTCAACCACAACAGTTATGAATTACACATCACAGTATTGGTGGAAAGGGATATGTTTCAACACACACACGCACACGCACACGCACACGCACACGCACACGCACACGCACACGCACACGCACACGCACACGCATACACGCTACCACGCACGCACACACACACACGCACGCACGCACGCGCGCACACACACACACACACACACACACACACACACACACACACAGAATACCATTGCGATTATTATTTAAACCGTTCCTTTTGCATTTTAGCAAATAGATGAAAGAAATGCATAATAATAAATGAGTGGCGTTGCAATCCCTTATCGTTCTCATGCGCAATGTGTCAAAGTGAACAAGTTGGTTGTTTGTCTCTCTTTGTCTGTCTCCCTGCTAATTTACCTCCCTTCCTTTAAACATACTAAACATTTTATCTCTCCCTTCCTCCCTCCCTGGCCGCCCCTTTCCCTATCCCTGTCCATGTCCCTGTCCCTCCGCCTCTCCCTCACTTTCTTTAATCTCTACTATTCCCCTGATCACTTTCCCTCTACACCCCTCTTCCTTCATATTTTCATCCACCAATCCTTTTCACCCCTCCCATCATTCTAATTAAGCCGCAATTCAGTACGGCCATGGGTAATTGCACATTCGACAAGAAGAATGAAACTACTTGTGCAAGGCAACCGGGTTTTGTCCGTCGGTAATACCTGACATGTTTCATTGTCAATTAGCACAGACAATGCAAAGCTTCACTGCCGTGGACATTCTTAGCCTGACGTGCGGCCTCCGACAATGGTATGTTCTTGGTCCCGCGCAAGAACACACACATTGACAACGTATGATTAGTAACCCGTGTCGCGTTGCATCTGAGAGTTGCTACAAACAAATGACTTAAGCGTTCGATCGAAAGCATGGATTCGTCGAAGTGCAGTTGTATTCGAAATGCAGTTATTCTGGTTTTCAGTACAAGACCAACTTTGACGTGTTTATGGATGGTTCGTGTTGGGTCGGGTGCAGCGTATTATATGGTATTCAGCAAACGATACACATTTGACGCTTTGACAGTTGTTCTCGAATGAGCTGCACATGTTGCAGTTTGGGAGTCGTCAAACATTGGGATATACAACCAGACGCCAAAAAAGAGAACGACGACTGCTGCAGACATTGCTTTAAGGTAGGTAGACTATGTGTGTAATGTTGTTATTGTATTTAGAACGGCAATATGCAGCTGTGGGTAGTACATCAGATATATTGCCATGTGGTACAGTGTCGACATTCTATATTGCTAACTTGCATAGTCAAACCAGCACGCATACTTATGACTAATTTTTTTTATTATTATGCATAAATGTTAGCGTCACTCTATTGTGAATATAATTACGCAGATAACCCATTTCTCGTTAATCAAAGCATTACTTGGGAACATATTTGATATGTAATGAATAGATGCACTTGCTGATTTGCGTCGATATAAATCGTAGGCAAGCATTGTATTTATTAATTATATAAAATAACAAATAACTAATAGGTTTTAATCCACCTCGGTTTATTATCTTAAATTATGAATTCTCATATACCAATGCGAGTCATATTATTCATTGTAGGATGTACTGTATTATGTATCTGCGTTTAAAAATAATGCCTTATTTAATTTTATGAAGGAGAAAACGTCGGCAATGTGTGCGCCATATTGCTGCCCAACTTCCGCTATAGAACCATGAATCTGCATAAGTCAACATTAATAATTATATTTATGCATGTTAACATGTTTGATGTATCATATGATATAGTATGCCATATAAACCAAGTTATAAAGTAATGCTGCCACATAAATAACGTCAGATGTATCAGCTTACGTGTCTTACAAGTTGACACCACAATTTCACCAGCTAAGGCTCGACATGGGTTTATAAGCAAACAAAATGGCTACCTTCATTGCAACTGAGTGTTCCGACCGCACGTGGCGGAAGGGGTTACCAGTGACGCTCATCCTATGGAGGTCACAACCGATCTGGCGAATCGGGGTTTGGGCCAGGTAATTTCCCTCCCATAGGAACACTTCCGGCGGAAGTCGGTCAGTTGTGAGGGAGTAAGGATTGTGACCAACCGTGCCAGGGAACGTTATGAGGAGCAACCGATGAGGTATCTCTGGCCGAACTAGTTACATTAGATTGTACTACAGGCTATGTACACAGTGTCTCCCACTTCCTCATTCCCTCTTTTTTTTTCAAAGTTTTTCTTTAAAACAGTAAATGACAAGGCTTTTAATGTTTAACTTTAAAACACATTTTTTTTGTTTTAATCGTACACAACATCTCAACTTCACGATAAGCTTTAGTTAATTTGTTGCACGTACGTAAATAATAAATAACTAAGATACAATAATTGTTACTATTTACATATACTACTACATCTTTAATCGTCACTAAATAAATAAATCGAACTATAATATATTAATAATAATACATTCAATGTATGAATAAATAATTGCGATCATTCAATGTTAAGATACTTGTTAAAATGTTGTTACGTTTATTTATACATGTATATGTTATCTAGTATAACTTTTGGTTATAATCTTTTCAATGAGATATTAATTAATGTTAAATTAATATTTATTTACTTTTTGTACACAACACGTGACAAAGTACCTGCATTGATCAGCAAAACAACTAACACTATGACACATAACGAAGATATCTTATACCTACATAGTTTCATTTTCATTATAAAAGAAGAAGAATTTGTTTTTATTTGACCATTATTTCAAAGCAATATTTAAAAAATTAATTAGAACAATGCAAACATAAAAATACTGTTTTAACACTAAAGCCCTGTCAAGTGTTTCTCTAAATCATTTTGTTCACTTGCATAGTTTAGGGTAATGTCGGTTCAGTGTTGTGTGTGGCAGGTTCATACCCTGCTGGTGTTCCTTATGCAAACATTACATGTTGTGTGCACACACATTGATTCCATTTAATAAGTTTAGCTGGTTTTGTGGTATTTTAGAAATGCAATGAACTACTTGTATACATAAGCAGGAATATCAATTGTTTCTTAGTAAATGTTGTGCATCTTGATTGCCAAACAAAGACCGATTAATATCCAACTCACACAAGTACAACGTAATACCGACATGTGGGCTATAGAAGAAGGCAGATAACATGTTTCTCGCTGGCAGCATCATATGGCCAGCGTCAGAGTTCTGCCAGGTTATCAAGTTACACAACAATCATAACTCTTGTAAAGGTTAGCGTAGAATATGTTGAGGACTGCAGTAGCCATATCAAAGTATGGTAGTTACAAGAGGTCAAGGATGTAAGTAAAGCCCATATCCCAGTGGTGGACCATGTGCTGAAGAAACCTCATCTTTCAGACTGCTGCTATAAGAAAAATGGAGACTTCAATCCGACATATCATGATTGGCTGGGGGGAGAGAGAGAGATAGAGAGAGAGAGACAGAGAGACAGAGAGAGAGAGAGAGTGATAGAGAGAGAGAGAGAGAGAGAGAGAGAGAGAGAGAGAGAGAGAGAGAGAGAGAGAGAGGTGGTGTCCACAACAGAAGAGAGTAAAGTGGGTGAGAGTGGCTGATGAGAGTGATAGAGAGAGAGAGAGAGAGAGACAGACAGACAGACAGAGACAGAGACAGCGAGAGAGACAGACAGACAGAGACATACAAACAGAGAGTGAGAGAGCCAGATAATGAGGTAGAGAGATAGATACCGGTAGGGAATGAATGTTGGTGAAGAGAAAGAGTTGAAGAATGTACCTGAAAAGAAATAGATGGTGAACACATCTAAAGTGAAAGATTTTGTGAACGTGACAGTGATTGCACAGATTAAGAATATGGATTGTATTAACTTGGCTTAAACCATCTACTGACAAATTAGTGAACCCGTGCATATGCTCAAAACTGTTAGTATGTATCGTTTTCTCAGAGTGTATGTACACTGCTTTGTGCTACTAAGGCTTTATAACAGTGTGGCACTGTTGTATGCATTAATGAATCTTTTTTTTTACATATAAAGTACTTAACTTACCATTTATGAAATGTTTTGACAATTATGTTCCATTCAATTTCAATCTTTCTTCCAAGGGAATGGACATATTTGTGTAAATAGCAATCAACATTCACAGCGGAGTTTAGAGAATAAAATTAATATAAAACTACGTGGTAATATGTTACTGTTGATCTAATTTCTTAGTTACTCTATGTTACATATAAATAACAAATATCCTTATACATGAAACCATGATCATGCATTCTTAAATCCCCTCCACCTTTATATGTAACTGACCTGTGTATAATTATAACTTCACTACACCCGCCAACACTTCTAGCTGTTCAGATATGCATTTATTTATGGGATCTAGACTCCCTTGGGAATGAATGTAACATAGCAACAGGATGTCATGTTTATGAAATAGTCGTTTTTATGGGTTCAACACACGTTAATGTTGTACTTTTACACACAAACCTATATTACTACAGTCACTACTCAACCGCTGGGACATATTGCACACAGATGGTAAATAGTACGTAATAGGTACATTAGGTGTTACATGGTTATAACAGCATTCTAAGTACAGTGAAATGCGTGCACATCCATGGTATGAAACAGCCACCACACATATTTTATACACATGTCAAAAGTTCAAAAGAGAGGAAGGGAGAGAGAGGGAGTGAGAGACAATCCCTGAAAGCAGATAACCAGCAACAATAGATAAGGATTACAACTTAAGTTGACCGCCAGTTAAAATGTAATAATTAAGTTAACACATTGAATTTTATTATTATATTTGCATGGAAAACAAGTTTTATTTGTTCACATCAAATTCATGTTCAACTAGGTATCAGCTTACATGGATGTTGGGTTGTTAACGATTAATACATAAACACATATCAATCTGTTAATTTTATGATCTCAGTCCATAGCAATAAATATAAACAGAAAATGTGCTCACATGTGACATGCATAAAACACTGGACATAGTTTATCAACGTACACTATTGTTGCTACCATCTTGTCACATCAACTGCAGTAAGCAATGAATGACCTGTGGCAGGTCATATTATCTAGGGGTGACATGATAACTCAATAAAAGAAATGTTTTGAAGTTTGCTGTGCAAAGAGTGGACAAACAATTTGTAACCAGTCACAAAAATAGTCATTTATTTCAGTCGACAGTTCAGCAGAATAGAGACATGTCTTAAAAATAACCCACCAGAATATAGACAGCCCACCAGAATACAGATGACCCACCAGAATAAAGATCACCCACCAAAATATACAGCCCACCAGAACAAAGATAGCCTAATCAGGGAGTAAACCTTCAACATGCATGTTGAAGTCATAAGGAGAAAATAGTAAATGAAAAAAACCTAGGAGCTGGTAACCTCCCTAGTACTGGGACTCTCAAATGTTAAAGAATTAATACTTTCAAAGAATGGTTGTAGCATGAAGCCCATTACACAAAAATATAATGGGGCAATATATATATATATATATATTGCATTCAGACTTCAACGTTACTTAACAACATGAGAGTTGTGCAACTAATCAACAGAACTAATCAGGAATAGGAATATATTATACATATACCAGTTTTGTGACAGCCTTGGAAATGTGTGCAAACATAGTTAATCACCATGGCAATATGTCAGCATAGCAGACCTTGCATAGCAAGCCTTGATAGAAGTGGGCCCAGCATCGATGACCACGTCACCATGGCAACAGGTCAGAGTTGTCATCTTGTTAGAACCTACCCCACATTGACACAGTTTATGCCAGCAACACACTGACAAATGTAAATGTGACAGCCTTGGAAATGTGTGCAAACATAGTTAATCACCATGGCAATATGTCAGCATAGCAGACCTTGCATAGCAAGCCTTGATAGAAGTGGGCCCAGCATCGATGACCACGTCACCATGGCAACAGGTCAGAGTTGTCATCTTGTTAGAACCTACCCCACATTGACACAGTTTATGCCAGCAACACACTGACAAATGTAAATGCGTGCAACACAGTGACACTGTTAGAGCTTGCAATACACTGACATTGTGACTTCCTGCAATACACCGACAAATGTTAATGCGTGCAATACACTGACACTGTTAGAACTTGCAACACACTGATATTGGGACAGCCTGCAACACACTTACAAATGTTAATGCGAGTAACACACTGACACTGTTTGAGCTTGCAACACACTGACATTGTGACAGCCTACAACACACTTATAAACTAAATGTTAATGCGTGCAACACACCGACATTGTGAGAGCTTGCAACCCACTGACAAATGTTAATGCATGCAACACACTGACACTGTTAGAGCTTGCAACACAAGGTTTGGTTTGATGACTTCCTTACAGTATGTGAGATCTTTATCAGGCTTGACTGTGTGCATCTTAAAGGGAAAACAAAGTCAATGTTTGAATCATATGGGATTAACAGAGTTAATAAAAAGTAACAACTTCCAACAACAATCATATTTTTAACGTCAGTGGTTTACCAGGAAAAACATGTAAAACACATAGACATAGAAAGTCTACAGACTACGCCATTTTAGAAACAAAATGACGTCAGAGAGTCGTCTTGGTCGGCGTGAACTGTGCATGCATATTATTATCTGTTACTTTCTAACCTAACCATGAAAACGACCGCCAACAGCCGCCACATTTCTCCCCACATTTCTTACATACATATACATACACTACATTACAAAAAAATCACTTGTATTCGTCTAACGAAGAAAATTCACAACAGAAACGCAAATCTTGGCGAACGGCAACTCGACAACTTCGACTACCGTAAACTCGCTATTATAAGTTAGCTTTACACAAAATACCGCTAGATGGCGCGCGAATATTTATTAACCTTACTGCATTCGCACGCGCGAATTAATTTAATTAATGAAGTCACATTGTTTATTTTATCAATATTTCTATAAACATCCCGTGTGTACTGCGAGCATGCAAGCTTATATTACATAAGCGATGTTTTAACAATAATAAATAAAACAATAACATGTTAATATTACTGTTTTTAAATCCGTCTTTTTCTACCACCATAATATTTCCCATATATTCATATTCCTTTTTACATTTTAGTGATTTATTGTTCCGATAATTAATAAAGTGTATTGTTCAAAAATAATAATTATTACATATCTGATGGTGGAAATGTCATTCATGAGTAGAACAAATAGCTTCAGTAATATGTTCTTATGCATAATGGTTGTGTATGTGCTGAATGAAAATTATTATTACGTCGTACTTATTTTACTACTTTAATTATTTATTACTATTAACCATACTTTTATATTCATTTATTACAATTGTTGTTATGTAATTTGTATGTTTATTTATGACTGATAGGTCAGCTTAGTTAATGATATAGAAACATGTATTTTCATTATTTATTTTTAAATAATATTATCTGTGGGTAGTATTCTCTTTATTGTATTTTTAATAGCATTATTTTGTGAAGCGCCACAAACAATTATGGATGTGGCGCAACATAAATAAAATATTATATTATATTATAATAAAAAACAATTGTTTGTTTATTTAATATAGCGCCACATCCAATTTAAACTTGTTCATGGCGTTTTACATACATTAAAATGCTAAACAACAAATACACACCAGAAGAAAAAAAAACATAAATATACTAGAAACATATATGAACAATTATAAAAATAAAATATCAATATAAAAATAATAAAACTTATAATTTCCTGCAAATCATAGTGATGATAATAATTAATTATTATTATTATATTATTTATAAGTAATTAAACTATTTCGCGCGTGTGAAGTAAAACAATTAAATATTAGCAGTCAGAAACGTGGCGTCTAGCGGTATTTTGTGTAAAGCTTTTAAAAGCGATTTAACGGTACCGCTGAGCGGCCGAACAAGTTGTACTCGAGGTCTGCGCGTTTTTGTGTGTGAATTTTCTTCGTTAGAGGAATGCAAGAGATTTTATTACATAACATAGTGTATGCATATGTATGTAAGATATGTGAGGAGAAGTTTGGCGGTTGTTGGTGGTCGTTTTGATGGTTAGGTCAATCAAATCGGGTCGTCTAGGATCCGCGCTGTGTCTGTGACTGTCCAAACGAATCCAACGAACCACTGTTTCAGTTCTGCTCGATTCATAGGTTAACAAGAAAACATCTTACTGATACTGTCTTTCACTGTACTATTACTATAAGCGTTTGAGGAACAGTGTGGCATATTGATGTCGCGATTTCGTTGTAAACCGACGTAAGGCAACTTTTAGCGTACCGCTTGGCTCTCTGTTATGACAGCTGAACCAGCAGACGACTCTCTGACGTATTACTTTTCCAAACTGCTGGGTTGTAATTGGTTGCAAGGTCCAAGATGGGCCGGTTCATGGTGTCGGTGATTTAGCTAGATTTTCCCACTTTAAGACCACTTTCTGAGGTAACCACTAAGGTGAAAAATTGGATTGTAGATGCAAATGATTAGCTAGTGTAAACTCTTTTAGGTGCATAACACTAAACTGCTGCCTTTTTTTTCACTTTAAACATTGCATTACCATACCACATGCATAGACAGAAACACAAATTTCTCTTCGCGGTGAATGTGAATGTGAATGTGGCTGTGGTGATGTGTGTGCGTGCGTGCGTGCGTGCGTGCGTGTGTGTGTGTGTGTGTGTGTGCGTGCGTGTGTGTGTGTGTGTGAGTGTGAGTGTGAGTGTGAGTGTGAGTGTGTGTGTGTGTGTGTGTGTGTGTGTGTGTGTGTGTGTGTGTGTGTGTGTGTGCGTGCGTGCGTGCGTGGTGTGACTGCACATACGGGCGGCGCTGTCTTGTGAAGAGAGCTGCGTGAGCCGTATTTTCAACATGACACGACATCGAAATGGGACGTGTTGAAAATGTTTGCGGTGACGTTCGCAATTTCTGGGTCGTCGGATATTGACCTCGGAAGACAAGACGGGGGCGCTGCATTGGAGGAGGGGGGGGGGGGGGGGTGGTGGTGGTAGTGTTTTGATACCTGTTCGCGGCGAATTTCACAAATGAAGAATGTTCATGGCGGAACGTCTATGTGTATATATATATATATATATATATATATATATATATATATATATATATATATATATATATATTTAGGCGCACTTCACCATCGAAGCGTATAGGAGATACGTTATTCTAATGAAAACATTGCGAGGCACAATTGCGACGATCGATCCATCAACACACCCTAGATATGTGGCCTCTTCGTCCTCAACAATCTGCATACCAAGCCGAAAAAGAAAGCATTCTCAATCGCCACACGGAAGATCGTCGACCATCTTGAAGTATTGTTTTATTACCTAACAAAATGATACATCGAATGACGAAAAAGACACCGTCGACAATCAACCAGTCATTTAGATTAGATATGATACATATCTGGTTAAAATAACTGACAGTTGAAGACGGCGGGTAAGCCATGGAAGGAATCTGCAAGCCGGCGAACCTCCAACCCCTTTCGGGGAGGAAGAAGTCTGATTTCCCAATGCTTGAACAGCGAAAAGAGTTTACTCTCCTCCCGACCAAGGTTACCGAAAATAAATTACACCGATCTACACCCTATAACACCCTAACATTTAACGTCCGATAATTGTGAATAAAGTCGGCAGCCGCTTCAATAACTTAAATTGAATCTGATGTCTCATCCCGTGCGACCGACGTTCAATATGAAAGCCTCTTTGAGTTCCAATCCGATGGCCGTATTGTGCGCGTCGTATAGTTTGCAGGGCCTAGACTCTCTAGTCCACATCTCGATGTCACCGTGGCCGTTTGCTACAACAACATAATCATTGAAGCGATTTAATAGTAAATGTATCGATAACGAGCAAGTAGAAGAAGTGAGCAAAACTGACCTGCAGCGGATCCATTTCGACTTACATTACATCTTACATACATCTTACGCCCTTCTCGTTGTCTCGTTGTTGGGCGGAAACCACAATCACGTGACCACTAATTGTGCGAATCCGCAGTTGCGCAATGCGCAACTTCCTGGCAAAGCAGTGAACGTTTGCGCCTGCGCCTATTCTTATATTTCCTGTGGATGTTCGCGGATGCGTTCGCGTATTTCTCTGTGTATTCGTGTTATTTTAAAACATTATACTTTTACCCTTGAAGGTGGACTTTTGGGACACTATCCGCCAGGGAAAATACAGAAAACAAATTGAGAGTGTACTTGTTTTCATGAGAGAGTGCGCGTGAATGTGCGCGCCCGCAAGTGTATGCGTGTGGCAAAACGGCCCCTGGGGGTAATACGGCCCCCGTCTTTTCAGCCAAACGAATGAACACAAACTAACGTTGAATAGTGGAACATGATGCTGCTACCTAGCAAATACTCATAGCGACCGCAAGGCCAAACGCTACCAAAACTAAGTTCACAAACCTGTTTTAAAGTTTTGCATACCCTGTGATCTAATAATCACTCCTTTGTAAAATCGATGTTAATATGTCCACCGTGTGATGATTAGCCAGCGACCGGTACTAATGCACTCGCATCTATATACGTTTTCAATGACTTTCATCGAAATGGTTGCGATATTAAAGGATTACATGTGAAGGTGAAAAAAGTTGGCACTGGTGTGTATGGGATTAGACGTCCCTGTCAGAACGGGGCAAAACGGTCCCGGGGCCGTTTTGCCCCGCCATGCAGTACGAATATGGTATGTGAACGCAATAAAGCTGTGATGTATTTATAGCACACACACTAATTGAAATAAAAAGTGCAAGATTATCGACGAATGCAGCGATGAAGAGGAATGGCCTTGTTTGGTGTGGGGAGAACCATTCAGTTGCAGTCGGCCACGAGGAGTCTGGGTTCAATGCCAAGAATGCAAGAATTGGGCTCACAGTGAGTGTACACCAGGGCTCCCGTATTTCGTGTGTCCCAACTGCGAGTCAGAGTGTGATTATACAGTAAATTATCTGCAAGCCATTTGTTAATACAATATGTTAAAGATTGTAAGGACGCAAATTCCAAAGCTGATGAGTATTTTCAGTGACGAGTGTAATAATAATGCAGAGTATTGCTTTTAATGACAACAGTAATTTTTTGACATATTATAATTAATGATGAGTGGTTTCAACTGATGATTAGGTTATGTATCTGCCGCGAAGTATCTGCATGCCATTACTTTAGTATAATATGTTCAACACTATAATGATTTTAAGGCCTGTGATGATAATAATAACTTCATTGTCCAATTCATAGAATGGAAATACATTTTGCACTTTGGAGGTTGCATAAAAACACAATATTTAAGTCACGTAGTAATGCATGTATACAGTAAAATCAAGCATGTAACTATATAAACGTTAGCTAAAAATATAAATATGATATATATTGGAATAAATAAATATACAAAAACAATATTATAATAGGATAAATTTATTAATTTATAAATATGATAAAACAACATTGCATTGGCAGCGGTAGAGAATGTGATAGTTCAAGGATTATTTTGTGTGTGGCTGATTCAGATACTTGATGGAGGATGGAATGAAGGATTTAAGGGCTCGCTGGGTTTTTACTGTTGGCATTCTGTACCTCCTTCCAGAAGGGAGAAGGTCGTAATGGTCGTGTAAAACGTGGGTGGGGTCAGATAATATTTTGGTTGCCATTTGCAGTGTTCTTGACTTATACAATTGCTCCAGACTGGTATCGGGTGTACAGCACATAGCGATTTTGCAAGAAATGGTGTATATTCTGTTGAGTTTTTCTGTTTTTGACTGAGAGATTTCCCCACCAGCAAACAAGACCGAACGTCATAACACTTTTTACAATTGAATCGTGGAACACAAATAAAATGTTTCTGTCAATGTGCAAGGCATTGAATTTTCTCAGGAAGTACACTTTTTGTTGGCCTTTCTTATATAGATTCATTGTATTATCATCCCACCTTAGTTTGTCATCGATTGTTGTACCCAGATATTTATAGGAATGCACTATTTCTATGTTTTGCCCATTGATGTTGACAGGGGTGGGGTGATGTACACCTGATCGAAAGTCTATTACAAGTTCCTTGGTTTTGACAACATTTAACTCAAGGCAGTTGGCCACACACCATGACACAAAGTGATCTATATCACTTCTGTAATCAGTTTCGTCGTCAGACAGCAGACCGACAAGAGCAGTGGAGTTCTTTAGTAGCACAAGTCGATAGTTTTGTTTCCGCGTGTCGTACAAGTGACATATTGTTTGTAAGTCGGAATATAAGTTCGTAAACTGCAACCGTTGAAGTCGCCGAGAAGTAGTCTAGGCGCACTGGGTGATAAGTTGTCAACTTCGTTTATGTGATGTGTTATTGTATTGTATCGATGCAGATGCCAAATGTGATCGTAGTGTCGAGTAATACAGACAGGAGCTGATAGGTAGGAAACCGGAATGTTCCGGATGTAAGACCAATAAAGCGGGAGAACTGTAGACGTGCAACAAATATTATCAGTATTATGTGACCGTGTTGTATTGTCGAAGAAGCAATAGAAAACAGACATAACAATGATGAGTCTAATTTAATTCACGATGAGTGATGCGGATTGGTGATTATTTCTGCTCACGATGAATGATGATAATAGTAGTAGTTAATGACGGGTTAAATAAATAATGAATAAAACACGGTTAAAGCTAATATTAAAGTAAATAGGCTCGGGGCCGTTTTACCCCAGGCGAGGGGCCGTTTTACCCCAGGCATGGGGCAAAACGGTTTTATTGGAGCACATTTTAAACTTGTTATAACTTACGTTTTGGTTATTCAATCGTTCAGAAACATGTGTCATACACAAAGCATATATACCTCAACAATATTACTGCACAATTATGCATCGACAAGTTATGGATACAAAAACAAATAACTTTTCCCTTAAGGGGGCCGGGCTGCCCCAGGTTACCCTACTTGACATTCATTGAAATTAATTGCCACGTTATTTTATTGAGTGATTATCCCGAAATATTATAAGATATACGCATAGCCTATAATACACACAGATCAAAGTGGCCAATCAAGAATAAACAAGGAAAGAAGCTAATTGCTTATAATTCCTATTTTCGTTCATTAACAACGTATGCCGCGGTATATCTTGGTGCACTAAGTCTGATGCGAACATATCACAGTTATCCAGTTTTTAATTTAGATTAAAACGTAATAACACATTTTCTAACTGTTCGCAAATACTAATACGTGTTATTATATTAAAAGTGTTAGTAGCGTAGTTCATCGTTGTAGTTAGGAGTGGTAGCCCGGCTGTACGCTTTGTGATACAAGCATGACATTTCCACCAACTTAGAGCATATGAATACACAAATATTTGTATATAAGGCCAACTCAGATTTCCCTTGGTTGGCGTGATGGCTACCGAAAACCTGTTGTTTTATAATATAATAGCTACACCATGTATAGCAGTCATAGGGATCGTTTTTGGACGTCCAGCTGCACATTAAAAAATGGAAAGTCTCGGCCATGGTTTAGAGACATGCAAAATCATTGCATTACCGGAAGCGCACATCCTGTTTACAAATTGTCCGACTATACATTTGAACAAGTCGCAGATCTCAGGTGGTTTCCTCAAAACAGCCCAAACTTGGGCTAACGCATGAGTTTGTAGTGGTTCTTATGCACATGCGTTTGATAGTAGGTTCTGTTTGTTTGTTTTAGCTTGTCTGTCCTGCTTAAAGCCAGCCTTGCCCAAGGTGGGCCCACCCGTTTTGCGTTACAGTATTGTTTAGTGCAATTGGAGTTATCACTGAATGGTCGCTCATAAAAGATACTAGATTGTGACATATGTCAGCCTAATGTGTCTGCTCTGACATGTGGAATTGTCAATGTCGTTTCGGGGTGTGTTTTTGAAACACCGTGTTAAATAGTAATTTTGACAGTACGGCGCCTTGACTAACAAACGTAAATCTTGCTCAAGGGCCCGCTGTCTACGTTCGTTTTCCATCATACCAGTCTGACCAAAACAAGATCCGCGAACGCAGTAGATCAGACCCCGGTGTCCGTCAGCGCCATTGTATTGTAAGTGGCGAATGAAGCACGTCGCGGGCCA
The DNA here is from genome assembly GCA_964017155.1 of Oasisia sp. SBJ-2009. Lineage (NCBI taxonomy): Eukaryota > Metazoa > Annelida > Polychaeta > Sabellida > Siboglinidae > Oasisia > Oasisia sp. SBJ-2009. The sequence continues at coordinate 10,220,190 of OZ024860.1, forward strand.
AACGACTTGGACACGTCAGAGCAGTTGTATAACTGTCAACGGTCAAGTTAACTAATGTTTCTTGTTCATGTATAAGGTCAGTCTGGCCCAGGGATGTGTCACAAGGTCGACACACGCTGTAGATCAAATATTGTCTTATGTCAGTCTGACCCCGGTCCGTGTGACAGGGTCAGGACATGAAGTAGATCAACCACCGTTGTCTCTGACTTGCGCGTTTGAGTCAGCCTGATCCCGAACTTCGGCAGGGTCATAAAATACTGTTTCTATGAGGTGGACGCCGACAAACACACACACACACACAAACATACATTCACATACACGCACGCACACACTCTCTCTCACACACACGCGCGTACGCGCACGCGCACACGCACACGGACACACACACGCACACATTTTCATAGGAATTACAGCATTGAATGACATTGAATGTACAACTTGGCCTGATCTCAAACAATATTATTTTATCACACCAGTACCATTACACAGAGGTACACAAATCATTACTGAGAGGACATGTAATGTCGAAATTATATCGCGACTTTTTCTATTCAAAGCCATTTTCGTGCACAGAGCCGGAATACGTTAAATGAAATCGAAATGAAGCCGTGTAGAGTTTGTTTTACTATTTGCTAACATTTCGAGAATTTCGAGAATGCCACTATTTTTGTTTCCACAGTCGGTGTATAGGAATATTGCTACTGTTATTGAGAAACTGCTTATAAGTATTATGTAGGATCGCTAATTTGAAAGAAAACTTCTATGATAATCAAGTAAAGCTTATAAAATTATTATTTTAAGCGAGTAACGTATTATGCGGTCGCATTCATATTATTTGTAACGGCATTATATTAAATATGTAATTCACATGAATATAACGTCAGCGTCTAAAAACCTCTCTTTAAAATGGCCTATCCTCCTTATATTCATAGTGCTCACCTTCGTCCATCCGCCGTAGGCTGGCGTAATGTTTTACGATTACGAGATTGTTTAATGCCTTGATTTTATCGCGCCACTGAGCTCGACCTTCGAGGATATTGGCGCATAAGAAGTCGACATCATCATCATCGTTATTATTACTACTATTTTTTATCATAGTGCATAAAGTGATAACAAATAACTATTTTTAATTGCGTAGCGTATTGTGCGGTCACATTCCGATTCATTGAAGTGGGATTGTGTTCAATGTGTAATTCCCACGAACACGGGATGAACTAATTTCAAAGAAAACAAGCAAAAGAAGTCGTTAGTTCTAATGGGGTTCCGCAAATCCACGTTGGTGGCTAGAGGCTCTGATACGCAACTAGACCCTAGTTGCGTATCAGCGCCCCTAGCGATTAACGTGGATTTGTTTGGGTGTTTTGCGGAACGTTTGTTTAAATCATCCTTTTCGTATAGATGAAGGATAAGGTATTGACTGTGCAGGCGCGTAGCCAGCGATAGTTTGTATGTGTGCATGCCATATGTGTGGTCAATAGACAGAACAGCATGCGGTATGTGTAGTCAATAGACAAAACAGCCAAAACAACGTAAATGTACATTAATGTAGACACTGTGCTTTCATATTGACGGACATGTTATACGATATCAATATAGCTGTGTGAGGCTTCGGAGTCATGCGAGTTCAACAGTTGATTGTAGGATGATTTAAACAAGCGTTCCGCAAAACCGTGCCGCATTTTACACACGTCAAGAATACGTAAAAGACGGCACATAGACCCTAGTTGCGTCAGAGCGCCCTCGGTCGGATTAGTTATTGTGGTACCTCATTGATTCAAAAGGTGGTACGACGTCACAATCACGCACTCGACAGGTAGCAGTAACTGTCAGAAAAAAGTTTCCCAGTTAGTGCCGTTTTTTGAATGTGACGTCATTTACGATCAAATCAAGATTCCGAACACATTTCAATGAAATACCCACATAAGGGTATATGTGATAAGTTAAATTCAGTGACGAAGCGTAAGAAAATACAAGCGACAGACCAACAAATATATTTCTGGACGGTTCACAACGTTGCAAGTCGTCGGACTTAGTCTGGCTTCATCTCAAACCATGTTGTTTTCTCACACCATTACCGTTACTACAGATATACCTAAAGATCCGTTACTGGTAGTATATTTTACGTAGAACTTACACAATTATCTTTTTCTAATCAATGCCATTTTCGAGCAAAGAGCGGGTGTATTTTAAATGAAATTGAAACGAAGTCATATCAAGATTATTCACTCTTTGCTAACATTTCGAAAATTTTCTTTTCCGCATTCGGTGCACAAGAAAACTGCTGCTATTTTAACAAACATCTTATAATGTAGGGTCGTTAATTTGGAAGAAAACATCAGTGACAACCAAGTGAAACTCATAAAATAACTATTTCAAGCGAGTAACGTATTGTACGGTTGCATTACGATTTATTCTAATGGAATTGTGTCCAACGTATAATTCACGTGAACATTGGATGAATTAATTTAACATAAAACAAGTGTTCGTTAGTTATAATTCGACAGATGGCACGACCTCTCAATCACTCGGCACGTGACAGTAACTGTCAGAAAGAAGGTCCGACGTACGAGATAGTGACGTAGTTAGTCGCTAGAGGCACTAATACGCAACTAGACCCTAGTTGCGTATCAGCGCCTCTAGCGACTAACGTGGATTTGTGGAAGCCCATTAATCAGACTCCGCGAGGTGGCAGAACTTTTCAGCCTCTCAACTCCGCCTGGTATATTAATGAGAACAATGACTGAGACGACCACACAAACATTGTTGATCAACACACACAGTCGCTCTTTATGCAACACAGTTCTCAGTTATTTACATGATATAGATTGCGTTGATATGACAATAAGTTAAAAAATAGTCCTACTCTAGAATGGCCCAAGACTATGGTGTAGGCAGCGACATGTTTTTAAATACATATACCCTGACAAAAACATTGATGTAGAACATTCCTCTGGCTGCACAGACTTTATCCTTAAGATGTCACTCAATAGAGAAAACTTAAACACATACATATTTGGTATGGACAATTTAACAAGAGATGACAACGTTTTTACAATTCTACTATTTAATTTTAAGCATTTTTGCATTATTAAGTGGCTAGTATGAAATACGAACTGTGATTACAGAAGTAACCAATACCAATTTGAGAAAAATAAATATTTTCTGCTGAATCGTAGGAAAAAGTATTAAATCTTCAGCCATTATATTGTGCTTACTGATGTTTTTATCCACACAATATCGGCCCATACTTATTCAACAATGAAATATTGCAATTTCAGTATTCTGATATAAGGATTTGTTTAGAGAAAGATTTTTTAAAATGCAAATATAAATGCTACCTACACATATCACGAAATATTCTAGATATGTTATCCAATATATGAAGTGTCGTGCAACGGTCTTCAAAGAAACCAAGTTCACAACTTGACAGCACATTATTTACACCTCTAACAGTGCTGCCATCTAGTGATCATGATGCAAAAGCGTCTGATTAGTAATAGACAGTGCATGTTAAGTACATGTATACCTCTTCCAGGTATCGATACGTTTTATGTGTACACATAATTTCCTATCACCTCCCGCAAATCCCTGAACAGAATGTTATGGCACTGCTAATTCAAATAATATAACATCTCTATTTACAATACTTACAACAGTACATTTGCATTTGAAACATTTCTTGCTGAACACTTCATCGTGAACATCTGAAAACTTTTGATCAGCAACAACATTTTTCATACATCTCATGAAATACAAAGTCAACTAGGCCGTTAATACATCTAAAGTAGCTGGAATATTATGCAGGGATATTATGCTAAGTTAGTATCATGAGGCAGGCAAGCAACCTATCATAAATATTAATCACAGACAACGATCTAATTGACACATGATAAAGCAGATTCCATCTTTGAAAATACCAGAGATTCCGCAAGTCTAAGATTTGCAGCAGCAGACTCGACTGTTGGGCAAGAGTGACATCTAGTGGGTATATCACACACTAACCAAGAAGTAAGCTTGCATAGCAGTTATCTTACACGACACATGTGCAGCCTTGAACAATTACCCAACTATTAAACTGCAGACAAAATAGTCAACAAACATATTTACTTAACTAAATCAGTTGTGTGCATTTGAACCAAGGGTGTCTGTTTTTTTGCCTAAATAACATGACTTGAACCAATGCGTGCACCAAACCACATTTTCGAAGTAACAATATCAAATTATATGATCAAAACTGGTAGTGTTTATAGTTACAAAATTGCAAAAGACAAACACCAAAACTTTCACTCCACAAATGTTTGTTCTTATTTTGGTCCAAGAAATGCACCTCAGTATCTGAGTGGTTTAAACCTGTCACATATGCCCAGTGCTACGACTATCAGCATGGGAGTCCATGGCACGCACATTTGCTGTCCACAGCTATACATCCGACTGAAGGGACATGGTTTCTGGGACAGTGAATTTCGTGGTGGGTGAGGGAGGGTCGAAGTGTTTCACAGTTGCAGGATCGATGACCGCTTGTGACGCTGACTCGTAGAGGTGGACGTTGACGATTGCAAAGATCTGGTCATTGAGGATCTGGAACTTGCGAATTCGATCCACCATCTTGGTGAGAGACTGTAACAGGAAGAAACATGTGAAAGGTTCTTATATAGCGCAGTAGCACAGTATCGCCAGGACTGCTCAAATTGCATTACACTTCCCTAGCAGTCCTATTCAATCAAACACCACCTCAACATAGCTTGGAAGCATCCAGCCACACTGCAATTAATAGGCGAAGACTGCTTTCACCACTGTCTATAGCCAGGTATTCATTCATATAGCTGACTGAACTGGAGCAAATTAGAGTGAAAAAACTTGTCCATGGTTTCACATGGCAGCACAGGATTCGAACCGGGGGTTCTCTTAGTTGAGAGTTTGAAGCTCTACCCACTGTGCCACTGTGTTCTATAGCTGGAGAGACAACTGACTGATGAACTAATCATTGACACATCTTATTAATTAAAAATGCAGTAAACAGTAGATATTTTAGTATAATGACTACCCTCTGAAATTATTGTTGTTGGCTTTTGGCAATGAAAAATTACATTTGTCTTAAACTGGGTATACACACTTCTGAACTGAAAGTGAAAAAACAATCAGAGCAAATACAAGGTGAGAACTATTTGATATGTGAAGACTACATTTCTACATATATAATCATCCATTCTTTGAAGCGATAATTTACTAAAAAGTGGTCCAGTATGAACTATGCCGCATATATGCCTTACATGTTGAATTTAACAAGTGAAAATGAACGACACAAAAATATGTAGAAACAAAAGCAGTAATGTTGATGGAAAAATTTGTGAAGCTCAACCCACCATGCCACGAACACTTTCACTTTTCTGATCAATCTTGTGCATCTTCTGCAGATGGTAGCAGAAATCCATCGCCTCAAAGCGCCTCTGTTGTCCAAGAAGTGACATCAACGTACAGCCACACCAGTTGAGACCCTCACCAAACAGACCCCTACAAACACAACACACCAGTTGAGACCCTCACCAAACAGACCCCTACAAACACAACACACCAGTTGAGACCCTCACCAAACAGACCCCTACAAACACAACACACCAGTTGAGACCCTCACCAAACAGACCCCTACAAACACAACACACCAGTTGAGACCCTCACCAAACAGACCCCTACAAACACAACACACCAGTTGAGACCCTCACCAAACAGACCCCTACAAACACAACACACCAGTTGAGACCCTCACCAAACAGACCCCTACAAACACAACACACCAGTTGAGACCCTCACCAAACAGACCCCTACAAACACAACACACCAGTTGAGACCCTCACCAAACAGACCCCTACAAACACAACACACCAGTTGAGACCCTCACCAAACAGACCCCTACAAACACAACACACCAGTTGAGACCCTCACCAAACAGACCCCTACAAACACAACACACCAGTTGAGACCCTCACCAAACAGACCCCTACAAACACAACACACCAGTTGAGACCCTCACCAAACAGACCCCTACAAACACAACACACCAGTTGAGACCCTCACCAAACAGACCCCTACAAACACAACACACCAGTTGAGACCCTCACCAAACAGACCCCTACAAACACAACACACCAGTTGAGACCCTCACCAAACAGACCCCTACAAACACAACACACCAGTTGAGACCCTCACCAAACAGACCCCTACAAACACAACACACCAGTTGAGACCCTCACCAAACAGACCCCTACAAACACAACACACCAGTTGAGACCCTCACCAAACAGACCCCTACAAACACAACACACCAGTTGAGACCCTCACCAAACAGACCCCTACAAACACAACACACCAGTTGAGACCCTCACCAAACAGACCCCTACAAACACAACACACCAGTTGAGACCCTCACCAAACAGACCCCTACAAACATAACACACCAGTTGAGACCCTCACCAAACAGACCCCTACAAACACAACACACCAGTTGAGACCCTCACCAAACAGACCCCTACAAACACAACACACCAGTTGAGACCCTCACCAAACAGACCCCTACAAACACAACACACCAGTTGAGACCCTCACCAAACAGACCCCTACAAACACAACACACCAGTTGAGACCCTCACCAAACAGACCCCTACAAACACAACACACCAGTTGAGACCCTCACCAAACAGACCCCTACAAACATAACACACCAGTTGAGACCCTCACCAAACAGACCCCTACAAACACAACACACCAGTTGAGACCCTCACCAAACAGACCCCTACAAACACAACACACCAGTTGAGACCCTCACCAAACAGACCCCTACAAACACAACACACCAGTTGAGACCCTCACCAAACAGACCCCTACAAACATAACACACCAGTTGAGACCCTCACCAAACAGACCCCTACAAACACAACACACCAGTTGAGACCCTCACCAAACAGACCCCTACAAACACAACACACCAGTTGAGACCCTCACCAAACAGACCCCTACAAACACAACACACCAGTTGAGACCCTCACCAAACAGACCCCTACAAACATAACACACCAGTTGAGACCCTCACCAAACAGACCCCTACAAACACAACACACCAGTTGAGACCCTCACCAAACAGACCCCTACAAACACAACACACCAGTTGAGACCCTCACCAAACAGACCCCTACAAACACAACACACCAGTTGAGACCCTCACCAAACAGACCCCTACAAACATAACACACCAGTTGAGACCCTCACCAAACAGACCCCTACAAACACAACACACCAGTTGAGACCCTCACCAAACAGACCCCTACAAACACAACACACCAGTTGAGACCCTCACCAAACAGACCCCTACAAACATAACACACCAGTTGAGACCCTCACCAAACAGACCCCTACAAACACAACACACCAGTTGAGACCCTCACCAAACAGACCCCTACAAACATAACACACCAGTTGAGACCCTCACCAAACAGACCCCTACAAACACAACACACCAGTTGAGACCCTCACCAAACAGACCCCTACAAACATAACACACCAGTTGAGACCCTCACCAAACAGACCCCTACAAACATAACACACCAGTTGAGACCCTCACCAAACAGACCCCTACAAACATAACACACCAGTTGAGACCCTCACCAAACAGACCCCTACAAACATAACACACCAGTTGAGACCCTCACCAAACAGACCCCTACAAACATAACACACCAGTTGAGACCCTCACCAAACAGACCCCTACAAACATAACACACCAGTTGAGACCCTCACCAAACAGACCCCTACAAACATAACACACCAGTTGAGACCCTCACCAAACAGACCCCTACAAACATAACACACCAGTTGAGACCCTCACCAAACAGACCCCTACAAACATAACACACCAGTTGAGACCCTCACCAAACAGACCCCTACAAACACAACACACCAGTTGAGACCCTCACCAAACAGACCCCTACAAACATAACACACCAGTTGAGACCCTCACCAAACAGACCCCTACAAACATAACACACCAGTTGAGACCCTCACCAAACAGACCCCTACAAACACAACACACCAGTTGAGACCCTCACCAAACAGACCCATACAAACATAACACACCAGTTGAGACCCTCACCAAACAGACCCCTACAAACACAACACACCAGTTGAGACCCTCACCAAACAGACCCATACAGACAAAACACACCAGTTGAGACCTTCATCAAATCGAGCCCTAGAGACATGACATATACCAGTTGGCTTTATACTGTTTACACCTAGAATACCTTAGCAACATTTTATGAGATACCTTACTGATTTTGTATAAATGCTACGGAGCATCAGAATGCATTTCAATCAAACATCATACAGTCTGAAGGGCTAGAAAAGATTACATTAATCGGATAGTGGACACAAACAGGATCAAACTGTAATATATTGAAATACACACAGTTTCTGGACGAAAGCAGTACTTACTCTACTGTGTATTCATTGCTCCTAGCAGGAATGCAAAAGATAAACTGCAGTGCACTCCACAGTCTGTGAAATTCTGTTGAATCGTCGATGTCGAAGATGCCATTTGCAGGTGGTAGTCCTTCCCAGATCTTGTTGTCGAGAAATGACCTGACCTTGGTGAGTACGACCTTGAACAGCGAGAGGCCGCAGCAGAGCCTCTCTTTCGTCAGAGTGCTGAACTCCTTCACAATTTCTTCTTGCTGGAATGCAGAATGACACAACACACAATAATTAGACTTATTCAAGTCTCAGTAATGTTGCTATATTACATTAGTATATATCGTATATATCCTTATATATATCCTTTTATATATATATATATATATATATATATATATAAACTACTTTTATTTTTCATCCATCTGTCTGTATGTCACATCATAACCATTTTGATTTTATGAAAGCTGTTCAATGGATATAAGGACAAATGTACAATAATACAAAATAACAATAACAATGCTCTTACAGTGCCATGGTTCCTGGCAATCATATTCATAAGTGTTGACATGGAGAGATTATAAAAACTAAAAATTCATGTTCATAAAAACTTAAACGAACATAAAAAAATAGCATCAAACGTCCCATCAAATTATCATTAAAAAGTCCAATTCAACAAAAACAACTCAAGAGTTATAGAGAACAAACCCGGACATTATGCATACTATTGTAAAACCTTCATGTGGAACAAGTCAGAAGACAGAAGTGGACCTGAATAGGATACGTTAGCAGAATACGAGATAAAAGATCGACATTGCCAATCACCACCAGGAAACCTTACGATGGGAAATCATCTACAGAAAGTCAAGTAAGATGATGGAGAGATGAACTAGATTACTGGAAAGGCACTAACTGGCATAAGTTGGCGTGAGATAGTTAAAACAGCGTGTTAAAACTTCACACAACCATGGGGCACTATGGCTGCACAATGACAATATGGAAAACAGTAAATAAGACTTTAATATAATAACATTTTAATAATATAATAATTAATAATAATTATTATCAACATAACAACATCAATGTAACAATATTTCCACACCTGTCAATGTGGTAATCAGTACAAACATCTCACCTGTGGTGTGCCGTGCTGGGAGATGATGGGCACCAGGTTCTGGTTGCGGTAATCCCGCTGTAGTCGCTTAAGCACCGCCTGTAGTTCCCGCTCCTGCTCCACCCTCCTCTGCTCCTCCAACCCCCTCATGTCCACCCCCTCAGTCGACGCCCCCTGTGGAAGATCTGCAATCACCCCCCAGTTTATTGTTTTCTGGAAGTATGTGACTCGTTTATGCATGTTTGTATATTTCCGTGTATTGTGAAGGTATATGTGAACCTTTGAAGTAATCTGACAATTTAATAAATCAACAGGTGGGTTTCTATTAACGGATTTTGCATAACATTTTCATTCTTGTAACTTTATCAAATCAAGTTTCTTAAAATGTGGCTCATTGCATAAATTCATATTATTATATACACAACTTTTTATTTTCAAGAATCTACCTCCTTTATTTCCCTATACCACAACAATAGTTTATATGTCATAATAGTAACACATTTACAAACATTTTGTCAGTTCTGACAGTAAAACTACTTCAGACTCTCAACTAAGAGAACCAGGGTTTGAATCCGTGTTGAACATTGGGCAAGTATGTTCAACCTACATTGCTCCAGTTCAATCAGCTGTATGAATCAGTACCTGGCTATAGAAGTGGTGCTTTTTTGAATATTTTGTGTGCATTAATTGCAGCATGTCTGAATACTTCCTAGAGCAGGAGGATCTCAACCGTGGGTTCTCTTTATCAAGAATCCAACATCACACAGCAACTGTGTTACTGCACATACACATTATGCTCATATACATGATGTACCCAGATAAAACAAGTTCACAAGTTATTACAGAGACAAGAGACTAGGACATGAGTTCAACCTCACCTGGTAATGGCACGTAGGGCTTTGGAATGATATTCTGGAACATGTCGGACTGGCAGAGGTCTTCCACTTCCGTTATCGACTGAAAATAACACAAAATATCCTTGACTGTGCCGAGTTGATGGCAAGTGATGCAGAGAGACAAACTCATGAAAAAATGAAGCTTTATCATGTGTTCCCTTGTTTGAATTATTTTATTCACCATCCATTATGCAGGAGAATGAACAGATTTTGACATCAGGTCATGAAATATTATTCCTCTGCTCAATGTTTTGATTTTTTGAAAACTGACACAAAGTTTTGCCATGAAAAACCTATCTCTTTAATGCTGCCTATCCTCCTTAGCCTCCTAGCTTCTTCATCCATCCATTGACGACTCATGCATTGTTTTCGATTACGAGTTTGCTTAATCCCTTGGTTTTGTCGCGCCACTGAGCTTGATCTTCGAGGATATTGGCGCAAAAGAAGTGATTATTATTATGACAACATTTTTAACATTTCGCGGGAGGTCATAGAGATAGCAGTATTCCTAGAAAATCCCCATCTGCAACAATTTAAATATTTATTTTTTATTATAAACTCAAGACAAGACAACAAATTTGAAAGAGGCATCATGGAAAAAGTGGAACAAATTAACATATCCATAAATAGAAAATTAATGAGTTTGAGCTCACCAGGGATTGTTCCAGCAACCGACAGAAGAGAATCGCGTTGCCGATCTCACGCATGCACTGAAAGACTTTGGGTTGAAGATCACTGTACATCATGACGTCATTGAGCTGGGCTTGGTAGTAGGACAGCACGCCTGACAAGACATGAACCAAACCATTAGAGTCACACAAAGAACAATATCATGACTTCATTGAGTTGGGCTTGGTAGCAAGACACCTGACAAAACATGACCCAAACCATTAGAGTCATACAAGGTACAATATCATGACAAAAACATATTATCATTTCAAAGCAATATTATGAACAAGTTATATCTGTTTAAGATACAGCACAAATTAAAAATCTGCAAGAAAACAACAAATAAACAAAATAAACACTTTACTTCTCTTCTGCGGTGTTGTAGAGTAACATCTTAAGGTGTGGCACTTTATATATATTTAATTTACACTCACATTCACTAAAACACACCATTATACATACATAATTAGATATATAATTATATACAGTATGTATATATATATATATATATATATATATATATATATATATATAAATATAAAATGATATAGTTATATTCACACACGCATACAAGCATGCACACTTATTCACACACACATTTACACTCATACATTGGTAACATACAGTTCCACATGCACACTCTCCTACACTAACACACGCACACACGCACCCACCCACCCACCCACACCCACACATACACACATTACAACAATATATCCACTCAGAAGGAATACGGGTGAACAGCCCCACCTGGTGAGCCATACTCGATGCGGGGCAGGATGCAGCGTGGGGGCATGACAGCCTTCAGTGTCCTCAGGTAGGGCACAAGTATCTGGTCCAGCTGCGACAAGAAACACATTGTGTGTGTATATACATCCATACAGGAGGTAGTAGACTCACAATCCCAGTGTACACACCCAACCAGGATGCAACTTTGATCACTGAGAGCAACATTCACTGGGTTAGAGAAAGAGGCCACCACTTTGCGAGTCCACGTTTTACACACATTTAACCCCTGTGTGGGATCGTTTACTTCCCCTGGCATAGACACCAGATAGAAGGGACCAATGGCTTTAGTGTCACTTCCGATAGACACAGGCAATGTGAGGCGAATTAAATAATGAAATGTCTATATTTTGACATAGTGGCATCCTTGTCTATTCATTGTTGATACATACACATACATATTTTATATATATATATATATTATATATATATATATACCCGGTGTATATATATATATATTTATATATATACATATATATATGGGTATATATTATATATATGGGTATATATTATATTATATAATTATGTTAATGCATTTATCTAAATGATAGTAACTGCCCAATTCTTTCAACATATTTGTTCTACCGTTAAGAATTATATACATAAATGTTACTAAACAGGGACAGGAGACCGTTCCTTACTCCTGAATGAATCTGAAGGGCTAATCACCAGCCACTCACCATGTTCTTGATGAGCTGCAGGAGTTCGCGGATGACCACCGCCATGTCCTGGTAGTCTAGGAGACGACACATGGACTGAAAGTGAGGCTGACCCACGAAGTTTGTGTACAGCCCATAGATGGCGCTGTAGCAGTTTGCCAGCGCCTGTGGAAATGCAAAGGAAATGTAAACAAATAGCAATAAGTGAATTAAAGAGACGATTAACTTCACAAAGTTAAGTTTATAAGGAGAGTGTCTACTCCTACGTTTTATTTTATATTATGTTCTTGTGATTATAATACACTTTTTATTATCTTGCCTGCCAAATTATGGTTAATAATTTTATTAAGTTATGTTTGAAATTTGAAGGTTTTCACTACACAATGAGTTGAAATGGTAAACAAAACATCCACTTCCAAAAGAAACTATTGATAATAATGCTGAGGTAGGCAGAGTTAACTGCAATACCCTTTCATGTTCAATGTTCTGATGTTCCAATGTTCTGGACTGCAGAGTTCCTGCTACAAATTAATGTGCTGGCTAATTCCAGTACTGTGGTTGCTCAACATGTTTTATACATTAATCCTTCATTTCATGACAGATGGCTACATAAGAAACGATGAATTTGAATTAATTTTTTTGTATATATTCATGTGTAATTTCAAGTGAAAATGTCCAGTAATTGCTTTACATATGTGATGACAATGTGTGTAAATTTGATTAAACTAGACCGCCTGACTGACTGACCTTACTGCCCCAGATGTAGTAGGGGGCGGCGGTTGGCACCTTGTCTCGAACCACCGGGTCCACGAAGGGAAAGACTGTCTTCACAAACCTACAAACATGATGGTAACGGTAGGTTTGTGTACAGCACAGCCCTGAGACATGAATTTGCTGCTATCTCATTAGAAATGAGTATAAAAATAAAGTATTATTATTATTGCACTGGTGTGGGATTAATTAAAATGCACCAGATATGTGGAGTGCGTCGGAGAACAGTTGCCGGAGGTAGTGCCAGGGAACAGGAAAAGGATGTGAGGACATAGAATGGAAGCCGTTGTCAAATGCAGTTTATAGGGATTGTGGAGTGGAGAGGACAAGTGAAAGACAGCCAGGATGAGGACAGAAATGTGCGAGAAGATTGCAGTGGAAAGAAAACAAAAATTAATTAAGGTCCAGCCTCAACCTGCAAAGAAAGAGACATCAAGAAGAATATGCTGCTGTTGACAAATTGACATTAAGAGTTGTCTCATGAGGTCTCACCTGCTGGTTTCCATATTGTGACACAACATTTACAACATGACTCTGAGAAATGTGTCATGAGATGACAAGTTCACAATATGACACTGAGATATGTCACATAAGGTGTCACCTGCTGAATTCCATATTGAGACGCAACATTTTGACATGACATGGACACATGCGTCCTGGGGTCTCTCTTCTTCCAAACTGATACACAAAGTTAACAACATGACATGAAGACATGCCTCACAATAACTCTCCTCTTCCAAGTGGAACATAAAGTACACAACTGAGACATGCCTTGCGAGGTCTCACCTGTTGGTGGCCATGTTGTAGCAGTATTGGGGTCTCACCTGTTGGTGGCCATGTTGTAGCAGTATTGGGGTCTCACCTGTTGGTGGCCATGTTGTAGCAGTATTGGGGTCTCACCTGTTGGTGGCCATGTTGTAGCAGTATTGGGGTCTCACCTGTTGGTGGCCATGTTGTAGCAGTATTGGGGTCTCACCTGTTGGTGGCCATGTTGTAGCAGTATTGGGGTCTCACCTGTTGGTGGCCATGTTGTAGCAGTATTGGGGTCTCACCTGTTGGTGGCCGTGTTGTAGCAGTATTGGGGTCTCACCTGTTGGTGGCCGTGTTGTAGCAGTATTGGGGTCTCACCTGTTGGTGGCCGTGTTGTAGCAGTATTGGGGTCTCACCTGTTGGTGGCCGTGTTGTAGCAGTATTGGGGTCTCACCTGTTGGTGGCCATGTTGTAGCAGTATTGGGGTCTCACCTGTTGGTGGCCATGTTGTAGCAGTATTGGGGTCTCACCTGTTGGTGGCCATGTTGTAGCAGTACTGGGGCAGGAAGTTGTAGCTGATCTCACAGAAGAGGTAGAGTGTGACGCGGCCACACGGCACGTTGACGCTGTGGTTCGCCTCCCGGAACAAAGCGTCGAAGGGCACGAGAGGGAGGTGGCGACTGAGGAGGCTGTGGGCCAGACGGTTCACCTCCAGTAGACCCTCCAGCTCCTGGGGTACAGGCACAGGCACATAAGGGTGTGTGAACATGGCAATGACGGTTGTGTGAATGTGGGTATGGAGGTTGTGTGAACATGGCTATGAAGGTTGTGTGAACATGGCAATGAAGGTTGTGTGAACGTGGCTATGAAGGTTGTGTGAACATGACAATGAAGGTTGTGTGAACGTGGCTATGAAGGTTGTGTGAACGTGGCTATGAAGGTTGTGTGAACATGGCAATGAAGGTTGTGTGAACGTGGCTATGAAGGTTGTGTGAACGTGGCTATGAAGGTTGTGTGAACATGGCAATGAAGGTTGTGTGAACGTGGCTATGAAGGTTGTGTGAACATGGCAATGAAGGTTGTGTGAACATGGCTATGAAGGTTGTGTGAACGTGGCTATGAAGGTTGTGTGAACATGGCAATGAAGGTTGTGTGAACGTGGCTATGAAGGTTGTGTGAACGTGGCTATGAAGGTTGTGTGAACATGGCAATGAAGGTTGTGTGAACGTGGCTATGAAGGTTGTGTGAACGTGGCAATGAAGGTTGTGTTAACATGGCAATGAAGGTTGTGTGAACATGGCATTCAAGGTTGTGTGAACATGGCAATGAAGGTTGTGTGAACATGGCAATGAAGGTTGTGTGAACGTGGCAATGAAGGTTGTGTGAACGTGGCATTCAAGGTTGTGTGAACATGGCAATGAAGGTTGTGTGAACGTGGCAATGAAGGTTGTGTGAACGTGGCAATGAAGGTTGTGTGAACGTGGCAATGAAGGTTGTGTGAACATGGCAATGAAGGTTGTGTGAACATGGCAATGAAGTTTGTTTGAACATTGGCGTGAAGGTTGTGTGAATATAGGCATAACAGTTGTGTGAACATGGTTGTGGAGGTTGTATGAACATAGAAATAACGGTTGTGTGAACATGGGTGTGGAGGTTGTCTGAACATGAAAATGATGGTAGTGTGAACAGGGGTATAAAGTTTGTGTGCACACGAGTATAATGATTTTGTGTTGTGTTAATATGAATACGAAGGTTGTGTGAATATGGTTATGAACGTTGTGTGAACAGGAGTATGAAGGATATGTGAATATGGGTTTGAAAAAACTGTGAATGTTATTTGAATATGGATATGGAGGTTGTGTGAACATGCAAATGAAATTATGGTTGTGTGACAATCGATACAAAGGTTTCATGAATGTGGATATGAAGGTGGTGTAAAAAAAATGTGTGAAGGCTGCATGAACATTGTGTGAATGTGTGTGTGAAAGTTGTGGGAAAATTGTGCCAAACTGCATATCAGTGAACCATTACAGAACATAATATTATGATGTTTTTACTTTTATAGGACTTTACAAATAAACCAAATCTGGCCTTACCACGATCGCTGTGATGTCGCTAGACTCAAACCGGCTGATGGCCAGATCAAGGGCCTTCATGAAGGCCGAGTTGATTCTCTGGGTGAGAAGGTGCTTCAGGTCCACGCTCCGACCCAGCAGCTGCCAACAGACAACAGGTGGCGCCAGGTGTCAAATAACAGTCACTAGATGGAGCCACTGGGTGCACATTTACATACTGTGTCAGAATGTGCATGTTTCATTCTGCATGCACGGAAATGGTAAAATTCAACCATCTATGTTTAAGAACAGGAAAGTGTTTCTGGCATTTAAAGACTACGTTCATTGCCTTTATTATCTTCATTTATTTACTGCTTTAGAACAAATGGTTTTCCTTGTATTATTTATATATTAGTTTAGTGTACAACATTGTTGTAATTTACGGACAACGTAATTAAAAAAATGATATTGTTAGCATTATTACCAAAGGGAATTAAGAAAAAATATGGGATATCTAGTATTTGAAATTTTGAGTTATATGAAACAACTGTAGTTTTGACATTGCCACTGTCCACAGCTCCTGTGTAGAACTGTATTCATTCAAATCACACTCTCTGGATGTTTGCATTACGGAACCAAATAAAAGTTAATATGCAAATAACAAATTGACTGGAAAAGTTTAGTTAACGTAAACACAATACCTGGAAGTGTGTCTGTTGAAAGAGAGGCTCGTAGCGCACAGTGCGTGGATGGGGCACTTTGAGGCCCTGTTTGCGACTGAGGTTTTTGAACCCCATGCCTAGATGGATGCTACAAAAGGCACGTCAAGGTTACGGCAGGTCTGTATAGTAATAATAAAAAGGTAAATTCGGATACAGTGTGGTAGCCATTCATTACGTCTGTTCATAGTATATACACTGCATTCTTTGACAGATCTATTCAATGAAGCATCATCTTGACTTGACTTCTCTGGAAAACATTCGGCCACATTGCAACTAATGCACACAAAGAGTATTTGAGTATAAAGATCCATCATTGTCTGTAGCCAACTGCCCAGTTATTCAGTGAGCAAACGTTCCACAAAATAAAGTCTGTGTCCACAATGAACTCACCTGCCGGCCAACATCTTGTAGTGCTCAAACACCTGCTCACTGAGGGAATAGATGAGTTGGTCAAAGCAAAGGTTCACCTACGACAGAAATAATACATGCTTTAATGCAAGATAATGCTGATAAATTTACAGTATTATATATACTCATACACCATTAAAATAAGCAAACAAAGTGTGTATGCAACTCATACATTTACAGTATAATACTCGAACAACATTCAAGTATGCAGGCAAACATAAAGTGTGCACGCAAACATGGACTGAGTGTATAGTTATGTTTTGACATTACCAGATTCAAGACACTTGATTCAGCTAACTTCCCATTAATAATTACTACCCATGGATGAATCTGAGTCACAGAATAAACTACCTTGTTATTATAAACCTGCCTTGTTATTATAAACCTGTTTTTATTTAATTTTTTATTTAAGAATATTATTTTAATATATTTCATTACTGTATCTATGTGTATTGTGCAAATATGTATTTCTATTTTATGATTATTCCAATTAATTTTATGTATGTAAAGATCGACATGCTGTAAGTGCCACGATTTTTTTAACTGGATGTGGTGTTATATTAAATAAAATGTATTACTATATTATTATTAAAAATTATTAATTGAATGTTGCCTTGCATCAGCCACCCTATGATTTGGTATTCTGTGTACTGACCTCTGCTTCTATTTCATCATACAGGTACTGTTTCTTGAAGTTGTGTAGTGCATAGTTCGCACTGTCATTGTACAGATCAAGTGGGTAGAGAATGCACCTGAAATAAAACATAGCGCACACTTATACTGTATGTCTTAAATAAAATCATAATAATAATGCATACGTATTCTGCTATTATTCACGATCTGTGATGGACACGTTATGTATATAATATTTATTTATTTTATTCTTTTTATCAAAAGAAACAAATTGTTCAGTTGAATCAATAAATTAAACTATCATACATCGATTTTAATGGTTAGTGAATGCATCTAAAGACACAATGCACATTGACATGATATATGTCTTATGGAAGCAGAATGCATCTCACATAAGATATAGTATGCACTGATATTGCACCTGATAACTGTTTGTTCGATACAACTCGACAAAGGTAAGTTCAGTAGACAGTTCTGCAACATAACATGACATAACGCTTAATATATGCTCAGGCATTTTTGGACAGAACAGAAATTTGGCAAATAAATTATTTAATTATTTCTGCACCTGTGTGACAATATATATATATATATATAATTTGGATTTACACAAAGGACAGTTAATACTTACTCGATCATTGTAGGATCTCTCGTATTGAGAATGTGTTTTGTCAATATCCATGGCATTGACATCTCTATGGGAAACTGAAATCAGTTATTGATTGCAATAAAAAAAAACAGAAGACGCAAGATGTAACGAAGTGGCATATATTTATGGCAATTTACTGTGTTAATAAATCTGCTTACATCAATAATAAGGTAAGGCAATAACAAACAGTATTCCTAATATGAGTGTCATACTGTCATAACCAAAGTAGACAGGAAATGACATCACAATCAAATTTGCAATCCTTGTCCATTTTCACTTAAAAAAAGTTGCCCTATATTTTTCTCACAAAGCAAATATTTGACACAATAACTTCAATTAAATCTAAAATAAAGATTCTACAATATTTCATTTCCACTATGCATCTGCTATTTTGTAAGGTTCACAGAACTTGTTGCTAGGCAACAAGTCACATGATGAGTGAGTATGTCAGTTCCATGGTAACATACCTGAATGCGTCGGCCCATGGTGATCTCGAGGTAGAACTCTCTGTACCAGAGTTGAGACAAGTCACAGCATTCGCGCAGACTGCCTGAGAACAGTCACGCAGAAACATTTCATTCAGTCAGTGACATAACTGTGCAGTATTATTTTGTTGTACTACTTTTGTTAATTTGTACAATAATTTTTTAGAATGGCAATAAATGTAATATTTTTTGAAAATTATGTATATCTGACTGAACTATGATGAAATAATGACTATTTTACATGACCATTTTTTTACCTAAAACAAGATAAGAATAACCCAAACATTAGTAGTAAAAATAAGTAATTTTTTATGTTAATTAACATTATCATTTAGAATCTATCAACATGCTACTTGTTTAGTTTACATTTTCTGGTGTAATTTCCTCACAATTATATACATGAATTTGCCAATTTCAACGTTACGTTTATTTTGAAACAACCAAAAATCTACCCTTCCATATAGTACGTCTTGTCGAGCTATGTCGTACTTTGAAAGTGGATGAGACTGGGCCAGAAATGAGTGCTGCGCAGGAAGTTCTCAATGTTCTGGACATGTTGTGAATCAAGTTCCTTGCGTTGGGATTTCCTGCCCTTGTCAATGAGTGACACCAACATTGTCTGCAGTAAGTACATCTGGAACCACAAAATTTATCAAAAGAACCTTGCGTAAAATGACGACCCACCTACCGGGTAATTTGTGTCATTGCTGTTTTGCCTCCATTTGATATTTCATTGTGTTAGTTGTAATGCAGTCATTCAATAATATTTGTAAAATGTAAATACGCCTGTGTGGTGCTGAATGATTGAATTAATGTAAGGAAGTATCAAATTTAGGCAAAGTTACAATTATACAGGCAAAATTGATGTGTGTTTGGATTAGACACAAGTGCCAAATTTTGAAATAATTATACTCTTTCAAAGAAATGTATTTTGATGCCTCACAGCATTCATGTAAATCTGGCACACATCTAGAAATACAACTCAGATAAATTCCAATGTAAAGATACACAAAAATGCCTGTAATGTTTGCAGTTGGAATGATATATGGAACTTCAAAGGTTTGTTTCCTAGCAGGAATGCATGCTCCAGCAATAAGTGTCATTCACAACATTATAGCTGGTTATTATTTGAATATTTAAATATTTCACAATTTCAATATAAGATACTTTATTAAACTGATAAAAAAAAGGAGAGAACATCGTCTTGTGGTCTGTATGTAAAACATAAAAAGACAGACAGATTATGGTGGTGGGGAGTGGTGACAGAGTTTTAAACAATTTACCGTTAGGTTAAAAATTTATAGTCAGTTATATTAAAAAAGTGAATAAATATAAATAAATAAATATTGATTTAAAATAAATAATAAATAAACAATGCAATATATTAAAAATACAAAATTTGTATGTGCTCAGTGAACACAACTTGGCAGGCAGTGTACCATCCACACATGTACCAAAATGACAATTTTAGAATACAAAAAGTATAAGTAAACGTTATTACATTGCAGATTCCACCACACCATTATGCCAAGTAAATATTTTGGTTTATACATGTTGAAACATGGGGGCCACCAACAGCTGATGTTACAGAAACACACAAGGATGAGTTAGTGACGAGAAGAAGGCACTCACCTGTGTACTGGAGGCCAGCACCTGTTTGCGGGGTATCTCGATAGTGTACCCTGGGTCCTTCTTACCCTTCAGCAAAGGGTCACTGGATGGATTCAGGCCATGCGCAATGTCCGAACATGTTGTCCGAACACCATTCAGTACACTGCGGAAAAACATCAAGACGTTTAGTGAATCATTGAATGGACAGATGATGGTATGGTTTCATCGTTGTTGATATTGCATCAATTAAACTCTCAATAACGTTTTTTGGGGTCTGAATATTTTGACTGCCTCCCAAGGCTTTATTCAGCCGACTGGTGTCATACTTGTGACATGTGACCTAAGTCACATATCACGCATGGGACAAGACTGGCAGGACACCAGTGACGTTCAAAGGCCACAGGAGTTGGCTGAAATACTCACACAACAAAACTTTCTGGAGAGGTAAATATAGATGACAGTTTTATAGATATGATGTAGTTTATGCGGCAGACAACTATGATACAGCTTAGCAGAACAATTTGATGCAGGTCAGTTGAAAAAACATGACATATCAGAGGAACAACATGATGAAGTCAGCAGAACATGAAATGGCTCAATTCAGTGGAAAAACATTCTCAGTTAAGAAAGGCAGCAGGACGTAAAGGCCATAAAATAACTTAAGTGAAGGAACACTGTCGATTAGATGCCAGAATGTATATTTGTTCTCATAGAGATAATTAATTATTAATGAATGGAATAGATTATCTATTAATTATTGGCAGCATGAATATATTCTAAAATAAAGTCAAGATACACCTTAGATAGGTAAGATATACATAAATTTAAATAGGCTGGACTCTTGATAAGCAAAAGGCTTCCTTGTCCACTTGCCATCAAAAGTTAGGTCTGGATTACAATCTTGGTAAATCTTGGTGAAACTTGTTAAATTTTGTTACAGAAACCCAATTTGATGACCTATCCTCGATATGACATCCGTGGATGACCTCTCACCTGTGTATGACCTCCTTGTGGTGTTTCGTGGCCTTCCTCAGTGGCTCCCTCAGGTCGACCTGGACGAACTGTTGTAGCGTCATGTAGATGTGACGTTTGATTGTGTCACCAAGTCTCACCTGAGCCTTGGTGACAAGTTCCTGCAGACTCTTGATCTTTGTGATCACCTCAATCACAGCAACCTTCTCCTCCGACGAGTAGTTGTACCGTGTTGCCTAGCAACACCATAGCAACACCATAGCAACATTATAATGTATGTCTACTAATTTAAATTATATTCTTAGAAGATAATTTATATACATATATATATATATATATATATATATATATATATATATATATTACAATTTTAAAGGCCATTTTATATCTATTTATTTATTTGTTAACTAATTTACACCACAATTATTGTTAAATATATAATTTACTATTTTAATTTTGTCTTTATTTATTTATTATATTAAAATAATGGTTTCATTTAAAAGAACAAATTATGTACAATGTATATCTTATATCTATATCTTATATTTATTTGCCATATTTAATTTAATTTTATATATAGGCACTATATGAGTCAACGCCAGACTACATTCCAATTAATCATGTCATCCACATTGAATATGGCAATAACGGTCTATTATTGTTATTATTATAACTGTGTATGTTTTAAAGTGAGATTGTCTGTTCTTTATGTTAATGTGTTAATAATAATAATATAATTAGGTAACTTTTTTGTGCTTAAATCCTTAGAAACCAAGCTCAGGGCGCATCAATACAAAAGAAAACTAAACAGAGTTAATAGATCTCCGAGTCAATAAACAAGTCCAGTTGTCATCAGATTGATTGATACGCCAGGGAGCTATGGTGAATAGGCAAGGTTTAACAAGATTTAACAAGATTGCCACCTAGAGAATCAACTCTAGATGGCAGGTGGACAAGGAAGCCGTTTGGCTTATCGAGAGTCCAACCTATCTATCTAAGTATACCCTGCCCGTCTTAGGTATATGTCAATTTTATTTTTAAACATATTAACACTTCTAGCACCTACACAATCAGCTGATAATTTGTTCCATTCGTTTACTATTCTTTGGGAAAATGAAAATTTTCTAATATCTAGTCTACACTGCTTCTTTGCTAATGCAACTCCATGTCCTCTAGTCCTTCTCTCTTCCTTGACCGTGAAAAAAATATTTCTGTCAATATTTTCATACCCATTCAATATTTTAAAAACCTCAATCTGATCTCCTCTCAATCTTCTGGTTTCTAGTGTTGTTAGACCACATTCTTTTAGACGCATTTCATAACTAATATTCCTGAGTTTTGGTATCATTTTTGTTGCTCTCCTTTGTACTCTTTCTAGCATATCAATATCCTTCTTGCGATATGGCCTCCATGCTTGTATACAATATTCTAAATGAGGCCTAACTATTGTTTTATAAAGCGGTATTATTAGTTCTTTTTCTTTGTATACTATATTTCGCCTAATTAATCCAAGAATTTGGTTTGCCTTCGCTGCTGCAATTCCACACTGCTCTGATACCTTCATGTCAGCACTAATGGTTAAACCTAAGTCCTTTTCCTTTACAGTAGTATTTAGTACAGTACCACCCATTGTATATTGTGCATTTTCATTCCCATGTCCTGTGTGGAGGCACTTACACTTTCCAAAGTTAAACAGCATTTGCCATTTCTCAGACCATTCTATCAACTTATTTAGATCATCTTGTAAATGCTGTCTATCTGCATCGCTTTTTATTTTCCTAAACACTTTTGTGTCGTCCGCAAACTTCAACACCTTGCTTGTTATGTCATCATCCAAATCATTGATATATATTAAGAATAAAATAGGTCCCAATACTGATCCTTGCGGTACTCCACTCAAAACAGATTTCCAATTTGAAACCTCCCCATCAACTACTACTCTTTGTCTTCTATCAATAAGCCATTTTTCTATCCAGTTAATCATACTATTTCCTATGCCATGGGCCTTTAGTTTAAGTAGTAATCTTTGGTGTGGCACTTTGTCAAAGGCTTTTTTAAAATCCAAGTAGATTATATCTACTGGTGATCCCTCATCTACCCACTTTGTGACATCTTCCAAAAAACATAACATATTTGTTAAGCATGACCTCGCTTTTAAAAACCCATGTTGAGATGTGTTTATCAATTTATTTTTAACAAGAAAATCAACCAAGTGATCTTTAATTAGTCTTTCTAATAGTTTACAAATCACCGATGTTAAACTCACTGGTCTATAGTTCTCTGACTTGCTTCTTGATCCTTTTTTAAATAATGGTATGATGTTTGCTTCTTTCCATTCTACCGGAACCACTCCTTCCTCTAATGCCAAATTGAACACTGTTGCAAGTGGTATGCTAATTTGTTCTACAATTTCCAGTAGTAATTTGGGAGGAATCCCATCCACTCCTGGTGATTTATTATCCTTCATATCTCTTATTTTCATAGCTACCATTTTTGGGGTTACAGTTAGTTGTCCTAAATAGTCACACTCTCTCCCTTCGAACTTAGTCTCTAGTACTGGTAATGTACTAATATCTTCCCTGGTAAACACCGAACTAAAGTATTCATTTAGGTTTTCTGCCATTAAGAATCCCTCCGTTATTATGTTTCCATCACTACCTTCTAGTGGCCCGACCTTATCTTGAACTTTCTGTTTACTTCGAACATACGCATAAAAACTCTTGCTGTCATGTTTTATGTTGAAAGCTATTTTTTGTTCATAGCTTCTCTTCGAATTTCTAATTTCAGCTGTAGCTTGATTAAGTGCTTCTTTATAAATGGCATAGTCTTCTTCACTTCCAGTATGTCTATATGTCTTCCACATCATTTGCTTGTACTTGATTTTTCTAATGGCTTCCTTCGATAAGTGTTTCTTCTTTGACCTTTTCCCTTGTTTTTTCAAGGGGACAAATTTGTCAACGACGCAGTCAATTTCCCTCTTTAAGATATTCCAGCATTCTGTTGCTGTCTTATTCTTCAGTGTGTTATTCCAGTCTATCTTCGCTAAATATTCCCTCATGTCCTTATATCTTCCTTTGTGAAAATTTTTCCTGTACCGTATTTTTCTGTTCCGTTCTCCTTTTACTTTGATGATAAAATGTATCTGGTTATGATCACTACATCCCAGTGGCTCACATATATTGACATTATCAACAAATTCCTTCTGTGAGCTCAAAACTATGTCCAACACGTTCTTGTCCCTGGTTGGTTCTAACACATGTTGAAAAAGGAAACTATCTTGTACTAAATTTAAAAACTCTTGATCCTCTCTCCCAGGACTCTGTAGAGATGTCCACTTTATATGCCCATGGTTAAAATCCCCCATAATAATACAGTCCCGTTTACTCACTTCTTTTATAGCGTTGTGCATTTTTTCATTCTCTTCTATGCTTATGTTTGGACTACGATAAACTAACCCAACAGTTAATGTTGAGTTTCCTGTAACTATGTTACACCAGACAGCTTCACATTCTGCTTCTTTTTCTAATTTTATTTCATAAGCCTGGATGGATTCTTTAATATATAAAATAACTCCGCCTCCCCTTCTTCCTAATCTATCTTTCCTAAACATTACATATCCTGTCATTCCTAATTCGGCATCTGATATATCGGGGGTGGCCCAAGATTCAGTTATACCTATTATGTGAGGGTCAATATCTTCTACCATAATGTTTAGTTCATTTCTTTTGTTTACTATGCTCCTTGCATTTAAACAAACACATTTATAACCAAATTTCGTAGGGCTTTCCAGGCTGTTTTTTGCTGATTTCTTTTTGCTGTCTTTAGCTATGCCTCTAGTATTTGGCTTCTCTGTGTATCCCCCCTGCGAAACTAGTTTAAAAAATTGCAACCTGTTCCTCTGTCCATAGATTGAAGCAGGTTCTCGGAGAACACTGCTGCGCCCTTTCCGCTTAGATGGAGGCCATCTCTCACGTACATATCTTCCTTCCCAACAAAGTATCCCCACAAATCTACAAATCCAACTCCTTCTCCTTCACACATCTGCTCCACCAGAGCATTGATTGCCATCCTCTTACAGTTTCTATAGGTTGCTCCCCTTCCTCCGATTACTGGCAAGATTCCTGAGATAATGATCTGTTCAACTC
This sequence comes from Oasisia sp. SBJ-2009, assembly GCA_964017155.1. NCBI lineage: Eukaryota > Metazoa > Annelida > Polychaeta > Sabellida > Siboglinidae > Oasisia > Oasisia sp. SBJ-2009. Next base: position 10,245,971 of record OZ024860.1, read on the forward strand.
TTGTCTTCTTCAGTTTCCCTACCAACTGTCTGTATCTTTGCACTATTCTAGTTGTCCCCTCCCTGTCTGCATTGTTCGTCCCTACATGTACTAATATCGATCCTCCCTGGCCATGCCCCAACACGTTCTCTACCCTATCTGTCACATGCTCAATCCGAGCGCCCGGAAGACAAACAACAACATCTTCTCCTTTGTTTAACGTCTTGTCCGTCTTTCGCAAAATTGAGTCGCCCATAAAAACCCTTTCTGTTCTCAATGCACCCTCGATCACTGCTTCAGAGTAGCTCCTCCGTTTTGCATCTCCCTGGTTGCTGACTTTCCCCCCTGCCGCTTTCTCTGTTCCTCTCTTTCCTGTCTCTTTTCTTCCTGACATCTTCCTTGTTATTGACTTCCGTTTGGTCATATCTACTCTCAGTTCCTTTCTTCCCTTCGTCTTTCCTCCTGTCGCATCTACTTCTATCATCTCCTGTCCCCTTGTCCCTCCCTCCTTCTCTACTGTCACTTTCTCCACTGTCTCCTTCATGCATGGCATGTTTTCTGTTGTTCTTTCTCCATTTGTTTTCCTTGCTATCATCCTCCCTCCTCTCTCCATCTCCTTCACAAGATCCGTTAGCTTAGCTAGCTCTGCCGTCAGACAGTCCACTTTCCAACACCCTAAACATTGGAAAGTAAACCCTTCCTCCGTTGTCTCTGACCAAGACTTTCCGCATCCCGATAAGGCAAAATCCACCAAGCTGTGGCAGTGATCACACAGCAAGTGCCTCCTTGCCTTCACTTGCCGCTTGGAAGGTGCCATAATACGGTTGATCAAATCAACTTCGTTTATACCAACTTAGTCTTTAGAAAGACTGTTTGTTTATTGTGTACAGCAACTGCAGCACACTACGTGTTATAAACAACTTACTTCCTATGCTACCATGAACAATAATTTTATTCTGTACTGGTACCGTTCCCTAGCGGATACTTTGGACACTACCTATATAAACAGACTAGGGCTTTCTGCTAAAACACTTGCTTATTTTTAATAACAATGGCACCGAATCAAAGAATTATCCTATGTATGCAGCTGTTTTGCTTACCACTTTATCTGTTATATATCATATCAATTTATCAGATTTGCTAAATTTTGTTTACAATCTTGTTGAAAGCTAGATTACCCTATTTCACCCACTATAAATAATAGTCTGCACAAACTAAGGATTCCTACTAAAAAGCTTGTTTATTTTTAATAACAATGATACCTATTCAGAGTGTTACCTTACACATATAGTTGTTACGCTTATTGCTTTGTCTCTTATATACGATATCAAATAAACAGATTTTGCTCAGTCTTGTTTACAATTTGTCGAAGGCTAGATTACCCTATTATCACCCACGTATACTAATTTGTTCAAAAATACTGTTTACTAACTAAATTTAACCAAAACTGCCACTCAATATATGTCTAGTACACCCTTATGAATAACCTTAGCACAAAAATGATACTTATCAATCAATACTTCCGCTTGTTTTTCAACTTTTATGCACCACCAAATTCAAACATCTGCATCCACCAAGTTTCCCGCCAGATCGCCAGGTTGTAAAGGTGTGTCTTTAAATGTCAATATTTTCAAGTGATTTAACACTGGAAGGAAGCATATTTCAAAGAGTAAATCTGTTGTGTTCTTAATCTACTTACCATCTGGCTTTGTGTATTGGGTGGCAATCTTCATCGTTAAATCTTGTTAAATCAGGTTAGAATTTGTTTACATTACTTTGGTGAGTTTGAGAGGTAAATGGATTGTGGTAAGTTTGAGAGGTTAATATATAATGGTGAATTTGACAGGTTAATATATCAGGGTGAGTTTGTGACATGAATATATCAGGGTGAGTTTGAGAGGTTAATGTATCAGGGTGAGTTTGAGAGATAAATACGTTGAGCTTAGAAGATAAAGCCATCCCATTGAGTTTGAGAGGTGAATGCATCATGGTTGCTTCAAGAGGTGAGTTCAGAATGGTGGTTCTGAGACGTTGAACATGTAATGGTAAGTCTAAGAGGCTACTTACACGTTCATATTCCTCGGCATCTTCCGGACACTCTGGATTCTGTTTCCTGTCTGTCGGATGCAGCAATTTCCATGAGAACTACAATAATAATATTCACATTGTTTCAGTTATTGCTGGAAATCAAATACTATATATTCTAATACAACTGAGCCAGTGCAAGCATTTATTTAAGTAAACATATATGTTGGATTTTCTCCTATATGGTTAGCATATATATGATGATGATGACCCGGTAGAAAAGTACCGGTAGCACCTTTCAATTGTCTATAATACTACAAAGGTTTTCTTGTGGTTTTATTGTAGGATATGTTTTTCACAACTTTCGTTAACACACAAAAATGTTTCAAATTTATGTCATACAAAACACCATTTATGAATCTATTGAAAACTGTCTTTTATGTCTCTGTCTGTCTGAGTCAAACAGGGCAAGGTACTGACCAGTTACCGAGACAGACAGGCTGGGATACTGACCATCTCTGTGATGCTGGCCGTCCAGGCTGACAGCGTCTGTAGCAGGCGCAGACTGAGGTCAAACATGGCCAGGTCCTCTTGACCGGTCGGAACCTTCTCCTTCACCGGCACCTTTGTCTTCCCACCAGAGGGAGGCTGAAACACCACTCCAAATATCACTGGGGCACAGTAGTTATTAGAACTGAACTCTGAATCAAGAGAATCCGGGTTAGAATCCTATGCTGCTGTATTGAATCATGGACAAGTCTGTTCATTCAATAATCTCAATAATGATGATGTCCCAGCAAACAACGACCCGTGATTTCACATGTTCTGAAAGTGAATTCACGAGTTCAACTGGCTCAATTCACGTGAATTCACTGGATTCTGTGAACAAATTTGGTGTGTCGACACGTGTTTACCGTGAAATCATGAGTTTTTCATGTGATGACAGATACCACTGAAGCATACCAGTTCTGACCCAGTACGACTCGTGTCAAACTCGTTCAAAACTCGTGACAACAGGCAGGACACGTGTACTCACGTGAATACACGTGAAAACACGTACTGGTGGAGCCGTACCAATTATGAACCAGCATGACACATGCTAACTGGTTCAGAAATGGTTCCTTGTTTGCTGGGGTGTAATATTTATTTATCGAAAATGTTGACAATTATGAACGATCCCTTGTAAAGCATCTATTATGTTGGTAATAAATGGGCTGATATTCATCAATTTATGTTTTGATGTACACTATCAATATTCACACTATGAGCAAATAAATGAGATCCCATTGACCTTTAACCCTAAAAACAAATAAAATGTAACGTCCTACTTTAAAACCATAAAACCCAGATAAACTTCAAACCAACCTACCTTCTGTGGTCTTGCCAGTTCCGCTGTCGCCCCACACTGCAGTGTCAGTTCGCACACCAGCTGTACATACTGCGCTCTCACCAGGGGGAGCTGCTTGATGAGCTGCGTCTGGGCACTCGGCTGCTCCGAGAGACACTGTGGCCACCTGGTGGCGTCAAAGTTAGGTGACATCTCGATGTAGGAGAACGGCTTCGTCATCATGTCCCCAAATAGTGGGACCACCTCCAGTTGCTAGAAATAAACATGTGGAATGTAAAATAAACTCTCTGCATTGTTTTAATTATTTATTTATTAATATTTTATAATTTATATATTTATTACATTTTATTTATTTATATTTATTATTGCCATGATAATTTTAGCTGGGTTTCTTCAGAACATACGCATATAATCTTTTTATGCTTAATCATATCATGTACATTAGTTGGTGCTACATGTAACGGAGACTAATAATCTGGATATAAGTGTATAAATACAATGTATTAATAGTATCACCAATGCGGATGGCCACTCCTGAATCAAAGCTATCATTAGTGGACATTTGTGTGCTATTGCAAAGCAACTTGGGCAAACATCTCAATGTATCCACCCTAGCCCACCTGTATTCACACAGGTGGGGTTATCTGTATGTTGCTCAATAGACATGCATGCATTTGTGAATTTTTAAATGGTATGTATCATGTATGAGTAGTTAAAGGAGAGATGGCAAAGATTGACGCCTTCCACAATGGATGTTTGAGAAAGATCTGCCGGATATTGTGGCCCAATAAAATATCTAACATGGAACTCCACAAGAAGTCAGTAGACAGTGTTGTCCTGGAAATAAAACGCCAATGACTGAGATGGCTAGGACATGTCCTGAGAATGCCTTAAGAAAGTATCCCCAAAGATGGACGCCACCCAGAAGAAGGAAGCGAGGACGACCAAAAACAACACAGCAAAAGACAGTAGTGGCAGAGCTACAAGAGATGGGGCTCTCGTGGGGCGAGGCTCAGGCCGCAGCTAAAGAATGAAGGCATGAACAATCATGCATGAATGTATGCACACCCGACTGCTTGAATGCCCACACACATGCACATGCATACATAAAATACACACATATATACTAGCTCAATCATAATTATATGACATTTCATCAGAAACATGTCATACATAGTTTACATACTTACGTTACACTTACTTGGCTGGACTACAGATAACTTTTAAATCATCTGTGTGAAATCTGCAAGTGCTCACTCACCTTGAATATTTTATCAATCTTGCTAAGGCTGAACTTCCTCTTACTGTCCAACTTGTTGATGTTAACCAACTCACTGTCAATGAGGAAGATGGAGAATCCAATGATCTGAAATGGATCAATCTGGTCAATGACATCACAATGAAAGTTCCTTTTTTTATATGTGACACATATCAGACTGATTGCATATGTGTACTACTATAATTTTGTCCTATGTTTCTGCCACAAAAAAACTATGTTCGTCAAAAAATACATGATGGAAAGTCTGACTGATTCTTGTCTGTTGAACATTTTGAAAGTTTGAAGAACCTCATTGCTAGGCAACAGGTCATGTGATGAATAGCTCATTTCTGAAATAAGTATTTGCTGTGGTATGTAAAGAATGTAATATTTCCTAACAAAATAAGTAATCTACCATTCGACATCATTGTTGATAAATACATAAAAAACACAGTTATTTGCAATGCGTCTTTATGTACAGTATCATACATAAAATAACATGCAAAATAACTAACAAATATGAAGTCTTACTTTACCTAAAGTAAAACCCTGTATGTAACTGTTAAAGCCTTCCTAATAATTATTAAAGCTTTTTAAACTATGAAAGCATATGGATAAACTACTAAACAGCCTCTCAAAATTCATGGTTTTTATTTTGCTAATCGGTGACCTCTCTGACCTTGACAAGGCTGTGCTTCTCGGCCGGGGTCAAGTAGAGGTTGTTCTCGTACGTGTGAACACAAATGTTGACAATTTCGCACAGGATGTCCTGGAATCCCGTCACTTGTTGGAACGCGGTCTTCACTGTCGTCAGGATACAGTTGTGGGTGCCTAGGAACATGGACAGTTGCTGCGACTCCTCCATTCGCTGGACGTCGTTGAAACACTTCAGTATCTCGGCAGCCCTGTGGTGGGGTAAAAAGAGCTTTTACATTTTACTTCCCCGGCATACCTGTTCAATCAAACACCATCTCAACTTCTCTGGGAAGCATCCAGCCACATGCTACAATTAATGCACGAAGGCTGCTCGTACACTCAGGCACCATTGTCTACTCATTTATACAGTCCGAAGCTCTACCCCTGAGCTATTGTGCTCTACATGGTAACCTTGTGGGTAACCTCACAATCGTCAGTAACAACATATATATTTATGTTAAGAACACCCAAAACATGTTCAGCTGAATTAACGACTTGATTAAAGGTGTGTGTCATTGTATCAATGGGGTCTCTCTATGCTGTAAACCAGTGAGTTTAATATCATATCTTATACATTTATTATTTATTTGATTTAACTTAATATATTATTTAACTTAATATATTATTTAACTTATATTTATTAAACTAATTCCTTTTTAAATATATTTATTTATATGCATCAATTGTATACGGGTATTTTATGTGAATTAAATGAATTAATTTTTGTAATACATGTATTAATTAGCTAACTTTGGGGGCAGTTTGATGGCACCTTCCTCAGTCTAGAGGTACAATAACCTTCTTCTACATTCGGTCACTTCATCTGACCAACTGACAGTGCCTTTCAAAACACAATACAGAAACAGTTATTTGAATTACTAACTGTTGTGTTTGTTGCTATTAGTGCTTCAGTTGGGCTGGATGGAATAAAGTAAAAAAGTAAAGATAAATTCTTATACAGCATAGTATCTAATCCTCAGGATAGCTCAGTGCTTTACATTTTACTCCTTGGCACACATGTTCAATCATTGACCACCAACTTTTTAGAGATGCATCCAGTCATGCTGCAATTAATATGCAAAGACTGTCCATACATAAATATCCACCACTGTCTAGACCCAGATATTCGTTTATACAGCTGATTCAACTGGAGCAATGTAGAGTGAAAAACCTTGCCCATGAAGTTTGTCTTTCATCTCGCCATCTGCTTTCTAGAGTGTTGAGACTTTTAGATTAAGATTGATTAGTTGGTATACCTTCTAGGGGGTCGAGTTTTATGGTTGGTTAGTCATGCATTCTAGGGTATTGAGATTAAGGTTAATTAGTCATTATGCTTCCTAGGGTGCTGTGATTAATTGATTTGATTAGTCGTTAGTATGACGTACCGTTTGTAGGTGGCGTAGTCGTTCTTCACACTGGCCTTGCTGTTCTTGAGTTGGTCGAGGACAGCAAACATGTTGATGAGTTGACCCAGGGTATGAAGTAGCTGCTCCGAGGCAGGTAGACTCGCCGTACACACACGCCCCAGCGCCGTCACAAACTGGATCACTGCTTGTTTCTGTCACCATGGCAACCGCATAACCGATTTTGATTCGTGGCAAAAACCTCCGTCATTTACTCATCTGTTCCCATTTTGTAGCTTTTTAAAACAGGAGTTGCAAAAATGCCTACTTACATGGTGAAGCTACACACAGGCACACCCAGAGGAGTATTTATATAAGATGACACATTTTACAGTTTCCTGCAACAACTTTTTAACCTATTGTGTTAACGACAATATTATTATTCGTTAATTCATCACTGTGAACATTATTGGGAAATCATGCAGCTTTAAAATAATATAGCCATAGACGGCAAAGATAAAAGATATGCAGAATATATTGTTAATGATTAAAATGATAAAAACATTAATGAAAATGATATTGTTTTTTAAGATAATCACGCTAAATTAATAAAATCTTACTAGAGGAGTCAGTGAGAAAGCATCTGTACCTGGAAGGTGAAGAACGCCCGTAGTTTGGTTATTTCAGGCTCAAGGATATCAATTGTTAACTGATAAATCTCCATACGATTGGGCTGGTCATGTGACTTGATCTGGAAAAAACATGTTCATCGCAATGAAACTACCACATTAGAACTTACAATCTCATCAGTGTAGACAGGAAGATATTTCCCAGACATGACGAGTGGGTTGAAGGTTAAATATTGGTCCAGTAATTTACCTATACATTATCTAGCAAAACCTTCGTAAAGTAACCAAAATATTGATGTGAACACATTCCCCCGATATTGGGTTGAAATTCTGGTTCCAAAGGAATTTCTTTATGATAAAACATTAAGCATGATAAGTGGATGCTTGAGTTATTGGGTTCCATGCAGTCATAGTTCTGTAACTCACAACTGTCATCAACATTGTTGGCAAAATAAAAATTAGATGGAATGGGGACATTCTGGATATGTCAGATAACGTTAACAAATTACCAGACATAACAACCACTGTACATTGTTTCAACCAACAACACAAAAGTGATCACTATATATAAACCAGCTGCAGGTATGATTTAAGCTGTTTGTATGCAACATATCGAATCACATGTGAACTGAGTTCTCATTGGGCTAAACCAGGTTAGGACAGAGCCCTGAACCTTACTAATCAGCCCCCACTAACGAGGGTACATGTTACTGGGGTTGACAGTTCCAATCAGTAAACACTGGCCTTGATTGCCTTGTCTTGGCCAGGCACAGGCCTTGCTGTTGATACAAATTACTGTAAACAGAGAAGTGAGAGCCCCCTGCAAGAATTAGCTTTCTGTGGGGTTGTAGCCTCCGGTTATAAGGGAGAACTTACGGCAGGGATAGCGAGTGAACATGACCTCCACGTGTACAACAGGGACATGTATTTCTCCCCTTCGGATAGGATTTCATTCTGCAAAGAAAACAAAATGAATAATTTTTATGTAACAAGGTTAACTGCACAATCGTGGTTACCTAGGCAAGCTAGTTTAAATGTTATTGCTGCTGCACATTTTAACGTACAGTTGAATGTTTTAGTGTAACTAATTATTGGTAATCAAGAAGGAGTCGTTATGCATGGGATTCCCTACTTAATAAATATGTTTAAAGAAAACATTTAATTAAGTTCTGCAGGGTATTACTCTGTTGGGTATATAATACTTATAATTATATACATCATATATATTATATACATTGTATTTGTAGATCCTTGTGTTTATGCTAGTGTCTACCAGACTTTGTAGCACAGTTTGAGTTATTTAACACCTACTTATAAATGACACATGGTTGGAAATTATAATTGACACCTTGCTATAATAGATACCCACAGGTGTACCTATAATGAATGCAAACCAATTATGATGTGCAAATGCTGTACTGAATGCCCAACACTAACGACCACCAGCCCTGATGCATAAGCAGCAAGGAGGGAAGCTTTTATTAAACAGTTCACCTCTGCTGCGATTACACTTTAGCAGACAAGGTGGGTAAAACTAAAGTAAACCCTCAACCACCAAACACATCCACTTTTCGTAATAACCATACCGGTTCTATTGTCCTATTTAAAAGTGTTGAAATCAGACAGTTTCAGCTAGGAATAGGGTTAACAAGTCACATCAATACGCCGCTGTTATTTCTCTAGGGCCTTTCTGCCAGGCTTCAAATCAGCCTCCAAATGAAGCAGCTCCCATCACAGCACTGCATAACCTCATTATACAAGTTCATCAGCTTATATTTCTAGTCTAAACACTGATAACTCGGTGCTGGCGTGTACTGTAGGACTCTGGTCAATCTTTCCCGCACTCACTGCATACATAAATCATGCCTCTGTCACAGTTAATCAGTTCTGTCAATATTATGTGTCAGACAGGAAATTCTCAATGTATTAATTGGATATTTTTTCTGCAAGTTAAAGGGAGCTTCTCATTTGGTTGTAGGGATATTGTTACCAGGTGAACGGGTACTATCAGTAAATGAATGGGATACTATCAGTACCCCTTGTAGGTAAATGGGATACTATCAGTACCCCTTGTACATGAATGGGATACTACCAGTACCCCTTGTAGGTGAATGGGATACTATCAGTACCCCTTGAAAATAATGGGGTACTATCAGTACCCCTGTAGGAGAATGGGATACTATCAGTACCCCTTGTAGGTAAATGGGATACTATCAGTACCCCTTGTAGGTGAATGGGATACTATCAGTACCACCTGAAGATTAATGGGATACTATCATGTAGTTCTGTAGGTGAATGGGATACTATCAATACCCCTGTAGAATAATGGGATACTATCATGTACCTCTGTAGGTGAATAGGATACTATCGGTACCCCCTGTAGGTGAATAGGATACTATCAGTACCCCCTGTAGGTGAATGTGATACTATCAGTAGGTGAATTGGTTCTTCTCAGCTGGTCAAACTGGCTCAAACTGTACAGGACACAGGAATGTTTTCAATCATTTAAAATATTTTCTTCTGTTGTGTATTTTCTTATCATTACAAGGGACTTGTAAATAGGTCAAGTATGTGTCTTTAGGAAGTTAAAGACGTCTACCAGCAAGTGACGTGGGACTTCTCAGCAGGACTAACAGAGCTGCTCAGATGGATGAAGGACTCATTCTGACTAGCTAAGTGGATTTTCTCAGCAGTCATCCTGGATCTGTTTAGCAGGTTTAATTATCTAGAAGATTAAATAAATACCTAATATATCAAAGGAGCGTTTCGGGTGCATTGGTGTTGTAAAGGGTTCATTCATGTGCCACTGAGACAAAAATAGGGGTGGATGAAGATGACATGGGGTGCAGTGTTCAAGAAAGGGCATTTGTATTAGTTTGAGGTGCAGTTTGATGGTTTCTATAATGCAACAGAGTGCAGTTGGAGCTATGGTCTCAATTTGGGGTAAAGGCGATTAGGTGTTTTTGCCAACTGAATGAATGTGTGGTTGGAATTCTGAAAGTGGGTGCTGTTAGATGGTTTCGGTTTGACTATGACTATGTAATGACGCATTTGGGTATTATTTTGGAGATATCTGCAATGTCTGGCACTTTGCTAATCTACCTAGGACCCAGAAGGGAAATATGATCTGTCCCCCTATTGTGGTTATAATCAGCATTACCCAGAATGCTGTTGTCATGGAGTGAGTGTTGCATAATGTGTGAGTAATCTCAGATTGCACATTTAATAAGCCAGTGGTATCCTGGTCAATGTTCGCTGTGTCTTCCCGTTATAGCTACTTCCCGTTATAGCTACTTTTTATTCCCATTATAGCTACTAATTAAGTTTGACAGTTGAACTAGTCCCATCATAGCCACTTTTCTATTTCTCCATTTCACCATGTAACAATATAAGGGAGCATTAACTATTTCATCTGTATCCAGCTGATGTCCATAAGGGTAGACGGCTTGGATGTGTCCGACTCACACTGAGGAATTTCTACAACTGATAACTTTTAATGAGTGCTTTGTGGAGATATGGCTTGGTGATGATTCCAAGATCTCTATGGACATGTGGAATGTCTACACAGAAACTGACAAATGAACAAACAACTATGTTGAGGGATGGAATTCAATTTGCGAAAGTGGTGGGGAAACACCATCCCCACATCTTCCAGTTCATGGTTGCTGTCAAAAGGCTTGCACAATATGGACGGACGGACGGACTCATGCACACACACACGCACACATGCACGCACGGACACGCACACACGCACGCACAGACAGGTGAACAGACACACACACACAGACTGACCAGTTGCGAGAGGCGGCCGGCTTCCTCTAGGTACACAGACATGGTTACGCGAGCGAACGCGTTCCTGTCCTCGAACCCAGAGTCGAAGTCTGCGTGGTAGTTGAGTTCACTGGCAGTGGCAGTGATGTGGGGGTTGTCGTCGGGGAGCAGGGAGAGCTCCCCCATCGCGGCAATGTTTCCCATCGACGCAGTGTAGAAGTCCATCTCTCCTCCACCTTCTGCCTCCATCATACTGAGAACATAGTTACTGATTGTTTAACAATATCTGTTCCAAGGCAACAATATACATATATATATATATATATATATATATATATATATATATATATGTATATAACCTAACATAATATATAACCTAATATAATATATACCATAATATATTATATACCATAGTACAAGCTTGCAAGCAAACACACACGACATCCATTTTCAAAACATTGTTCACAACATACATTGTAGATGGACGGATGGCTTTAGACTTATATTTCCTATCTCATTTATGACCGCTGCAAATAAATGTACATACTGGTGTACTGTATTGTAGGTGTTTTCCGGGGACTCTTTTTTTCCTCCTTAGTTTTTACCCATCCATTTCCTCTCCAGTGATTCTCTTTCGGGTGGAAATGTCTAATATATATATATATATATACACACACGCACGCACGCACGCACGCACGCACGCACGCACGCACACACACACACACACACTGTTTGTAATACCAGAACACTGAAGAGTTGAAACCTTAAAGTAAACTGACATTTATTATGTTAGAAAAGGTTTTTGAAATTTGAAAGTAATGACCATGAACAGAAGTATTCAAATTATGACTGCATCTTAATGTTAAATTGTGTGCAGTGTGGTGCGTCAAATACTGTTTGAAGTGTCCATGTTCCACACATTAATTAATAAAACAAATCACAATTTAACAAGATTGCCACCTAGAGAATCAACTCTAGATGGCAGGTGGACAAGGAAGCCGTTTGGCTTATCGAGAGTCCAACCTATCTATCTAAGTATACCCTGCCCGTCTTAGGTATATGTCAATTTTATTTTTAAACATATTAACACTTCTAGCACCTACACAATCAGCTGATAATTTGTTCCATTCGTTTACTATTCTTTGGGAAAATGAAAATTTTCTAATATCTAGTCTACACTGCTTCTTTGCTAATGCAACTCCATGTTCTCTAGTCCTTCTCTCTTCCTTGACCATGAAAAAAATATTTCTGTCAATATTTTCATATCCATTCAATATTTTAAAAACCTCAATCTGATCTCTCAATCTTCTGGTTTCTAGAGTTGTTAGACCACATTCTTTTAGACGCATTTCATAACTAATATTCCTGAGTTTTGGTATCATTTTTGTTGCTCTCCTTTGTACTCTTTCTAGCATATCAATATCCTTCTTGCGATATGGCCTCCATGCTTGTATACAATATTCTAAATGAGGCCTAACTATTGTTTTATAAAGCGGTATTATTAGTTCTTTTTCTTTGTATACTATATTTCGCCTAATTAATCCAAGAATTTGGTTTGCCTTCGCTGCTGCAATTCCACACTGCTCTGATACCTTCATGTCAGCACTAATGGTTAAACCTAAGTCCTTTTCCTTTACAGTAGTATTTAGTACAGTACCACCCATTGTATATTGTGCATTTTCATTCCCATGTCCTGTGTGGAGGCACTTACACTTTCCAAAGTTAAACAGCATTTGCCATTTCTCAGACCATTCTATCAACTTATTTAGATCATCTTGTAAATGCTGTCTATCTGCATCACTTTTTATTTTCCTAAACACTTTTGTGTCGTCCGCAAACTTCAACACCTTGCTTGTTATGTCATCATCCAAATCATTGATATATATTAAGAATAAAATAGGTCCCAATACTGATCCTTGCGGTACTCCACTCAAAACAGATTTCCAATTTGAAACCTCCCCATCAACTACTACTCTTTGTCTTCTATCAATAAGCCATTTTTCTATCCAGTTAATCATACTATTTCCTATGCCATGGGCCTTTAGTTTAAGTAGTAATCTTTGGTGTGGCACTTTGTCAAAGGCTTTTTTAAAATCTAAGTAGATTATATCTACTGGTGATCCCTCATCTACCCACTTTGTGACATCTTCCAAAAAACATAACATATTTGTTAAGCATGACCTCGCTTTTAAAAACCCATGTTGAGATGTGTTTATCAATTTATTTTTAACAAGAAAATCAACCAAGTGATCTTTAATTAGTCTTTCTAATAGTTTACAAATCACCGATGTTAAACTCACTGGTCTATAGTTCTCTGACTTGCTTCTTGATCCTTTTTTAAATAATGGTATGATGTTTGCTTCTTTCCATTCTACCGGAACCACTCCTTCCTCTAATGCCAAATTGAACACTGTTGCAAGTGGTATGCTAATTTGTTCTACAATTTCCAGTAGTAATTTGGGAGGAATCCCATCCACTCCTGGTGATTTATTATCCTTCATATCTCTTATTTTCATAGCTACCATTTTTGGGGTTACAGTTAGTTCTCCTAAATAGTCACACTCTCTCCCTTCGAACTTAGTCTCTAGTACTGGTAATGTACTAATATCTTCCCTGGTAAACACCGAACTAAAGTATTCATTTAGGTTTTCTGCCATTAAGAATCCCTCCGTTATTATGTTTCCATCACTACCTTCTAGTGGCCCGACCTTATCTTGAACTTTCTGTTTACTTCGAACATACGCATAAAAACTCTTGCTGTCATGTTTTATGTTGAAAGCTATTTTTTGTTCATAGCTTCTCTTTGAATTTCTAATTTCAGCTGTAGCTTGATTAAGTGCTTCTTTATAAATGGCATAGTCTTCTTCACTTCCAGTATGTCTATATGTCTTCCACATCATTTGCTTGTACTTGATTTTTCTAATGGCTTCCTTCGATAAGTGTTTCTTCTTTGACCTTTTCCCCTGTTTTTTCAAGGGGACAAATTTGTCAACGACGCAGTCAATTTCCCTCTTTAAGATATTCCAGCATTCTGTTGCTGTCTTATGGACTTCCTCTGAGCCAGTGAAATGTCTGCCATATTTGGCCAATTCCAGAATACGGAACAGACAAGCAATCAACTGTACATCAAACAATATCACAACCTATAAATAGACACGATTACTCATGCAATGCCAGGCACAAGAAGCCTTTTTGCCAAGTTTCCCAGTCTCGATGGTTCAGCGTTGTCAAGTGTCAATTTATACATGCACAAGTGGCACCTCTCTGAATGAAATCTGTCACGCTGTGCGTGCGGTGACAAATGTCACAGGTAACAATGACACAAAGGTACGCAAGCACCAGACTGATTAAAAGAACTGCACTAACACAACTCAACAGAAAAAACATGCCAGACAGTCTGGAAAGTAGGGTAGCAGTTCCGATTAAACTTGTTATTGTTGGTCAAAACGAGGTATTTTAACCACAATTGCAGGCCTCTTGTGAGAGCCTATCCATAAGTGGTGGAACGCCATATTTTGTGTTTAATAGAAATGAGTGTATCAGCATCAGAAGCAGACCAGGTTTTACTAAGATAAAGAGTTCTTAAGGAAAATTCATCATTACAATTTTGGTATTAAATTAAAGGAGCTTTTTCAAAACGCAAATATCCACACTGCCATATTACTAGTCTAAGCTCACTATATATTCATGACGCGCCAGTGACAATGTGCCACTGGCGCATCATGGTGTTGACAGTTTTTGGTTATATACAAGATGATTGTTAAGGAGTAGAATTGATTTTAAAGAGCAATATCAGGCTAGGGGGATCCTATGCTTCCCAATCTTACTGAAATGAGCCTCAGGTTCTGTCCCCCTATTCCTAACCCCTTAGATACACACAGGATGGTGTAAACTCAGGGGAGAATGATTGCAATATTAAAATGTCCCGGCACTGTTTATAACAGTAATGGTGCATTTGATTATTATCACCATAACAAATACCAGAATATTAGCACAAAACAATAATTTATATTGTGTCACAAGTCACTTTTTAAAGAAAATGATAGTTACCTGATACATTTAGTAATGTGTCACGATGATGATAGTATCCCAAACCCACGGGTAATGCTGATTTTGCTACTACCCTGTATTTAAAAGTTGCTGGCCATGTTATATAAATAAACTGAACAAGCATTTATCATGATGACATGGGAATGTGATAAACATTTCCCATGGAGAAAACAGAATATCAGTAACATATTTTGAGACAGTGATGACAAACCATCCCTGAAGTGACAAAATAGTGATTGACAGCTAACTTGATTGACAGCTGTCACTCAAGGGGCACCATGCTAGACTGTCATTTACCTGGCAGCAGGGGGGTGATGCTCAGTTCTCTGTAGATGTGGATGCTGTGCTAAGACATCTGTTCATCTGTCCCCAGGTAATGCATCATCTGTCTCAGGGCCTGGAAGGATAACAACAGGGAGATGAGAAACTGTGTGAGGGTGCATGACTGCATGTGTGTGTGTGTGTGTGTGTGTGTGTGTGTGTGCGTGTGCGTGTGCGTGCGCGTGCGCGTGCGCGTGCGCGTGTGTATTGTGTGTATTGTGTGTGTGGCATGTTTTCTTAGATTAACTTTCATTAGTCCTTGTATAAGAACAATTCTCCCCAGAACAGAACCACTGCCATACCTGCTGTAAATGCACATAAACTGCATACAGCATGCCTGGTATTTCAGAATGAAACCAATCTGCCAATATATAAACAACAGCATGCCTACTTACTGAGTGACCTGGCCTGCACTTACTGACTACAGCCACTGGACTAGCTGCACTGCCTGCTAGTCCTTGATGACATGTTACAACCAGGCTAAATATCTCTGGGTAATAAATACACATCAATCTTAGTGACTCTAGCATTGAACTGTGTTGACCTGTCTATTGGCTAATATGTGGTCAAGTATAATCAACAACACTGACCTGCGTTTACACAGTTCACTGGCAGCCAAGTGTCAACATAAACCATTAAGGAAGTCACCTAGGTCAGTGGTGTCATTCCTGCCTGAGGCCTGAGGGGTGTGGTCAGGGGGCATGTATGTATCAGCAGTATGTGTGTCAAACTGACAGTCAAACCTCACAGTCCTGTCGTCAGTGTATACGTTATTACCCTCACATCAACTACTGTACTTTAAAATGTTTTCTGATAAAATTATGTTGTTTTAAAATCAGATGCGAAAAAAATCAGACACAAGAGGCTCGTTAAGGTCAACAGGTTAATCATTATTACTGTACTGCGGAGAGGCCCCTTTTCTAATAATTGTATTTATTCTGGTACATCACAGCATAGGTTTATGTAGAGACCTGTCCACCCATCATTTGGATGGTGGTAACCCATTTTGATGAGTAGACGTATCACTGGATGGGTGGTTGATGGGTAAAAAGGGAGCCTTAAAAGGTCTTAAAATATCAAGTGTGATTTGAAAATGGGTGTCACAACTCACATACGTATCTGTAGTTTATTTATTTTATGCACATCTTGACTGCCTTATATATGTGTGTGAGTTAATATGCATGTGTTTACTGCAACATTTTTGACTTGCAAAAATTTGATCCTTCAAAAAAGTCTGCTTTATACCACAATGAAAATGAATGAATATAAAGCAGAACCTGTATTTATTTATGCGGGTGACTGCAGGAGTTAAAAGCTTTTCTTTCTCTTCATTATCTCATACTGCAGAGTGCAGACATTTATTATACTGCTTCCACTGAGCTGATAAGCTAAACCTTATCAGTCTCTGTGTAATTTTAAGTTGCATCTGACAAAAAGAAAAACAAGATTCAAGATTACAGTTAAATTGTATATTTTACCAATGTTGTTCACTTAACATGAAGATAAGGTAAATGCCTTCCCACAGTTATAGTTTGATCAAATCTGAAAGAGATTATCCCCCTCAAGATGATGTCATTAACATTGGTCTAACAGAAGTACTGTGTTTAGAGAATGCCAATAATTCAATGTCAAAACGCAGTACATTCTTACTTCTCTGTCAGTTCACTGGCATTTGCTGCAAACAGCATGACCACCCCAAAGCTTTGCCTTCCGAAGTGATGGAATTGCAAAGACTTCCAAAACAACAGCCTCTGGTCCAGATGGTACATAGCAAGAAAGCCAAGTCAGGTTATCAGTAATCGTGCAGATATTTAATCTATGTGTGGCAAGCCTTGTCTGCCTTTTGTCTATACATATTTACATTGCTGGCGCTTATAGAGGCGTTTGATTAATTGTACATGGCATTTATCAACCTCAAGGTCAACCAGTGTTTTGCACAGCTAATGCCCAGTGTTTAGTTGCCATGCCTATGGCATGTCCTTTTGGGATATGTCTACAATTGTATGTCTTTCTAATGTTATCTTAATTGCATTGCAAGATGCAATTGTTGACTATAATCAATGTTAAATATTGTTTGCATCAGTTCAATCTATTTTTGTGTTTTTCTTACATTTTCTTCATGGATATATTTTGTCAGTTCTCGGATCAGTTGATGTGCTTCTGTTTGCATTTATTGTAGCTATTCATCTTCTAGTTGCCATGGTGATACATAGCATTTTAATGGTGGCACTACAAGTACAACTCCTAAATAAACTGGGTTTCTGGCCTCTAAACTTCAGTGGTAAAATTCCCATGGTGTCAGTAATAGACTCAGTACATAGGTGAGAAACAGCATCTCCTGTCTTATAATTACCATGCAGTGTAAATTACATTTAAACCATCTCTACAACTGGGTTAAATTACATTTTAAACCACTACTGAGAAAGAAGCAAAGCATAACTGCAGTGGCCTGGTGGTTAGGACACCCAGCTGTCAACCAAAAGGGCTGAAGATCAACTGAGTGTATCGTCCTACTGCCTCAATGTCAAGGCAGTTACTTTTACCCATGTTGCACACTTGTGTGTTTGGAAGGGATAATAAACTGCTCCATGTTCCTTTTTAACCATGCAGGGGTCTATGCTGTGGTACTAAGAGACTAAGACAGCTGCTGATCAAAGAAATGAAATACCCACAACAGCCCACCACACAGCTCAGAGGCAACTGTAAAATGTTAATTTTGTGTATTTTTTTTTATAATTAAACAAATTATCCTGCATACGTAAAGCCCTGGTCGACACAGACCACATCTCCAACGAAGAGGTGCGAAATAAAACTCGGCAAGCCATTGGGGCCCACGAAGACCTCTTGACCACAGTAAAGCGACGCAAACTGAAATGGTACGGGC
The DNA here is from genome assembly GCA_964017155.1 of Oasisia sp. SBJ-2009. Lineage (NCBI taxonomy): Eukaryota > Metazoa > Annelida > Polychaeta > Sabellida > Siboglinidae > Oasisia > Oasisia sp. SBJ-2009. The sequence goes on from OZ024860.1 coordinate 10,264,275, forward strand.
ACGTAACAAGATCTAGAGGACTTGCCAAGACAATCCTGCAGGGCACAGTGCAAGGAGGGAGAAGAAGAGGCAGACAGCAAAAGAGATGGGAGGACAACATCCCGGAATGGACTGGCATGACGCTGGGCGCCGCCATGAGGAAGGCTGAGAGACGAGAGGAATGGAGGGAGCTGGTTGCCAGGTCATCTGTGGCGCCCCAACGGTCCACCAGACTATGGGCTAGGTGAAGGTGGAGATTCACCAAGTGTCCGCCTTTTCATATCAATGGTGAGCAATTGTCCAGTGAGGAGGTCATAGATATAGATAGTGACTGCACTAAATGGCCGCTAATCACCCCATTACACACCAAGTTAAAAAGCTGCTGGTGCCTTAATTCATTCACTCAGGGGACTAAGCATGGGGTGGTTCAGGGTAGTGGAACCAAAAGCTTATTAACTGGGGTAAATAAATATGTAACAAGGTGCCAGCTGTGGACAGTCACAGGGGTGGGGTTGTTAGTATGTGTCAGTTTGACCCAAATTCCCCTCATGGGGGTCATCTGACTCTGAGTGCAACAACGGAACTGATTAAGAGACGGACCCTGATCTGTCACTGACAGAAGACAAACATTCTCCTGCAATATTAAATGGGTGGAACATAATAATGTTATAATACTAATTATAGCAAAACTTCTAGATGAGCCAAGGGGCACTACAAACAAAATCATATGGTGTAATCATCAATGGGACCAGACATGAGTCGTCGTTTGAGCATGGAACCGCCAACACTGGGAACGACGACTTCAAGAACAGCATTTTATTTTATTACATCTTAAGACTCTGAATATAAACCATGAATATTATTAATTTAATATCATGTAGTGTCTTTGGGTACAATATAGTGAATACAATTTTACAATTAAGCATGTGTTTATATTATAAAAACTGAGCTATAAACTGAAAACAAAAGTTCAGCTTGGTTGAGTCTGAGATACATTTAAACATGACAATCCCAACTTGCCACTAAACCAAAAATAACCTTGCATTGGGTCGAGACTCGAGACCCTCCAAGGGCATCACCCTGCTTGGGGTTCATCTTTTACCTGTCAGCGGGAACCCTTGTCATGGCTGTTAGATACCACAGTCACCTTGTTAACTACACATTTTAGTGCTATCTAATCTCCAAACAACTGCACAAAAAAGCCTGAGCTGCATACGGGCCAGAAAGATGTGTTAACATCACATCAGAAAATGAAGCCGGCTCAGAATAACTATTCAAATACTGGCACGTATCTCACCATTATAAGCATATTATTTACTTGGGGGACCTGTATGTAAATGCAACTGACTTTTTTTTATAGCTAAAGCGGTATGGGAAGATTTCTGTAAAAAATGCACTCCACCTGAGACCCTGAAAATTTGACCACATTACAGACATGAGTACTTACTCACCAAAGGCATACCATTAGAATGTATGTGATATCATAGCTAACGTAACATCCAACCCAATAACATAAACACTGACCTACATATTACACATATCAGACTTTGTCTACACTGGCGATACACGTTGTACTTTGACTGTAAACGACATGAACTTTAACCTGTATCCCTTCTGTGCAAGAGTAATCCAAGTGGGCAGTTTCGATCGAGGCATAGTCAATGTCCCACTGGCATCATGGCAGGCCGACAAATCCCACCATGCCTGTACTTCTGGCCCAAACTAATCCCCAAATGTCCATCCCTTGTAAATGTGTCTAATGTGAGGCAGTATACACATCAGCTGCTAATCCTGACCACATAAATATGTATGCAGGTTCCAACCCAGAATCCTGTATAATGACAGTAGACCTGTGGAAATTACACTTGATAAAAAATGCCCATACAGTCTATTACGTAGCAGTCATTGCCTCCCAGAACCACTAGTGGCCAACATCACCAGTATGTGTCATCAGTTTAGGGATGGTCTGACATGTTTACAAAGACCAGAACAACAGAATATGTGACCTGTAAATTATATTAGCAGTTTCAAACCATAGTGCAGACCGAGACCTGTCCACCCATCATTTGGACGGGTACAAACCATTGTGGATGGGTAGAAATATGTGTGGACGGGTAAAACAGATTAAGGAACAAAACAGAGATGTTCCAAAACCATAGATATGGTCAATTATACCCAGGGCTTTATGCAGGATCAAATTATTGCCAGTCACACGTTTTGGTTTGCCAGTCACATGTTTTGGTGGATACGTTAATGTTAACTGTTAAGCTAGTTTATAAACTTTCAAATTGTGCCTGATGACCTGAAATGGGCTACAAACACACATTTGACACCATTTACACTCACTTTCAAGGCATAACTAACAATATCTCTGGTTTTGGAAGACCTTTTTTTTGTTCCTTCATTTTTTTGCCCGTCCATAACCCGTCCTCCATATTTCGACCTATCCATATTCGTTTTTACCCGTCCAAATGACGGGTGGACGGGTCTCTAGATAAAGCTATGGTTATACCTTAGACGTGAGTGTAAATGTTGTCACATGCGTGTTTTTAGTCCATTTCAAGTCATCAGACACATTTTAAAGTTTGTAGATTGGCTTAACAGTTAATTAACAACCATGTGTCCACCAAAACATCTGTAGTAATTTGGTCCTGCATAAAGCCCAGCCAGGCACCAACATCACCAGTATGTGTGACTAATTTAGGGATGACAGTGACATGTTTAGAAAGACCAGAAAAAACTGAATGTGTGCATGACGTGTATATATTAGCAGTTTCAAACCGGTGTCCGCCACTGGTGGTGGTGGTATAGGATATATGGCACCATCTAATATCACCCGAAATACCCACCAGATCCCAGAAATTATGCAACACGATTGTCCAGCTAGTTCCTAAGTCTATATAGTATGTGTCAATGTGCATTAATACATGTTCCTCTTGATAGGTGGCATCATCACATGGACCAAATGTGTGTATTGTGAACATTTTTACAATGCGGTATTGCAACGTGTCAGTTTTGTCAAACCCGAAACATATTTATGCACATGCATGCAAAGAGAGCACAGTAATTAAGGCATACCCAGCAAACAAGGAACCATTTCTGAACCAGTTGGCAGGTGTCATACTGGTTCATACTTGGTACCACTCCACCAGTACGTGTTTTCACGTGTATTCACGTGAATGCACGTATTCTGCCTGTTGTCACGAGTTTTGAACGAGTTTGACACGAGTCGTACTGGGTCAGAACTGGTACGGATTCACTGGTACGTGTCATCACGTGAAAAACTCGTGATTTCACGGGAAACACGTATTGACACACCAAATTTGTCAACAGAATCTGGTGAATTCACATGAATTGAACCAGTTGAACTCGTGAATTCACTTACGGAACAGGTGAAATCACGGGTCCTTGTTTGCTGGGTAATTAATATAAAGAGCTGGACCACAAAACTGGATGCTACACAAACTCAGGACATATATTCATATATATATATATATAATTCCACCAATTCCCTGCCACAACATAAAGAATTAGGACTTAGAGAGGTCTTTTTAAAGTTTATTTAATATTAAACATAGTTTGAGGATTATTAACACATAATTAAGTAAAACATAATGTTCCATTAAACGCGCGTGAAGGCATGCAATCTGATGTCAACATACATCCTGTTTGACACACATATCCTCTATCTTCGAGTAGTTATTCCGCCTACATTAGTGGGCGTGGACCAGGACTGGTCGACTCGTGGACAGACGTTTTGGAAGTGTGACCTGTCACTTCCGGGTAGAAAGTGACGAACTACTCTAAACTTCTCCACGTTTGTTCAATGTGTTCTTTCAACGGCAAAGTTAAGACAGTATCATTATGAGTAGCAGCATACGCTGGGCCAATGACAGGAGATTGTCTCAAGACTCGTGTGACTCGCCTGCGACTCACTCACCGGCTTACCTCGAGTAATGTAGCGGCTTACCTGGAGCAAACGTCGTAAGTGTGTCAACGAGCACGACGGCAGACGACAATTGCGCTCACAGTACGCTCCTACTGGCTACAATCTATACTCTCGGCAGCACTACCAGCAAACTAAACTAGCGTTCTCCACGTAAGCTCCTTCGTCCCGTAATCCCCGGGGAGCGACTGAGGGCTGTATCCGCCTCCACTCGGCACGACCTCGATACCCCTCACTCGGGTGAACGCAGTTTTTGCTGTCACTAAAGTTTCTCCCAATGATCTCACTTCGCTGGATGACCCGACCGCGACCGAGTGAGGCTGCAGACGCGGGGTCTCGCGGGCGACTTGCTCTGTTAGGATCACGGCGCAGTACAGCGCCTGCGACAATTTATGTTTAGGAATTGAGTCAACGAAATGTCAACAAATAACATACATAAAAGACATGACAGGTTCTAATCTATAATAAGTCATCTCCCACCCGTTGTTCGGAAAACTCTTTGGGCCACTTAATTATTGCCACATACAGTGTGTATCTAAACACACATTTTCATCTCCTTTTTGCACGTATAAACGCATTTATTTATGGATTATTACATGGAGGCATTCTCAACATAATGGCATGTTCATGAATAATAATAAAAGGATAGTACTTTTGAATCGGCAAGGTATAGATTAGCTTGGTACAATTACTATTACTAAGGTTAATTACTCACAAAATGTTTGCCAATTAAAATAAAAGCAAATTACACCATTACTTAACTAAACACATTTTCGATAACTTTCTGGGCGCAAAACAATCTACAACTCGTCGACCCCGGCAGAGGGGTGTCGCTCTTGAGCCCCGCTATGCTGAACGCGTCACGCACTGTTGGTGTTGATTTATTATGACAGGACTCTGTAAGTTGGCGGGCTCCGTGTGAAACCACGTGCTGCTACCTGGCGTCCAACAGATAATTAAAATATTACTTTTTGCAAGAGAAATAATTGCCGTTTAGTGATTATGCCCAACTCAAAGACCGAGATAGGATATCACATCAGACGAACGCCTGCATGAATATGTGTAAAATGCTAACTATAGGTTCAGGGCAGGATCGATGCATTGTGAGTTTAATTCCTTCCATATGTACCTATGTTTCTTTGTCTCTATCTGTGTTCGTTCACTTCCTTGCAGTGTGAACACCTGACGTACCGACTGGCTATGCATAGTAATTCCAAATGTAGTTATTACATTAGAGATTTACTTTCTTCCATAGGTGTACGGGAAGTTCTAATGTATGCACCAGGCGGCGACACATGTTCCATATATTGTATCACTGATAAGGGGGTCACACCACAAGTAATTTCTTTGCTTCCTAGCTTTGGCTTGGCGTTTCATTTGTTGCCCGGGGTATGGTGGAAGTTTCGAAAGCAATGATATGGCCATGTTAACAGGACTGTCTTTTCTGTTACATGCAATCAACCATTGGTGGTATAATAATCATTAGCATAGCAGGAAGAGAGTACTACACCCAACTTGTGGCCACTAGTTTGTGGGAGCCATAACACTTCAAAGGTATTGGAAGGCAAGGATTATATATGTATGTGTCGTCATGACAACTCTGAGAAAACACACAACAAGATGATTCTATATAATATCCCTTGTTTATTTTCTACACAACACACAAGGAGCCATGTACATTTGGTACAAAGTCTACTATTGGTCAACACTTTACGCCTGAGCCACACACTGCAGAGACATTTTGCAGAGACCTGCTAACGCTATTGGCCCAATCCTATTTATATTTCTTTCACATGCCTTATTTAATTTTTGTGTGAAATAAAAATGTATCAATTTCATGTCCACAACTGCATGTCAGCTTATTTTGTACAGACTTTATTTAGTTTTGATGAAACCATGAGAAAAACTATTTTGCTGTTTTAACTGCATCCCATCACAATTCAAAACAAAACTCAGCACATACAATGTATGCGCTATTCACATTTTGCCAATATCATACCTGATGATCAAAGTATGCTCTTTCAATTGTTTTTTACAAAGTTATGCACTAATGTTATTTACACACAACAAATCTGATCATCAATGAATCAGGTTCGTTAAATCAACTCAGACGTTTAAACATTTTTGCAGCCAAATTGAATGTGATCTTGGGTTGACTAAATTCTGCCTTAATGTACTTATGACTTAACTTATACACTACTGATTATTTGGGTCCTAGTTGCATGCCTTAAGTAACTTTATTCTATAGCTGAAAAAAGCATATTTATTCTTTATTTAACGTAACACGTCCTATAATACGTGCCAGACATACAAAGATGCATACATGAAAATGGAAGAATAAACTTGTATGTACATAGAGGGTATGTACACACACACACACACACACTCACACACACACACACACACACACACACACACACACACACACACACACACACACACACACACACACACACAAAGTTCCAGGGGCAAAATGTGAACGCCAATCACAGTGACATTTCTGACCAGGCAAAATTTCAGAACTGAAATGTAAAAAAACATCATAGCCTAATTTTCATTTATGCTCTAAGAACGAAGCACGGAAACAAGTTTAAAAATAAATCCAGGCTATATGGCTCTGTAATCCAGGTATACACACTTATGTACACACATGTACATAAAATGTACACAACTATACATACACACATGTTTACAGACACACATGTCTGTGATTTAACTTAATATTTCTGCATGTAGCAACTGTAAGCAGATGACACATCACTGTTTCTCATCTTGAGACAGTTTGGTGTGACAGACATTGTCTAAACCAACCCTGTAAATTCTCAATCACACATATCATGATTGACGCTTGCCTACTTGACGTTAACCCTTTAGACTTAAAGTCGGCCAAAATATACCCGTAGAACAACACTTCAATTCAGGCCAGACCCAAAACAGCTCATTAATGCTGTATATTCAGTGGTGCCATATAGTGAATAGTTTCTTTAATAAACACTAGAAACAATGTTTGGATTCACGTTTTCATATTTCTGGATCAAATAAGTGGGCAAACTAGGGTTTTCCAAAAACCGGCTGACGTCTAGAGGGTTAACTGTCTAAGCTCTTCTTATATATGAACACAATAAACAGTTGTCATCGACTAGTTCTGGTACTGCCTAAATAAATCCTTAAATAACATATAAACACAGAGTATATGCTACACTGGCTGAGACGAATATAATGTCGATGTCTCACATGCATTGGATCCGTATAAGAAAACATCTGCAATATAATTCAATATGGTAAATATTTTTTCACTGAGCATATACATACATCTCTTGTCCAATGTCACAATGCTCCAGTTTAGAAACAGTAAATACTCTTTTTCATTCTCTGTGTTAGCCTGTTATGTATCTGTACAACAAAAAGAACTGCATGAACGAGAAAGTACACATCTTGTCAAAAAAAACTCACAGACAAGTCCTAATAGACATAGCATAGGTACATAATAGTTAATATTATATTCTAACTAATCTATCTTAATACTCCACAACAGACATATAAAATCCCTCACTGTAACATGGTTGATGAATATAAATCCTCACAAAGTGGCTTCCCAACATTTTGCTTTGACTGTCAGGGTTATAGACGACACTACAGTAAACAGTGTATGTCTACTCATGCTCTTTGCAAAGAGGGAATATATCATCATACTTACTCCTACAGAATCTACACTAAAGCACCTCCACTTGTCAGACATAGCTTTGCTGACCACATCTAATGACACATCGTGGTCATTCATTTATCTACACCTCATGCGCACTTAAGTTGATTAGCCAGTTCGGAACTGCCAGTTTCGTTTAGTTCTTCCTCACAAGTGACCTATCCATCCTAATCCGTTGCCTGGCAACGAGGTTTGTGAAGCTTTCAAAATGGCTACTGCATACATGAATATGTATTGAATTGAAATTCTAGCCCTAAAACATCTCATTTGAGACAAAACAACCATAGTGCAACATATTTTGCAGGCAAATTGAATGTGCGAAAGATTAGTCTAGCAGCTGTCATGTTACCTTGCTAATGTAATGCGTATATAGATAGCCAAAGTTGCTATGACAAAACTTGATGGAGGTCGTACATGTAATTATGTTTGTGATATACGCATATATAAATATATACACAATCGTCAAAGTCTTGCTTACATTTAAACATGTTTGCTAGGGCTTACTGCAAGAAAACTAAATCTAGAGACAGAGATGTCAAGATTACGCAAGAAAAGACTGCACATGTCAGATCCTTTATGCTGATGTTTTCTCATTTTCTTGCCATCTAATGAGTTTTGAGGCCAGAACTTCTACAAAATTGGCATCCATTTTGGATGGCTTGACACACACTGTTGCTAGGAAACAAGTCACATGATGGAGAGGTCAGCTGGCAGTTACTATCTCTTCACAGATGATTTTTATGCTCAATAAATCCTTGCGTATCCCACAATAACTGCACCAATATAAACATGGTGAATGTCAGCCATGATTACTCTCAGTCAACCTTTTCATACACTTGGGGTGAGTGTGCCAATATAACACATTAATGTTATAGAAGACCACATATGTCACCAAAAAATGTGAAGCACTACATCTGGGTAGATGGTGGTTTGGTCGTTTCCAAGTAACAAGGGGAAGACAATGTATACAGTATTGCCAGTTTTTGCCACCTATCAGATGGAACATACATTAATGCATGCCAAGTTGCCAACAGTTGTTGATATAAAACAGGGAATTATTGGACTGCTGGATGTGGTTTTAGAAACCATTCTGAGTCGCTTGAAAGTGCCACACCACACCACATATTGGTGAATAAGGGATGCTACTTTGAACAAAAAAACCTGTACATTTTCTGAATATACAAACTCTACTGCCAGTCATCTTTGCGTGTATAACTGAACTTGAAACAACTGTTCCACTGTCGCAATTTTTTTCGTATTTGTTGAACGGTCGCAGCACTATTGTAGGCGCCAAACACCTCCACATAGTTTTCGAGCCGACGATCTATGTTTACCACGTGACCACTATGTGGCAGCACTATCAGCAGTCGCTGGTCGTAAAGAGTTGGTGTATGGGGGGCTGGAAGCACCGGACGTGTTCCACGGGGAGGTTGTCAGCGTCGCTGGACTTGAGGTACTTGTTGAGAACGGCAAAGATTTGGTTGTTGAGGATCTGGAACTTACGGATGCGGTCGACCATCTTCTTGAGGGGCTGAAACAAGTACAAACACATGACAGTGGGCGAACAACCACGTTTTCATTGTTGTATTTAATTTCTCTTTTTTGACAATCTTTTACATATTTTAAATATGATCATGAGTTTAATTTGAAGTGAATATCATTGAAAGCCTGGGGACCATATCACTGAGATATTGGGTTCACAATGAAAATATATCATTACATAGAATCAGTTGCTTAGTGTTTTGCCTTTTTTAATTAATAAAAGTTGCAATATCACTGAGGATACTATTTCTGTGACACACAGGAGAAAGGGCACAGCATGGTGTTGACACTTACTAAGATCACTGACAAGTTATTCACTGTTAACGAAGGCGCAACAGTGACATTACAGAGCAAAATTTGATTTAAAAGCTCTCAGGTTTACCTTTCTCATCCTTATGCTTAACTCTATTTACCCTAAAATACATAGACCCTCGTGACACATTTCATGATACACCACCCCAACACACCCTCGTCTACCCCCCTCATCCACCCCCCTCACTCACCATGCCTTTACACATCTCATCCTTCTGGTCGACTCGGTTCACCCGCAGCAGGTGGTAGGAGAAGTCGAGGGCTTCGAAGCGTCGCTGCTGACCCAGGAGGACGATGAGAGAACAGCCAGCCCAGTTGAGGCCCTCCCCAAACAGCTGTCTGTAACGTCAACAAGACTATGTTCTTATCAAGTGCTAATATAGTGCTAATATTTTATCCATGTTTTACAAATCTTGTATACAGAGTGTTTTGACATTTTCTTTTATATGTTGGTTTGGGAACGTTAGCCAGAAAGACAAGAATAAATTGCAGCGCGTTGTAAATATTAGTAGCAAAATAACCGGCCTCAAACAAACCTCGGTCACTGGTTTGTACGAAAAGCAGGTTCTCCGTAAAGCCAATAAAATAATTAACGACAGCACACACATCCTATATAACGAGTACGTCCTTCTGCCCTCGTCCAGAAGGTTCAGAACAATAACATCCAAAACAAACAGAAAGCGAGATTCATTCATCCCAATGTCAGTACGACTCCTAAATTCAAAACGATAATCACCTCTGGCGTTATGTGTGTATGTTGTATTTTTTTTTTTTGTAAAAGGAAGACCACAATTACAATTTAATTTTAAAATTATATTATAGAATTTATCTTGTATTTTATTATGATTGATGTTCACTTACTGTTTTAATAATGAATTTATTAGCATTTTTTTTATTTCTCTACTCTGTATTTTATATTTTTATGACGACGAACGCTGCAAAATGAATTTCCCGGTTCGGGACAATAAAGTTTTATTGTATTGTATTGTATTGTATTGTATTGTATTGTATTGTATTGTATTGTATTGTATTGTATTGTATTGTATTGTATTGTATTGTATTGTATTGTATTGTATAGAATGGTATCCAGTCGTCAGGGTAGCTCAGGGGTTTATATCTTTAAATGAACACACCACGGCTGCTCTGAGAAGCATTCAGCCTTGCCAGTGAGTATTCATACACTGTCTGTAGCCAAGAACACAAACAAGCAGAGCAATGTGGAGGGAACAATCTCACCAATGGATATCATGACAACTAGATGATTCAAACCAAGAATCTGTCCACTGAAAAACAGTTAACTGCATAGGTCGAGTGTTGGAAGTCAGCCCAACAATGACACTTTGTCTACCTTTTCCTTCTTGCCTGTCAAGCAGTAAAGACTGTCATTGTCAGAATGTCTGTCATTAGGAGGAACAAGGTGTTAAACATGATGCTGGCTGGGCAGTAGTTCTATACTTGTTTGGCCAATATGTTGAAACTGGGACAATTTCATTCACCCTATATTGTGTCACCATAAGCCATTGGACCTTCTATTTAGTGACATGTACATGGATAAACCTGTTGTGGACTCACTGAGTTGGGATCGCATTCTCTGAACTACCAGAGCCAGAATAATCAACCAGTGATTGTGTGTATCTAGAATAAGATTAACACATTGCTACAGTTTTCCACTGCAGACACTACTCACTCGACCGTGAACAGACACTACTCACTCGACCGTGAACAGACACTACTCACTCGACCGTGAACAGACACTACTCACTCGACCGTGAACAGACACTACTCACTCGACCGTGAACAGACACTACTCACTCGAGTGTGAACAGACACTACTCACTCGACCGTGAACAGACACTACTCACTCGACTGTGAACAGACACTACTCACTCGAGTGTGAACAGACACTACTCACTCGACCGTGAACAGACACTACTCACTCGACCGTGAACGGACACTACTCACTTGACCGTGAACAGACACTACTCACTCGACTGTGAACATACACTACTCACTCGAGTGTGAACAGACACTACTCACTCGACCGTGAACAGACACTACTCACTCGACTGTGAACAGACACTACTCACTCGAGTGTGAACAGACACTACTCACTCGACCGTGAACAGACACTACTCACTCGACCGTGAACAGACACTACTCACTCGACTGTGAACAGACACTACTCACTCGACCGTGAACAGACACTACTCACTCGACTTTGAACAGACACTACTCACTTGACTGTGAACAGACACAACTCACTCGACAGTGACTAGACACTACTCACTCGACCGTGAACTCGTTCTCGCCAACAGGCATGCAGTAGACGAACTGGATGGCACTCCACAGTCGGTGGAACTCCGTGCACTCGTCTATGTTCATGACGCCGTTACTGGGGACACTGCCGTGCCACGTCGGGTCCTCCAGGTACGTCTTGAACCGCGTCAGCACGATCTCAAACATCGACAGGCCGCAACACAGGCGCTCCCTGGTGAGCAAGTCTCCCTCGCCGGCGATGTCGGCTTGCTGCAACGAGAAAGACTTCAGTTCAGTTGGTTGTTAGACAGCACACAGAAGCCTGATGGATACGTATAATGGTACCTCACTTTTGGCGTCAACTTTGGGACGAGGTGACCTAAATCACAAGGTGACTATATTTTGAAGGACAATTTGCTGGCTCATTAGAAATAGTGTGGTACTATCACAGGGTGATCTTAATTACAAGGTGGCTGCATTACAAGGTGAACTTAAAAGCAAGGTTTGACTGCACATTGTGTGCTATAATTATTATGATTTAATTACACAGAATAAGTTCAACGTGAAATAAATGTAAAGATAAAGCAGCATGATCACTCCTAGCATAACAGACAGGGAACTGCCTACACTGTACAAAGCCTGAATCAATAGGTAGCCTCATCGTACCCTTTGTGGGCGATTTCATTGGCCGACGTTAAAAGATGATTTTTGAAAGGGTTGTGACAGGGGTAGAGAAGAACTGGTACTGACATAATGGTGCGAGAGGAAGAATAGCCTAGAAATGGTGAGTTACTTGCATTAAGCTAATTGGAATCTAAACGCTACCTGGAGACTGACTTACCTGCACCGTGCCGAGTTTTGAGATGACTGGCACTATCTGCAGTGCAGCGTACTTCGCCTCCAGTTTCTTCATCATCAACTTGAGGTCATGCTCTCTCTCCTTCCGATTTTCACCCTCTGTCAAACAATGTCACACAGTGTCAACAGCAGTGCCTGTCAAACAGTGTCAACAGCAGTGCCTGTCAAACAGTGTCAACAGCAGTGCCTGTCAAACAGTGTCACACAACATCAACAGCAGTGCCTGTCACAGAGTGTCATGCAGTTTCAAAAGTAGTGTTTTGTTTGACATCAGATATATTGGCCTGTAGTTCTTGATATCTTTCTATTTTCCCTTTTTCATGACTATCACCATCATTGCCTTCTCCCACATACTGTGGGTATTCACCCCTCTTGCTAAAAAAAAGTCACCTGACATAAAATAAATAAACCAAATATCAATTCAAACATTCAGTCTGATATGCCTAAAAAACAATCAACATATCTATTTATTTTATTCTCGTATTAAAAACATCATAAACAATTCAATTTATTGATGCTTGATCTTCAGGGATTTAAGCGTGACATGATTCGGTTGGGACTGAAATGCTCACCTTTGAGAGGGATGAAGGGCTTCGGGATGATGTTCTGGAAAGGAGCTGCGTGCTTTAAATCGCAGACTTCCTCTTGAGACTGGAAACAGAAAACAACTTCTCAACATCGATCGTCTTCGATATTTCTCTCTTAAAAGTGTAAAATATTATGATCATATTTACTGTTAATTTATAATATATCTTGATCACTGAGTCTTGACAAGACATGATTTAAAAAATACAACAAACCTCTGCTTGGAGGGGTTATTCCTAATATTGCTTGCGTGGAGGGGTTATTTCCTCATCCCAAGCATGAAAGGTTACTTCTTCTTCTTCCATTAAATGACCACCGGTCAACTTGATGTTGTTCTTCTCTAGAATTAGTGAGTCCACTACAGGTTACACATTTACCCCATGTGTGGGATCTTTTACTTCCCCTGGCATAGACACCAGATAGAAGGGACCACCGGCTTTTAGTGTTTCTCCCGAAAGACACAGGAAAATGTGGGGTGATGAAATTGCCTAAGTTTTCAAACGGCAGCAGGTGGGATTGAACCACCGTCCCCTCAAATGACAGTCCGGCACTCTACCACATGACCACAACTTCTTACAACCCCCTCCATTGATAGCCTACTCTATACATCAATGGTTTACTTCTCACACCCCTGCCTAATAGGGTTCAATCCTGGATTGTGGCTTTATTCCTCACAACCTGAAGGGGTTACTCCTTACAACCCCATATAGAGAGATCAGTTCACTCACCAGACTTTGTTCCACGAGCAGACAGAAGAGGATGGCATTGCCAATCTCACGGAAACTCTGGAACACTTCTGTGCGCAGGTCCGGGTACTGTACCATGTCGTTCAGCTGTGCATGGTAGTACCCGAGAACACCTGCATGGGGCAACATACAGGTCACATGATAACTCACTTTTTGTCAAGGTGATTTAATTAAATACAATATATTATCCATATACACCACACACATTGGAAATAATTTTCTTTAACTCACTAGATTAGTAGATGATTTAGATTATGAAGATATTACAAGATAAAGATAACAAATAAGTGGGAACTTCTGACACCTATTCACCTTGACAACTGGGAGGAGATACATCACCCTGGCCCCAAAGTTAGCACACTAATAGTTAGAACTCACCTGGTGAGCCGTAGTCGTATCGCAGCAACTTGCAAGTCTTTGGCATCACTTTCATGAGAGTGCGCACATACTGCAGCACAGTGCCTTGGAGCTGTGGCAGTACATGTGTTACTATTACATCACAATCGACACCATTTCATATTACAGCACAGTGCTGTAGACGTGCAGCAACCTATCCATATCATAATTACAACACTGTAGTAATCAATATCACTTTACACTGCAGGACAATACAATAGAGATGTGACAGTGCACACACATTCCCACTGCTTGACTCCCAGTACTCTGGAACCATACAATATTCTACAGATGTGTGTGCACATGCAACCAGATATATGCTCCATAGGAAAACTTTGTATCAAATACAATAGTTTCGTGGCAAGTTTATTCCAATTCACCAGTAACTACTAAAGTAATACAGCTAAATTTGTAATCCACAGGTTCATTAATTAAGTTTCAGAACAAAAGTACCATGTAAATATGTCAATCCTGTGTGCTCAATAAACAAGCCAGCCAGACATCGGAGAACAATTTGACAAGATTTCTATTCAAAAAATAAACCCCCTAGAGTAACTGTTCAAGACTGATTTTGAGCCATCATCAATACAACCTCTTTATCTATGTACTGATTGATTTTCTTGTACATGTATATCAATAAAAATATGCAAGAAAGATAAACTCACCAGATTTTTCCCTATCTTAAGAAGTTCCTCGATGACGACTGCGATACCCTGGTATCCTAGCAACCGTGTTATTGAGCGGAAGTGTGGCGCACCAATGAAATTGCTGTAGAGACTGTGAATGGCGTTGAATGACATGCTGAGAGCCTGAAACATATTGTGATACACTAAGTGCCTGAAAAGTAACATGATACATACATTCTTATTAACTTTATTAATTGTGGATAATTAGTAACGATAAGCTAACATGTGGCAAACATAAACATAGCTTTGTACCCTACACTTTAACTGTTGTTTATTTTACGCATTCCCTTAAAAAATAAAAAAACACAATAAGTTGTTCATGTTTAGACAATTGTAAGGAAATAATAAGCACACACACACGCACGCATGCATGCGTGCGTGCGTGCACACACACACAATCAAAGATACAAATACATTCATACACAAACATAAATGTAATATATAAACACAAACATAATACAAAAAACACAAACATACATAAACACACATACCAGACAACATGTACAGATACAAACACACACAAGCGCTCACAGTTAGACACACGGAGCTGAGACGTTACCTTGGTGCCCCACTGGTACTGGTAGGAGGTGCTGGCAATCTTGTCTCGCTGGATCTGAGGTGTGAAGGAGATCGCTGTCTTCACAAACCTACGGCCAGCAACACAGTCCATACACACCCTAACCCATAACACTGCACCTCAATAATCATTATCAATTCGTACAATTTTTTTAATAATAAGACAAGTTCATAGACCATTTGTTTGCACTGAGAACACCTAAAAATAGCTTTATTCTTTATGAAATATTTCAACACCAGTCGCTTTTACCATGACCATGAGACTATAAATGTGTAAGTCACGTGGTGATCATAAATTTGTTGTTTATAGTTACTATACGAATAGCACTTTCCAGAACGAAAGACAAACTGATTATACACTAGTAAACAATTCTGATTTTTAATCAAATTCAACTGTTTCCATATCACCCAATTCCAGTTCCACATCAGCCTTCACTTTTACCCCTGTGGTATTAGTATTTACTATCGCTTGTTTTGATCAATCGACACAAACACAGCTGCAAGGTGTAGTTCAGTTACCCACCGGCTGGTGGCAGCATTGTAGCAGTAGTTTGGCAGGAAGTCGTAGTTGAGTTCCCAGAAGACATGGAGAGTGATGCGGCCGTACGGGGCCGACACATTGTGGTTCGCCTCACGGAACATCGCGTCAAAGTCGTTGAGCGGCAGATGTTTTGTGAGCAGCTTGTGGGTGAGTCGGTTACACTCGATGAGACCCTCGAGTTCCTGTAACACAACACACCTTGTACCACATCCTGTAACACAACACACCTGTCTACAGATCATGTAATGCCATAAATCTGTCTACACATCTTGTAATACTACACAGTTATCAACACATCCTGTAGCATACCACAGCTGTGTACACATCCTGTAACACAACACAGCTATCTACATATCATGAAATATTACACATCTGTCTACACATCGGTCTAACACAACATGGATGTTTAAACATCCTGTGAAACAACACAGCTGTCAACACATCACATAACACAACACAGGTGTAAACATATCCACTAGTACATGAGTCTGTTATCAATGAGGCCCTAGAGTTCACATAACACATCTTTTACACATCCTGTAAGACAATACCGCTGTCAACCTATAATCTCTACACACAACACAGGCACTAACACATTAACCTGACCTGGGAACCCGCGTGTTAACACGGCTCTCCTACTCACCACTATCCCCGTCAAGTCGCCGCACTCGAACCTTGTGATGGCGACATCTAGTGAGCGTTGTAGCGCAGCGTTGACTCGCTGACCAATGAGACGATTCAGGTCAATGGAGCGACCCAGCAGCTGGAGGAAATAACATGGGAAACTATTTAGTGCCTGACACTGGAAGAAATCATGTGGGAAATTATTTAGCGCCTAGCATATGACTCAGTGAATAATTTCTACTTCTTCTAGTTCTGGCTGTTTCCAGCATTCGGCAATGTTCTATAAACTCATTACTATGTATTAAAGTGTTATTGTGGTTAGAATGTTATTTATTCTTGATGTCTCATGCAACTGTTCCAACTTTTATGAATATTACCGTCAAGTTGGCATTGAGGTTGGTCACTGCCAGGCTGCATGTCATCCCTGACCATTCATAAATAGAAATGGGACCAACATTAACGTGACCTCAGATTCACAAGGGATACACAATCCCCAATGTTGAGAGCCAGCTTTTTACACTAGAAGTACCCTGCAAAGTGCATTTTTTCAAATCACAAGACAATGATAATGTGGACAGTCTTTCGCAGAAACATCTGTTTTATTAAACAGTGTTTCTCCGTCAATGTATTTTTCAAACATTTTAGGTTGTGAGACAGCCTTTTTCCCGTTGTGAAATTATGGAAGTGCTCTCTAAAATCTAATTGTGTTCGCATATTTACCCAAGGCAGTGGGAAAGAAACCTCAGGGATTGCAATTTTCCCAAACTTTGCTGGGTAATACGGCAAATATTAACTATATTCACCTGAACATGTCTCTGTTTCAGCAGTGTCTCGTATCTGTTGGCCATCGGGTACGGAATCTTTGTTCCAAATGTTGCACATTCAGCCCGGAACCGTTTATCTAGCATTATGCTGTAAAATATCACACAGACACAACTCTATATTATTAAACAAATTAAATGAAAATGCTAAATCAGCTTCACAAAATATATATGTTCATGAGACCTGCTTTGTCACAATCTAATGTAGTATTTGTTAATGAAAACGTTTGATTCACAGAAGAAATCAGCAGTATAACTGTTTCATGACCAAAAATTACTCTTTTTTTCACCAATCCCTGCATGCTGCGACACTGTCTAAATTATGGTTTAGTAATACACTGTACATGCATAATTTTATAACAAAGCAGAAGTTATTCACATTCAATGATACAGTGTGTATTTAAAGTGTTGTACACAAACCACAAAATACATGTAGAACGATGTTATAGTTGAACATGTATTTATGACGAATAAACAGAATACTGTTATTGTAAATTTTAATGTTCATGTGATATGACACCACCTGGCGATCGATCAGTAAACATTACAGTTATTACAGCTGTTTGTTCTTTGTTTCCTCTTACCTGCCCGCCCAGTGCTTGTAGTAGGCAAACACCTGGTCACTGAGTTTGTACACGAACTGGTCGAAGCAGAGGTTCACCTACAACCATCAACAGGGGTCAGCACCATGCATTTCACAGTTCTAGAACATTCAGCAGTGCTAGGTACAATTATAAGATTTGCTGTGTGACTTTCTGCCTCACAACTTGGTCTAAAACGTTTCTAAAAATGTCCACTGTGCTATTTTTCGTGTAATTTTGGGTCAACAGGTTTTTATTTGCAATAACAATGGAAAAAGTTGTTTATACAACAACAATGTTATGCAGGAGAAATAGATCTGTATTCCACCCATTGAATTGTAAATGTTTCTGCGTGTAAATAGAGTTTTCGTGACAACGTCCAATATCACAATTCTCAACTGTACCTGTAGAATGATAAGGCCTTGTAAAATGCAAGGACCATCTACCCTCACACTGTGCTACTCTGGCTATCAAATACACACATCAAGTGCTAGTCAGTTACAGGTCAGATATCAAGTTGTCACACTATAATCACACTTAGTTCCAGGTAATTCGTTTCAGCTCACAGAAACTACAAAGTTTTAAACAAAGACGGGATGTATTTGACTGGACCCACCTCAGCTTCAACCTCATCAAAGAGAAACTGCTTCTTGAAGGTGTGTAGTGCATAGTGCGCACTGTCGTTGTACAGATCCAGGGGGTACAAAATGTATCTGAAAAAAAAAGTTTTTGTAGTGTGTTAGTTGACTGAGGCGGAAGAGATCCAAGCAATAAACAGCAATAAGAATAATATATTTAACCAATCAGCATTTCAGTTCAATATGCGCACATCATTTGGCATTGGGCAAATTAACTTCCATTCTGAATACGCTAATAAATCAAGAGTATAATAAACAAAACATCCTGGCACTTTGTAATACAAATACAACCCATAAGGCATACTTTGCAACTGGACTTTTGGTTCTCTCTCTTATCTGTCTCTTTGATTCTTAGTTGTCTGTATGGGACTTGGTTCTACAGGTGGTGTGTTATCTACCTAAAGGGGTCAGGTCACAGTTAACCTATCGGTTATATCTCAGTAGAATACAAGATCTAGCAGAATTGAAAGTTCGTAATTCTTACACAGACCCAATTGATGTAGACATTGTGCAAATGAACGGGTGTATTTACACTGTGTCTTCTGAAAGACACGGATAATATGAGGGTGAACAACAGTGACTAAGTTTTAAAACATCAGTGGATTCACACCCCAGTTCCTTCATGTCACGTCTACTCACTCTATCATTGAGGCTTCCCTGGTCTCCAGTATATGGTCTGTGAGGATCCACGGCACTGACATCTCAATGGGGAACTACAACACAAACACACACCCTCATAACTACCAGAGGTACTACAACATAAACGCATAGGAAATGTGCGCCAAACACCATGCAACTCACTATGAAACTACACAAAAAGAAGCACACAGAAACTTCTTTTGTTTGTCACAAGGCCCTCTGGGTATGGTAGATGCTATAACTGCAGCCTGTCTGAGTGGTACACAGCACAAGTAGACTGAATGCTCATGGACTGTACATGAGGCTGGGAGTGCTTGTGGCTTGTGACTGTTAGTGTCTGATGCGTACGTCTGTTGTGGTAATGATGACAGTACTAATGCTGTGTACCATATTTTAGGAAAGATGAAGAAAATTTAGGAAAGATGAAGAAAATATGATGATAATGGTTATCATCATATTTTCTTCATCTTTCCTAAATTACCTAAAGTACCATATAATTTAAATGGTATATGGTACGCTGTTTTTTCTTGAAATGCACACCACATTAAAATTGGGGCTTGGTAGGACAATGCCATTGATCAACTTGCACCATTTGTTATTCTGGACATGCACTGTTCAGATGCAGGGTGACACCAGGATGTGTTGAATCCCTTACCTTTTCATTCAATTTTACGTGAGTGTTACATGGTTATGGACAGTATAAAACTACTGTCAGTTGTCAGTACAACATATTGTATGGAGTACCAGATCTGATGATTAAAACACTGGTTTCAAAACTGTCTAAAAACCCTGGTGAAACAGTACACAGTACACAGCTGTAGTAATGAACAGTACCTGGATCTTCTTGCCCATTGTCATCTCCAGGTAGAACTCTCGGTACCACAGCTGGGACAGCTCACAACACTGCTGCAGGGTCTCTATAAGCACCACCACTTGTGTCACACACGGCTAACACTGACACTTACAGCTGGTGACACCACCACTTGTGTCACACACGGAACACTGACACTTACAGCTGGTGACACCATCACTTGTGTCACACACGGCTAACACTGACACTTACAGCTGGTGACACCACCACTTGTGTCACACACGGCTAACACTGACACTTACAGCTGGTGACACCATCACTTGTGTCACACACGGCTAACACTGACACTTACAGCTGGTGACACCACCACTTGTGTCACACACGGCTAACACTGACACTTACAGCTGGTGACACCATCACTTGTGTCACACACGGCTAACACTGACACTTACAGCTGGTGACACCATCATTTGTGTCACACACGGCTAACACTGACACTTACAGCTGGTGACACCATCATTTGTGTCACAAACGGCTAACACTGACACTTACAGCTGGTGACACCATCATTTGTATCACACACGGCTAACACTGACACTTACAGCTGGTGAGTAAACAAAGTCTGTTTACATTCATATTATTTAACCAATAATTACTTGTTCTTTGCACCAAGTGTGTTTTATCAACCCGATCTATGAGTGTCGTTTGACAAAATGCATATTTTTTTTATATATTATATGTAAACACAGGCAAGTGTCACCTGTAAGTGTGAAAACAAGGTTTGTATCATGCAAGACTACAATGCAGCAACTTCTAGCCTTCTGTAGGACGGGAATTTTTGCTGATACTAACCGTTGAACTTGAGGAGGTAGGGCCAGTAGAATGAGTTCTTGTGGAAGGTGTCTATGGCCATCAGGTGCTGCATGTCGATGTCTTTACGCAGTGTCTTCTTCCCTCCGCTCTTGTCCGCAATCAGCGACTCCAGCATTGTCCGCACCATGTACAGCTACAGCAGTGATACACTACTGTGATACACCAAATGATACACCATATATAGCTACAACAGTGATATACCATGTGATACAACATGTAAAGCTACAGCAGTGATACAACGTGTGATACGCCATGTGATACACCATGTACAAGTACAGCACTGATACACCATGCAATACACCATGTACACCTACTGCAGTAATAAACCAACAGTGGTACTCCATGTTCAACTGAAGCATTATACAGCATGTTACATATACATCAGTGATACACCACATGATATGCCATATACAGATATACAAGTGATACACCATGTGATACAACATGTACATATATAGCAATGATACATCATGTGATACATTGATACACCTCATCATACACCATGTACAAATACAGTAGCTATACGTGATGACACCATGTGATACACCATGTAATACACCATGTACAAAGACACATTGATACACCATGTGATACTCCATGTAATACACCATGTACAAATACACATTGATACACCATGTGATACTCCATGTAATACACCATTTACAAATACACATTGACACACCATGTGATACTCCATGTAATACACCATTTACAAATACACATAGACCTCTCACCTGTGTACTTGAGGGTCCTACGTTGCGTCGCGGGACTCGGATGTGGAAGTTGTCGTCTCCGTCCTTCTTGCCGTGCAGGGCGGGGTCGTCCCGGGGCTGCACCCCCTGCAGCCAGTCCGCACAGGTCTCCCGCACCGACACGATGATACTACAACACAGACACTGTGGTACTACAACACAGACACTGTGATACGATGACACAGACACTGTGATACTATGACACAGACACTGTGATACTACAACACAGACACTGTGATACTACAACACGGACACTGTGATACTTCAACACAGACACAGTGATATTACAACACAGACACTGTGATATTACAAAACGGACACTGTGATACTACAACACAGACACTGTGATACTACAACACACTTGAACACAGACACTGTGATACTACAACACAGACACTGTGATACTACAACAGACACAGTGATACTAAAACACAGACACTGTGATACTACTACACAGACACTGTGATACTACAACACAGACACTGTGATACTACAACAGACACAGTGATACTAAAACACAGACACTGTGATACTACAACACAGACACGGTGATACTACAACACAGACACTGTGATACTACAACACAGACACTGTGATACTACAACACAGACACGGTGATACTACAACACAGACACTGTGATACTACAACACAGACACAGTGATACTACAACACAGACACAGTGATACTACAACACAGACACTGTGATACTACAACACAGACACGGTGATACTACAACACAGACACTGTGATACTACAACACAGACACAGTGATACTACAACACAGACACAGTGATACTACAACACAGACACAGTGATACTACAACACAGACACGGTGATACTACAACACAGACACTGTGATACTACAACACAGACACAGTGATACTACAACACAGACACAGTGATACTACAACACAGACACAGTGATACTACAACACAGACACAGTGATACTACAACACAGACACAGTGATACTACAACACAGACACTGTGATACTACAACACAGACACGGTGATACTACAACACAGACACAGTGATACTACAACACAGACACTGTGATACTACAACACAGACACTACAACACAGACACTGTGACACTACAACACAGACACAGTTACATTACAACACACACACAGTTACACTACAACACATGCATGATGGTATGATGATACTACAACACAGACATGATGATACTAATACATAGACATTTAGTAAACAAAGGCACAATGATACTATAACATATATGTCGAAATGATGATAAGGTTTATAATGCCATGTGCAATTTTAACTTTTTAAACCACATGTAGCTTGTAGCAATTTTTTATTATATGCAATGTACATCTAAAAAAATTAAATCGATTAAATAAACACTAATATATTATAGAAACACAATAAAGTATACATATATTTAATCTAAAAAGATACCAATAATAAATATAATTTTAAAGATAAAATTCATCTTCAGTTGCTCAAGGATAATTTTCATGAACAGGACTGACAACGAATCACACAACAACCGAGCCAGAACGCACCTGCGGATGACTTCGCTCTTCTTCTTAATTGACTTCCTCATTGGTTCTCTCAGCTGCACCTGTACAAAGTCCTGCACCTCGGCGTACAGATGGTTGCGGATGGCGTCCATCAGCACTGACTCCATCCGCAGCATCAGGTTCTGCAGGCCTTTGATCATTGCGATCACCTCAATGAGGCCAAACTTCTCCGCACTGCTGTAGTTGTAGCGCGTCGACTATAAGCACAAGTGAACGTGGTGAGAGGGTGGAGCCGCGACAGGTGTAGCTGTTGTTCATTGGAGCAAAAGTGCATCCTGTGGATAGTTACTCAAAGGATACTTAAAATTAAAGTATGTGTACTTAAGAGTAAATATAGTACTATTTACTGACAAATAAAATACGTTCAGCTATATATTATTGACATATTATAATTAAATCACTCACCCACTCACCCAAACAATCAATCAAATAGATACACCATTTTCCTGCAGTGTCATATACATTAGTACCATGTAGTATTACTACATTCTGATTTATACATATGTATATGTTTACCTTCAGGACTCTATTACACCTCAGACGATATACACAATGAATAATAGAAAACACACACAAAAAACATTCCAAAACCTGTTGTCACAAAGTTTGCGGAGGAATTTGTCACATATTGCATGTCACAAACTGGGAACAAACCACGTACACGTTCGTATTCCTCTGCGTCCAGTGGACACGTGGGGTTCTGGTGATGGTCTGTGGGGTGAAGCAGCTTCCACGAGTACTGCAAGAACACAACTCTAGTCAGACTGGGACAAACAATCTAGTACACACACTTCAGTACAAACAAACAAGTACAATTCAAAGTACATTTCTGGCATTGTACAATGAGATGTTAGTTGTGACAACCAACAGTAATGTCACTGTGGGTATCATTCAATAATAATGAATTTCTGGCCAGATAGACATACCTGGACTGACTTCCACACAAGGTCATATGTTTGGACTGCCAAAAATGTGGTCCTTTATAAAAGCCCGAGTCCCTACATCGCAAAGCATAAAGCGGGATACTATGGGTAGTGACCGGGAGTGGACAAGTGTCCCAGACTGATAAGTTCTAGTCACCGGGAGTGGACAAGTGTCCTAGACTGACCAGTTCTAGTCACAGGGAGTAGACAAGTGTCCTAGACTGACCAGTTCCATGATGCGAGTGTTCCAAGAAGACAGCAGTTGCAGTCCCTTCAGCGCAAGCTCCGTCAAGTCTGTGTTCTCAGCATCCGTGCGAGCTTGTTCTCTCTGAGTTGTAATCACCTAAACAGTAAGTTCACATACAGACGTAAGACCACATTTGATTTTCCATAGGTGGACACTATAACATTTCCTTCATTTCTTATAAAATTAGATTACCGGTAGGTTTGTTATTGAAAATTTCACAGCCATTTAATCTCCACTGGTAGATGTGCCCTGAATTTTTTTTGAAATTCTAATACTTCAGTTTCTAACAAACCACTTTGAAGACAGTGATTGGTCGTGAAGACACCTCCAGTCAAACTGACACACAGTATCATTATGCAGAAAAACACTGGCTGTCAGCTGTCATAATTTGATCATTCATAATTTTCTCTTTAGCTGTCGCCTTTGTTATTCATATAGCAAATGACAAACTATGATGAATGTTAAGGATATCCAGTATAAACATTAAATCAATAATAAATATTTCGACTAGCATAGAGCAGAGCTGTAACAAGTACATTTATTTTGTACTTGAGTAAAAGTAAAAGTAACTCTAGAAAAAGCTACTCAAGTAAAAGTAAAAGTACTTCTAGAAAAATGTACTTGAAGTACAAGTAAAAAGTAAAAACTTGTACTTGAAGTAAACACAAAAGTACTTTTCTCCTGTAATTATCTAAAATGACCGATGCAGCCAAGTGTTGTGAATAAAACAAAATATTCACAATATCATTTAGCATATATACCAAGCTGATATAATTTTCTTTAGTAATATTTTATTCGCTGCATAATAGATAAATGTTTTAACAGTGTGAAATATAAGTATCACAGTGCAAACAGCACTACACACAGGCTGTAAATAGCATCATGTTTAATTACTAACACGACTACAACAACCATCGTATTAATAAGTAGAAGATATACACGTTAGTATAGGGTTGTTAACATTGTTGTCATCTTGGACGTGTGACGAATTTTTTTCATTTGTGATATTTGACGAAGGTCTAGACCATGTGGTTACAACATTCTTTTCATAATAGTTATGCCTTCATGTGTAATTGCAACATTTATTTCAAAAGACTAATGTAAATATGTATAGAAACTGATTTCACTAAGTTATACACACTGATCTGTATTATAGATATATAGGCCTACAGATGATAACGATCGGCAGGTTTGCGGTGGGCGATAATGGGGAACTCTCGTTATACAACTAGCATGTGCCATTCACAAGGATCATGTAAAGTTAACAAACTGTGTCAACAACAGGCAAGACACAAGAAGATAGTAAGGCAGCTGTTTTTACTTGTCTGGTCAAAACAAGGAGTTACATAATTCTTGGCCATTGTTGTCCGAGCGGCCCAGTCGGGGCAACTGGCACAGCCGGTTGTGGTCATGCTGACACCTAATTCAGGCTCAGCGCCATACCTTAAGATTGCAATTACATCACCGAATTCATCACGTAACAAAAGAAATCCGCCCAGTCCGGGACATTTAACACGTCTGTCTCTGCTTATCTGTTATTTCTATTTGTTGTTTCCTGTGACATTTTAAAATAAATCTCCGCTGACGGAAAACAGTGCCGCACGTGCTTCTGACACAGATCATTCGCGGAACTTTTTAGGAGCTTCATAAATTTAATAAAGAAATTATGAGTACTTCGTTACATTTAGAAAAAGTACTCACATTTGTACTTCGTTACAAGTAAAAGTACTTCCCCAAAAATGTACTTCGTTACTCAAGAAAAGTAAACTTTTCTACTTAAGTAAAGTAACGAAGTAAAAGTACTTCGTTACATTACGGCTCTGGCATAGAGTTATACTTACTAAATACATGGCACACCCTAAGTGCAGCTATGGAGTAGACTCGTGAAATGCAACTAGTGTAACTTAATGCTTTAGGCTTTCAAGTTTTCAAGTATTTACTGCTAAAATTGATGTTTCACTATCCTGCAGTTGTAATGTGACTGTGTGCTAAAGTAATAAGTTAATAAAATAAATATGACAAATAGATAAATACAATTAACTGCACATTAAGTGGTCATTAAAACGATGAATAAATATAATAAATATAATAAATATAATAAATATAATAAATATAATAAATATAATAAATATAATAAATATAATAAATATAATAAATAAAATAAATATAATAAATATAATAAATAAAATAAATATAATAAATATAATAAATATAATAAATATAATAAATATAATAAATATAATAAATATAATAAATATAATAAATATAATAAATATAATAAATATAATAAATATAATAAATATAATAAATATAATAAATATAATAAATATAATAAATATAATAAATATAATAAATATAATAAATATAATAAATATAATAAATATAATAAATATAATAAATATAATAAATATAATAAATATAATAAATATAATAAATATAATAAATATAATAAATATAATAAATATAATAAATATAATAAATATAATAAATATAATAAATATAATAAATATAATAAATATAATAAATATAATAAATATAATAAATATAATAAATATAATAAATATAATAAATATAATAAATATAATAAATATAATAAATATAATAAATATAATAAATATAATAAATATAATAAATATAATAAATATAATAAATATAATAAATATAATAAATATAATAAATATAATAAATATAATAAATATAATAAATATAATAAATATAATAAATATAATAAATATAATAAATATAATAAATATAATAAATATAATAAATATAATAAATATAATAAATATAATAAATATAATAAATATAATAAATATAATAAATATAATAAATATAATAAATATAATAAATATAATAAATATAATAAATATAATAAATATAATAAATATAATAAATATAATAAATATAATAAATATAATAAATATAATAAATATAATAAATATAATAAATATAATAAATATAATAAATATAATAAATATAATAAATATAATAAATATAATAAATATAATAAATATAATAAATATAATAAATATAATAAATATAATAAATATAATAAATATAATAAATATAATAAATATAATAAATATAATAAATATAATAAATATAATAAATATAATAAATATAATAAATATAATAAATATAATAAATATAATAAATATAATAAATATAATAAATATAATAAATATAATAAATATAATAAATATAATAAATATAATAAATATAATAAATATAATAAATATAATAAATATAATAAATATAATAAATATAATAAATATAATAAATATAATAAATATAATAAATATAATAAATATAATAAATATAATAAATATAATAAATATAATAAATATAATAAATATAATAAATATAATAAATATAATAAATATAATAAATATAATAAATATAATAAATATAATAAATATAATAAATATAATAAATATAATAAATATAATAAATATAATAAATATAATAAATATAATAAATATAATAAATATAATAAATATAATAAATATAATAAATATAATAAATATAATAAATATAATAAATATAATAAATATAATAAATATAATAAATATAATAAATATAATAAATATAATAAATATAATAAATATAATAAATATAATAAATATAATAAATATAATAAATATAATAAATATAATAAATATAATAAATATAATAAATATAATAAATATAATAAATATAATAAATATAATAAATATAATAAATATAATAAATATAATAAATATAATAAATATAATAAATATAATAAATATAATAAATATAATAAATATAATAAATATAATAAATATAATAAATATAATAAATATAATAAATATAATAAATATAATAAATATAATAAATATAATAAATATAATAAATATAATAAATATAATAAATATAATAAATATAATAAATATAATAAATATAATAAATATAATAAATATAATAAATATAATAAATATAATAAATATAATAAATATAATAAATATAATAAATATAATAAATATAATAAATATAATAAATATAATAAATATAATAAATATAATAAATATAATAAATATAATAAATATAATAAATATAATAAATATAATAAATATAATAAATATAATAAATATAATAAATATAATAAATATAATAAATATAATAAATATAATAAATATAATAAATATAATAAATATAATAAATATAATAAATATAATAAATATAATAAATATAATAAATATAATAAATATAATAAATATAATAAATATAATAAATATAATAAATATAATAAATATAATAAATATAATAAATATAATAAATATAATAAATATAATAAATATAATAAATATAATAAATATAATAAATATAATAAATAGATAAATAAATGATTTGTACATTAAATTTCACGGTTATGCAGTGTAAAGGATACAAAACTGTGAGCTATAATAATAAGTTAATAAAATATTAGAATAAATAGATACAATACAATTATTAGTACATTAAATAAAAAAAATTCGACACAATGTCAGTAGGCTCTATGAAACCGGCCCAAGCACTTACCTCATTGCTATGTTTGGCGAGCTCACTGATGTATTGATCATGTTCTTCTTTCATCGAGTCGATGTATGCGAGTAGGTTGGCCTGTGACGTCACCTGATTCGACATGCACACTGGCCACCGGGCACTGTCAAAGTTGGGACACCGTCGGATGTAGCTGAATGGTGCAATTTGCATATCGCCAAATAGTGGCACCACTTCTAGATGCTGCAAGATGGTTGAAAGACATCGTTATTTCAAATCATGTTTAACTCAATAAAAACTAGGGTGGATGTTATCAGTGTGAAGGAAAATCTGTAAGTGAATAATACATTGTGACAACAAATGATGGGCCAGCATTTTAACAAATAAGCCTATTGTTTGATCTGATTCCACAAATGTGTTTTAGTCTATGTTTGTCTGTTAAGGAAAATAACTGGTGAAATTATAAGGTATGCATTTCTGCCAAAAGCACAACAATTCTGTTGCATGATCCAGACAGCAATTGTTTTGTTGATGTCTTGAAATGAGCCATGTGGTTTAATACCCCAAGTCAGACATTAGCCTCAGTTCACTGTAAGTCTCACTGGTTGCTGACTGGTTGATTACAACAGAGACCTAGCAAGCAGTACCTTGAGTATCTTGTCTATCTTGGTGAGGTTGATCTTCTTCTTGTTGTCGAGTCTGTTGACGTTCACCTCCTTGCTGTCCATCAGGAAGATACCAAACCCCATCACCTGAAGTTACAGTAACACCTGGTGAACTTACTTGCAACTATAGCACCATGTCACAAGCACAATAGGTGGTGTATGTTCAAATAGTTTACTTTTTACACATCCAAGACTATAGTTACCATAAAAAGGATTTTTTTTATAGAAAATACCAATGAATGCCATGTGGTGACGAACTGGGCATGTGTGGGAAGAGACCAATCAGAAGACCAAGAGAGATGTGGCACCGAATAGTGAAAACAAGCTAGATGCATTAGTATGCAAATCATGACGAGAGGCAGCACAAAGAGCAGCCTCGATTAACCAGGCTCCAGAGGTCTGAGAGGTGGCAGCACTTTTCAGCTCCTCAACTCCACCTGGTATATTTATGGGCTACCGATGTAACCGCCAGGGCGGCCTTACCACAGAATAGGGTAGAGATGCTGATTTTTTCTCAGGCCGAATTTGAAATAACAAATTAAATAAGGATACATTTTTATCAGATAATACTGTATCATAAAAACTAATCCAAAATTAAACTTATATTAATACAAAAATAAACAGAAATACAAATGTTGGTTTAGATCGTATCTGACGGGTAGAGTACTTGTTTTTCTGTATTTGAAAATATTTACATTTTATTTTATTACTGTTTTTATTTCTTTCTTTTTTCTTTTCTTAAATTCAGTATTTTTTGGAGGACCACATTGGAAATAAGTGTGTTATTGTTTACATATATGCTTATTTCTATATTTGCTTTTGCATCGAATGTTTTTTATATTTGATTTGCATGTATATAATATTTTACCAAATAAACTCAATCAATCAGTTTACGAATTGAAATTATAACAGTATTATCCAGGCTTTTATCGGCAAAGTTACGCAGCCAAGCGACAGTCGGTTAAGTGAGACTACTCTTGCACAAACTCTATGCGACATGACACTCACGAGTGAGTGAGGGACTTAGACAAACATCCCTAAAGAATAAAGGGTAAAACAAGACACCCTGACCGCACTGACGTGGTCTTACCTTGACTAGCATGTGTTTCTCGGCGGGAGTCAGATACATCTTGTTCTCAAACATGTAGACGGCGAGGTTGATGACCTCACAGATGAGGTCTTCTGAGTTGGGTATCTTGGCGAGGGTCTCCTTGAGGGTGTCTCTGATGCGGTTCTGTGTGGCGAGGAACATGGACAGGTTCTGGGACTCCTGCAGCATGTGGGGGTCTGACATCACCTTGAGGAACTGCGCCGCCCTGGTGAGGGTAAACAGAAACACAACATGATATTGAATTGAAGTGAAATTTATTTCAACAACAACTACTACTACATTATAAATACAGTGCATACAATACAAATTGTTGAAAAAAGGGTAAAAGAAGTACAATACTTATCATGTTTACCCTTATGATTTCTTAATTTCATACATAAAGCATCTGAACAGTGCAATAGAAGGTGCGACAACACTATTTATATGTGTAACCATACAACATTTAATAAAAAAGACATTTTGACATTTATTGAAGAAAAAAACTTTTATAACAATAAACAAACTGAATGCTTGCTTTTTTTTATCTAATTTATGTTGGCAAAAATGGTCTAATACTCTAACACATAACTATTCAACAGTCTATCTGTATAATACTTTTTGATATTTTTTACACATAATCAGTGAATTATCGAGGAAGTTCCAAAGTTAACTCCAGTAACAGAAATACAAATGTGCTTTCTGTTTTTCCCCACAGTATACCTGGGGCTCATTTCACAAATGTTTTAAGAGCTCTTAAATCCGACTTAGCACTTTCAAATCAATTGTGATACTTAGCAGTGATACTGGATCCATAAAAGCAGACAACATGCCAGCAGGATATTGTCATTGGTGTGTCATGGAAATATTGTCCTTGGTAATGCAACAATGGATATTTGTGTTTTGACAAAACAACAATAGATTTTGTTTAATGGTGAATTTTCGTTAGGGATGAAAGTAAAATTGTCCCCAGTTCTTTGGGAAAATCACCTTGACTTATCTGGGATGTTTTCATCCAAAATACATATATTAAAGTCGAGTCGTCTCGCATTAATGGCAACATGGCTGGATGCTTTTCAGAGAGGTCAACATGTGTTAGATTGACCAGGTTGCCAGGGAGTAAACTGTAAAGCCCCTCTGTCAGTCCGGATGATTGTGGATACTGTGCTAATTAAAAACTTACCTTTACTTTAATATTTGCTATATCTCTACGTTACGTTGGAAACAAACCAGCAGAAACCATCACCCATCAAGCCATCAAATGGAACCCCCAGGGAAAAGAAGAGGTAGGCCACGAAACACCTGGCAAAGAGACACCGAAAAAGAAACAAAGGAGTTGGGATACACCAGGAGAGAAATGGAGAGGATGGCCACGGACAGAAAACGGTGGCGTTCCTTGGTCGATGGCCTACGCTCCCATCCAGCGAAAAGGCATAAGTAAGTAAGTAAGTTACGTTGGTGACAGCTCAGACAGTCCCATCCATACCTGCGGTAGGCGGAGTAGTCGTTCTTCACACTGGCCTTCATGTTCTTCAGCTCGTCGAGGACAGCGAACATGTTGATGAACTTGCCGAGTGTGAGGAGGTACGCCTCCGACACAAAGTCATTCCTCTTCTCCTTGTGACACAGACGCTTCACCTCCTCATGGAACCTCTCTATGGCCTTCGTCTGTGCACAGAGATAGAGCACAAGACATGACATCTCTCCCTCTCTATTGTGATTGTATGACTGGTTGTCAATCACTGCATGCCAAGTAGCTTTGACATTCTTAATTTTGATTATCTCCCATCCTCTCTCCTTTCGTCTCCCCTCATGTCCCTTCACTTCTCCCTCTCCCTCTACCAAACTTTTCTTTATCACCAACCCACTGTCCCTATTTATACCACCCTCTAACTCTCTATTTCTTCTAATTCTCATCCTTCCACCCCTCCCTCTCTCTCACTCCTTCTCTGTCTCTCACTCCTTCCCTCTCTCTTCCTCTTTGTTTCTACCTCAATCTACCTCACCCCGTCTCTCCAAAGCAAAATGCCAGATTATAACTGACATGTTCATACTTCTGACATATTCAATAAACTTTGCATGCCAATATAAAATAAGTTTTATGTTAATTCTACTTGCTGTATAAACAAGGCAAATAGTTACACAACCAACAATAGCAATGATTTAAGACCACACTGAACAATTTTGCACTTCGTCTTGTATTTTTTCATATATAATATTATATAATGATATGTCAAAACAATAGTCTTAGGTATATGAACACTGACAGTAGTCCTCACCTGGAAGTACATAAAGTCCATGAGCTGTTGAACTTGTGGGGCGAGGACTTCTACAGTCTTCTCGTAGATCTCCACGCGGTTCTGCTGTTCATTTGATTTTATCTGAAACAAGACCAAATATCAGCTGAATCAAATGATAAGTCGTGTACAGATATGACATAATGGACGCAAGATGGACAACGACAGACACCTCGATCAAATAAAACATGTTACAGCAGGTAAAGTCAGCTTAAATAAGGTATAATATTATAGTCACTGCAGAGAAATTCATTCGACAGGTTGACATTCATATGAAGTACGATTCATTCTATGCAGTCGACATTCGTAACAAGTACAGTGTGAGGGGTTAATACCATAAAATATTTACATACACAGGTTTTGAGGTTTAGCACAAGCATCAACTGGAAAACATTACAAGACAGTTTGACTGAAAACATTATAAAATATACTCATCTAACAGTCCACATATACTGACAAAGTTGCTACATGCTCACCTTTACAAAGTACATGTGTAACATGTGGTATATCTAAATGTGACCATTAAACGTTTTGCAGTGTTTCTCTGCTATATGATAACTTCCCTGATGAGCGATGAAGGCCACCTCACTGATTTTCCAAGCCACCTCGCTCAAAACATGCCAAAATTGCCACCTCATAGCTATTTCTTCCTATAAACATGTTCATATGCTACTACCTTGTAGTTACGCATTTATTTCCTCTCTATTTTCCACGGAATAGGTTAAAACACCCTTCAAAACGCACCATTTTGAAGGTAGTTCTTAAAATAGTTCTGGGTGGCCTTGCCCCCAGGTCCACATAGTGTCACATCACACTGGCTTCAGCGCTTGCTCAGCCCGTCCTACCACCTCGCCCATAATTTTACTCAGGGAAAACACTGATTTTATTAAAGGGCCTAAACTATGGGGTGGAGGTATAGACCCTGACCTGGGGTAGAGCTCTGGAGCAGCACCTCCACGTGTACAGCATGATGGCACATTCCTCCCCCTCCTCCAGCATCTCATTCTGCAACAAACCACACTCGTCATAGTTCTCTAAACACGAGGCACATGCCAAACCTTCAAGTACTGGAGAAGTTTACTATGATGTAAATTTAAAAGTCTGTTTGCATTATATAAAATACCTTTAACTGTCTGGTGCTCCAAGGAACAATTACTGAAAAAGTGAAAAAAAATTACAACAAATTACTTTATGTCCATTTACGATATGGTGCAAACCGTAAAACCAGAAAGGACAATAACAGTGAATACAAATTAGCAACTGCTGCAATGAAACAGTTTAATCACTGAAATTTGAAAATTCCATGAAAAAACGTTAACATACCCCTTACACAAACTTACATTGAAGACAAAAACTCTACATAATACAAAAAAAAAAGAATCTTGATTTTGTATTATGATAACCTAACGTCTCTATCTGCCTTGCTAATCCTACCAGCTTGGCATGTACAGTCGCCTCTTCGATGTAACGTGCGACGCCGGTGACAAACGCCCCTCGGTCCTCGAAGTTGGTGTCGAGGTTTGCCTGGTAGTGCACAGACAGTGGCGCCGCCTCGATACAGGGCTGCTGGTCGGGCAGAGCCAACTCATCCAGCACGTCCACATTCTGAAGCGCGTCCTTCAGCTTTATCTGCTCGGACGACATGCTTCACACCTGCTAACACAAGGGTCTTTCTTTATAAACTGGGTGGGACATCTTTTCGACGGGTTGAGACTGTGCTGGCAGAAGTCGGGGGAATTGTCATTTAGCACCAACTGCTTGATATAATATATTTATTCGGGATGGCTCAGCTAAATATAGTGCACATTAAAATATACACTAGATTTCTTTTCAGTGAGGTCCTCATACACATAATGTCACATTCGTACAGACATGCAATATTAAAATATGTAAAATAGTAAGATATATGATGTCACAGACATAAAATATCAATCAGGTTAAAACATAAAATCTACAATAAGATACAAACAGTGTATAATTACGAGGTAAGCTGCCAACAACACAGTTTGTTGAAGTACTCTATATAACGTGGTTAAAACATGTTTTACATTTATCTTTTAACTCTTTGACTAGTTTTGATAGTGTTATTTAGATTATTGAAAAGTACAGCACCCTCGTAGCAGAAAAGGTTCTTAGCTGCATTGCAGCTAACACGTGGTATAAACAGATTACAGTTAGCATTTCTTGTCGAGTAGGAGTGGAAGTTTTTGGCATGTATAAATTTGCCCCGGAGATATGAGGGTGTGTTCCTAGGCAGCGGATGCCAACATACTTCCATAACTCGGGCACATAGATTAAGTTCAGGAAGCTATGATTAATAAAGTCAGGGACCTATGATTAGTGGTGATTCATAGGTTACCGATCATAATCAGTACTAGATCTAGAGGGTCTACCGTTTCTATTATCGCTCGTTTTAATTAGTATTTTAACATTTACTGGAAGAACCCCTGAACTCGCAATTTCGGCAGGCACAATGGAGACATAACTAAAATTCAATTATAATAACATGAAATGAATAAAAATGGCCTTTCAGCTTTAATATAAGAATACAGCGAATACTTATTAGGCTATTTTTGGAACGAGGATTCCTAGAAGATGCCCTGGAGCAGTCGGTCTGAAATTCAAGAATTCTTAGCAGACAGCAGCATTTGCAAAACACTGCATAAATCCTAAATAAGTGTTTAATTAAGCATGATAATTTGGGATATGTTCGTATAAGGATACCACGAATATTTACATTTTGTAACTAACATGCAGAAAATAACTAGGCCTCACCCAATTTTCCAATATGGCCGCCTGTTTACTTCCGGTAGTTTGTGCCCTATTCAGTTTACTGCATATTTAAATCTAGGGTTATATCTATCCAGCTGCTATTGGTTACACGTCACAAGTCACAACTAAGTCTACGTTTTATTTCTGAGGAAAGTTTGCCATTCAGATGACGATGTTTTTTTTTTACAATTTGCTAATTATATTTGTGTTGCAACAAACCACAACTCCCAATACTTTCGTGCCTTTACAGTATGAGTAGTTTATTGTATGGTATGATTACTGAATTAATATTATTTTGTGTTATTGCTACTATACTAACTACTACTATTACTACAATAAAATAGTGTTATATTAATTTACACAAGTGCATTGTTTAAACATTATGCACACTCAACAATTAACCATTTAATAGGATAAAAATATAATTTAAGAAAGCAAACTTTTGCATGTTTAATAAAATATAACTAAACATTTATGTATATTTAAATAATACTGAAGATTAATTGTGTGATTATATTTAATATTACTATTATATAAACAAAAGGTCACAGATGTGATTGAACAAGTCAGAAGATGGAAGTGGACCTGGGCAGTGCGCATCAGCAGATCGAATACAAGATAACCGATGGACATTAATTCATGTATCATCACCTGGAAACCATACGAAGGGAAATGATCAAGAGGAAGACTGGCGAGACAATGGAGAGATGAACTAGATGACCACTGGAAGGGTACTAATCTGACAGAGGATAGCGCAAGATAGGCAGCTGTGGAAATTGCATACTGAGCTTTAGCCCATCCAAAAGGACACTATGGCGCTGCACATGCAATGATGATGATAAACACATGGTGATAACAATAAGACTCAGATGTTCAATGTGCTGAACATTTGTTTATGGAAAGGGCTTTCACAGCTGCTCTGAGAAAACAATTGTTGTAGTCTGTGTGCAATGTGTTGCATGTTTCCTTGCAGTGGGATATTTGGCACAGTGACAGAGTTAAGGAATATTTTTGAAGGATGGCCATATGGCAGAGCTAGTCCAGCTTAGTTCCATGGACATTAGTAGACATATGTTCCATTTGCTGATGAAACTAAGCAAGACACAATGTGATAGATATTCTGGTGCCTAGATATATGGGGGTTTAATATATATATATATAATGTACTTATATATTATATTCTATAGGATGATTTGGTGTTGCTTCAGTTCGCTCATCTGTATAGATATAAACAGATATATCTTTGTGCAATCACTGCAGCATGGCCGATTGCTTCCCTGAGTAGTTGATGTGATATTTGAATGCAGGTGTGCTAGGGGTTTGGTGTTTCAAAGCAGGTATCACATTACAACATTCAATGTACACTTCAGGGGTATTGTTGACCTTTTGAATTTGCCCATGCCATGTTTGCTTTACTCTTGTGTGTGTACAGACAAGCCTCAAGGAAGAGCAATTGGGAAATGAGCTTACGATTTTACGACTGGGAAATTTATTTTTAAACACCAACCCTCCACCCATTTTCTGACATCATTAAACAAACTAACAGTTAACAGCCAAATGGTCAATGATCTGGTTGTCCTTGTTTTTGGAAAGATTCAAACAAAGTTTTTGGATGTTTTGTGCCACCCTTCCTGGAGCATTATTTTTGTAGCTTACCAATACAGCAATTAAGGTCATGCTAGAAGTCACAACTAATTTTGGCAATAGGGAGGGATAGGAAATTGTCTCACTAAAAATGCGACCTTTCTACCACCTTTCACTACGGTCCATCTACAAGGGTGACCTTACTAGTGTGGTCAAATAGTTGAGCAGCATGACAATTTCATTCATATACATATATATATCTTTTCTTTGTAATTATGCCTTTGACAAATATGTTTATACAAGCACAAGGGAATAAAATTTTTGCCACTTTCCCAAAAATACACTGCAACTTGCACACAAAAGAATAGTAAAACATGTCTTCTATCACTTAGAAGCAGTTATCAATATAATTGAAAAAAAACTTCACTACTATTCTGTGTTCTCAAAGTGTACATTTTATTCTTAAACATAGTACACATACTTACATTCACATCACACAACCAAAACTGATACACACTTCAATATACACTCCCTACAGCAATAACTCATTCCAGTTGGAAGACTTCGGCAACTCATCGGACAACTTAATCTACATAAATCTTCACGACTGTTTAGTAGAAGGCAGGCTTTGCAACTGATGATGTCGCAAATAGAAATATGGGTCTTTCTTTTCCTGTGACCCAAAGCATTTTAGTAACAGTTCTTAATTACATAATTTACATGTGAAAAGGCTAAATCATATTATACAGGTATGATGAAAATCCACAATATAAAAACAATGCAACAATTATGTTGTAACCGTGTCAACCCTCCCAAGATAACAGTGTATAGCTTCCACAATAACCAATACCTAACATCAGATCAGCTTTCTTAATACCATACTGGTATAAATAATTAAAAACATTACACTTCACTGACACTGCCAAATAGGACACCATTAATTTTAAGCCAAAAAAATTAATCACTTGAGTACTGAAATGTAAAATCTGTATTATGTGGAGACATCACCATTATGATGATACAGCATCTAACAGTAGTGGCTGCCATCAAACAAGTCCAGAATAGCTGGAGATACTGCTGAAGTAGTCGAGTTGTGCATCAAATCACTGGCACAGCTTTAGTCACTATGTACAACGAACTTCATAATATGTATTTTACATGATTCCAGTCCACGAGTAGATCCTCCATCTTGCACTAGACCCTGTGACTCAAAGTGCCCCGATCTCTGGACTCTGCACAGTTCATGAGCCTCATCCCACCCTGTCTGGGGGTGTTCCGCTTACTCCTCCAATGTTGCTTCCTTCTCCCTGATTGCGTCCCGGTATTTAGGGTTCTTCCACGCATCCTTGTCCCCCACTGCTGCATATGCGGCTGTAACAACAAGTACGATAATGTCACAGCAGAGTTACACAGGTAGGTGTTTAAAGGAAACATACTCGTAGGATTTTTCATTTGCATTTTTAATTCGTCTCAACTTCTAAACTGTGTCTTAATCATCCTCGCGTGTCAGTGTTCACAGCGGCTTATTATGTCAGTACCAGTTTTTCTCTACCCCTGGCACATCCCTTTAAAAACCCTCTTTTGAAGTCAGCCAATGAAATCACCAACAATGATTATGGATGCTCACATGCAATATATTTTGGGGGATTTCAGCCACACGCTGCTCTGTTACATGCATTGCAATGTTTAGAATGTGAATGTGTCATTGTATTGGGATTTCCACCAGTGGTATATCCATCTTCAAATTGAAGCAGGTATTTACGCTGTTCCCATGGCTGATACAGTAACGACTGGTGAACTCAATTACCGTAATTGAATAGTTCGACTCCGTTTAATCCCAAGCTTTACAAATATGATTGGCCAGGGTGGTAGCTTGCAGCTTGCGAGGATGGTCTTAATGAGTAATAATATATTTGTTTTCTATATGACTCATCATGTCATTAGCAACAATACAAATGTCCACCGTATCGTATCCTGTATTAAACATTCAGTGGACCAGAAAGGTGTTTCAATTCAATAATGACATTTTAATTAAAGTGTATGTGTGCGAGTGTAAAAACACTTATAAAATAATGGATATTTAATAGTAATGCTTTTATGTGCATACTAAAATATTTTACTTGTACAAGTTCGTTAATTTCAAAATGTTTTTTTTAACATAAATTTTGTAACATTAAATTTGCTGTGAATTTTCAAAATGATAAAAAATTCATTACTTGAGTCACCAGGTCCTAATACTGCACTGTCTTGTTTTTAACAATTAGTGCCCTGACACTACTAGTATGTACTATGCACCTTTCTTCATTTTCTTCCTAGATGCTTTGTCTAATCCGGCTTGCTGTTGAATGGCACCTGCAAAACAATAACAGACTTAGTAAATTGAGACAGTGAGTACACCTCCTCACAGATTGCTGTAACAAAACAAGCACATGTACAACATACAGAAACACCAGTGTGCTATCTACACTCAGTACTCATTATCTATAAGTTCTACGTTATTAGCATTTTAGACAGATTGTCAACACTGTTGGACTGTTTCACTCTAAAAATTAGCACATAAAAATAAAGTATAATTATAAGTATGTTAGATACTTTACGGTTTCTATGGGAGCGAATAGCAGACGGCACACACAGAGTGATGGTATAAGTCCATTGACCAAAAGGACTAAAAACAGTTAATGAAACTAGTTTGTGCAGTGTAACATTGCCCAAACTAACAAAATATTAATGTTATTATACATCCCAAGTTAACCACTACTGGCACTAAACCTAACCACAGGAATGAATTCACTCTGTAGCTATTTATGCACAAGTCTGTGTAGTCAACTAACAAAAGTTGACCTTTCCATAATAGATACGTACGGTACTTCTCAGGATGCAGGTATGGGTCTATAGCAATAGGGTACATTGCCAGCCCTATCATGCCCACCAGTCCACCAACTAGAGCGAAGTACCTCCACCCCACAAACCGCTTTTCCATTGCCATCCTGTCTTGCTCCTTACCACGGTATGAATCACATGGACAATCTTGAATCTACATTCATAATCACAACACTTAGTTCATTTGTAATTGAAATGTTCACATGTTCTGAAATTTTCTTTGAACCTCACAACATACTATGATAATAATATTAATATTATATAATAATAAGCAAGTATGATGTTCATGAGTTAGGCTTAGCCTTACTTCAGCTGCTGTCAGTGTCACTTCGCAAACAGTGTTACTGTCAGTGACATGTCATATAATACACTACAGCAGAGCCAAGGAGAGTCATATGCCATGGCCATTCATAGATAACAGCAGTTATGTCATCTTTACTTGTAATCCTGACATAACGTGTAATATACAGAACTTCGACATGACATTACTCACGTCTTTAGACTGACAGCGCTCCGCTAACCACTAGCACTGTACCCAAGGCAGTCACGACTATTATCGTTTGGATCGTGTTTCCCGTGTAATTTTCTGTGCTACAATTATGAACTAGATAATATTATAAGTTATAACGATAACGTTTGGAAAAATAAACACGATTCGTTGGTTGGCAAATATATTCAATGTGATTAATAACAAAACATGAAGAAAACATTATCACCTGTCCAGGGCCACGGCTTCTCGTACGCGATGTCGTCGTCTGACCTTTCTCACGTAACAGTCACATGAAATGTTACCCGCTGTTAGAACTTAGAAGCAACTACTTTTGACAGATCCCGTAGTGCACCTAAAATTACACGTACAGTGTATAACAATCCCCAAAACTGTTGTATTGGCCCAACGAATAAGCTATTTGGAATATAGTTAGTTGAGATTTGATCGAGACACGCCCACAAAAGGGACCCGGCAAAGAGTACAAGAGGCCATTGCCATTGAACATAATGTATACGTATACTATATTTATACATGTTCGTGTTATTCACAAAAACACCGTTTTATCATAAACTTGGCCAATTACATGTCGATACCAGCCTGCTCATTTAGCAAATGCATAGGACTTCGGTTAATTTTATGGCCGTAATTTATTATGTGACAGGCTTTTATTGAAACATTATATGT
The DNA here is from genome assembly GCA_964017155.1 of Oasisia sp. SBJ-2009. Lineage (NCBI taxonomy): Eukaryota > Metazoa > Annelida > Polychaeta > Sabellida > Siboglinidae > Oasisia > Oasisia sp. SBJ-2009. The sequence continues at coordinate 10,305,818 of OZ024860.1, forward strand.
CTATCATATTTGTTTCGAATAAAATTATGTATGATCAGTGTTTTGTAAGTATACATACATAGTACATTCCATAAACGCACATACATGTTATGTGTCTGTGGTAAACCTCATTCTTTAATTAACAAATCGTAAACAAAATTGCCGTTTTGGCTGGCAACTTGGAACGCACCAACATTTTGCCCGGTCAATTTTAATAGATGCGACACCGGATATAATGTCACCGGAACTTTGTAGTTGTGAACACCGAAAAAAGTCTCGAAAGTAATAGGTATGTGCTGCGTTTATGTGACGAGTTTACTTATTTGTGACCGAAACATTTGAGTACATGCAAACTCAACGTCTTTACTTCCATGCAAGTGCTATTTTTACGTTAGTGTTGCGTTACATGTATGCCAGCTGAGGCGATCGACGCAGCAATCTGTTTCCAAGTTTACACGATCGAGGCCAAAATTTAAAGTTACCTACTTCCGGGGGCCGGGCTTCTGATTACCAATCGGTTACTTTTTTACGATAGGTTGTAATTCCTAAATGTTCTGTTTAAAAGAACGCAATGTGCCATCCATGTGCTTAATCCAAGGTTTGACTTAAGTCTTAAATCATCATTTAGTTATGTCAGTAGTTACCTTGGAAACTCAAGTGCACAACTTGTTTATTCCAGATTTGTATTATACATTACATTGTTTAATAGTTAGGGCTAAGTTAGATATACCACTGCTAAGATATATAAATCTAATGTTGAACGTGTAACTATACGAATGCTGTAGTCCCTATATTCATGCACCCTTCACTAGCATTATGCACTGCAGAGCTCCTATGTTAAATTATCCCCAGAAGGGGCTGTGTGGAATCTACACACCAAAGACCTACCTACATGCTCTATTATCTGTATGACTGGAGATCCATTTATATTGTCATTGACACATGTCTGTCTGAGTGGAGAATTGCAACCAGTTCACACTTCACAAACTGATAATCGCTATTATTTTCTGGCATGACAGTACATGTATGTGGATGGACGAGGGGGAGGAAATAACGTCACAGGAAAAAGTCATGGAAATAAAGTCACGGTTTTGTCATGGAAAAAGGTCACATGAAATAAAGTCATAAAATAACTATTCAAACACTATTTTGTTAATATGTGGTTTAGTTTTGCATGTTTCAAAGTACTCTTCTGTGTTTCCATGGCTATGTGATGAGTGCGGTGGGCCACCTCGCTGTTTTTCTAAGCCACCTCCTCGCCTAAAATATGCCAACATTGTCACCTCTTGAGCTATTTTCTATTTAGTTGTAATTATACTTGCTACAAACAAATTTACATGCTAATTTGTAATTTCTTTTCCCACTCTATGCCATATAATAGGTTAAGACACACTTCATAATGTACCCCCTTAAGAAAAAATTTTTTAACTACCAATTGGTCACTAAAGAGGGGTAGATTTTTTATGCAACCCTGGCCATTGGCCAAGTTAGCTGAGTGGACGCTGGTGAGCAGTTGTTTATATTAGAAAACACTGATGCATTGAAATTCAATAAAAATGTGACAACAATAATCCGGGTGCCCTTTGGTGATGCAGGGGTGTGTATAAGAAGGGAATACTGTAATTAATGCATTTTTCCTCCCTGCAACTTTCCTGTGCTATTTTGTACATTCTCATAATAACTTCTAAGCCACTCTGCATTACGTGACACCAATTGATTAAATTTAGCAGTTGTTAGCTCAAATGAGAGCAGAAAAATTGAAAAACCTAGGTTAACTAAGTATTTTTGAAAATATAGGTCACTACTTTGACCCGATTCACATGCTGACCATTACATCAACATACATAACTTTGCTTATTAAAGCTAGAACAGAAAGGTAGACATATTCTTATAGCCAACATGTGCACGACTGCATTAAAAATTACAAGCGCTGATCATCTAAAAAAAAAATCATAATTTAATCTCCAATACCCAAAACATTATCCTACACTTAAAAAATTTGACATTGTTGCTCTTGAAACAGTCCCTGAAAATATTAATGTGTGCAAATGATCATGTTCAGAGATTTAACACAGTCACTCAGCTGGGCAACCGATTTTGGTCTGCAGATCAGTACATAACAATTAATTTTTGCATAACCGTTTCATATCACATAAATCATGCAAAATTATCTCTCTTTTAGTTTTAGACAAGTGTACGCACATGGCCACATGCTGTAACTGGGGCTTTATGCTGGATACAAAATTTGCCATCACACTTTTTGTGGTGGATACATGCATGTTACCTCACAAAGGCTCACATACGTGTACAAGCCAGTTGAGATGTTTTATGATCTGAAATAAACTACAACGCATGTGTCACCAATTTCCGTGTCAAGCCCATTTTCAAGGCATAACTGACAATATCTATGACTTTTGAAGACCATGTTTTTACTCCTTTTATAACCCATCCAGTAATATTTCTACCTGTCCACAATGGGTTGTAACTGTCCAAATGATGGGTGCACAAGGTTCTTCATAATGCTACGGCTGTAAGTTATTTGTAAGGCATCTTTTCTGTTTCCTCTTTGGACTTATCTACTGGTAGTAGAACCTGTGCAGCTAGTGTCAGTTACTGAGTCAATGTTGGTACAGAGATCACTAACAAAAGAGTGTCACTTTGTCATGGTTAAACTACGATCTATAATGTGTACCTATTTATGGCCTTTCCAAACATGTATTACTTTTGTGTCTAGCTTTACGAGAAGCAAACTTATGGATATTTTGACTGCTTCAGACAATATGCCAATCAGGTCAAAGTTCAGTGACCTGCAGCTTCAATAACAGTTTATCTAGATTAATATATGCAGTTTTGTTGTTCTCAACAACAGTCGAATATTTAATAAAAATTTGAATCGGGCGATGTTTTGAGTGATTGATTTGACATAGAATAATCCTATGGATGACATGGCCTGCTTGTTTGGTCACCATACCTCATTTTTTTACTGCAAACAAAGAGTTACTCGAGTGTGTTGTGTTCAGTAATGATCTGTATTTGTATGTGCCAACGAAACTTTCTTGGTTCCTGCACCACAACTGTAAATGTCCAAGTGAGATGAAGACAGTCTAGATTTGTAACTTTTATATGACTTGAAGACTCATCTTGTCATAAAAGTCTGTAATTTATTGTAATTTATGTATTTTTTTAATTCCCCAGAATAACCAATAACAGAATAGTTTTAAATCCAGTATCAGTTATAATTTCCATTGCATAATTTATCTGTAGTTCACTTATGTACATGTCACTGGGCCTACCTCTGCTCTGAACTCAGCTCTCCATAATCTCCCATTAGGAAGGCATTAAAAACAATACTACAAAAAAATTAATGTCTTCATTCCTGTTGCCATTTTAGTGTTTCAGTAGGCTGGTGTTAAGTAAACTCTTTCCAGCTATAGTAGATTCATATGCTTTCATTATAGTGTGGTGTGTATTTTCATCAAGGTTAGTAACTTTTCTATTGACCAGTTTAACTACTGACATTTCTGTCAGTAAAAACCTGTTACCTTGTTTTAAGCCGGCACCGAAGATCTGGAATATTGTTTTTAATGCTGTTTTCTCTGAAGTAGCCATTTGCTTGCAGTTGTTCATGACCATACATAAACATGGGACAAACGTTGTCAGAACCAGTAACTGCGAAAGAGACGAGCATCTGTGGAAATGCGAACATGCGGGTGGCTTCTAGCTGTATGCAGGGATGGAGAATAAGTATCCTTGTCCAGTTGTTTCTGTACTGAATAATACATAGCCAGACATTCAGAACGTGATAATGTATACAATACAAATGGAATCCACAGGTCCAGCCAGTCGGCATTTATAACTTGATAAGGCCAACATCATTGAACTAAAATAAGCTTTGGAAAATCATTTGAAGTTATTTTCAAAACTGGAATGTGTGGTATGATTACACATGTTTCCGTGTAGTATTGGTAAGTTCAGTAATTTGGTTAATTGTTGACTGTAAAAAAACAAACAACCAGAACAAATTTGCTTGACCATTTGAAAAGTACCGTAAATCCTGTATTACTATCCACACCCCTAACTTTTGACCTAAATCCTGAATTTCTTCCACAAGTGGCATACAATGTGTTATTTATAAAACCGGCTTTGTTTCTTTGGTAAGTTTTTCACGTTTATACTGACAATTCTGTGACCCAAATGTTTTGTTTGGCAAATTACTGTATTTAAAGTCGCACCCCAACTTTGGCGTTTTCGTCCTCATTTCGGCTACACATTACATATATACATATATATATATATATATATATATATATATATATATATATACATATATATATATATATATATATACATATATATATATATATATATATATATATATGGCATCACAACTGGATTTACAATAAGCTACAGCAGTTCTCTGTATTACATACTTAACTCACGCGTGTCAGACATGGAGGACGCTCATGTGCAGATGTTGGCTGTACCGGGCGACAAGGATGCCAGCTTCTTTGCAGTCTTTGATGGCCATGGGGGTGAGTGTACTTACCAACTGTGTGCACATACTTTGTGTTTATAGTCACAGCAACAAAATAATCATAAGCAGTAGAGGGTGAACAAGGATGTTGATAGTGTTCTCACATGAAGGAATGGGCTGGTTGGCCGTATAGTACATCACAAAAAGCCAACCCAAGATGGCCGACTTATACTAACTAAATTAATATGTCCATTTGTTGGGAAGTCAATATCATTGCCAAAGTCAGTGTCAGAATTTGCTACACTTTGAGCCTGAATTTGGCGAAAATGGTGTATATCGAACTAGAAATATATTTGAGGTGTCATTTCCAACTACTGACAATGATCAGTTCATTGTTCAGGAGATTTTCCATACAGCGGCAACTGGCGATGCGTGTGTTTCAACCTTCATGATACAAGTAAATGCAGTCACTTCATGCTGCAGTGTTTCACCCAGGGACAAACAAGGCAGGTGTTCCTACCAAGACTGATCTGACCCCAAGAAACCCCACTGGTGTCCATTTAAACCTGGACTATGTGACACAGCTGAGACGCCTGAGAAAGAGGGTGTGACACTTATCATTACCCTCGATCATCAATTATATTAGATCACGTTCTACATCACAGAGGATCCGTTGAGTTGACTGCGGTTTATTGTACGGCTTCTCTGAGGGTTTTGCACTAATATGACACTAGTAGATGCGATCAGGTGCGTTGTGGCTCGGTCTGGCATGAAGGATATTTTAGCGCAGGTCTTTGCTGAGGAAAAGTAATCATCTGTGCGGCGGTGCACAGCCATTTTCTCATTGATAGCACTCGACGTCATGTCTACATCTGCCACTCTCCAATGTCCCAAGCCACATCATACAGGTACTTTTCATTTTCTTGGGGAATCTAGCATTAATTAATCAAACAGTTTTACCTCAAAGTAAATTGCCAAGCTCTCTGAAGTAGAAATATCAAAAGCACGGGTGTAAGTGCACGCTAATGTTTGTCAATGTCCTCATTCACCAGTCACCGTTATACATCCAATTGTCAGAACTTAGAATATGGACGTATGTGTGTTGTTCAGAAAACCTCGCCCTGTTCGACCCTGACACGTCTCACCTGAGTGGGGTCTCTTCACAGTCGATATTCAGCCGCCGAACTAGGACCTACGCTCAGCCCAGTCCAGGTCAGTTTTGTGTGAGCCACACAAAGTAGTGCAAGCTGTATGTGTTCACGCAATGACAGGTCTAGGCCACTGATTGCATTTCCTGTCGACATTTACAGATAATATAATTTATAACCTTGCGTCTTTTTTCAGATGATTTAAACGCGATTGCGTTTAAATCGTCAGCGAGAGGTGAAGAGGTGTCTGGACAGTGCACTTGACAACATCGTAGTCCACCACATCCAGGGTGTGTTTGATGATTGGTGCCTCAATGATACTGCCACGGTGTAGATGCAGCACCAGACAATGGGCACAGTTCTGATGGCCTTCATCCGGTCTGGGCGTGTAGGAAGCTGGCCTCTTTTGTGTGATACACAGGCTTACCTTGCAGCTGCCAGACACAGTGACAAAACAAAATCTCTCGTGCTTTTCATTCAAAACATTCTGGACCTTTTGCGCCCGTACTAAGATGTACAGATGGATATATATTATGTGAAGGGGTTCCTACCGGTTAGGTAGATTCACAGATCTCTTTACAGAGCAAGACGCAGTTTCAGTTAGAGTACGGGTCATCTTTTCGTGCTGTCCAGCCTGTCTATGTTCAAGGTAGCAGGTTTTTCTTCGAATATAACAGGTGGGTGTCATGATCTGGCAGCATACCACATTTCACATCAAAGTAAGTTCTTATATAGCACAGTATGACTATCCAATCCTCAGGATTGCTCAAAGCGCTTTACACTTTACTTCCCTGACAGACCTGTTAATCAGACACCATCTCAAATTCTCTGGGAAGTATCCTGCCTTATGCTACAATTAATGCGTGAAGGCTGCTCACATATATCCACCACTGTCTATAGCCAGGTACTCATTTATACAGCTGAGTGAACTGGAGCAATGCAGAGTGAAAAACTTGTCCAAGGTTTTAACACTGCAGCACAGGATTCGAACCCGGGTTCTCTTAGTCGAGATTCCGAAACTCTATCCATGAGCCACTGTGCTCTACGTGTCGTCTCTGGGAGACAGTAGCTGCTGTTGAGTGGAACCAATTAACACAATCAACCAACAATGAATGATGCAACCGGATTCCATATCCTTATCATCAGGTGCAGGGATAGTTGGATAGATGGGTTTATTCTCCCAATATTGTACAACGTTATAGACAATTAGTACAAATAAAACATACATTTAAACGTATAATGTAATTGCATAGGGTGCTTAAATGCAGACATTATGAACATTAAGGTTGTGCAATATATAGAGTAAGAGACCCCTATTGGTATTAACATTAAAATATAATTTGGCGCTTGTCACCCGTTTATAGAAATAATTCACTGTTATAATTCAGTAAAACTGGTTAATTGTCATAGTTCACCTGTGCGTCATTGTTTGGACATGTATTTAATGTATGTTTAGATTGTTTACTGATGTGTGTTTGTATTGATGTCTGCTTATTTACACAAGTGGTGAAAGTGTGGGTGTAGTGATATAATATTATGTTTGTGGTCGATGCGTAGGTGTGTTTATTCAAGATTGTGCATGTACCTGTAGCAATTTATGACTGTACATGTATTTACAAGCACACATGATACTCTGTTTTACATAATGTACAAATCCCTGTAAGACGTGTGTGGTTATCTTGTCTTTGAGTATGTCTGGAGTATTGTTTATTGTCTGTGGTAGCTTATATCTGAGACTTTTTACACGTTTGTGCTATGTCTTGAATGTGTATAAATATTGTTATGTTTCCATGTGAAGTGGCTGTGTCTTTGTTCTCTGTTTTCTGCTAATCTTGAAAGTTTGTAGATAATGTTGTATGTAATATTTGTGATAATAAAATTGTTATATCAGTATGTTAAGTATGTCTTCGATCTTTAAAATCGAGAAATGTTTAAATATTGGTTACATGACATAATTATATTCTACATTTTTCGTGTGGCTTTTTTGCAGTTGGCTTATTCAGTTTCATTTGAATCCCCAGATTATTAAGCAGTAGTTTATGTGGAACTGTAGTGTGTATTATTAGAGCATATTTGTTTAATACTCCAGTTGTTCTAGACCATCTGTTCCCCTCGTACAGGTGATCTTATCAATATGTTTATTTCAGTTTAAGTATGAGCTAATATGAGACCAAAAAGTTGAAGTGGGTGATTTTCTCAATGTTTATATCAATGATTGTTAGGATTATTCATTTGACCCTCTTATTTAGTATTTGAAACATCATATATTTTGTGTCATTAATATTTTATGATAATATAATAGTTTTAGCCATGTATGTGTGTAATGTATCCATGATATTATTGATAAGTTATTCAATGTTAACTAATTGTGTTTGTAATTTGTGTCACCTGCAAAGAACTTGTATATGTGTTACTTATTTACATAAATTAGTGCTAAGTAAATGTCCTATTTGTATACTAATCAAGTGTGTTGTATTTATAAGTAAAATAATAATATGTGTAATGTTGATTGTGCACACTTTTTATGGCAATATTTTGTTTCCCCCCAATCATTTATACATATTTGGTGATATACGTGGCATGACAGTCATGATTTGAAAATGCAATAACGCTAATAAAGTGTATAGGTAAACTAATATTTGACATAGCGTTATTTAGTAGTTAAAATAATTTTTTTTCTTTATGTAATTACGACATTCAAAAACAAATTAACATTAAATATCACAAAGTTGATTAAGCACAAGCGCAGGGTAAATAAGAGCACAATTAAGGGGGAAAGCATGAATTAGTCACACTAGAGTTTAGTTTTCAGCATAACTGACAGCGATAATAAATCCAATGTAAATGCATCGAACGCTCAGTTACACAGGTCATGCTGCAAATGTTCACATACATATAATCCAGCAACAACCAACCAGCAGTGATCTCTCATTACTAGTCTGTCCAACAAGATGGCGGTGTACCCTGGTACTTCCTTTCAACATGAAGTAGTTCCTTGCATTTCTGTATGACCTGCAAATAATCCTCATCGTTTGGCTGATAAGCTCCAGGAATTCTCAGTAAACCCTCTGTAGATCTGAGGCTACAATATACAATGTGGACACCAAGCTACTCCATTTAGCTTCTCTCAATTTGTCATGGATTTACCATCAATAAAGGCCGGTAGTGGCAGACATAACCACTAATACTCTGGGTCCTTAAGCAATGTGAATTACGGATCGTGTTTGCTTCGCATCATTTACCATTTTCCGACCACCCGTTTGGTAGGCGCGCACAAACTTCATCGTTTTGATTTTTTCTGCTGGGATGTCGAACATTTTCTGATGCTGTTTTACACAAGTTCTTCAGTTTTCCCCACATTTTGTCAGCAACTTTGGGTATGCCGATGTTTGTTTGTCTAGTTTGGCTTTGTGTGTAGTCAGTGTTATCTTCAAAGTTGTGCCATTGGTTTTGCAGACGATCGACGCTCGTGGCACTAGTTTGTTGGAAACTTTTTGTCAACTTGGCCCTGAAGTTGGCTACCTCCTACAGACACTACAGACACTACAGACACACTCGCATGTCTGTGACCTCTTTAGCTGTTACTCTCATCAACGTGCTTGTTTGACACGTCAACACAGAAATGGAGGCAGGATTTCTGTTGCGTCTGCAAGATTAACAAAATTAATTCCTGGCGCATCATTGATATTGGTTTCCACATCCAAGTGTTCAAGGTATGCTGCAGGCCGCATGGTCTTCCCCACTGTTTGGATGACAGTGCAAGAGTCGGACCTCTCTGCCAGGATGGAGGATGTTCTTCAGCGGCAAATCAACAATTTTATTGTGACTCTGAACTATAATCTCCTGTACAATGTGGTTAAAATGATTACACCTTGACTTTATCGTATGACTCTGACCTTTCGCAACCTCAAGTGTTACAAATGGACATCGTAAAGCTAGTTGGAAATGACACCTCAAATATGTTTTTATGTTGCTTAGTTCTAACAAATTAGTCCATTTGAATATTACTGATACCCACTGTACTATGTCGGCCATCTTGGGTGGGTTTGGGTGATTTTTTTCTGGTGATACTTGCCTCAAATTAATACATTTCAGGTGAGAAACCTTTGTTAACATTTTTATACAACCTAAGTCATTGGTGAGACTATTACAGAAGAAAACTCAATGGCAAGGAAATAAGAACACTAGCATGCTGGTGTGCTAAAATCTAATAGGCTGATGCCCTGCCAGGAAACTTCATCTTTGACTGTTGTTGAAAGTCTTGTCTGTTTGTTTGGAGGGGGTTGACACTTGAACAACCATTGTGTGCAAACATAAGAACATGCTTAAGCTGCATTTGGTGTCACTAGTTCCTCTAGTAAATGTAAAATTTCTAATATTGTCCAGTTTACTTCATTAATATACATTTCTTCATGAAAACAAGACCATGTATTATATACAGTAACAACTGACATTCTAATAACTATAAAGCAAAGCTCAGAAGTTTAGAAAATGGAAATGTTCCATTTTCTGTGATTCTGCTCCTACACCAATTAAAGGCACACAGCTCACAGTTCCAGCTGAGCATAGATTTGGATGAAGTAACATAGTCAACATACATATGTGTTCTGTTGTTTTAAATGAGACTGTTGTCAATTGTTAACCACCTTTGTTGCTTATCCAGGGGCGAGGGTTGCACAATATGCCGGCATACATCTACACAAAAAGATAATTTCAGATCCAGCGTATGGTAAGTGGGATTTATGATGTGTTCATACCTGTAGACTTTGTAAGACATCAAATAAGACAGACAACTTCTACTACAGACTGATTAACAGACTTGTTCAGTATAAAAATGTAGTACTTGCATGTACACAGTATTGGAACATGTTGGCCATGTTACATACTGTCTTGTTTTCTACTGCATTTTTATACATTAAGCATATTCTGCTTGATTTTGTCTTCCAAAAAAAATGTGTTTAGTCGTAAGGCTCTTGGCTTATGTTAGCTTCTACTTGGTTTCAATCTACCAGGGGTACCTCTGATAGTGACCATATGTTACTCATGTTACCTACTGCTCTCAACCAGCGTGGGAAATCTAGTACTGTTACTTAAGAGAACCCAATTCTTTTATGGAGTAGAATAAATTTCTTGCATATCTAAGTGATGGATCTTGCTGGTTCTTAAGTTAAGTTTAATCAGGATGTCATCATCATAAAACCTCAATGTGTGTCCATGTTACCTACTATCTTACAAATTAACTTCATGTTGTCATCTCTTAGCCATGTTATCCTAACTTTACTTGTCATGCCAGTTACCCCCTGCTTCAGAATGTGTATTTTTTCAATCTTAATTGTGCATTTTAATTTAGTGTACCAGTACTTTGTCCTCACCCATACGAAGTATAAATATATGTAGAACTTTATCAGTAATAGTAATGGTAAATATGTCAGGATGCCACAAGAAAGTGCAAATGTTTGTTTCCACATTGATACTTAGGCAGCAGTCAGAGGTTCAGTTGTGGAGTTGTGATTATATGACATTGTCAGAGATTGTGAGAGATTGTATGAGATTATAGACTCATTATACGACATTGATTGAGATTGTGTGACATTGTGAGAGATTGTATGAGATTATATGACATTGTGTGAGATTGTGAGAGATTGTGAGAGATTATATGACATTGTGTGGGATTGTGAGAGATTATGTGAGATTATATGACATTGTGTGAGATTATGTGAGATTATATGACATTGTGTGAGATCGTGTGAGATCGTGTGAGAGATTGTGAGAGGTTGTGAGAGGTTGGGTGAGATTGTGTGATATTGTGAGACATTGTGAGACATTGTGAGAGATTGTGAGAGATCGTGAGAGATCATGAGAGATCGTGAGAGATTGTGTGTTTCAGCTGAAGGCCAGGTGGAGGAGGCTATACGGAGAGGCTTCCTCGCTACAGACGAAGACATGCTCAATGGTTAGATCACACTTCTCTCTCTTCCTTCTCTGTTTGTATCAGACCGGGGTTCAATTCACTTTACAAATTCCAGTTAATTTCTAATTCATATGCATAAATAATCAAGTATCAGTTCCAATTTAATTTAGCGTACTTACAAAATCTATAAATTCAGTTAATTTGTATTCAAATTACTAAATTGGCAACATTAGCCGTATTGTTGTAGCTTTCACTAAACAAAATTTATTAATATAAAAAATGCATTAGATGTAAAACACACATAATCTAATATACTAACGTTTGACCAATATAACAGACTTCCTTTTTTGATAAATTCATCTGTGCAGGAGTTAGCTCCAGTTTATTTTTCGTTGAATTATGTTTTGGTTTTATTCAGTTTCACGTGTTTTATTAATTCTATTCCAGTTCAGTTAAGAATTGAGCCCAGGTCTGGTGGAGTTGTTCAAGAAACCAACATTTCCCAAGTGTACCTAGTGGAAATGGGATGTTTTTGTCTATTTCTGTGGGTTTGCAGTAAAGTCTACTGGACATTTATTGAGTTACGTGAACTTAGTGCAGTGCTCTTTACATAGTGTACGGACAATTAAAAATGGCCTAACAACAAACTACAAGTTTTATAGTATTGGAAAGCAAATGCATACATTGATGTGATAGCATGATTTTGTTAGTTTATTTCATATGTAAGCGCAGAAGATGAGCGATTATTACGTTTAAAAAAAATCCATGGTTAGTGTCTCAGTGTATATAATAAAAGTTGATGCAGCTAAGATTTTAGCTTATTCATCACAAGAATACGTGAAAAAAAAACATCTTTTCCGTTACAATTTTTATTTTAAAATTTCCCTTTACATTGACCATTTTTGAATGTTATGTTTCCGTGGTGATCATGGCAACCATATTTTATTGTAGAATTTACTCGCGTTAACTCCATCTCATCTGAAATGGTTGACACTGAAGAAGAAAATAATAAAGATCCCATATGTATTTGTTGTTATAATGAAATAGGTAACGCATTTCTACCAAAGTTTGTGTGTACATTTGGAAATGTTCTTGTTTTTCGATGAACTCCACGTTTACGCTACGTCTGGCAACAACAAGTGGTCTTCTGTGTGTACGGAAGCACTTTGCCATGACTTGTTTGGTGTTGACAACAGGTTTCAACTAAATGACTACTCATCGTTATGCTAACCATTCTCATGCTAACACGTTTGTATGTACACACATTTTCCTAACAACATATATGTTGACGTTCGTACCCTAACATTGTTATTTCACATTCTTGTTTACTCTAACATCTAACAATTTTGTTTACTAACTATCATCGCAGCAGGTTGCAGATGTTCGTCACACCACTCATTAGCACTTTTAAAAGCATGCATCGTTTAAATGAAATATACACCAAATCCCTGCAAAAATCTTAAAGATATTCTTCTTTGTACTTGGTTACCTTGGACACATTTTTCGTTTACGATTCCTCACAGACGCAGGCACTGTTTTGGTATTATCGGCGTAGCTTTAGGGAGAGACCTGTCCACCCATCATTTGGACAGTAACATGTGTAGAAGTATAACTGGACGGCTGGTGGACTGGTAACAAAATCAAGGAGCTGAAAACCATCATACTGACATAGATATGCCTTGAAAATCAGTATAAATTAATGTCAAACATATGTTCGTATTTATTTCAGGTCATAAAACACATCTCACTGGCTTGTATGTATATGAGTTAACATCCATGTGTCCACCAAAAAAAGTGTGACTGGCAAAAAATGTATCTTGGGTAAAGCTCAGATTTTTTATTGGCATGATTATTGACATGTTGTAATTGGTGACAGCAGAAGTGAAAATGAAATGAGTAGTCAGCAGGAATGATTCTAAAATGTAAATGGTATCACAATGACAGCCGCTGCCTGTGGTTTGTTTTTCCTCAGTTGGTTATAATATACCTTCCAAACCTCCTGTATTTATTGGGAGTCTTCCAGATTTGTGTAAATCTACCCATGGAATAGAAGCAAATACCCTGGAGTTTTTGCTATTGTTCTCTAACAACACAACAACCCCCTGAAGACATACCTAAAAGGATGGATATGTTGCGACTTACAATAAATATATTCTGTTGAAAGTCACTTGTAATCTTGGATGTTTGCTTCAGACTAGCACCCCCCCCCCCCAGTCTTCCAAAGCCCTGTCCAACGGGACAGACTCGCAGAAAATAAAATAACTGTTTTGTATTAAAACAACATGGTAATAATGGATGTTTAGATCTGGTGAATGTGTCGATTGCAGATGACAGTATGAAGGAGGAGTTAGCAGGAACGACTGCAGTGATAGTCCTTATCAAGAATTCAAAGATATATTGTGTAAGTATGTTATTTTATTTCGGGGAAGATTAGTACTCATTTCTACATTGAGAGTTTTTTTTAATGTTTTTTCTGTGCTGTGTATTGGAATTGCTTGTGGGATTTAAGAGCTTAATTAAAATAATTTGTCACTGACTTCATCAGATATTTCCTGAAATACTAGAATTTGGCTGTAAATTCAAACAACCTTGAAGGTGGTCTGTTTGAAATTGAAGGAAGTATTGTTCCATAACCTTTTAACCATAATAATTTATTAGTTAAACTTTTCTTTTATCTATGTATATCCGTTTATTTTATTTTGGCTTCTGATTGAGTCCTGTGTAACTTGTCCATATTGTTTATACTCATACTCCAATTAGGACATGTCAATCTCTGTAACATAAATGAAACCATGCTATGCTACCTATAAGCAAATCATATCGTCTCCATGAGTTGCTGAAACGTGTGTATTCCTGAGTTGGTCTGGTTCAATAATTTGCTGAAGCAAACTTGCTTGTTCTTTTAAACTTTGATATTACAGGGGCATTTTGTGCATTTTGCAGGGCAATGTCGGTGACTCACGAGTAATCGCCAGTGTAAAGGGTGAGGTACAACAACTGTCGTTTGATCACAAGCCTTCGAATGAGGCAGAGACGAAGAGAATCATAGCCGCAGGGGGATGGGTGGAGTTCAACAGGGTCAATGGTACAGTATCCGTTTTATTCCTAATGTTTAGTACTAGCAGAAATGCTAGTCATCCCATAGATGCTACTTACATGTGGAAATAGAGATAGTTTCCATAAGGCATTCATTCGTACTTGATGTTTGACAAACGTATATTTGGAAATAAATTGCATTACAAAAGACTCCCACTGCTATAAAGAATTTTTTATTTTGAGTGACAATACATTTATGTAAATCATGTGTTATTTTACCTCCATAAAGTCAAACATCTTGTTTAACACTATTTGAGTTCATTATATATGACTATAGTTGAGTGTGTGTAGGTGCACTCATACATAGATACATATATGTATATAAAATGTTGGATAAATTTAACGGTTTTTGCAAAATCAATATATATGATGCCTGGAATTCTAAATTTCTATTCAGTATCTTCTTATTCTTTTCCCATTCTGTTCTCACAGGCAATTTGGCATTGTCAAGGGCATTAGGAGACTTTGTATTTAAGAAAAACGACACAAAGAAACCAGAAGAACAAATTGTCACAGGTAAGGGAGCCACTAGCATAGTGTCAATCATTCTAAAATTGCTGTTGTTGACAGTGACTCTGCGCCCAGACATATGAGATAATGCTGTTGTTATAGGAAATACAGTGTGGATGAGCCTTGTGTCATCAATGCCTGAGGAGATAAACAGCTTATATATAGACCTATATAAACAGTTTAGTGTCTCCTGAGGACTTTTTGTGCATGTCTTAAAGGAAAATTAGGTGTCTCACTCTCTACAAGGAATTACTCTGTGAAGTCGTTTGTAACAAGATAACAAATGTGAGTAAATTAGAATAAACGTGCCATTCAGTCAGTGTAGGCCAAAATAAACAGGTGAGATTTACCATCCGTGACTTGGGTATCTAGTTAAGATGATGAGTGACGTATTGAAGTGCATGTTGACACATATCGCGTGTGTGTGTGTGACAGCCCAGCCAGATGTGGTTGTGCGGGACTTGACAGCCGACCATGAGTTCCTCATCCTAGCATGCGATGGCATTTGGGATGTCCTGTCGAATCAGGAGGTGGTCGACTTTGTCCGTGGACGAATCGCACAGAAGATAGAGCCGGAAACTGTACGTGTGACAACCTGCTGTTGCGTTGGTTTGTTGCACAAATAAATGAATAGCTTAGAGGACTGTTAATTGTAAATGTAATTAATATTGCTTGTATTGATTACATTTATAGCGAATGTAAGCAATGTGCTGATATAGCATGAATTTTGAGACTTCTGGGATATTTTAGGGGGGGGGGGCACAACAGCTAGAATGATTGTTTAAAAAAGTACGCGTCATAAATGTGTTTTTTACATATGCGCATAGCATTATATGTACCTCATTATAATTCATTCTGTGTACCATGTTGTCACGCATTGTATGTACCACATTATCACTCATTCTATGTACAATGTTGTCACTCATTCTGTGTTTCATGTTGTCATTTTTTGTATGTACCTCATTGTCATTCATCAGACTGTACTCGTTCCACATACCATGTCGTCACTTGTTCCATGTACCATGTTGTCACTCATTCCACATACCATGTTGTCACTCGTTCCATGTACCATGTTGTCACTCATTCCACATACCATGTTGTCACTCGTTCCATGTACCATGTTGTCACTTGTTCCACGTACCATGTTGTCACTTGTTCCACGTACCATGTTGTCACTTGTTCCACGTACCATGTTGTCACTTGTTCCACGTACCATGTTGTCACTCGTTCCACGTACCATGTTGTCACTCATTCTACGTACCATGTTGTCACTCGTTCCACGTACCATGTTGTCACTTGTTCCACGTACCATGTTGTCACTTGTTCCACGTACCATGTTTTCACTCGTTCCACGTACCATGTTGTCACTCATTCCATGTTCCATGTTGTCACTCATTCCACGTACCACGTTGTCACTCGTTCCACATACCATGTTGTAACTAGTTCCACATACCATGTTGTCACCCATTCTGTGTACCATGTTGTCACTCGTTCCACCTACCATGTTGTCACTGATTCACGTACCATATTGTCACCCATTCTGTGTACCATGTTGTCACTCGTTCCACGTACCATGTTGTCACTTGTTCCACGTACCATGTTGTCAGTCGTTCCACGTACCATGTTGTCACTCGTTCCACGTACCATGTTGTCACTCGTTCCACGTACCATGTTGTCACTCATTCTACATACCATGTTGTCACTCATGCTGACCGTGTCACGCTGTGTTGGTGACAGATCTGTGAGGAGCTGATGATGCGGTGCCTGGCGCCCGACTGTCAGATGGGAGGCCTGGGCTGTGACAACATGACGGTGGTCCTCGTCTGTTTCCTTCACGCCAACACATACGAGAACCTCGCCAACATGTGCTCCCGGCCGTGTTCTCACGCAAACCTCATGCCTACGTCGCAACAATCAGACACTGACGGAGATTCAATGGAGGATTCGTTAGAGTAGTGACGAGTCAATGTGTTTGTCGATATCTCTGTGTCGGTTGTGCGTGCGTCGACCAGACGTATCCCAAAGGTGCACGGCACATTCACGGGATTCCGTTTCCGCTACGAAAACGGCGACTACATTGTCCATAATCACTTGTTGATCGGTGTTTACGTTGCCCTTTTCTTTTACATTACGAAGCGTTTCTGTTCGCAATGAAAGCTGTGCGGCAGTTTCTGCTGCGTCAGGTTTCTGTTGGGTGTTTCACACTGCACTGTATCGAGTCCTTTCCTGTGACAGACGTACGTCAATTCACTGACGTCTCAGGTTTGATTTCAGTGTGTTGACGTCACGGGATGACTGATTAACAAATTCGCAGAATCTGTGTAAATACGGGTTAGGCATTATCGGTTTCCATACAGCAATGCCTCGTCAGTTGATTGCTGTACTTGAAGTTGTACAGAGTATTATTTGGCATCAAATTCACTGCAGACGCTGTTGGTGTTACGGCAGAAACGTAACTTTGCATGACTCGAATAAGACTGGCCATCTTTGTGGTTGGATCAGTGTCACATACTTGTTATCACCACCAGTGCGGCATCGGTTGTTTTGTTATTCGGTTGGCAGTAGCCGACTGAGGCACGGTGGAAGATTGTGAATATTTTGTGTATATAATTATACATATATAAATACATAGTTGATTGTTCGGTTATGAGCTAATGTGTACATTATAGAGAGAACGCATGTGGCCAAATACATGAAACTGGCGAAGGGGAAGCAGCGAGGTGGATGAATGTATACTTGCCTGCCAACCCTCGTCGTAATTGACGTTTGCTAGCAGGCGTCCATAGCCGTCCAAACGGCCGGTTTCCCATAGAATGATTTTGAATAATTTTGGTGTGTATTGCTAATCGAATTGATGTGTGTTACTTACTCACTTTGTTGTTATACCTGTTCTGCTTCTTGAGAGTGATCATACACGTTAGGAACGTGCCACACGTTTGCGGTGAATGCATGGCCCGGCACGCATGAGTTGGGAAGCTACCAGGTCACATACCGTAAGTTCTGTTCTAGCAGGCAGCTCTGGAGATGGTAGGAAATATTTTTGTCTCTATCCGAGTGAAGGTTGTGTTTTGCTGTGCAATGAAAGGATACAGTTTGTATGTGCTTTTTCCTAGACTGCGTTTACAGAATACACATAGACATATATATGTATATATATATATACATATATGTATATATATATATAGGCATGTTCCACCATCAGAAACTCATATCACATTTGCACCTGATTGGAGTTTCTAGACTTATTTGTCTTTGAACGAAATGTTTGGTTTACCACTAGACTGAGAATCCACGTTTGATCTCTCTTAGTCACTAATCAGATGTTTCTGCCTGAAATCAGTGTATTTACAAACCATCTAGTTTGTGTTTCTGATATAGAGCTATTTTGCCAAGAGACTGTAATTGTGCCTCAAGTTAAATGCAGCAAAAAAAACAGCACCAAGTGCATGGCAGGCATGGATTTGCAATAAAAAACCAGCCGAGACATTTGTGAATAGTTTGACTAGAAGGAGATGTTGTTGGTAGAAATCACAACTGTGGCACAAGCCAATGAAAAACGAGACCATCTCTCTAACATTCTTGTCAGTTTATGAAACTGATTGAGCTCTTTAAAATTGATTTTGCTCCTTATCTGCAATGTTTACTGAAACACCTGGATGCAGGGCGCTTTTGCCTTTGTGTCACAAAAATAGCCTTTTGGGGTCACGTTTCATGCATTTTGAAAATATTCCCTCAATTTATCAGTGAGATTTTCCTTGTGAGTTAATTATTATGTTAGTGAAATGGTCCAGTGTACTGTAATGTATATTACTTTCCTACACACAAAACTGATGGTTCTAAAATATACAGCTTGAGTGTTAAACTGACCCACATTGAATGTGTTGAACAGATCTTGAGTAAGCATAAGCACACAGTGCAAGAAGATGGCCTGATAGACAGGTCCAAGCCCCAGGTAACTGCTGAGATATGTACACGACACGTGGTGGTCAAAGTCAATGGCACTGTGGAAGGTGACCACATAAGACACAACGACTTGTACATAGTTTTACCGCATGTCAAGTTTTTTTTGTGGCCAACACCGATCCAGAGATTTCTGTGGATCAGCAACAACGTAGACCAATCGCCAGGCTTAGCTGAACAATGGAATGTTCGTGGGAATGCCTGATACACCTGTAGTATTTTTATACTTAGAATTCGGGCATGTGAAATAGCTGGCCATTCGTCGCTTGAATATGTGTTTATGGGATAATGATATGTATCTTAGTTAAGCTATTTGTATATTTTGTGTAGCCAGGGCATTGGTTGAGGAGACCATCCTCCTAGCTCCAGTTCAGATCTGTTTCCAGCACAGAACCGTCTTGGTCACGCATGACTGACCGTCACGTGTGGCCGAACACTGAAGCAAAAAAAACACCTGTCTGCTTCCGCCATTATATCCATCGTCCATTGTATGTTCCTTCCCGAAACAATTGTGCAGAAAAATGCATGCTCTGATGTTTTGAATTGGCGGATTATGTTAGCAGAAAGTGGATGCAGACGATGGAAGCGGATCGGTGTGTTTGTCTTTAGTGCTCATGCTGTCACAGTGAATGAAGTCATGACAAGGAGAACCAGGCTGTAGAGAGGACGTTTTGGTGAACATGGGTTCTACGATTGGGTTATCCTAAATAAATACTTGATTTGGTCTGGGATGATACTTCTGCCTCTGTAAGTTCCAGTATGATACTTCCTGTGCTGAGTTGGGCATTTCTTAATGGTAGACCTACACATGGATCAATGTTGGCTGCCTGAAGTAATTCTGAGGCCACTGAATTGATATTGTATGCATTCCTTAAAATGCACCGTACAAAATTGAACAATTCTCATCAAATGATAGGATGACAACTGCAATGAACTCCCACAAGCATGAGCTCCCCCAAAAAAATGCATTTGCTCATAATTGTATTATTTTTTGGAAATAACCAAAGTGGAAATATCTTCTGTGTACAAAAGAGGCAGAGGTATGCAGAATTTTGTTGGATTTTGGCTCTGAAAGTTTCATTGTCATTTGCTGCAGAAGTATTGGCGACACCAACTGAAGCAAGCAGCGGTCGACATCGTGTTGCAGGTGTTTCTTTGTAAATAGTTTGAGAAATAAAATATATATAAACCTGCCGATCTGGAGTTGTTTTGATTTGAGTTTATTCAGCAAAATTAAATACAGTGTAAATACACGCAAATAAATGCATTAAGGAACTGATGCAAGTAGGCAGAACCATAGCCATAGATACTAGTATAAGAGGATCACAAATATGTATATTATTAAACAATAAAACTAAACTGTTATCAAAAATATGACGTGATAATATGAATATTTTAGTTTATAATAAACGTCAGTTCTTGGATACGATGTCATAAACAACATTTATCTTTTCCTTAGAACAAAATGTAGTACACGTACAATAAAAAACAGGATAGCATGGATCGATTACACAGGCCCCGCGAGATGGCACCACTTCTGCGTCACAACTTGGCGAGCAAGAGTAAAAAACACCACAGAAAAGAATAGATAAAAGAAATGCAAAAGTATAACGGAAGTCAAATAGCAATGTCATGGCACGGTTGGTATGAGTCCCTTGATAACTTTGTAGAAGAACACCAACACCAGTCGGGTCGCTTTCTGTCTGCCCTGGAGTGATAAGAGTAATGAGAGGCATCACGTGACTGCCTCCCTTGTGCGACGCTGCCTTCCCTCGGGTGGTGCTCCTTACGGTTACACACCCCGTGGGTGCCATGTGTCGCACAGGGCATGTTCAAGTTCCCTCGATCCCGCCCTTCATCCGCCCTCTACAGGTGCTGCCTCTGCCCAGGATTTTCACCCAAATGCATATCGGTCTTCCTCTACCATTCGTCACCACGTCTCTCTTGGTTTTCCGACCGATGTTTTCCAGAAGGGTGTCCCAACTCATCAGTCAGTCGGATTTTCGTGTACATTTTCGAATACATTTTTATCAGCACTACTACTACTACTACTACTACTACTACTACTACTACTACTAGTAGTAGTAGTACTAGTAGTACTAGTACTACTCTAATAGTACTACTAGTACTACTACTACTACTACTACTACTACTACTACTACTACTACTACTACTACTACTACTAGTACTACTAGTAGTACTACCACTACCACTACTACTACTAACTACTATGTACTAGCTATTAGGGCCTACTACTACTATATACTACTACTACGACCATCATCATGTGCACTACCACCACCACCACCACCACCACTATCGCTACCACTACCACTACTACTACTACTACTACTACTACTACTACTACTACTACTACTACTACTACTACTACTACTACTACTACTACTACCGTAAATCCTGTATTACTAGCCGCGGCTACTATTACAGTAGTGTGTAGCCGAAATGAGGACGAAAACGCAAAAGTTGGGGTGCGGCTTTAAATACAGTAATTTGCCGACATAAATTGACATTTGGGACACAGAATTGTCAGTATAAACGTGAAAAACTCACCGAAGAAACGAAGCCGGTTTTATAAATAATACATTGTATTACAATTGCCACTTGTGCAAAACAAATGATATAACACAGTTAATTAAATCCCATGTCCATAAAATGTTCAGATACAACGATCAGAATGTGAAAACGTGTCATAGTTAAACTCCACAAAAGCCTCTTTCATCGTCGCCGTCAAAGAATGCCTTGGCTACGTTGGGGAAGGGAACGGCACGGCGGCGCCATTTCACGTATCCATAACGTTGGCAACATCGGAGACCGTTGCCGTGAGTCCGCGTGCACCAGAAGATCAGCATTAAATATGATGAAATAAGTCCTTTCACAGTTAATATAATCCTTTGTCATCACTATTGTAGTATTGTCGCTGGCAAAGAACGCTGTCGCGAATAGCATGACGGAGTCGTTCAGTACGCGTGTAGTGTATCAGTCTCTGAGTCGTTGCCGCTACCGCTGCGGCACGCGCCGGCAAATAAATATTATGTCATCGTCCTTTGTTGGCATCAATCCCACGCCGTCTGTTTTGTTCTGTCACTAGTTTTAATCTCAGTTCAAAGAACAATATTCACACGTTTACAAAAGCCAGGCTTCATGCTGATTGTCAAAATAACATCAAACTCTAACAGAGCTTCCTAACCACTGACGACCGAGTTAATTGCATTTGCTTTCTGGGTCAAGATATAATGTTAATTGTAACCCCGACTTCCCTGTGCCTGGGCAAACACAGGTGACTGGTGACCCAATTAAGGGACGACTGTCTGAGTTACGTCCGTTCCCACGCTGGCTGCGACGCAAGTTATTACATTGTTACAAGCCGGCAAGGAAGCGTCTTTGAAGTAAACACAGGCCTGGTTGAGGATGGGTACCGTAGCTTACCCGTTATAGGCGCCAGCATTATGCATGGATCTACATAAAATCCTATAAAACCAAAACTTCTTAACGTATTTTAATAATTTTAGCACCATTGAATAGTTAAAATATGTGGCTACATTTTATCCGTTGGATGTATGGACATTCTGCCACCCAATTATATTCTGATAGCATGGTGAAATTCTGGTTATGTTTTCCTGTTTTTCTACAAATCCACGTAGTAATATTCCGATTAAAATACATACTGTGTCGTAATTATATAAATGCATTACAATAATGAGTGTTTCAGTTATTCATTTATGATCATTATTAGCAAAGTTCTAACTTTTATGAAACACATTAAATTGTTTCCAAATTGCGTGCGCTACGGCAGTATGACGCACGTAATTAATGGTCTTGGCTCAAAGTCGGGGTGCGGCTTTAATTAAGGGTTTTGCCGATATCAAACAGCGCGGAAGAAATTCGAGATTTAGGTAAAAAGTCGGGGTGCGGCTTTAATTAGGGGTGCGGCTAGTAATACAGGATTTACGGTACTTCTACTAATAAGGATATGTGGCCAATCCAGTGGTGTAGTCCCCAGTAATGAATCAGCTTGTCTTTGTAGTTGTACGTTTACTACTTTGTTATTTTTGAAGATGCGGGTCTAAAATAACAGCTTAGCGAATGGATCACACGAGTGAAATGTACGCTTCTTTCCGACATGTATAGGACAGTGTTTTATATTTCGTTTCAGGAAGCTTACAGCGGAGTTTGCTTTCTTAGTAGTCGTATTGAAAAGCGCCAATGTTATATTATTTTAATAAATCATCAAAAAATTCGCATAGTCCTAAGGGACAAATGTCAAACATATGGACAGAAGAAACATGCGATTCAGGAGGTGCCTCCAGCATGCCACTAAACATTTGATTTAATTATCCTCTCTAACAACCGGAGTAAGCGCGTGACGTGATCGGTGCAATGGCGGGAGTCGAAGTCTAGTAACTGGCAGACACGCCCTGTCTCAAATGGCCTCGTAAGCATTTTCCGCCTAAGCTTGACAGCACCAACAAGATGATCTAAACATCACCATAGAAGACACTCCAAGTAAGTACTAGAACAGAATGCAGGAACCTTTCCTTGTTTCCCTGAACCACTGCAGATTGGAATGGACATCCCGATACCGTAGAGTCCGCTCCCAATGTTGACTGCTTCAAGGTTACGGTTGCTACCGATTTAACTTTCCAGTAAGCAAAACAAGCTAGCACTTCCCTTGACCCTTCGATCCTCAGATTCAGATTCGATTAGTTATTCCCTTCATTTGATTCTACTGCAAACTGTGTTCTTATATCTATCTCATGTATTTCTAATCCGATGCGCATCCCCTGCAAATACCAACAATAATCTTAAAATGGTTGGTTGGTTGGTTGGTTGGTTGGTTGGTTGGTTGGTTGGTTAAACGGAAGAAAAAGAAGACTACAAATTGGAAATACTCGTTTCGGATTATGAAATGCGCGTTCTGAATGACGTGGACGCAAATACTGATGACGTCACTTCACAACGTATACTAGCCTGGAACTGCAAATCCTATTACCCTTAATAATATGGAATTCACGTATGATGCATGTAAAATTGCACCGATGTTCTTGAGTAAACCTTAAATTATCATCTTACTTTGCAATTGAGTTATGTAGTTTTATGAAATTGTGTTTCTACCCATGCAATCACGTGACTGCGGTGAATTACGTCACAAACATCGTTCGGCAACGTAGCAGCTAGCTATAGTACACCGCTAAGGAAATCGATCTCCATCGAGGCAAGGATTCAAGCCTTCCACATAGAACAATAGCAAGAAGATACGAGGACATTTAACAGATATGTTCAGCTAGCATTAATTGTTCATTTAATTTAGCTTCGACGTCCCAGTGGGAAAGGTAGGTAGGGCACAGAAACGAACGATGAGCCGGTTAATAAGATCTGTGGGGACACGCGGAGTATCGCGACAAACCACGGAGAACACTTGCGAGACATTACACACACCCGCACGCGCACGCGCTCACGCACACGCACACGCACACGCACACGCACACGCACACGCACACACACACAAACAAACAAACCCCCGCCTCCACCACACACACAAGAGTCAAGACTGACATTTGCAGCATAGACGCAGGTACTAGGGTAGGGAGAGCTGCTCCGGGAATGTTGGTGGACGGCGGATAGTAAATCGCTAGTGTCGGGTGTACGGCTGTGAAAATGACCAACAGCATCCCTTTCCTTTCTTCGTCTTCCGATGTCTCTCGTCAGAGGAACCGCCATATGACACGGAATAACGGAGAAGCTAAATTGTAAGGTAAGCGCGGTGGAAATGTTTTTTTTCAACACAACCGAGCCCCCTTTCATCTTCCGATGTTTTTCATCACAGCCGACGAGAAGAAATACGGTGAAGGTGATTTTTGGCGCCGTGGTGAAGACAGCCTCCCCCCGCCCCCACCGTCGTCTGATGTCGTGATCTACCGCGAGACAGCGGAAATGAAGTAATGCTGAATCCACGGCGGTTCTCAGACCCCAAAACAATGATTTTGTTCCCGCGCCAGTGGACGGTGCACAATAAAACTACGTTTGTGTAGCATAGTTTGACTGTTAACGTGGATGGCGTCAACATCCATCCACAAACGAATCTGATATTTTTCACCATGACAATACGGTGGCTAGTATGACAGCGACATTATTGGCTTACTCTTAGTAGGAGATACCGACAACAGTTTATAAAAGTTATGACTGTTTTTTTTTTTTTTTGGCACAACGATAATTATTGTAAATGCACACGTTTGTGTATATTGTCGGTCTACCGTATTGTCAAGTCGTAACGAAATTGATGTTCTTTCAACTAATATTGTACCTATTTGGGGTAAATAAACATTATGTTTGATTATAGTTATCCGTCCGTCCGTCCGTCCGTCCGTCCGTCCGTCCGTCCGTCCGTCCGTCCGTCCGTCCGTCCGTCCGTCCGTCCGTCCGTCCGTCCGTCCGTCCGTCCGTCCGTCCGTCCGTCCGTCCGTCCGTCCGTCCGTCCGTCCGTCCGTCCGTCCGTCCGTCCGTCCGTCCGTCCGTCCGTCCGTCCGTCCGTCCGTCCGTCCGTCCGTCCGTCCGTCCGTCCGTCCGTCCGTCCGTCCGTCCGTCCGTCCGTCCGTCCGTCCGTCCGTCCGTCCGTCCGTCCGTCCGTCCGTCCGTCCGTCCGTCCGTCCGTCCGTCCGTCCGTCCGTCCGTCCGCCCGCCCGCCCGCCCGCCCGCCCGCCCGCCCGCCCGCCCGCCCGCCCGCCCGCCCGCCCGCCCGGCCGCCCGTCCGTCCGTCCGTCCGGCCGTCCGGCCGTCCGGCCGTCCGGCCCGCCCGCCCGCCCGCCCGTCCGTCCGCCCGCCCGCCCGCCCGTCCGCCCGCCCGTCCGTCCGTCCGTCCGTCCGTCCGTCCTTCCGTCCTTCTACTAAGACATCCACTCATGGTCCAATCATCCATGCACCCCTATATGAAATGCAGTGGAGTCGTCGTTACAGTAGTGACGCGTCAATATGTTAGTCGATATCTCGGTGGTCGGTTGTGCGTGCGTCAACAAGACGTCTCCCAATGGTGCACGGCACATTCACGGGATTCCGTTTCCGCTGCAAAAGCGGCGACTACATTCTGACTGTCCATCCATAGTCCGTTCTGACTGACCATCCATAGTCCGTTCTGACTGACCATTCATAGTCCGTTCTATCTGACAACCCGTAGTCCGTTCCAACTGACCACCCGTAGTCCGTTCTATCTGACCATCCATAGTCCGTTCTATCTGACCACCCGTAGTCCGTTCTAACTGACCACCCGTAGTCCGTTCTATCTGACCATCCATGGTCCGTTCTATCTGACCATCCATAGTCCGTTCTAACTGACCACCCGTAGTCCGTTCTAACTGACCACCCATAGTCCCTTCTAACTGACCATCCATAGTCCGTTCTATCTGACCACCCGTAGTCCGTTCTAACTGACCACCCGTAGTCCCTTCTAACTGACCATCCATAGTCCGTTCTATCTGACCACCCGTAGTCCGTTCTAACTGACCACCCATAGTCCCTTCTAACTGACCATCCATAGTCCGTTCTATCTGACCACCCGTAGTCCGTTCTAACTGACCACCCGTAGTCCATTCTATCTGACCACACATAGACCGTTCTAACTGACCACCCATAGTCCGTTCTAACTGACCACCCACAGTCCATTCTCACTGACCATCCATAGTCCATTCTCATTTACCATCCGTAGTCCGTTCTAACTGACCACCCGTAGTCCGTTCTATCTGACCATCTGTAGTGCGTTCTAACTGACCACCCATAGTCCGTTCTAACTGACTACCCATAGTCCGTTCTAACCGACCATCTATAGTCCGTTCTAACTGACCACCCGTAGTCCGTTCTAACTGACCACCCATAGGCCGTTCTAACTGACCACCAGTAGTCCGTTCTAACTGACCACCCATAGGCCGTTCTCCCTGATCACCCATAGTCCGTTCTATCTGACCACCCATAGTCCGTTCTAACTGACCATCCATAGTCCGTTCTAACTGACCACCCGTAGTCCGTTCTAACTGACCATCCATAGTCCGTTCTAACTGACCATCCATAGTCGGTTCTAACTGACCACCCATAGTCCGTTCTAACTGATCATCCATAGTCCGTTCTAACTGACCACCCGTAGTCCGTTCTAACTGACCATCCGTAGTCCGTTCTAACTGACCATCCATAGTCGGTTCTAACTGACCACCCATAGTCCGTTCTAACTGACCATCCATAGTCCGTTCTATCTGACCATCCGTAGTCCGTACTATCTGACCACCCATAGTCCCTTCTAACTGACCACCCGTAGTCCGTTCTATCTGACCATCCGTAGTCCGTTCTAACTGACCACCCATAGTCCCTTCTAACTGACCACCCGTAGTCCGTTCTATCTGACCATCCGAAGTCCCTTCTAACTGACCATCCATAGTCCGTTCTATCTGACCACCCATAGTCCCTTCTAACTGACCACCCGTAGTCCGTTCTATCTGACCATCCATAGTCCGTTCTAACTGACCACCCGTAGTCCGTTCTAACTGACCACCCATAGTCCCTTCTATCTGACCATCCATAGTCCGTTCTACCTGACCACCCATAGTCCCTTCTAACTGACCACCCGTAGTCCGTTCTAACTGACCACCCGTTGTCCGTTCTAACTGACCAACCGTAGCCTGTTCTATCTGACCATCCGTAGTCCGTTCTATCTGACCATCCGTAGTCCGTTCTATCTGACCATCCGTAGTCCGTTCTAACTGACAGATAGTAAATCGCTAGTGTCGGGTGTACGGCTGTGAAAATGACCAACAGCATCCCTTTCCTTTCTTCGTCTTCCGATGTCTCTCGTCAGAGGAACCGCCATATGACACGGAATAACGGAGAAGCTAAATTGTAAGGTAAGCGCGGTGGAAATGTTTTTTTTCAACACAACCGAGCCCCCTTTCATCTTCCGATGTTTTTCATCACAGCCGACGAGAAGAAATACGGTGAAGGTGATTTTTGGCGCCGTGGTGAAGACAGCCTCCCCCCGCCCCCACCGTCGTCTGATGTCGTGATCTACCGCGAGACAGCGGAAATGAAGTAATGCTGAATCCACGGCGGTTCTCAGACCCCAAAACAATGATTTTGTTCCCGCGCCAGTGGACGGTGCACAATAAAACTACGTTTGTGTAGCATAGTTTGACTGTTAACGTGGATGGCGTCAACATCCATCCACAAACGAATCTGATATTTTTCACCATGACAATACGGTGGCTAGTATGACAGCGACATTATTGGCTTACTCTTAGTAGGAGATACCGACAACAGTTTATAAAAGTTATGACTGTTTTTTTTTTTTTTTGGCACAACGATAATTATTGTAAATGCACACGTTTGTGTATATTGTCGGTCTACCGTATTGTCAAGTCGTAACGAAATTGATGTTCTTTCAACTAATATTGTACCTATTTGGGGTAAATAAACATTATGTTTGATTATAGTTATCCGTCCGTCCGTCCGTCCGTCCGTCCTTCTACTAAGACATCCACTCATGGTCCAATCATCCATGCACCCCTATATGAAATGCAGTGGAGTCGTCGTTACAGTAGTGACGCGTCAATATGTTAGTCGATATCTCGGTGGTCGGTTGTGCGTGCGTCAACAAGACGTCTCCCAATGGTGCACGGCACATTCACGGGATTCCGTTTCCGCTGCAAAAGCGGCGACTACATTCTGACTGTCCATCCATAGTCCGTTCTGACTGACCATCCATAGTCCGTTCTGACTGACCATTCATAGTCCGTTCTATCTGACAACCCGTAGTCCGTTCCAACTGACCACCCGTAGTCCGTTCTATCTGACCATCCATAGTCCGTTCTATCTGACCATCCGTAGTCCGTTCTAACTGACCACCCGTAGTCCGTTCTATCTGACCATCCATGGTCCGTTCTATCTGACCATCCATAGTCCGTTCTAACTGACCACCCGTAGTCCGTTCTAACTGACCACCCATAGTCCCTTCTAACTGACCATCCATAGTCCGTTCTATCTGACCACCCGTAGTCCGTTCTAACTGACCACCCGTAGTCCCTTCTAACTGACCATCCATAGTCCGTTCTATCTGACCACCCGTAGTCCGTTCTAACTGACCACCCATAGTCCCTTCTAACTGACCATCCATAGTCCGTTCTATCTGACCACCCGTAGTCCGTTCTAACTGACCACCCGTAGTCCATTCTATCTGACCACACATAGACCGTTCTAACTGACCACCCATAGTCCGTTCTAACTGACCACCCACAGTCCATTCTCACTGACCATCCATAGTCCATTCTCATTTACCATCCGTAGTCCGTTCTAACTGACCACCCGTAGTCCGTTCTATCTGACCATCTGTAGTGCGTTCTAACTGACCACCCATAGTC
The DNA here is from genome assembly GCA_964017155.1 of Oasisia sp. SBJ-2009. Taxonomy (NCBI): domain Eukaryota; kingdom Metazoa; phylum Annelida; class Polychaeta; order Sabellida; family Siboglinidae; genus Oasisia; species Oasisia sp. SBJ-2009. The sequence goes on from OZ024860.1 coordinate 10,335,305, forward strand.
CGTTCTAACTGACTACCCATAGTCCGTTCTAACCGAACATCTATAGTCCGTTCTAACTGACCACCCGTAGTCCGTTTATCTGACCACCCATAGTCCGTTCTAACTGACCACCAGTAGTCCGTTCTAACTGACCACCCATAGGCCGTTCTCCCTGATCACCCATAGTCCGTTCTATCTGACCACCCTTAGTCCGTTCTAACTGACCATCCATAGTCCGTTCTAACTGACCACCCGTAGTCCGTTCTAACTGACCATCCATAGTCCGTTCTAACTGACCATCCATAGTCGGTTCTAACTGACCACCCATAGTCCGTTCTAACTGATCATCCATAGTCCGTTCTAACTGACCACCCGTAGTCCGTTCTAACTGACCATCCGTAGTCCGTTCTAACTGACCATCCATAGTCGGTTCTAACTGACCACCCATAGTCCGTTCTAACTGACCATCCATAGTCCGTTCTATCTGACCATCCGTAGTCCGTACTATCTGACCACCCATAGTCCCTTCTAACTGACCACCCGTAGTCCGTTCTATCTGACCATCCGTAGTCCGTTCTAACTGACCACCCATAGTCCCTTCTAACTGACCACCCGTAGTCCGTTCTATCTGACCATCCGAAGTCCCTTGTAACTGACCATCCATAGTCCGTTCTATCTGACCACCCATAGTCCCTTCTAACTGACCACCCGTAGTCCGTTCTATCTGACCATCCATAGTCCGTTCTAACTGACCACCCGTAGTCTGTTCTAACTGACCACCCATAGTCCCTTCTATCTGACCATCCATAGTCCGTTCTACCTGACCACCCATAGTCCCTTCTAACTGACCACCCGTAGTCCGTTCTAACTGACCACCCGTTGTCCGTTCTAACTGACCAACCGTAGCCTGTTCTATCTGACCATCCGTAGTCCGTTCTATCTGACCATCCGTAGTCCGTTCTATCTGACCATCCGTAGTCCGTTCTAACTGACCACCCGTAGTCCGTTCTATCTGACCATCCGTAGTCCGTTCTAATTGACCACCCGTAGTCCGTTCTAACTGACCACCCATAGTTCGTTCTAACTGACCACCCGTAGTCCGTTCTATCTTACTATCCGAAGTCCATTCTAACTGACCACCCGTATCCGTTCTAACTGACCACCCGTAGTCCGTTCTATCTGACCATCCGTAGTCCGTTCTATCTGACCATCCGTAGTCCGTTCTAACTGACCACCCGTAGTCCGTTCTACCTGACCATCCGTAGTCCGTTCTAACTGACCACCCGTAGTCCTTTCTAACTGAACACCCGCAGTCCGTTCTAACTGACCACCCGTAGTCCGTTCTATCTGACCATCCGTAGTCCGTTCTAACTGACCATCCATAGTCCGTTCTAACTGACCATCCGT
>OZ024860.1:10341690-10366690 GCA_964017155.1 Oasisia sp. SBJ-2009
ATGTTCGATGAACTCGTGCATACTGCACGCAGCTGACTAAAGCGATATGTAGATAACCGTTTGGTGGCCGAGCGATGTCATGCACCAAGCTTTGGTGATAGGCTTTGAAGTTGTACACGCTAACATGCATTAATCACTGTCACCGAAGAAAATTGCTGTGTGTGTTTGTAAAATTGTTGTTGTTGTTGTTGTTGTTGTTGTTGTGTGTGTGTGTGTGTGCGTGCGTGCGTGAGTGCGTGCGTGAGTGCATGTGTGTATGTTTATGTATATATGTGTGGGTACGTGTATGTATATATGCATGTGTGTATGTGTCTATGTGTGTGTGTATGTATATACGTGTGTATGTATGTGTGTGTGTGTGTGTGTGTGTGTGTGTGTGTGTGTGTGTGTGTGTGTGTGTGTGTGTGTGTGTGTATGTATGTATGTATGTATGTATGTATGTATGTATGTACGTACGTATGTATGTATGTATGTGTGTATTTATGTTAGGGGCGATACCACAGTCTTTTGAAACATTCTGACTTTTCGAGCATGTTTTAACTTTATGCACGGGCAATGGAAATAATAATGCTTACATTTAATCGTCATTCTCACATGTTATACCTATTATATATGCTTTCCACCTAGGGGAAACAGGAGGGTCCCATGCCCGCTAAGAGATTTATGCTGACGAAGCGACTCTATTATGGCATGCACAACATTTCCCATTATTAGGAGGGCGTTATACCCGATGGGTCATTAAATCCCCCCCGCGTTTGGCTTCAAAGGCTCGGCCCGGCCTGCAGCTTTCGGAGGTTAGAAGTAATGGCGTTCTTAATATTGAGAGGATGTGTCCGAAACCACCGTTGCACAAAGCACAGACACATGCGAAACCGTACGGACCAGCGTTGCTGCAGTCCGACGAACCCCACACGCATTCTAATCCCCGTGACAACTACATAAACGAAACACCGTAGGTATGTTTGTAAAAATAATTTGGGCTATTAAACGTTTTCAATAATCAGTGCAGATGACCAATACACTCACCCCTCGAAGCTCGATGTCCACCAGGGTAATGCCTAGACCGCAGGAATGAATTGTATTCCCTGTACAATAATATTTTTGGGTAATCAATCCTCATCAGTTGTACTGGCGGAGGATCAAGCTCGACCATTGCCTTACGTTGCGCGGTCTTGCTACTTGATCCGTATGTTACGACACCTGACAAAAGAAATGAACAATCTACCACGTCCGATGTGGTTCGCGCACTTTGCCGCTAACACCCGAGCGAGGCCGACCATCCCCGATGCTGTAAACAGCACCCGACCCGACGTGTGTACGGATGTAGGGGAAGTAGGGGCATGTCCGCACACTTAAGGTGAAACAAGCTATAGATAATGCACTGTGTGTGCTAAGAGGGTGATATTTAGTATTCAGAATGAGCAATCATATTACTTTGTTGTTAGTTAGTTGAGAAATCGCATATCCCATCAGATATTTAAATATTTGGTTAAATGTAGAGGCATAGGTTTGTGCGGACATGCCCCAAGGTACGGGGCGTAGCCGCACACTGTGTACGGTTATGCCCTAGGTATGGCGAAACAACAGCTGGTCTCACAGAGCTGACCATTAACTGCAATACTAATATGTATTGGTATGTGTACACTATTGACACGTGCATTACTCCAAAAAAACACCAGAGAACACAAATCAACGGTTTCAAGATGTCATATATATGTAAAGTTTCGAAAATACAGTGGCCTTAATGAATCATAATCCACGTTTATTCCTCCTTGAGAGTCAAAGCAAACAACAGCATGGTTTTGTAACAGGGAAAGTCATAGTTCGCAATCCAGCTTGTCTTGAAGCCTTCTAGCTAAAACAGCATAGTCTCGTAAAGCGCAAAGTCAAACTAAAAACAAATTTTGTCGGCTGTGCGAGCATAGCTTTATATGGACTAACGTATACGGGCAAAGCTCTATGTTATAGATTATACATCATTTGTCATCTTGGTTATTTTAGTCTATGAGCAATGATCAATTAATTTAAGCTTTATTTCTTTAACGGACCTAATGATACCCAACATGAAAAATGTGACGTCAGCACGATATAGCCTATTACACATTGACGAAGCGATGAATGATATAATGAGTTCGATAATATTAAATAATTATATAATAGTCATCATATACTATCTCACATCAAAGTTTTCTATTATATTTGAGGTAAGCAACTCAAGTATCTAAATATGTATCTAAGTAGACTACATAATATTGCACAGCGGGTGGGGCATGACCGCACAGGCCTGTGCGAACATGCCCCAAGCATCCAATACGTGAATAATTCTGAATTGCGCGAAAATGCTACTTATGAAAGTATCCTTTATTTCACACATCATAATACATTAAAATGCAATTTGGAATTATGAAAGAAAATGTATATGCACGTCTTACAGTTAAACTAATACACATAACAGCATATGAGTAAAATTACATCAGTGTTTAAGAAAATTGCATTTTATGTCATCACTTTTTACTTATTCACTTCTATCAAAAGGTATATGCAAGTGGTTGATTTGGGGGTTAGACGATGCCGCTTAGCATGATTCCACTAACCAGATGTTACGCGATGCGCAAATAATAGGGTGTGCGGACATGCCTCAGTATGCGGATATGCCCCTACTTCCCCTACGTGTGTACGTATATACAGTCGATTCTGATGAAGCGTTGACAATTACGTTCCTAGGGAATGACATTTACATAATCGAATAACGTAATGCTTTCTGTGTTGAGCTTCGGAATTGTCTTGTTAAATCACAAATTTGTTTCACAATATTCACCTTTTCAAAAACAAAGGCAACACAATTATTGGGTAGTTATGCATTTAATAAGTTCTTTTAAAGACCGGCGTAGGAATTTACTATCATTAATTAGTTATTTGTTTAAGAACTACCTGTCTTGAATGGATAAAGATATTATGTTTTATATACGGCGATGTAAAACGCGTAATTTTATACAGTTTTAAACAATATAATCTGACATTATAGTTAAGGAAGGAACGAACGAATGGTGGACCGAACAAACTTCTCTTCTTCTCTCATATACCGGACGGGGCCCTAGGGGCTCTATGCAGGGCGTTTTATAAGTGCAACGAGAATTTCATAGTCCACTACAGATTGCACATTTACCCCCTGTGTCGGATGGTTTACTTCCCCTGAAATAGACTCCAGATAGAAGGGACCACCGGATTTTGGTGTCTCTTCCGAAAGACACAGGCAAATGTGGGGTGAACGAAGTTGCCAAAGTTTCGAAACGGCGGTAGGTGGGATTGAACCACCGTCCCCTTGATTGACAGTCCGGCACTCTACCACGCGACCACCGCTCCCCAAGCGAAGTCACTCACTCACTCACTCACTCACTCACTCACTCACTCACTCACTCACTCACTCACTCACTCACTCACTCACTCACTCACTCACTCACTCACTCACTCACTCTCTCACTCACTCACTCACTCACTCATTCACTCACCCACTCACCCACTCACTCACTCACTCACTTATATGCAAATGTCGTCTTTGACAATCAACTCTTACGTCAACGCACCTTACATTATAGCCCAGTTGACACCTATCCCACAACTCCTTCCGACCCTCAGTGAAGGCTCCGACCTCAGCTAGTTAACATGTTACCCACGGACGCACAGGCGAGATTTGACGTTTTGTCGCTGGTCACTGCAGTAATTGCAAATCAAGAGGTAAGAGTACTCATTTTAACCTATGATAACTAAGTATGACTTTTTAAATATTCTCACTGACACTCTGCGCGAAATTATGAGAGTTCTGTGACTTTTAAGCACACAAAAAGGGTTCTTATTCCATTTGTCTGCTACGGTTGAGTGATTTTAACGTCAAAACAGAGGTGCAGCCTTGGCTAACAGTCGTAATGTTTCTGCGTATAACAGACCTAGAGTTACGAGGCGATATCGAACAGGCATGTCACAGGCTTCGTGAAAATGTTCATGAAGTTGGAAGAATGTTATATTAAAGCAAAATTCCATATTTCACAACAAATACATTTCAACTCACATTGAGGTTTTGGCAGCCCTCGACAGATTCCGTTCCTGATGAAGGACACCGAGGGCAGTCGAAACGTCGACGTGAGTCGAATTTATTAGTTGTGAAACACACACACACGCACACACACACACACACACACGCGCGCACGCGCACGCACACGCCCACGCACACGCACACACATGCACACACACGCACACACACACGCACTCACCCACGCGCGCACACACACACACGCGCGCGCACACACACACGCACACGCTCACACACCCACACACACGCACATACACACATACATACACACACGCACGTACGTGCACACACATACACACACACATACATACACATACATACATACATACACACACGCACGCACGTGCACACATACATATACACACAGACACACACACACACACACACACACACACACACACACACACACACACACACACACACGCGTATATACACACACATACGGACACGCACACGCACACGCACACGCACACGCACACACACACACACACACACACACACACACACACGTATGAAAACATGGGGAAATGGGGACAAGGTAGTCGTAGAATTTTTTTTGGGGGCAGACATGTTGTTGCGCCCCCCAGTAAACCTGCATCACGCAAAACTGTGGGCGCCGCGGCGACGAAAATGAAACTTTTCTATTAACCCCCCCTTCACCCCCCGCCCCCCCTCCCCCCGTCGTCCGATATCTGTTCTGTGTGAGACGAGCGGATGCGACGAGACGAGACGAGCAGACCAATTAGGGGGCGCCGCGGCACGACACAGCGGGGAAGGCGAAATAGTTCCCGCATCACTGCGCGCATGCATAATCTAGGTAGACCATGCTGCATTGTCATCGCATGTATTTTGTGTTCAAATCGTAGCCCCAGATATAGTCAAATCACTGTTTAAAGACAATATCTTGCGTCCCTTTTAAGACAATGTCCAGACGATGTTGATATGAGGTTATCAAGTTGAACTTTTTCATGGAAAGATATGTTTGATTGTGCTACACTGTGCTGCCAGTTGGCTGCTAAATTTACACACTGAATAGAGGTAGGAACATAATTCTGTTTGTACGCATTGTGTAAATGTTAACGCCACGACGCAAAAATATCCTTGTGTATTTGTAATGTAACTTGGTAATAAACTGTGTTAATCTTACGGTCATTGACGCACAGTTTATAAACAAGGTTACCGCTTCAAATCCACAAGTCTTTCGTTCGTATATCACGAATCAGGAAGTAAAAATACGTTTTTCGTCCCCTATAATACGGCAGCTACTCGAGAATGCCTCCACTAGCTCCTATTGTCCTCAAATCCCCCCCCCCCCCCGCATGCACGTGCGACCAGAAGAATGCAGCATGTTTACTTCCTGTTACGCTGAGCTCGGATTGGTTTACCGCAGCCGCCGTCGTCGAATAGAGATTGGCATGGTTGATTTTGACCACAATGGCGGAATGTGCGTCTGTGTATGGATTTGACAAGCCGTGGCTCCGGAGCATGTTTTCAAAGGCCGCGGCTGAGTCGACAGGTGCACAATAGAAGCCGCCAGGGCACTCGGTGTACTTAGAGGTTTATTTCAACAGGCTGACGTATGTAATGTAGCAGTCGCAGTTGGATTTCCCGCGTCTCATTTCTATACAGTTTCACAACAATAAAATATAATCATTACCGTCTATGAGGGGTCACCTAGTTTTCACAAATTGGTTAATTATTGATTACACGATCTTCGGAGAAACTCGATTAATTTATTTGTTCAGTATAACCATGATTCTGCAAACGTAAACGTAATCATGCATAACCTTTGTCTATATACTATTACAGTAGTCATGTAGATCAGCCCCAATACTTATGGAAGGGGTGGCAATGTGTAGTAGTGTAATTGTGTTTGGTGGGGAATCGAGTGTAGGATTATCCCCTAATAATTAAGATATTTAAGGAAATAATGCCTATTTCAGGGCAAATCGAGGGTTTTGGAGGGCGGGAAGTCTTCTAAGGTAGTACAAGTGTTGCCAATACATACAGCTTTAAGATGAAAGAAACGATTTTGAACGTAGAAGGAAAATTCTATTCAACCCTTCCCCATGTTGCCAGGGCAACGAATTGTTTTCAACCCCCCAGTCTCCCAGTATTGTGACGAGGCAGGGAGGTTCTGTTGAAGTCCACTATTATTAGTTTCATTCCCACGCTAGTGATAGTTATAGTTAACTTCCGGGTAGCATGACAAGCAACACTTGTTCTGTCGACTGTCTGCCGTAGCTCGCCACGCTGTTGTTTGATACTTCTCAGGTGATCAGTTATGGCTTTTTTTAGTTTTTATCGCATGCAACAAAGACGCAACGACAACGACGGCAACAACAACGTATCTGGATCTACATACGACACGACAGTAGCCATAATTATACACTTGAAGTCAAACACTCATTAGATTGTTGCCAGAGGCTGACCCACGACCACGAAGGGTAATCCAGAGAGGCACAAAAACCTCTAATTACACCCGCTGATGCTCGTCAAAAACGTCGACTCCGCTCTCACGCCTTGACACTGTCCCTGGATCATGACGTCAGATGACGAGGAGGTTGCTCTGACAAAAATTCCCACTTGCACCACCGTAACTTCAAGGGCCCTTCGATCCGGTAGCTGTATATGTGTAACTTGCTATTATTACAGCATGTCTTCCAGGGAAATCGAGATGGTATTCGATTTGATTAAATAGCTCCTCAGGGAGTGAAGTGCTCTTTATGCAGGCCTAAAGTGGGATACTGCGCCATGCGACCAATAAGATGATATATTATTAATAATGATGATGACGATAATAATAATAATAATAATTATTATTATTATTATTACATTTCTATTGCGCCTTTACACATGAAAATCCGAACTCTCAGGCGCAATATACACAAAATCTCTAAATGTAATCATAACTGTCTCTCTGGAAACTTTAGACTGGAAATCCGTTTTATTTCAAGCAAATATGCCTTAGCTTTTATATGCGAAATGTGGCTATAATTGCATGTAATTGTTTAGTGAAAGGGAGTTGATTCTTGACGTTTTGTTGATATTTATCTTAGTCTTAGGAACAAACATGTTGTAGGCAACGGGTTCTAAGGTTCCTGAGGATATCAGAAAAAGGCAAAAGATTAACAAAAACAAGATGGCTGCTGAGTAGTGTTTTACAGATCTATTCGATATCAACTGCTGGTCGGTCAACATATTTACCAGTTGCAATGATCCAGGCCCCGTTTCGTATTTTCGGTTGTAACATTCTAACGATGGACTATATGTGCCAGTTCCATAGGATTTAGTTTGACAGCTTGTTAACGTGTACAATTAACAACGGTCTGTCCAAATTCCGAACAAGCAGAGTCACATGACGAGCGGGCAGAAACGAATCGTGCACAGAACAACATAATGAGTCCCAGAAACGTACTGGAAAATCCCAAATGTGCACCGGAACAACAAAGCGTCTTATCGCTGCCAGATCAAAGCAATACCATTATGTCTTATTGTTCAATTGTTCTCACGTCACTATATAAATCACACGCTGACAAGAATTTGATTGCAAGTTTGATTACACATTTTGGCCGTCTTTGTGTTATATAAAGTACGACGTTCTGTGAACGTCTAGAGAGAGATTATTACTGTGATGTTTTCTTGCGAAACACTATTGTTACCTGTTACCTTATGATAGTTGCGCGAGAATAGCACACAGCTGTGTGGATCGTGCTCAAAGGGTGTGTATTTATATTAATTTTATCCGTCTGCCGTGGTTAAGTGATTATATATATATATATATATATATATATATATATATATATATATATATATATATATATATATATATATATATATATATATATATATATATATATTGTAACATTTATGGGGCACGCAACTCCACGAACGCATGGATCCGTTCATTGTTACAGTATACATTGATGTCAGATCTTACTTTCTCTGTTTGCTACATTTACTATTTTTCTCCTACGACATAGGCATTTGGTTATGCTATATAACAATATCAACTTGTAACAATTATGTCGTTTTTATAAATTCCGTTAATCAATATCCGTTTAACCCAAGTTGTATTACAAATATAACATTTCCATAACCAAAACACGATGCTGTTGTCATTAGACCGTTCGATTGTCATGTTATAACCATAACACGATGCTGTTGTCATTAGACCGTTCGATTGTCATGTTTATAACCACAACGCGATGCTGTTGTCATTAGACCGTTCGATTGTCATGTTCATAACCACAACACGATGCTGTTGTCATTAGACCGTTAGATTGTCATGTTCATAACCACAACACGATGCTGTTGTCATTAGACCGTTAGATTGTCATGTTTATAACCACAACGCGATGCTGTTGTCATTAGACCGTTCGATTGTCATGTTCATAACCACAACACGATGCTGTTGTCATTAGACCGTTAGATTGTCATGTTTATAACCACAACACGATGCTGTTGTCATTAGACCGTTAGATTGTCATGTTTATAACCACAATACGATGCTGTTGTCATTAGACAGTTCGACTGTCCTGTTCATAACCACAACACGATGTTATTTCATTAAGCCGTCTGACTGTCACATCCATATGAAGGGGATTAACTGAACAAGACGGTTGCTAAACAGCTTTCTGCAAACCTACAAGACGACAATAACTGGTCAGTCAACACATTTGCCGGTTATTATATTCCCAGCCCCCGATTATCTAAATGTCATATTGTAATAGTGAGTTTCTACAAAGTCCATAGTTGTTCGTGTGAAACCTTGCACAAACATGTAAAACTGACCCTGATTGGATCAATGATAGAACTTGTGTGTGATCAGAGTGCAAGCTGGCAATGATGAGTCATGCGGGCCCCAAAGACACGCACGGGAAATTCCCCACTGCACACCCGTTCCAAATGGCACCCTGTAACTGGTCCAGGGCAAATCAAAGCAATATCACGTGACGTATTGGGGGCCATTGTTTGGGCGCCGCTATATAAAGCAGACAGTAGTAAGACTGTTATTACACCGGTTCTCAAGAGCGAAGAGCGGTAAGTGTTTGACCGTCTTTGATTATATCCAAGTATGCTATTGTGTGAACGCCTTCAGAGAACTTATACGTGTGCATGCATGTGTTCTTAAGACGCTTTATTATTATGCTTTAATTGCTTTAAAGTTACGCGAAAATAGGACGTAGCTGCGTATGGTACATAAAGAACGTGTATTTATTTAATCAGCTTGCTGCAGATGAGTGATTAACTAGTTGTGAGTGATTAACTAGCTATGGGTGTAATCTTTATTGTTTTTCTATGGAAGAATAACTTGGGAATGTTAGCAAGTATACACATTTATAGCTTCGTGTTTAGACTTGTTCAATCAACAGTAATTCTGTTGAAAGGAAACATACAAATATTTCATAAATTCGTAGCTATCGCTACGCGAGATCTAGTGTCCCGATTCGTGACGTGCTAGTTACAATGGTAACTATTTGCAAGAGATTGGAAACGTTGAACGGTCTCACAAACAAATCAAAAACCTGAATGCGTAGATTCTGTTTAATCGGCCATTCAATCGGAACATTTCGTAGCTACGCAAAACAATTGTAGTGATGGAGTCGTAGCTGATCCCAAACGCACGCACGCACACACGCACGCACGCACGCACGCACGCACGCACGCACGCACTTCCAACGCACTCAACATCTCAGTTTCGTGTTAACCTGTTGTTGACGTGTCTTGTTGATGCCATCGTTTGGTATCTGAAGTGGACAAATATAATAATTATAGAGTTTACAAGAATTTGGTTGCCAAACTTTGGTTGCCAAGCACTTTCAATCAAACGAATTCGCATTCGATTCCTTTTGCTCACGTCTTGACGTTTGAACAGTTTCGTCAACCGCACGTTGCTTCAGTGCAAATAAATACCTGTCTAAGGCTAGTTCTGGATAGGTAAACGAATTCCAGCAATACTTTTCCCATACACCCATTTATTTTGGAATGAACAGGTCGGGAAAGATGAAAGTAAAGCGTTTCGAGCAGTTGTAACGATTGGGTAATTTCGCAATATAGATAAGAACGGTACTTCATTTGTCGGCTCAGTTCGTGGTTTTTGGCATGTATATCCAGTACTGTTGTACAAAAACACTGAAATCTCAGGAACGATACAATTGCTGCTGAAAGGATTTTAACAGAGTATTACAAGTGTTTTTATTCTGTGAAAAGCTTTTTCCAAAAGGCGGCCGCAGTACAGCAAAATTCGCACAATTCCGCAACTCAAATATCAATTATCTCGTTTTATCTTGTGCTGTGCATCCAGAACGTTGACGTCGGAACATGGTGAAATTCCGGGGGGGGGGGGGGGTAACAATATATGATCAATGTAATTTGTTTGAGTTCTGTTGAATTTTAATATAATGCATTGATAACAATATTGTTAATCCACGGTTTTTTCTCAGCAGGGAGTTACATTTAAATTTGTCTAACAAACAAAATAAATACACTCACAGTTGGATACCAGATAAAGATCTATGTTGAACATGTTTAACTTCACAATTTATAACGAATATTTGGCAGATAAACAAAGATAGCATCTAAAATTTAAGTAAACGCATTTACAATAACGTTGAGAGAAACCCCTAAAAGAGGTCTACCACGACGAAAACCGCTGCTTAATTATAATATCATGTTTACTTACTTCTACAGCTCAGTTGGTACACACAGGTTCCCACGCTACAGGCAGTGGTTACCCTGTCAAGATTACAAAGACAGTTTTGTAGATTTGCATCTGTTTAGAACTCGGTCACAACGGCACAGCTCATTAGCATAAGATTTCACGATAAATGTTCAAAGACTGTGGTTTTGACAAGAGCACAATAGACATATACTAACTCGGTCACTCGGTATATTCGGAGAAACAGGGTTAATTTTGATCCACTTTGAGCTGAGGTTAATATCCAGGAAGTCGAATGACGTTCGGATGAAATTGGGCTTTTGAAGATAGCTAAGTATGAAATCAGCTTTCTATAGCAGCTGTGACAGGTTTACAGTGCAGCAACTCGAGACAGTAAACACATGCTAGCGAGAAACATTCCTGGCATAGCTTAACTTACGCCAAAGTACGTTTCAAAGCCAGCCATGCTGACAAGTAAATAATAAAAACGTCCCCAGCCAGGCACACGCACAAATACACACAACCATAACCACACACACAGTCACACAAATGCACGCACGAATGCACGCATATCAACACAATTATATAAATAAGACGAAAATATGGACGCATGATGTCACGTGAACGCATACTTTGAAGCTCACCCCACGTGCACGCACGCACGCACGCACGCACGCACGCACGCACGCACGCACACGCAGACACAGAACACACACAAGCGCGTACTCCCATTCACACAAGCACGTGCGTATATACTCATGCACACTCGTGTACACAAACACTCGCACGCACGTACGGATGGACAGACGCACGCACGCACGCACGTAAAAACACACAAACATTCAAATAAGCAAAGATAGAAAGAAAGAAACACAAACACACAAAACAAACAAACAAACAAACAAACAGACATATACATACACACACACACACACACACACACACACACACACACACACACACACACACACACGCCCGAACATGGGCCGAACTACACGAATACGCAAACACGTGCACGCGCGCAAGCACGCACACATACATACTTACACACACGCAGTCATATTCGCCACCCCGATAATATTCGCCACCCCGATTGCCATACAAAGAACGCCTTCCGTGAGTCCTTACTGCAACGAACACCGTCCGATTATCGACATCGTCATAATGTGTAACCGCTGTAAATAAAGACAGTTATCATTACAGGTCAGCTGAAGTGTTTTACGAGATCTTCGTGACGCGGTGGTCCAAACATCGGCATATCCCACTCGGACCATGGGTGCGTTCACTTCGCTGCGTGTGGCATGTTTCATGGTGATCGCTCTACATCTGACTGAAGGGTAAGAATGTATTACGTCATCTCAAATTTTTCATCATGAAGTTATATGGTAATGTACAATACGTAGCCGAAGAATCGCTCTGTATACTGCGTCTTACCAGCTTGGGGTAAAATCAATGTCACTGCCTCAATTAGCAAACTCGACATCATTTTACGTGTTGCTATTGTTTTTTCGGACACTAGTTTAGACCTTTTGAACGAAGACCAGAAGATCGACACACGAGGGCCAGTGTCAATATTAAAAAGGTCTGTTGCCATTTCACATGTGGCATTATATAAAAACGATTTGGACCCGCAGTGTTGAAGTTACTTAAGCAGAAGTTGGTTTGCGCATTGTATCATGCGAAACGATCACTCTTTACAATATTTTGACTGTCGCTCTTCGATATGTTGGGTAAATGTTCTGGCATTGCCTCAACTGTATAACCATTTTTAGTGGGGACAAGATTGATCTGTTTAACGAAGACCAACGTCAGATATTTATGTGGTACATTTGATTATGCTAGCGACACGTCCGTTGTCAGCAACTTGACACGCTTAGATATAACATCATATAACATTACATTTGCAAGCAATGTTAAAGATGTTTCGACGGCTACCTTGATTTATGAATAATTATTAGTGTTTTACCGAATATGGTTATTCTAAGATTAATGCTCAGTGTATGCACAACACTTATGGTTGTAATCGTAAAACGAAATGACCGCGCCACTCTATCTGGACATTTCCAAAATGGCTGACTCGTCAAGCACAATTTCTGAACGAAATGTCGGTGGTCATTTCCTTCAGTTGTGAACACGTGTTTACCAAAAATACCCGCAAGTGTTGAATGCACACCGCTTGTGTTAACTTTAGTTGTCATTGACACACTACCTTGTGAATCATTCAACCGTGGCCATCGAACAAAGACCCACTCTTTGTCGACCAGCGTCACACGATGTGCATTCACCTGTGTCCACTGATATCATCGTGAACTTCCTGACTCGTGGTTGGACAGGTGGTTCGGGGGGGGGGGGGGTCACTTCACTGCTACTAATTGTGGGTGGGCAGATTCGCTTGGGGATTTTTTCGGGGAAAAAGTCATTGCCTGAATACGCGCTACGTGACAACTAATTTAACGACGGATTGATAGTTCAACGGAATGGGTTTTTAAAGTTATTTTGCGAACTTAGAAAAGAAACCGAGCATCTAAGCTCCTTAGCTGCTGTCCTAGGTTTACCAAAAAGTTTTTTTACAACAGTCCGAATCAGCGTTGTTTATTCTGCTAGACTACCAGGCATAGCTACAGTCAGATCAGAATAACTTATGTTACGTCTACGGTGTAACCAGTTTCTACAACTCGACATTAAAAAAAAACTAGCTAGCAAAACTTCCCAATCCCTCACGCTATTGTTTGGTAGCTGATACGTGACAGTCGTTATAGTAATATATACCAAATATGACAAAACACACAGCATCGTTCCATGAGGCAGTTTTGCCCTATGCACGCATGGTTGAAGTACCCACAATAACAAGTCGTGATGCTCTACTAATATATCACCCCATAGTCTGCTTCCCTCAGTGGTTTTTTTGTTGTACCGATAAGCCGCAATATTTTATGTTTGTTTGTGTTACAGTACCTTTTGCCCGAAATCGTACTCCATCAAAGTGAAGAAGACAAAGACGATTGAAGTCGAATGTGACTCGCGAAGGTAATTTTTAAAGTATACACGATATATTATCATCTTTAACATTATAATGTATTAATCGCTGTTACAAATACTGATCATAATTATACAAACGTATTTTGTGTTCGAAAATAAGTAGTATATGGCGATTCCTCAACGTGTACTGTTCGATGATATTATATCACCAATAAGGGTATGTGCACGGTAATCTACCAAGACTAGGTTGTATGATGAGCCTCGATATAATAGCAGCATGGCTCTAAGATATCATCTGAGAAGAGCTGGGCAAAATCATTAAGAGGGGACACGGATGTGAGTGCGACTTGTCTTCCAGAAGCAGTATTAAAAGGAGACACTGGCAGTACGATTTCATATCACGCGGTTATGTGAAATCGTACTGCCACTGTCTCCTTTTGATACTGCTTCTGGAAGACAAGTCCCACTCCCACCCGTTATGTGAAGGACAGTATTAAAGTAAATTACAGTTATATCGCCCACCCTCGTGCCAGCGAACTGTTACTATAGTATTATCACCATTACTGTCAGTGGGAAGATTGTAGCCGTTGTTGCTCACTGCTTGCCTCTTCTTTATCTTTGCTCTGATCTTTCTTCGGCATACGTTATCCTCTCTGGCCATCAACTTGAAACTTTATCATGTGACATAAAGTCACAACCTAGAATGGACCCAGTAACGCTGATATGTACTGAAACTGTTTTAATTTCTGTTGCAAGCAAATGATTCCGACTACCTTGTAAAATATGGCCATGACATAATCTTATAACGAGGATATTGTTGTTTGTGTTATCCAGTGGCGTGTGTCGACTTACCGGCACCTACGAAGAGTCGGAGGAGAGACAGAACGCCACTTCCTGTTGCTCGGGATGGAAAGGGGAACGTTGTGACACGCGTGAGTTTTGTTTGCCATAATCAACTATTGTCCTTTCTGTCCCGTGACGGATTGCTTAGCAAACAATCCGTCAAGCGAGCAAAAATGGAATCCAAACATGTTGCGGGTTTGGACAATCTGTCGTACGTTTTGTGTGAATTACGTTCTCAAAACGTTTCTTTATGAAGAATGTACATAAGGCAAAGCTTTTTAATGTAATCCATGTATTCGGGAATGGTTAATTTATCAGATGTTATACAACAAAAGTAATGTCATTGACATGTATTACCTTTATTTACACCGTTGGCAAAGGGAAAGCTTCACGGAGTCAATCGCATAATTTTTTTGAGACGCTTTGGATACATCAGCTCTTATAAAGACAACATCGACGTTTATTGTCATGAACCATATAATATCTGCATGAGCTCTCAGTAGCACTGTATCAAGATATTAATTTCGCACACTAAAAAGGATTAATTACAATTAATTAAAATTACAAGGACGTATAAATGGAAACTGTCAGGAGGTGAGCAACTCCATAATGACACGCTATTTTATTTTATGATGATACATTGGCGTCGGTACTTAGTGAATATTCGGAGACTGAGGAGGCTCATTACAAAGAAACAACTGCACCCTCCTTAAATCTCGCCCAAACTGAATCTTTGCTCGACAAAAAAGCAGCAACATTGAAAATAAAGACTCCTGTCGAGTCTTCCTTCGGATTTAGTGTTATTTAAGCCCTGCGGTAGCGCCCCTGTACTAGTCGCCGCAGGACTTAAGAAAGAAAATTAAGATTACATCTTAGTTACCCTACAATTTAATTTAAACCTGTGCAGCTCCAGAAAAAGTTAATTGGGAATCATTGTAATAACGTAATATTAATATGACATAATTTCGTTGCAGTGCTACAACTATTAATTTAATATTAGTAATATAAATTACTTAGGTAATATTTATCTATCGAGTATATTTTGAACTAAGGAGTATTTTATGCCACTTCCTATAAACGCAACGCTGTCTAGTACAGAGGCGCCCCCTATTGCAATTATGAAACACTAACATTACGAATGTCCCCATTGAGCTCTGCCTGAGGTTCGCAAACAACATCAAAGTTAGCAGGGCACATTCCAAAGGTGTACGGAGCATGATATGCTAGCGGAGACAAATCTCAGCTCAGAAATGCATAGGAAGGGATGTGACCATCAATACCACCGTGAACTCGGTCTAACAATTGAACTGATTAACATAAATATATTAAATGTATTAACTGAAAATTGTATCTTCTGTTTTCCTTCCGAATATAAGTGCATAGCTAATCATCTTCCTTTCCCTTTGATTAATTACTATTATCCCACGGTAGATCAGTTTATTATATATTATCAATCATTAGCATAAATTTTCTTTTGTGACTTACGATTTACCAGGTTACTTGGTTCAATTAGTTCAAATATCCATTGACTACGCTATGGCATGCTAGTTCAGAGTAACAGCAGTTTTATGTTACCCACTTAATACTGCAATGTTGTGCTTGTGTTGTTTTTCAGCGGTTTGCAAAACACCATGCAAAGTCTGTCTCGGCCCGAACCAAAACTGTTACAGCAATAGCCCATGTAAGTACTATTTTGAAATGAAGTACTCGTGCAATTCCGTAGAGCAACATTGATTTAGAAAATGAACATATAAATGTCACTGACAAAGTATACGGAAATATCGTGTTTATATGTACGTATGCATGTGCATGTGTATGTGTGTGCGTGCGCGTGTGTGTGATTGTATGCGCACGTTTGTTTGCGCATATGTGTGTATGTATGTTTGTATATATGTATGTATGTATGTATGTATGTATGTATGTATGTATGTATGTATGTATGTATGTATGTATATATATATATATATATATATATATATATATATATATATATATATGTGTGTGTGTTTATTTGTTTGTGTGTATACACATATAAAAAATGATAATATACATATCCGTTCCATCCAAAGAGCAGAGAGAGAGAGAGAGAGAGAGAGAGAGAGAGAGAGAGAGAAGTAGAGAGAGAGAGAAGTAGAGAGAGAGAGAAACATAGAGTAAGGGAGGGAGGGGGGAGGGAGAGAGCAGTGGCGTAGCCAGGAGTTTGCATTGGAGGGGCCATCCGGCGTTCAGGCACATGGTGGGCGGGCGGGGGTGGGGGTGGGCGGGCGCGTGGGCGGGTGGGCAGGCGGGCGGACAGACAGGCATTCATTGAGACGGATGGAGATGGAGACGGAGACAGAGAGACGGAGATATGTAGAGACGGGGAGACGGATAGACATACTGAGAGCCACCACAGAGACAGACAGATAGATAAAAACTGTTTGTTCTAGCGAAGTGAAACTGTTTTTCGTTCCAGATCAATGCCCGTGGAGTCCATATCCCAACTGTTACCCCGGGAGGTGTGGAGGCTGCCGAAGAACCTGCGTTTATTGTTCCGCTGGATTTACCGGACGCGGGAACTGCCTCTACAGTACGACTATTTTAATTATTACGAAAAAAACAGTAGTATTTAAATAAGGCAAACGCCCATCCGCATATACCGTTTATCACATGCAGGCACGCACGCTCAGTTATATCATGTTAGATAATCAATGTCCTGCACATATGTGTATTCGTTATTAAAACACAGTGTTACTCTTATCCCGTGATAGGAATATCAATAATTTATATTCAATTAAATTCACCTGTTTGATTAGGTTATTGTAATTTGTGATTGGTCATTGCTCTCTAATTCCTTTAGTGAAAGATTCGCCGAAATTCCCGAAATGTCAACTAAGTGCAGTAGTGACATCTGGCGGAAAAGAAAAGAAAACGCCTATCGGAAAATGCGGTGAAGAACACCTGTACAGGTAGGTTCGATAGCAATAATCATGCTTTATATATATATATATATATATATATATATATATATATATATATATATATATATATATATAATATAATATTTATATAGTATGTCATCAACAATTAATGAAGTTTCTTATAATTGATTCAACCCGCTGGAGAGTTTTAGCCGCTGCCCAAATTTAGCGCAGTACAAAGGAACGTAGGTACCAGGTACTGAAAACGTCGACACTGATGACTGATGACTTATTGAGAATGTCCATTACAAAGCCGTTGTGTTCGTATCGAATGTTGTAGCAACTACAAAGCTGGCCTGTCATTCGTGTTGGACTGGGTGGCGTCATA
Source organism: Oasisia sp. SBJ-2009 (assembly GCA_964017155.1). Lineage (NCBI taxonomy): Eukaryota > Metazoa > Annelida > Polychaeta > Sabellida > Siboglinidae > Oasisia > Oasisia sp. SBJ-2009. The sequence continues at coordinate 10,359,549 of OZ024860.1, forward strand.
TGACCCGTCTGAAGATATTCCAAGTCCAACGACCGTAAAGTCTGTCCACTTCGGCGTCGTCAGCTCCGTCGGAGAAGTGACAGTGACCAGTGACAGTGAGTGGACAGTTGTGTAACATTATCTCTAAATCTGTGTATTATCTACAACAACTGTTTGTTATAAAAGTTGAATGGCTTCGCTGTTTGCTTGGGGCTGAGCCGCTGAGGTAATCCATGTTTGCTATATACTATATTATTTGTATGGCTATTGAACAACATCTTAGATTACATTATGATGACCGCAAATGTTGGTGGGTCTGTGCGATGGTGTGAGAGGGGGGGGGGGGGTTGCGTAGGTCCATCTGTCTGTGTGTCTGTGTGTCTGTGTGTCTGTGTGTCTGTGTGTCTGTGTGTATGTGTGTCTGTGTGTCTGTGTGTCTGTGTGTCTGTGTGTCTGTGTGTCTGTGTGTCTGTGTGTCTGTGTGTCTGTGTGTCTGTGTGTCTGTGTGTGCCTGTCTGTGCCTGTCTGTACCTGTCTGTACCTGTCTGTACCTGTCTGTACCTGTCTGTACCTGTCTGTGCCTGTCTGTACCTGTCTGTACCTGTCTGTACCTGTCTGTCTGTACCTGTCTGTACCTGTCTGTACCTGTCTGTACCTGTCTGTACCTGTCTGTACCTGTCTGTACGGTCGGTCGGTCGGTCGGTCGGTCGGTCGGTCGGTCGGTCGGTCGGTCGGTCGGTCGGTCGGTCGGTCGGTCGGTCGGTCGGTCGGTCGGTCGGTCGGTCGGTCGGTCGGTCGGTCGGTCGGTCGGTCGGTCGGTCGGTCGGTCGGTCGGTCGGTCGGTCGGTCGGTCGGTCGGTCGGTCGGTCGGTCGGTCGGTCGGTCGGTCGGTCGGTCGGTCGGTCGGTCGGTCGGTCGGTCGGTCGGTCGGTCGGTCGGTCGGTCGGTCGGTCGGTCGGTCGGTCGGTCGGTCGGTCGGTCGGTCGGTCGGTCGGTCGGTCGGTCGGTTTTGCGAAGCTTTACTACTTTATAAATGTCAAACATAATACGCCAAGTTGCATTTCTGCCATAGGTACCAGCACAGTCATTGCTAGGACTCCGTTTTCATGTTTGAGTCCGACGAATCCAGCCGATCCCAAACAGCCGTTAAACTGTCCATACACCTACGTCTTGGGATCGACAACCATCCAACACGGACACAAGTAAGACTTTTTTTATTTGAAAGTAACCATCATGTATTGCAATTTAATTTTCGCCTTGCTTCGACCCTGTTTCATCAGTCACGTAAATTGCTTACACAAACGATAATATTATGATTCAATTATCTTAACACACACGCACGCACGCACGCACGCACGCACGCACGCACGCACGCACGCACGCACGCACGCACGCACGCACGCACGCACGCACGCACGCACGCACGCACGCACGCACACAAACACACATACACACACACACCACACACGGAAACGCACACGCGCACGCGCACGCGCACGCGCATACGCACGCACACACACCACACTGAAAACTAAGATAATTAGGCATACAGAAGTTAATTATTGCCTGTTTCCCTACCTATTACCCAAACACGGAGGTCTTGATGCAAAGTCGTATCGGAGGCATTTGTATCCGACGTTTAGAATGAAACCGGAACTACCTTATCGTATATGTCTCACTACTCCCTGCACTCATATGAGCAGTAGAGGTAACAACTGATCTTGAATAGTCTTGCCATATTGACAACTGTTTAAATGCACAAGTTTTCTATCACAAAGCCTACCGGATGACACTATTTACATTCATTCACAGGCTTGAAGTGATTATAAATGCGACCAGTGGCGGCTACAAGATAGCGAACAATTACAATAACAGGCGGGAGAACTTTGTCGGCCTGACCGGAAATCGAACTGTAACACTGACCTTTGACCTTCAAAGACCAACCCATTGCATCGAGACGACAACTTGTGCCCCAGAAGATAACGTGTTGATCGACGTCGGTCCAGAGATCGATAAAGAGGTGAGACTCCAATATTATCAACACAGAGACTTGTGTTTGTCGCACAAGAGCGTTTTATGTGCGGGCAAAATGTCGTAAAGGTAGTGCCTAAATGATCGATCTGCTGGCCAAAGCTTTACATTTGTAAGATATAAAAACCTTTCCTTGCATGTTCATAAAGAGTGTGTTTTATACTACCATAAATCACATATCAAATCAATCAAATTGTAACAAACAACGTTTAAACAAGAGGATGATCCAGCCTGTTCTTCATAATAGTTAGGCCAATTACAGCCTGGAGACAGCAATGAGTGCGCATATCGGAAAACAACTTTCAAAAGCTTTCGAATGTGTTCTTTGTGTATTTATCGTTATGAATTCGGACATACAACAATCAAATGATACGGATAAACATCAACATTTTCCGCGGCAGAATCTGCGATATCTCAAAACAATGCTAACAATCAGCCTGCTATCTCATATAAAAGTAAGAGATTGGCCTCCGCAACGGAACATCTCTCAAACTCTGATATCTTATTTTAACTACCTGCTGAATAGTTGTTGATAGGTGTACACACAAACACATTGCAGCAATTGGGGCATGGCTGACTGTTTCACAGAGAAGTCTAGTTCAATTAAACAGGTCTGTCAGGGAGTAAAGCATAAAGCGTTGATTTGAGCAGTCATAAGGACTGGGCACATAGTGATCTGTGTGACTCTTGAAGCATCATCGTGAACATCACAACATGTTTGACGGATCTCAATGATTGACTGAAAAATAATACGCCTGTTAAGTGCATGTAGCTAGCCGTGTACCGTGTGTCATTGTCTGTGTGCAGGACAAGGCGACCCGGTACATAGCGTGGTCCGGCTGGACAGACGCCGACTCCGGCCTCGAAACCTTCGCCTACAAGGTCTACCAACTGACGCCAGACAAAAACGATCGACTCACGGAAAAACTATCTCCGTTTTTCTCTGGCACGCAGCCGGCTCGCATGTAGGTATCATGATCTCCATTTCCTTTGCCAACAAGCCGGCACTGGTATATGTGACATATTGATCAAGATCAAACACACATTTGTCGGTCAAAGTCGTAATAATGAGTATTTAACGTCCTGCTTGTCCACGTGTTTTCTCCAGTTGCCAGAGAGCCTACAGGTTGAATGCTCTTTCAGGAATCTTTGGACGAACGCACATGAAATCTAGACAATGGCATGTGACATGTTGACAAGCTGGTCATACGTAATCAATTTTGAACACCTTTGTCTACATTAATTATGATTACTGGGCAACAGTACTCGTTTATTCATTTGAGTGGTACTAAAGGAACGTTGGACGAACGAAATTGTCCAACTTTGAAGTTGCCACAGGATGATTCGAGCGCCAGTTCTCGCAAACAACTGTTGTACGTTTTACACTGTAACAACGGCGCAACTGCGCAAACATTATGGAACTGCAATATCCTAATGTGGCAGTTCCATGTGTTGTTTAACACAGCTACGTTTACTTGCAGCACGCCCAGCACCGCCGTGCCGACCTACACACTGCCCGGGCCCGGCATGTACTCGGTCGTGCTCGAGGTGACAGACAGTGTCGGTAACACGGCCGTGGCCCGGCGTCTACTGCTCTGGGACTCGCAGTCCGCTGTGTCGACCAACCCAAAGCGGCCGATGTCTGTGCTCGATCTCACGTCTGTGACGGAGGAAGGTGAAACCTACGTCTGGGTGACATCGGCCATCGACAAAGACCATCCGGTCACTGTCACGTGGCCAGATCACTTTGAGAACTCCTTTCACCACAACAACAAACTGCTGAACAAAGTGAATCTTGGAAAAGCTGATAGAGGTATTTCGGCAGACGTTATGGCGCGGTTCAACGTGTTCATTGAGAATCTTTACAACAATACGCACATTTTGAAGCATTGTAAAGTGTCACCTCCAAGTGTCGAAACCATCCCCATATTTCTAGGTTCATTTTAAATACGACTTTGAAATTTCGACATAACGGCCTACACAATGGCGAGGAAGTCCCATTGTAAAGTAATGATAATAATTTATAGTTATTTGCCATTTTTGCGGTATTCTCGTCTTTCGTATAGATTCCTTTTCCTTCCAGAAATAATTGACTGGGTGTACGTTGTTCAGTTGGCGTCACTGCATTAATGCCCATTGGGGTGATTAAGCTTGTCACGTGTGACTTTCATGTTCACGCTTACTGATATGATATAATATATGCATATTAAAACTATACTTTGCACATTAAGCGGCGTCATAACACAAACGTATGTATGTATGTATGTATGTATGTATGTATGTATGTATGTATGTATGTATGTATGTATGTATGTATGTATGTATGTATGTATGTATGTATGTATGTATGTATGTATGTATGTATGTATGTATGTATGTATGCATGCATGCATGCATGCATGCATGCATGCATGCATACATACATGTATGTATACATATATAACAATAGGTGGTTGTCTCGGAGAAAAAACTAACCAATGTATGAAACTGAAACTACGTATGGATGCATTTGGTACCTTTCCTATGTGCTAAAGAATGATTTAAGAATTATTTAAATATTGCGAGAGGCCGTGTTACACCAAGAGACACAATAACATTAACTTATTTTTAATAGCGTGTCAATGTTTTCTTTTTGTCATAGGTTTAGACGACAACCAAGGAGACAGAACCGTTAATGCTATTCCAAATGTTCGTGGCATAGTCAAATTTGCAGCGGGATTTACTTCCATTAAGAGTGGTGAGCCGTCGGATATGAAAAGTCTTGGACAGGAAGAGAAATACAAGGTAATACACACACGAACACGCACGCGTTGGCACGCACACGCACGCACGCACGCACAAGCACACACACACGCACGCACGCACGCACGCACGCACACACACACACACACACACACACACACACACACACACACACACACACACACACACACACACACACACATGCACACACACACACACACTTGGCTCCTGATACAAAGTGCGTGTGTACGTTCTCAATGGATGATCAACCATCATGACACGTTGACGTTTTGGTACAAACAATAACAAAACATCTTCCAAAAATGTCATACGATGGTGTTGATAACATTTCATAGAAATCGCCTGATAATTTGCAGATATAATAATGATGTTACCCATTTATAAATAACGGTTAATGCGTTGATTTAATTAGCAGAACCCTGTGCGTTCAACCAAATAGTTACCTCTTCGCTGCTCAACAGTTGCAGGCAAGCGTCGGCAATGGAGAACACATCCGGGTGTTAGTGAGAGCGACTGACGTCATGGGAAACAGTGCTGGTGATTGGCTGATGGTGCGCGTCGACTCAACGGCGCCGACCTTTGCCTCTGTTGATCATACATTCGAGAAGAATGTAGACTGCAGCGGCACGAAGTTGTCGTTCTGCTCCAAGTGAGTGTCTTCTGTCGGCCAATTGACATTTTCACATCGTGCCTGTTGCTTAGCAACAGTGCGTGATAAGCTTACAAAATGGCAGATGCGCACGTTTGGCATTGCGCACAGTGTTAAAGGTAGTCTCGCTTAACCGACTGTCGGTCGTCTGCGGAACTACGCCGAGAGAGTTGAGGGGCTTAAAAGTGCTGCCACCTCACGGAGGGTAAACGAGGCTAGATTAAAGGGAGAATATCAACTCCTAATTTTTTATTTTTTATCTTTTGACTACAATATTCACGTTGAAGGTTTAATGTTTGCCAACTTGTGTTCAGTTCTTTTTACCAAACTCGGAACAATGTTCGCAATTTTAAAAATTCCGCCTGCAACACGTTCATATTTAAACAATTATTACATTTCGCCTTTACCTGAAAACCCATCTCTTTAATCTTGCCTATCCACCCTAGCTTCTTAGCAAATTCATCCAATTGTTGAAGAATTTGGCATTGCCCTTGACTATGAAAATGTACAATCCACTGGTTTTGTTGCGCCACCGAGTTCTGATTCCAAGGACATTGGAGCCATAGATGTTCCTTACTTATACTTTTTTTTATCATGGTTAACGTTCTACCCCAATATGTTTTTCTTGGTAAATAAAAGACGTAGAGCAGTGTTATTTAACCCCATCGACGCTTTTACAACGACTAATGTATTGACGTCGAAAGATCATAAACATACTCACATATTTAATTGCCGTTGCGGAACCTCTGATAACAACAACGATGCATCAGTCAGTTGCCGTTGCATGATCTGTGTGCAAGAGCAATGACTTGTTGTGTTTGCAGGCTCACCTTACACATACACGACAAAGAGAGCGGCATCAAAGCGATAGATTACATCGTGACGGACATTGGCCGGGACAAAGACCTGTGGATTGAAAAAAAGGAAGGAGAACAGCCGACAAAGGTATTTACATATTCCTATATATTGTCTATGTAATCATATTAGTACATGGTTCATACCTAATTGGGCGATATGGTTAAAAGTAGCATTTTGTAAATTAATGTAAGAACGATGAACAACGTTTTGTCATCGGTATTTCAAATAAGTCTTGGCATAAGAGTACTAATTTAGAATTACTGAATACGGATGTAATATCAATGTTCAGGGGAAAGTCCGAAGTTCGTTCTCTGCTGGATCGTATCATTACCAATATCTTCTGTCTTATAGAACATCATCAAAAGCTGTCAAGACGACGGTTCGTGCGTGTGTTCACCGTTCAACGGCTGCTACCTGCGAGACCAAGTGTTCTACCTCGATCACTGTTGGTTTGTGAACGGAACAGTTGAGCGACCCATCCGAGTAAAAGTCAACATCTACAACCACGCCGGATCAAAGACTTCCAAAGAAATCAAGGTATCGCCATATTTCATTCGTTATGCTTATATAGTTGTTATAGCTCTCCTCTTTGCATCCCTGTCGTCAGGAGTGAGATTGGCCATTGCTACCATCGTCTTTTCTTTCCTCACATTTCTCTCATTACCTTCACTATATACAGTTTCCAACCCCTACTATTCTTTGCTATTGTTCTCCATCCTCCTCCCATTCTGCCCAGATCTCTCTTAACGGAGGCATCACATCGCATTATCGTCTTCCTCTTTCCTTTCCCCCCTCCACTTTCTGGGCATCTGATCTCTTTGCCAATATTTAATATCCCATTCTTTCTACATGACAGGCCCAT
>OZ024860.1:10371690-10406690 GCA_964017155.1 Oasisia sp. SBJ-2009
ATGTTTAGATAAAGACATTTTGTAGACTTTTCTAGTGTATACCACCTTTGTCTTCGTGAACTACACAGCGGCTTTAAGCAGTATTTAAAAGATAAAGATGGGGCTATCGCATTATTATTATTATTGTTATTAATATCAATAACTTTTGACGTGAACAAGATCAACTATTATTCAAAACAAACAAGGCTAGGTCTCTCTGCGGATACTAAGCTCGTTGTGGTATCGAGACTCAACCAACCGGTCCAATTAGTTTGACATGAGCATATAAGTCTTTCCTTAATTGTACGACAACATCCACGTACATTTTTTTTTTACAATTGTGCCATCGATCTATTTTATATAAACGTTTTTTTATTATAATCAATACATTTTTTTAAAAATAATGTTAAATAATATATTAATGTAATTTTTTTATAATTATTCTAATATTTTATATTTAATAATATTTTAATAATATGTATTTGTTTATAATTACAGTTTATCTATTTTTATTTTTATCTATTTATTGCTACAGCGGTTATGTTTATATTGTTGTGAACTATATATTTTATCTAAAGCTTTATTGTATGTATGTATATGATGTATGTATGCATGTAAGATGATGGCCCATTGAAAATCACGATATACCACGTGACATGGTTACCATCAAGAAATAAAGCTTTTACTTACTTACTTACATTCTGAAAATAATAATTGCAGATTCTGGCCACCAGATACATAATTATTTGGCGGCCGCAAGATTTTTAAATCGCGGATGTCAATAAGTGCCCATGACACCAATAGACATTCATAAGCAGGCCGAGGGACGAAGGTAGCCCTATCAATATCTCTAAAACCGCATTGTCAATAAAGGAGCGAATAAACAGCGACCCTGCGAGGTGGCCTTCGGGTTTGCAGCAACGGAATTTATTACCGAAGTGTAATTTATTTCAGGAGACGATTCCTGTGAAGTGGATGTCGCCGGAACAACTGAACCTGAAAGCCGGCCAGCGAAGGAAGTACAACACCAAGACGGACGTGTGGACGTTCGGTGTTACACTGTGGGAGATATTCAGCAAAGGTGAGCAGCAGCGGTCACGTGACCTCTGGTAGCAATTCGTAGTCACGAACATTGGCGATCCCCGAACAGAGCAATAGCGAAGGAATGGTATTATGCAGTTAACTGAAGCAGTATCTCGCTACGCAAACAAAGATGTTATCAAAGCCATACCTACCACTACAATCTTAGTTGCATGCACATGAGTTTACTGATTGTTCGCAATGTCTCTGTCGCCATTGTCACCACGGTGACGAAAGTTAAGCCACATCCATTGACATCGTCACGACAATTCAGTTGAAAACCACACCTGACCCCAATGAAAATAATTAATGCTCGAAATGCTACATAAGAGATAGCTATCATAACATTGTGTTCACATTTTCTACAGCCATCATTGCCGTTATCACGACAGTGAATTTGTATTTCTATTCTAAATATCGTCTTCCTATCGTATGGTACTTATAGCTAAGACATTGCTCTTTATTTGTATTTCTATTCTCAGTATCATCTTCCTATCATATGGTACTTATACCAAAGACATTGCTGTCTTCCAGGTGGCGCTCCCTACCCCGACATCAGAAGCAGGGAGCTGAAGAAACAGCTGGCCAACGGATACCGGATGTCTCGTCCGACACACTGCCCGGAAAACATGTACGTTTATTTCATCACTTGTATGTATGGTTGCACATTCGCATACCACCCAGTGGGTCCAATGGTAACGTATTTGCGTGTTTTCATTGTCTTCTCTTCGTCTTTCGTACTTTCGGTCGGTCAGGAAGCAACGTCAGCCGCTGAACGCAAGATTTAATGGGTTAGATAGACATACTTCGATGAGTCCAAGACTGGTTACATGTTTACGCTCTTTGTTGGATACGTTATTTCCCTTGACATAGAGACCAGGTATAAATGACAAAATAGCGTCGAATGCCTCTTCCAAAAGACAAGGCAGGCACGTTGATGTAAACTCATTTGTTTGAAATTGCGGCAGACTGAATCAAACCACTGGACCCTAAATAAACTATCCCCGCGACTCAAATTTGTACCGGTTTGTCACTTGTATTATATAGAGCAACGTACATCTAGAGCAAGGCATCTAACTGCTCAATAACCATTTGTTTGTAAAATAAGAAAAACAGCTGTGAATCATAAAGGAAAGACTGGCTTGAATTGATCAAAACAGCAACGGTTGAACTGCTTGCTTAAGGATTAACTGGTGGTTTCATACCAATTGTGTATTATATCCAACTGTCTTGTACACTATCCGATTTCTTTAGGAAAAAAGATACTATTTAACCTGTTTTTATTAAGGACAACATTAAATCAGTGATGATCTTTGTTGTATATAGTGTATATAAAAAACGACGCTTGCTTTGCGGTGTAGGTTTGATCAGGTGATACAGCCGTGTTGGAGAGAAAGCGCCCCCTCTCGGCCGACTGTCGCCGCAATCGTCACCAAGATCGAGACGCTGTTCGTCAGTGGCGCCTCTGGCGACGTATACTATGCCGACGAGGTCAACAAAGCGTTTGAGCCGGACGTCTAAGTAGAACGAAGATCGGTGACGATGCCACGGCCGGAAGTACCCTGCGTATCGAGTAAGCGAATGCGGTTTGCGCATGCGTGCGCAAGCTTCGTGAACAATTTTCAGCAGTGAACCCATTCGTTGTGCTGTTGTTCCTAAGTAATCAAACTGTTGAGTTTTAGAATCTGAGTTCGACCTTTTTATAGGATTTGTTTCTTTCAACTGATTGTATAGAGTACTATGCTTATATTTTATGCTATGCATTCCAACAAGTAGGACGTTAAAGGTATTATGTTTTTACGATCTTAGTAGCATCGCCTACTTCTCAGGTCTTGTTGATGCTTTGGGATGTACAACCCGAAATGCTTTGTCTTCCGTTTGATTGTGCTTACCAATTCCAACACATAATAATATTATAACACAGGTTATTGTTGATGTATCATTATATTGGTTTGGTGTAGTAGTTTGGTGTATTATATGACGATCGGTAGCTGACAAAGACTGTCACAAGCTGCTTAAGAATTGACATACCGGTGAAATCTATTAACGAGATGTATCAGCATATAGTCACGTCAAATTGGTTTAGTAAAATACATTACAAATACTAACGCGATAGACCAAGCATATTGGTGAAATGTCTGAGAGGGAAAAACTTGAAATAAGAATATCGAGTCATGTTTCTCAGAGTGTCTGTGTGTGTTGATTTAATATATGCGATACAAAATGGGCAACCTTGCCTTATGCTTTCAAAACCGATAACAAAGATATGTGCATTTAAAAGTAATAATGCTTACAGTGACTTTTTGATATAGTGAGCTTTACATTGGTGAAGCGGCATACACTGGTTACAGAAAGACTGACATTCAACTAGTTCCACAATTTGGTTCCGAATATAAGTAATAATGCACAGTATAGAATTATCTAGGACTAATAGTTGACGTGCAGGCTCGTGAAAATTGACTTCGTCTTCGAGTGGTGTGCTTTTGTATGTTTTTTAATCACATTGTATAATAATACTAACAGTAGTAGTATTTGTACAGTAATGAAAGTAGTAGTAGTAGTAGTAGTAGTAGTAGTAGTAGTAGTAGTAGTAGTAGTAGTAGTAGTAGTAGTAGTAGTAGTAGTAGTAGTAGTAGTAGTAGTAGTAGTAGTAGTAGTAGTAGTAGTAATAATAGTAGTAGTAGTAGTAGTAGTAGTAGTAGTAGTAGTAGTAGTAGTAGTAGTATATATATATATATATATATATATATATATATATATATATATACTACTACTACTACTACTACTACTACTACTACTACTGCATTCCATTAGCTAGCTCAATATATATATATATATATATATATATATATATATATATATATATATATATATATATATATATATATATATATATATATATTGAGCTAGCTAATGGAATGCAGTAGTAGTAGTAGTAGTAGTAGTAGTAGTAGTAGTATATATATATATATATATATATATATATATATATATATATATATATATATATATTGAGCTAGCTAATGGAATGCAGCTCATTAATATTATTGTATTATGTTTCAATTGTTGTTGTAACATATGTAATCTTAATATATATTTTGCAGCATATTTGTTTGACTCCGTCGCACTTTGTCACACATGACATATATATATATATATATATATATATATATATATATATATATATATATATATATATATATATATACTGTATATACACGCTCTACGAAAAGGAAGTATATTGTTGAGTATTGTTGTGAATTATTGATCAGGTATACCAAGATATATGTTTGGCTATTATTTGTGATTTTCAAGACTGTTTTCCTGATTATTCCTAATAAATACTTCATTAACAGATTGCAATGTGCACGCACCAGCGATGATTGTAATGTTTACCACAATAAATGTAAATATCGTTATCCGGTGTTCAGTTATCTCTTTCTATTTCCGAGCAATAACAGGGGTATGTATGAGGCCGATTTTTATGTTTATGTCACTCCATGTCCCAAGATTTCATAGTGTATTGTGTCACTTTTATCATGCTGCTGTTTCTAATGTCAATATTTAAGAACGAACGAATGAATGAATGAATCAGTTCATTCAAGACTGAATATTATTTTCCATTTAGAAGTCAAACATGTGCCCACGCATACACGCACACACGCACACACGCACACGCACACACGGACAGACATACAAACAGACAGACAGACGTACAGACGTACATACGTACAGACGTACAGACGTACAGACGTTCAGACGTACAGACGTACAGACGTACATACGTACATACGTACAGACGTACAGACGTACAGACGTACAGACGTACAGACGTACAGACGTACAGACAGACAGACAGACAGACAGACAGACAGACAGACAGATATACATACAGACAGACAGACAGACAGACAGACAGACAGACAGACAGACAGACAGACAGACAGACAGACAGACAGACAGACATACAGACATACATACATACAGACAGACAGACAGACAGACATACAGACATACAGACATACAGACAGACAGACAGACAGACAGACAGACGCACGCACGCACGCACGCACAAACACACACACACACACACACACACACACACACACATACACACATACATACTGTCTCACACACAGGCGCGCGCACGCACGCACGCACGCACGCACACAAGACAGATGTATAGCCATACTACTATAAACTAGGCGACGATAAAATAGGTCGCCTTAGTTGACACGCCCCCTAGCGGTATTGTGAGTGACCCGCGGTATATGTCACAGTGTATGGGTCAGGCTGACTCGGCTGGATGGTTCTTTGTTGCTGGCCGGACTAAAACCAAACAAGGTAAGTTCACTGATTTATAATTATGAAAGAAAGGTAAGCATGTCTTAACAAAATCAACAACGTGGTAGGTGCATGAAAGTATTAGGACACGGTAATGGTTAAGACGAAAATACCTGAACATCTTTAATCCGTCTGCCACGGTTGGGTGATTACCGCGAGCAAATCGAGCTACAGCACTTGTAAGCAATAGCAGCGGTTCAGTTCTTAAAGGTAAGCAACTAATGCATTGTCATTAAGAAACAAGTACAAACAATGTAGGATATTCCAGGCCAGAATGTGTTCATTATGGTATGAAGCGCCCTTTTTATCTACACGGTAGCAGCAGACCAGGAAGTAGGTACTCCTGTACGCGTGTATACCTGTGACAGTGGAACGTTATACAGGGCCCTGTGGCGCCTTTTACAGGGCTCAGCGGGTATGTGTATTTTGGATTATGGAATCTAGTATATGTACTACGAATTGTAATTACGTTATTATAATCTGGCATTTTTTGTATGTAAGTGCACAAAAGACCAGTTGCGTTCCATTCACAGGTAATACAGAAATTACCAAGGAGCTGTTCTCTTGTTTGAGTCCCGACAGTCCATTTGAACCCACGCAGCCGTTAAAATGTGCGACTACCAAGGACTTAGGCACGACAACCATCAGTCATGGATACAGGTAAACGTCTTTTCTACATTTTGACAGAAATCATCCAGTGGTTTATGGTTGGCTTTGGTTCGAAAGCGAATTTCTGTTCTTCTATAATTGTCTGTGTTTATACTGCGTGCAAGAATGATGTTCTGCAGAATTGCATGAATGTTGAAAACAGTAAATGAGGCAAAATAGTAGTTTAAGAATGGAAACACTTTGTTCAGAAACAAAACGTCTAAAGGGTGTAGATATATGTCACAAGAGACCACAACAAGAATTACTAGCTATTCATGTAGAAGGATTCAAGTTAGTAACTGACAATGGGAAGGAAGATGAAATAAGACACAGAAAAACCGTGTATAAATGAGCAGTGTACCTCAAATGGAGGAATATTTTATTACTTCTTATACAGGGCAATAACAGCTAATTGACTTTGCGTTTATATGTTACCAGTGAATACATATTTAATAACAAAGTCGACAAACTCCAACGAATGGAGAATGGATGCGGGATAGTAGAAGTTGATTATCAAGCGATTAATATTGCACAGTTAGTGCAATAATGAAAAAACGAATTAACTACCAAACATATTAGCAATGTAACTATGTAGCCATTCACCAGAGTAACTATTCAACGATCTAACTCGGTTAATATAAATATATCAAAGTGAATTCGTTGTAAGTAAATTTACGTAGAAACGTATAAAACAATCGTAATTAATCAACACTGCTGAGAATAGCGGAAACAGAAGAAATATAAACATTTCTTTTGAAAACTTGTTACTCAGCAAACATTGTCTGCTGTGAATAAACGTAATTTACTGTTTTTCAATGTACAGATTGTGACATACTTAATCGAAACATTAAGTGTATCTTCGTCCACAGCCTACACGTGACCGTGAACGCGACCAGCGGCGGCTACAAGATTACTCTAGGAAACGTGCGGCAAAACTTTGTTGACAAGACCGGAAGTCGAACAGTGTCAGTGACCTTTGATCTTCGGAGGCCAAGTCATTGCAAAGAGACGACTAGCTGCAAATCAGAACCAGTCGACGTCGGTCCCGATATAGATAAACATGTAAGATTACATTTAATAACGTATCAACATGGGTTGCTGAACCGATACCCTAGACAGGAGTAGAAGTGTCTTCTATTATGAAGATAACGTATCTTGAACCAGCCAGCTTATTCCGTCTTATTTCTGGTTTCGATTTTTGGGGTCGCATAAGTAAAAAAAAACTATCCAGATACTTAACGTTTGCGGTGCTTGCCCCCTCAATGTACACACAACGAATATTTTATATAACATTACGAACGATTTATAAGTGCGTGAAATATATAAATTGCGAGTATGATATCAGGCATAAAATAAAACACAATTTAGCGTGTACCAAAGCTTCAAGATATTTCTTTTAGAATTATTCGTAGATCTTGCTATAATAAATTTCGACAGTTTTAAAGAAATTTCCTGTCGTGTCGTCAATGATCAAATTTTACTGTGCCGGTAAATCAGATCGAGGAAAGATAGAATGGTATCTTTGTCATCATAGAAGTCACGTTATGTTTTCTATGCATCAGAAATTTGCACAGAAAACTAATACACCAACCAGCTTGCATAGTAACATGTGTATTTTTATGGGGCAGAAAAATCCAAAACGCAACGTGGCGTGGTCCGGTTGGACGGACTCAGACTCGGGCCTCGAGACCTTCTCCTACAAGGTTTACGAACTGACGCCAGACAGCGACAATCAACTCACGGAGAAATCATCGCCCGTGATCACAGGCACGCAGTCGGCTTATGTGTATGTGTCACGAAATTATAGTTATACGTGTCAGACGTATTAAAATCAAAGTTTACACAAATCTACACGTACACTCCAAATAATATCATAGTGATCCGACAAATACTATATAATAAATACATTGGTTACTAATTTGTATCTTTACACAGCTAAATAAGTGTACTGTATTTGTTTCTTACGTAACAGATCTGTTGACATCAACAGCATTTCCATGTGAGATCCCACGAAAGGTATAGTTTGTCGCAGTTGTAAGAACAGAAAGAAACGTCCACACTTCTTTAGCTAGAAGTGTTATCATAGTTGTTGAAGGGGACAATATAAAGTGTGAGGTTGGCAACTGGTTCTAAAAACCACCGAAACGTTGACTTCAAAAAGTTCAAAAGTACTTTGTAAAGTATATCCGCGTTTACAGAATCAGGAATATAGTTTAAAAGCACCGCTTGTATCTACGTCGATATCATGATATGAACAGGGAGCAGTAGTTGTAGCTGAGTCCTTATAACATGTTTACTTGTCTTACATACAGCGAGACCTTGCCTGAGTACACACTGCCCGGACGCGGCATGTACTCGGTCGTGCTCGAGGTGACCGACAGTGTCGGTAACACGGCCGTGGCTCGGCGTCTACTGCTCTGGGACTCGCAGTCCGCTGTGTCGACCAACCCAAAGCGGCCGATGTCTGTGCTCGATATCCCGTCTGTGACGGAGGAAGGTGAAACCTACGTCTGGGTGACCAAGACCGTCGACAAAGACCACCCGGTCACTGTCGTTTGGCCGGGTCACTTCGAGAACAAATTCCACCATGATAACCAACTACTGAACGAAGTGAAACCGGGAAAAGCGAGTGAAGGTATAAGTATTCCATGGCGCGGTTAATCTAGTTGATTAATACGCTCACCTTAAAGCAGTAAAGCAGTATATCTGGCAAGGGCGGGCTATACCTAGGTTGAACACTTAAATGTTTTAGACATTATTTTAATATTGATTAAATTATTTATTCATATATACATTTTAATTGATTTATTATTTTAACAAATTGTGTTATTGTAGGACATTTTACGTATTTATTTATTTTACTTGTATAATCTTGGAGACAGCGTATACTTTTTATTTTTATCTTAGTGCATTTTATAATATTGTATATTTATAATTTTAAGTGAACACTCGATAAGCCATAGGCTTCCTTGTTCACATGCCGTCTGGAGCTTGATTCTGGACGGCAACTTGTTAATTCTTTTTAAACCTAGCAGCCAACCGCCGGGAAACAACCCCTCTTTTTCTGGGTCCATTCCGTTTTTTGGATCACTGCCTGCAAAGGACCATTTCACCAATGTTTAAGAGCTCTTAATCCCCATGTTGCTCTTTAAAATCAATTGTTATCCTTATCAGTGAGCTCGAAAACGTGACAACTGTCACCATGCACCATGTCGCGCCAGCCGGACACTGTCATTGGTGTTATTGTCTTTGGTAGTATACCAATGGATATTTGCAATTTGAAAAAACTCATTCAATTTAACAATGGGTTTGGTGTAACGATGAGCCCTCTTTATCTTAGTGTCCACCAAATGGCGATTATTTTTAAATAAATCAACGAGCGTTCTTATGATTTAACTAGCTACGCAGTTTCAAAATGTTATATTTCCTGAGTGAAGACCATATATCCAAATGACGTCACCGTAATAGCGATAATTATCGGCTGCATAATATATGAACTTTTTCGTTAACAACCAGTTATCGTTTACTTTTTATTATAGGTTTAGACGACAACGAAGGAGGCAGAACAGTTGAAGCTATTCGAAATGTTCGTGGAATAGTCCATTTTCATGCTGGTTATGGCGTCATGAACGGGTCGCTGCCGGCATACATGCCAAGTGTATACCTGGAAGAGAAATATGAGGTAGATTTTTATGGATAAACTTTGTTACGGATAAGTTATGTCTAAATGTTGCATGATTATGTATGTATGTATGTATGTATGTATGTATGTATGTATGTATGTATGTGTGCATGTATTTACATATGTACGTACGCACGCATGCACGAAAGCACGCAAGCACCCATATATATATATATTATATATTTTATATATAGTATGTATATATATATTATGGTATTATATACCTTCATACATCCATACATGCATCCATATATACATAAGCACACACAAACGCACACGCACACGCACACGCACACACACACACACACACACACACACACACACACACACACACACACACACACACACACCACATGCAATTTGACGACCCCAACATCTCTAAATGAACCACAGTATAATACGACTACCAGACTAACTCAATACAGGCAATGTGTACCTTGTGTTGATGTTTAACAGTTGAAGGCAACAATCACCGATGGAGGCTTCATCAAGGTATATGTGAAAGCGACTGACGTCATGGGAAACAGTGTCAGTGATTCGTTGAATGTGCGCGTTGACTCGACGGAGCCCAACTTTGTTGATTACACCTTTCAGAAGAATGTAGATTGCAGCGGCACAAAGTTGTCTTACTGCTCGAGGTGGGTATCTTCTCCAACCACGAACAAAAACTGTGTCCTAGCAGCATGACTGTTGCGTAGCAGCTCGTTCCACTATCTGAAGGACGGATATGCACATTTCGGACATTCCGTTGTTATAATGCTGACATTCCGATGACTAATGGTTTTCATTGTGGCCACAATAATATTGGGAAATATTGCGTAAATGATGTAACTCAGACGATTTTTGTTCGACATCTCTAGGTATATTTAGATTCAGCTGTGTACGTTTCCGAGGTCTGGTAAACTCAGATAATGTTTTGTTATATACCGACATAAATCTATTTAAAACAGGTAAAGGTAACTTCTTACATAGCGCAGTATCCGGTTCTCAGGACTGCGCAAAAGCCTTTTACACTATATATTTCCCTGACAAACCTGTTCAACCAAGCACCGATTCAACTTCTCTGGGAAGCATCCAACCATATGCTACAATTAATGCGCGAAGGCTGCTCGTACACACATCCACCACTATATATAGCCAGGTACTCATTTATTATATAGCTGAGTGAACTGTAGAGTGAACACACTTGCTCAAGGTTTTAACGCCGCAGAACAGGTTTCGAACCCGGGTTCTCTTAGTGTAGAGTCCGAATCTCTACCCCTGGGCCATTGCGTACTACATAGTGACATTATATTATACGATCTTTGTATACGGATTGCTACATGACGTTGTATGATCGGTGTACGCATCAGGACGTATTGACGTTGTAACCATAGCAAGAACCCATTGTCACACAATATTTGCGTATACCTTTACTATAGTGACATTGGTTCAACAATAAGCACAATGAATATAAAAACCTTTCCAGAAAGTTCCTGTGGACTTGTGTGAACTAAATGTAGTTATCGGATCATACAATATTGTTCAGATAACGAATGGGGAATTACGTTAGGATTCCCAGAAGTCGAGAGTTCTCCCAGAACTCGTCCGCAGATTTGCTCTGTTCTCACGGGTGGTTCAGCGAAGTCCGTTACGAATTAATATCAGCTAGCTTTCATGCAGCACAATGTAGCTGTCTTGCATGCAAGGCTGCCATGTATGGTGTACGTTGTCATAACACATGGCTAGAGGGGACAATTATTTGTTGTTTTTGAATGGTATGTACACAACAACACTGCATGGTAGCTTGTTTTTACAGGATCATCCTACACATACATGACAAAGAGAGCGGCATCAAAACGATACAATACATCGTGACGGACGTCGCCCAGGACAACGAGTTGTGGAAAGGAACACACAAAGGACAACAGCCGACACAAGAGGTACTAGTTGTAGCAGTTATGACTAGACTAGGATGATAAGGACAACATCCAAGGATGCAAATATTCCGATTTTATCTCTGTCTACACTTCTTTATATATATATATATATATATATATATATATATATATATTTATATATGTACATATATATATAAAGTCATATATATATATATATATATATATATATATATATATATATATATATATATATATATATATATATATATATATATATATATATATATATATATATATATATATATATATATTTATAAAGAAGCTCGCTCTCTATCTCTCTCTCTCTCTCTCTCGTTCTCTCTTTCTGTCTCTTTTCTTTCCACATTCTCTCCTTACATCTTCTCCCACCCATTCCCTTTAACCTACTCTATCTTCCTCCCCCTTTCATTCCCTCCCACTTCATTCATTGATTCTTCTCTGTAGGCTGCGTGCAGGGTGTTAATATTCGGCCGACTCGTGTTTATTGAATATCTATAAACGACGTTTTTGTGCAAAAAACTAAGATGTCATCATTATTATACATATTCACTAAATTTGATAAGCGTCACAAATACCCCAAATACCCCTAATATTTGCCTAAACATCTGTATATTATCATTAAACTCAATTGTGATAAGCCGGTATGAAAATGCAACAGAACAATGTGAACCCCTAAACACATAGAAGAATGCTAATACAATTAGGAAACACGTGTTCAAATTGTTTTTAGTAATATATTGTCGTTTTTGGGGTGTTTGAATCATCACGTTTCTTCTACAATTTATACGTTCACTTTTTATTTACTATTATAGTTGTTACATTTCTCATATCTGATTTAACATAGACATTTAATCCATGTGCTAAATGTTGAATTGTTATTACATTGTTTATACACCTATTGTGGTGTTGACAGCGAGCAGTCTTCTTAATAATACTTATTATATAGTACTGTTATTTCAATTAACTGGCTTTAACCACCATTTGCGCTGCCGTCAGCCAGGAATTGTACATCATATTACCGACCCTCACAGTTGATATTTACATTTGTTTTTGTATATGATTTACACGATTCCAAAGAATAAGCTCCATATGTCTATCTGTCTGTCTGTCTGCCTTTTTGTAAGTCTGTCTGTCGGTCTGTCGATCTCTCGGTCTGTCGATCTCTCGGTCTGTGTACTATGTTATCTTGTAGAACGTCAAACAATGTGAAGATGAAGGTTTATGCGTGTGTACACCGTTCAACGGCTGCTACCTCCGACATCAAGTGTTCTACTTCGACCACTGTTGGCTCGTGAACATTGCTGAGCACCCCATCCGAGTCAAAGTGACCATCTATAACCATGGCGGATTGTCCTACACCTTGGAAATTAAAGTAAGGTCGTATTCCTTTATTTGTGCATATATAGTAATGATTGTCGACATGTAGTTTTTTGCGAAGTAAAATATCTCGATTCTAAAATATGACACATTCAATTATACTTACTGAAGTTCTTGTTGACTAAACAATAACATTCATTTCCTGAAATATATTTAGATCCACAATGGATATAGTTCCAACGAATATCTACTTGACCTGACCCTGGTCAATAATCTCACTCAACATTCGATTAAGTTAACCATTTCTCAAACAGGCATTTCGGCTGTCCGACCATACCTTTACAAACGTTTGATATAATATGGCAAACAATTTACTTTCAGCTTGGTGTTCTGGAGGGATTGAAAGGGATAGATCAATGTAAGTAGATTTGTAACTTTTGTGTAATAGCTTGTAGCAGTTAGTGGCGCCTTCATAAGAAAATCGGACACTGAAACGAGACAATTCGGGTTAGAATTCTGCACTGTCAAATCGAAACTTGGCCAAACTCGTCCACTCCATGTTGCACCAGTTTACTCTGTTGTATGAATGAGTACACGTTTATATAGAGTGTTGAATTTTACGCAATGTTTGCGCGTTAATTGTATCATAGATGCATCCTTCCAAAATAATTGCTTTCGATTGAACACGCCTCCCAGGGAATAAAGTGTATAAAGTTCTTTGAACTGTCTGTCTATGGCACTTCGCCAATAACTTCGAGCAATTGGGTAAACGTTACGGAATTAACTTATCACCACAATGAATGGCGACAATGTCTGATATACAATCGTTTTGTGACTATATTTGTAATACCACATCTACTTGCCTAAACGTAAGATCTCTCACCAGATTAGGTTAATATTCATCCACAGAATAGAATAACAACAAAGATGTTTACGATTTTGTTGGACCTTTAATTTTTTAAATTAATATCGATGTAAGTTGATGAAAATATTATTAGAAATCCTGTTTGCAGGCATACCTAATCCCGATGATCCCAAAACGGGAGGCCCATCGATTGGAATTATCGTTGGAATAGTGATTGGTACGTACGACTGTTGTGTTACAGACAACAAATCCGTATCATATATTAGGTTTATTCCATATTATCCTTATATTATATTGCGTGTTAGCATAACATACATTCTAATGAAAATATGTAATTTATACGTATAACCTAATCTAGTGTTGAGCTGCCTATTTTGCAATGTACAGCAAAACGAACATTCCTAATAACTAGATACTCAGCAATATATACACATTATTGTTTGTTTCGTTTCTAAAATAAATGTTTCATGACACAGCAATAGAAAGCTCTTAGCGTTTCAGTGATGACAATACACATAATCTTACCACCACGACCACCGTCCTCCATAATGTATGCGTCTTAAGATTGTCTATAACCATCACGATCACCGTGTATTTTACATCACGATCACCGTTCTACATATTTAAATGTACGCGTTCATTGTGTGGTTGGCACAAACATTACGACCACGTTTCCCCGTATTTAGATTGATACATTCATCGTTTGATTGGCACCCTGTACGTGTCGACTAATACACATCCTGTACGTGTTTGCAGTGATCTTGTTGCTACTGGTGTTGATCATCCTTCTCATCCTGTTCTTCATAACGAGACGTCGACAGGACAGACCTTACATCCCAGACAGCTTCGCTGACTTCAACCGTACACTTGCACAGAGTAAACTCTACTGGGGCAATAGAGGGAACAATTCTTCAAATCAAGTTCGTTTCAAAGCTAACGTGGTGAGTATGTTTTAATGCTGGAAGTATCACAGATTGGCTAAAGAAAGTAAACAGTGGTGAACATGATTGCACAGCAGGCCAGTTCTTAGCAATTGATATAATGTTTTCTCTATAGTTACGTCATTTATATATTTGTATCCTAAACCTTTTTATTGTTGTTGTTGTTGCGACTCTGAGCTTGAATAGTCAAGGATACAAGCACCATGAAAGTGTTACAATTATTATTGTTATACCTCACTGTAATACACTCAATGGTAAGCGCGAATGACGCAAATCACCGTAATACACTGATGAATGAGCCGAGAGGGGCACAATAGGCCGAGAGGTGCACAATAGCCTGAGAGGGGATCCCAATTGTTCACCGCAGCGGCGGCGCTGCGGTCGTTACATCGGCCCACTCGCTGGGCGGCGCTGCGTATCAGAACTGTCAAGTGGGTCAACATGGCGGACGTTGAAAGCGACGATCCCACAAGAAAACGGCGATTTGTACAATTTTATTGTAAATTTAATGTTGCAGTTCCCATGTATTCTGGTTATATTTATGTGATAAGAGGCTCTTTGAAAAGTTGCACTAGATACGTCCTTTTAACATTAGAATTCCATGTTCTGAGTGGAAACTGTTGAAGTTTACAAATATTAAACTGGTGGTACTGGTACCATAATTTACGTGTTGCTGTTACTTAATGACAGTTTGGTATAACAAAACAATTATTGTCCCTCCGTTCGGGTGACACCAGGATTGCAACACCCTCGGAAGTGTTGTTGCCCTCGGGCTTCGCCCTCGGGCAACAACACTTCCTCGGGTGTTGCAATTCCTGGTGTCACCCTCACTCCAGGACAACAATTGTATATTATTATATTGATGTGTGTGTGTGTGTGTGTGTGTGTGTGTGTGTGTGTGTGTGTGTGTGTGTGTGTGTGTGTGTGTGTATATATAATTTATATATATATATATATATATATATATATATATATATATATATATATATATATGCGTGCATACATGGATGCAAGTTACACAGAACTATCAGTAATGCTCATACTTAGCAAGACAACATAACTTGGTTCTCTCCTGTTTCGTGCCACCGAAATCCATATTTTAAAGTGAAAAAAAAGGCAATAGTTTGGTGTTATGCACCTAAAAGAGTTTACACAAGCTAATAATTTGCATCTACAATCAAATTTTTCACATTAGTGGTTTCCTCAGAAAGTGGTCTTAAAGTGGGAACATCTAGCTAAATCACCGCCACCGTGAACGGGCCCATCTTGGTCCTTGCAACCAATCACAACCCAGCTTCTATCTGCACTTTGGAAAAGTAATGCGTCGCGGAGTCGTCTGTTGGTTCAGCTGTCATAACAGAGAGCCAAGCGGTTCGCTAAAAGTGCCTTTGTTTACAACAAAATCGCGACAGCAATATGCCACACGGTTCCTCATACGCTTGTAGCAATAGTACAGTGAAAGACAGTATCACTAAGCTGTCTTTTTGTTACCCTTTGAAGTTTGAATTGACTAGAATTGAAACAGTGGTCCAGTCGATTCGTTGGGACAGGCACACTCACAGACACAGCGCGGATGCCAGGCGACCGGGTTGGATTGACCTAACTATGAAAAGGAACACCAACAGCCGCCAAACTTCTCCTCACCTATCTTACATACATATACATACACTACGTTATAAAATAAAATCACTTGCATTCCTCCAACGAAGAAAATCCATAAAACAGACACGCAGATGTCGACTGCAATTTCGTCTGCCGCTGCCAGGTACCGTAAAATCGCTAAAATAAGTTAGCCTTACACAAAATGCCATTATATGTCACGTTTGTGCGCGCGAATATGTACAAACTTTACTTACTGGATTCGCACGCGCAAAATAGTTTAATTAATTGTAAATAATATAGTAATAATTAATTATTATCATCACAATGATTTGCAGGAATTATAAGTTTTAGTATAATATAATAATATTTTATTTATATAGCGCCACATCCATAATTGGTTATGGCGCTTCACAAAATACTGCTATTTAAAATACAATAAGAAGAATACTAGCCACACATAATATTTCAAAATAAATGACCTATCAGTATTAAAATGAACCCATACAAATTCCATAACAACAATAGAGATAAATTAATGTAAAGTTAATAAATAATTAAAATGGTAAAATAATTACGACGTAACAATAATTTTCATTCAGCACATACACACATTATGCATACGAAAATATTATTGAAGCTATATATTTTTCTACTTATAAATTAAATTTCCACCACCAGATACGTAATAATAATTATTTTTGGACAAGACACTGTATTAATTTTCGGGACAATAAATCACTGAAATTTAAACAGAATATGAATATAATATGGGAAATATATGGTGGTAGAAAAAGAAGGTTTTGGTGCATTTAAAAATAATAATATTAATATGTTATTGTTTAGTTATTATTGTTAAAACATCCTTTATATAATATAAGCTTTCATGCTTGCAGTACACGCGGGATGTTTATAGAAATATTCTTAAAATAAACAATGTGACATCATCGAACATCATGTAATTTCCATACCTCTTTTATGATTACCCGGGTAATAGACAATGAGGACCCGAGCACCTGTTTCCCGCTACGCGGCGCCACTACCGTACCGGCACTAGGCCTCATGCGGTTATCCCACGTTTTACGGTATCGTTTCTACGTATGAGTTTTAAATAGTGATTTAAGTTCGTTTTTGTTGTTACAATTTGTGTTGTGATGGGTAAATATGATCACCTGACTCTGCCGGAGCTCAAAAGAGAACTGTTAAGGAGAGGGGCGAGACGAGGAGGCCGCAAAAAGGAATTGATTGAACGGTAAGTGGCACGCTGAACGATAATGGGGGTAACCTTTAATTATTTTATACATACATAAGTATCCAGATGACTAGTAAACAGTGACTTTAGAATAATTTATTACAGATGAATTGGGTATTGAGTTCCGTTAATTACGTGTGAAATGTAAAGGATAAAAGGGTCAGTCAAGTGAATAGCCGGGGATTGGTTACGTAATGTTATGCAATTGGAGTCGCAGAGCTGAATACATGTTGACAGTGCATTCAGACCAGTGAATACACACAGGCTAACTACCATTATCTTGGCACATTAGTGTTGTGGTCTTTAGTAAGTAGGTGTGAACGTGTGTGGAGTTTATACTCAAGCCAGAACTGAGATTAGAGCAATGCCCAATGTTTATTCAGGTAAAAGCCACCAGGCAACACAGTAGCAGACATTTTACAGGCATGTTCTTGTGAGTTGTCATTTTCTGTAACCTGGACTGTAATGGCTACAGAAATAATGAATATGCCTGTAATAATTAATATGCACTCGTGTGCTGGGCTTGTCTTGTTAATGTACACACATTTCATCCATATGTAGGATAGCTAACAAATTATTGGTTTTAATGTGAATAATTGTTTTTTATATAAAAATGGTTACTAATAATAATTGTACACCTATATTATACGACTAGTATAATTTACACTGCATGTTATTTTCAGATTGGAGGCATATGACCGGAACAGCAATTTTGGTTATACCACCAGTGACCTCAACCATGATGATGACTGGCACATGTCTCTTCCCCATGCTACCCACTACAGAGATGTCACAGGCAACACTATTCTCCCACCTGTAACAACACACACAGTCGACCAGTTTCTCCATCCATTAGGAACCAGCCTCAACAGAAACGCAAAAGAACTTTACGATGACAGGTAGTTAACACATTTTATTTATAAGACGTAAAATATGTAAATAGGAATTATATTCACATACTGTTAAATACCAAACATTATTTGCACAAAGACATGCACACACTCTTGGTTCAAACATGAAACAGTGAAATGCTTGATGCCCATGCTGCTGCATGCAGTGTCCTTTACAAAGACATTAACTGTAACTTCAATACTCAAAACTATTATGAACTTTATATTGAGTTGTTTCAGTTATGAACATGGTTTACATTTATACTGTTTTACACAGGTTAACACGTGTATTTTCTGCATTTAAGTTCATAAATCACTGTCATAACATATAATGTCTTTCAGGTTTATCCGTTTCATGCGGTTTTGCAAGAAGGACGAGACAACCTTCCTGAGGACACAGTGCCGAGCCAAGATGCGTCGTAGTACTACATACAACATTGACTTGAGTGTGGACGAGCAGGGCAACATCCTACAGACACAATGTGAATGTGCTGCTGGCATGGGCCCATATGCCCACTGCAAACACATTCGTGCTGCTTTGCTTCCTGTGATCGACTACGGGTGTGGTAAAGCTATGAAGCTAGAAATAACTTGCACAGAGACTGTGCAGTCTTTCCACAGGCCACGCCGCCTGCACAACGGTTCACCAGTCAAAGCAGAACACTTAGACATGTCCATGAACAACACAAATATCATCTTCAATCCAATACCACAGGCACACAGGGTGGACAGCAAAACAACATTCATAAGGGTAAGCAATGCAACAATAAATTTTGCAGCTTCATCAACTGTTAGCCCAGCTCTGATGCAGATCATCTCTCCTGCAAACATGCATGCATTTGACAATGACCACGACTACTGCACACTCACACCATCCGAACACTATTTACAAGCAGACACACTCACACACATTTCCGAAGAACAGGCCACACAAATTGAGCAAGACACCAGAGGGCAGGCGGTTGTGGCCTTGTGGCATGCAGAGCGCACAAAACGCATGACTGCCTCACGGTTTGGCAGAATCTGCAAATTAACAGATAGAACTGATGCAGGTAAATTTGCTAGGTGTCTACAGCAGACAAAAACAATATCAGCTGCACCCCTAGAACATGGCAGAAAATACGAGGGTACGGCACTGAAAGCTTATCGTGAGAAGACTGGCAGTAATGTCACAGCCAGTGGTCTGGTCATTTGTTTAAAAAAGCCATACTTGGCCTGCTCACCAGATGGCATTGTAGATGACTGCACGTTAATCGAAGTCAAATGCCCTTATGTTGCCAGGGACAAGCCTGTCACACCAGTTACTGTGCCATACTTAGAACTTGGACCAAATGGCAAACTACATCTAAAACATGACCATGATTACATGTATCAGGTGCAAGGCAACATGCACATCACCAGAAAAACCCTATGCCATCTGGTGATTTTTACACTGGTTGACCTTGTCATTGTTGATGTTCCGTATAACAGCACCTTTGTATATGGCATGCTAAACAGGTTAGATTCATTCTTCCGTGACCACTACCGGAAGGAGTATCTGAACAAACATTTTTACTTAAAATTGTAAATCATGTCTGACAAACCTTTCAATGTGCAGGACACTTTACATAAAGCAGGTTAAATT
Source organism: Oasisia sp. SBJ-2009 (assembly GCA_964017155.1). Lineage (NCBI taxonomy): Eukaryota > Metazoa > Annelida > Polychaeta > Sabellida > Siboglinidae > Oasisia > Oasisia sp. SBJ-2009. Next base: position 10,391,831 of record OZ024860.1, read on the forward strand.
GCTTCGAGTGGAATTAGAAATTTTTATGCGGTTTTTGAAACTATGCGTGCTCGGTGATTGCCCAACATGAAGCAAACAAAAATTATGCGGGACCCCAAGATTGTTTCCACTTCGTTCATTGGTGATGTTAATATTTTATAGGTTTTTGCCAGGCCAATGACACGCTCAACGTGTACACGTTTGCATGCAATTTTTCTGTCGTTTATTATTGCTTTTGTTGAGAGCTGATTTTTTTTGGCTGAGAAATGTTGGAATGTTTACTTGAATGTTGAATGGGGCAAAGATGTCCTGCACATTGAAACCCTTGTCAGACATGATTGAATCACCAGGATCGCATTTCTGTGGCAAGTCTCCTCGCTCCACAAGAATGCGATCACTGGCAGACCCTCCATATGCTGGGGTGATGTAGGAGGTTAGTCCTCCAGGTGTGATACCCACAAGGGCTTTTAGGGTATTTCTGTTTTTGTAAGTAGAGTATGTCACTTGCTGTGCAGTAGGTTTCCCTGGCTTTTTTATGGGGACCTCTACACCATCTACTATAACCCGAGTGCTTGCATATAAACGCTTAAAGTCACTTGGCATATGTACATCTACCAACTCTTTAGACGGCCAAATGTTCAGTTCCTTCCAGGAACAAAACATGAAATTTATCCATGTAACAAAGATGTTACCTACTGTATACTCAGACACACTAAACCAGAATGCAAGTTCTTGGTTGGGTGTGTGGAGGCGCAGCTTGATGAGGGTGAGAAGAAGCTGGTTCTCTACCGACAGCGTCTGGGGTGTTCTCCAGCGGTAGTCCAGGTGATGAGCTGCTGGACCGAGACTCTGGAGAACATACTGGAAGTGGCGGTAGTCATCCAGACCAGTGTAGTACTGGAGCATTTTGGGGTTTGCCATCAGTTCTTCAACTGACAGCTTGGCAAAGTGCGCTGTCTGGCTCCCTCTATCCACTTGCTCGAAGCTGGGAGCAGCTGCTTCCTCGTCGGCAGTGATGGGGTTGTTGTCTACGACCTCCTCCTGCACATCCAGGTTGGGGTCGAACGATGGCTCGTCCAGGGGCTCTTCTTCTTGAGACATGCGAAGCTTCGCTCGCACCGCCCGTTTCTTCACACACTCAGATGGCTCTTGCACCCAGTCAAATACTGATGGCACAGCATTTTTGTGTAACGTGCGCCGTGTACGTGGGGTGCCTGGAAGCAGACCACATGGATTTGTATCACTATCAGATGCTATACACACATATTTTGGATCTATATACATAAATGTTTCTCTAATTATTTTTAACTTATACGATAATCATCCATCTAGCCAGATTTCCAAGATTAAATTTGCAAATATAATAAAACTGGGCTTGTTAATATAATCTGTGACTGTATCTACCACTGGCATTGCTGTTGTATTATTAATAATAAACTATTATACACTGTCATTGTTACTTATGTACTATTATGCCCACTAATTCTGTTTCAGTTGCATAGGCTTTATATCTTAGGGAAATGTACCAAAGGCAGTTTAAAAGAAAGTAGTGCAAGATAAGTGACAAAATGAGGAAGAAAAATAAAATTGAAATCGAGGAAGGTAACCAGATCAGGGTTTCGGGTGGAGAATGCCATTTATAATTTAGTCCAAGGCAAACGATCTGAGAGCAAAATTATCATAATTTATATAATAATAAAATGTTATAATATATTCGTAAGTACATATATAGCGCAAGATACCGCGCTAGCCTAGACTCGGGCTAGAGTACTAGACAGTGCGAGTCTGACAGGTGATTACGACCTATGCTTTCTACGGCTACGCCTAAGTCTTCTACAAATAAATTGTAAGTAGCGTAAGTTGTCATTATAAAAAATACTAGTAGTATTATTACTTGATGGACAAGTAATAAAATAAATAATTACCATGTAGTGTCTCGGAGTCTTGTATGTAGTCACTTGGAGAAAAGTGACCGTAGCACACAACCATGTATGGCTTTGGTGTCCACCGCGACCCTCTCTTGTCTGCTGCTCGTCGAATGGCATGAACCCACTTATCCCGAAGCTCTACGTCGGCTGGGAACTGATGGCCACCCCGGTGAGAACACTCGGGTACCGCACACCTTGTTGGCATTGTTAAAGTGAAAAAAAAGGCTACAGTTTAGTGTTATGCACCTAAAAGAGTTTACACTAGCTAATCATTTGCATCTACAATCCAATTTTTCACCTTAGTGGTTACCTCAGAAAGTGGTCTTAAAGTGGGAAAATCTAGCTAAATCACCGACACCATGAACCGGCCCATCTTGGATCTTGCAACCAATCACAACCCAGCAGTTTGGAAAAGTAATACGTCAGAGAGTCGTCTGCTGGTTCAGCTGTCATAACAGAGAGCCAAGCGGTACGCTAAAAGTTGCCTTACGTCGGTTTACAACGAAATCGCGACATCAATATGCCACACTGTTCCTCAAACGCTTATAGTAATAGTACAGTGAAAGACAGTATCAGTAAGATGTCTTCTTGTTAACCTATGAATCGAGCAGAACTGAAACAGTGGTTCGGTGGATTCGTTTGGACAGTCACAGACACAGTCACAGCGCGGATCCTAGACGACCCGATTTGATTGACCTAACCATCAAAACGACCACCAACAGCCGCCAAACTTCTCGTCACATATCTTACATACATATGCATACACTACGTTATGTAATCAAATTTCTTGCATTCCTCTGACGAAGAAAATTCACACACAAAAACGCGCAGACCTCGAGTACAACTTGTTCGGCCGCTCAGCGGTACCGTAAAATCGCTTTTAAAAGCTTTACACAAAATACCGCTAGACGCCACGTTTCTGACTGCTAATATTTAATTGTTTTACTTCACACGCGCGAAATAGTTTAATTACTTATAAATAATATAATAATAATAATTACTTATTATCATCACTATGATTTGCAGGAAATTATAAGTTTTATTATTTTTATATTGATATTTTATTTTTATAATTGTTCATATATGTTTCTAGTATATTTATGTTTTTTTTCTTCTGGTGTGTATTTGTTGTTTAGCATTTTAATGTATGTAAAACGCCATGAACAAGTTTAAATTGGATGTGGCGCTATATTAAATAAACAAACAATTGTTTTTATTATAATATAATATTTTATTTATGTAGCGCCACATCCATAATTGTTTGTGGCGCTTCACAAAATAATGCTATTAAAAATACAATAAAGAGAAAACTACCCACAGATAATATTATTTAAAAATAAATAATGAAAATACATGTTTCTATATCATTAACTAAGCTGACCTATCAGTCATAAATAAACATACAAATTACATAACAACAATTGAAATAAATGAATATAAAAGTATGGTTAATAGTAATAAATAATTAAAGTAGTAAAATAAGTACGACGTAATAATAATTTTCATTCAGCACATACACAACCATTATGCATAAGAACATATTACTGAAGCTATTTGTTCTACTCATGAATGACATTTCCACCATCAGATATGTAATAATTATTATTTTTGAACAAGACACTTTATTAATTATCGGAACAATAAATCTCTAAAATGTAAAAAGGAATATGAATATATGGGAAATATTATGGTGGTAGAAAAAGAAGGATTTAAAAACAGTAATATTAACATGTTATTGTTTTAGTTATTATTGTTAAAACATCGCTTATGTAATATAAGCTTGCATGCTCGCAGTACACGCGGGATGTTTATAGAAATATTGATAAAATAAACAATGTGACTTCATTGAAAAACACGTAATTTCCTTTTTCTTTTATAACTAATAGGCAATTTTGGATAATTATGCAGACACATGTGTTTTTAATATTTATTTTTAAATATTACCTGTGGGTAGCATTCTTATTATTGCATATACTTTAATAACAGTATGTTGAATAGAAGAGAAGAGAATTGTGGATTTGGCGCTATATAAAAAAAATTAATAAACTAATAAAATTATATATTTGTATATTAAATTGTTATTTTTTATCAACTCTATTAGACCCATATCACCAAAGCGTTGCCTTAGTTTGCCGTTTAACATTTTCTGCAGATCATAGTGATGCAGCTAATTATTATTATATTATTTATAATTAATTAAACTAATTCGCGCGTGCGAATGCAGTAAGGTTAATAAATATTCGCGCGCCATCTAGCGGTATTTTGTGTAAAGCTAACTTATAATAGCGAGTTTACGGTAGTCGAAGTTGTCGAGTTGCCGTTCGCCAAGATTTGCGTTTCTGTTGTGAATTTTCTTCGTTAGACGAATACAAGTGATTTTTTTGTAATGTAGTGTATGTATATGTATGTAAGAAATGTGGGGAGAAGTTTGGCGGCTGTTGGCGGTCGTTTTCGTGGTTAGGTTAGAAAGTAACAGATAATAATATGCATGCACAGTTCACGCCGACCAAGAAGACTCTCTGACGTCATTTTGTTTCTAAAATGGCGTAGTCTGTAGACTTTCTATGTCTATGTGTTTTACATTTTTTTCCTGGTAAACCACTGACGTTAAAAATATGATTGTTGTTGGAAGTTGTTACTTTTTATTAACTCTGTTAATCCCATATGATCCAAACATTGACTTTGTTTTCCCTTTAAACAAACTCCTATTCAAGTGCGGCGAAGCGAATAATTGCCCGGGCATTTACAAAGGAAATAGGCCGAGCCTCGTTTTCGCGTGAGATAGTAGTGCCGGTACGGTAGTGACGCCCTCTGGTGGAAGACGTGGCTGCTCGGGTCCTCATTAGTTAATTATGCAGACACATGCATTTGTTTTTAAATATTACCTGTGGGTAGCATGTATTTTAATAACATTTTCTGAAGATCTTAGTAATGATAATAATTTATTATTACTATATTACTTGATTATTTAAACTATTTCGCGCGTGCGAATGCAGTAAATAAAGTTTATAAATATTCGCGCGCACCACCGCGCCGTAACTTTTATAGCGATGCTACGGTAACCGCAGTCTCCGAAGCCGTAGAGCCTGAGTTGCCATCGAGATCTCCGATCGAGTTGCTTATGTGTATTTTCTTCGTTAGAGGAATGCAAGTAATTTGATTTTATAACAGAGTGTATGTATATGTATGTAAGACAAGTGAGGAAAAGTTTGGCGGCTGCTGGCGGTCATTTTCATAGTTAGGTCGGACATTACATGTCATTGTTGACACCAGTCGATGCCGTCTCTGGACTGGTTGTTTTTCTTCTCGTCATTTCAATTTCCCTTGGTTCTTCACCACCACGGACATCTGGTCTGTCTGACAGCTGTCTTTGTGGCTGAAATCTATATCCAGCCACTTCTAAATCCGTGCTATTTCCGTCAGACGAAGAATCAGAAAATCATCCGTATTATTTACGCTCTTTTGTGAGCGCAAAGTCACAGCGCCACCCGACGGAGTTGCCAAGTACGACAACCATTGGCCTATCAGTGGCCGGTCCTCCGATACGTCACTGTTTTTCTAAAATGGCGTTTTCCATAGACTATCTGTGGCTAAATGTTTTACATTATTTTCTGCTAAACCGCGCACGTTAAAAATGTAATTGAGGTTGGAAATTGTTAGTTTTTCTTAGCTCTATTAGGTCCATATCACCAAACCGTCGCCTTATTTTTCACTTTAAATTTGTATTTCACCCAAAGTATGCTGACATCGACGACGACTACGATGACGACTACGATGATGACGTCTCCCTCTACGGCAACATGGACACCGACGACGACACTGACTGGAAGATCCCCGCAGGCAACGTCGTCCTGGGAGACAAGTTGCCCAACGCCAAAGGACGTTTCGCTGACATCCACTCGGCGACGTTGAAGTCGAAGGGAGGTCGACAGAACATCGTCGCTAAGACACTTAAAAGTAAATTGTGTTCCCTTAATTTTGCTTTATTGCTAATATATTCATAACCAGCGAAGAAGTCATTTTATGGGATATATATTTTACGTGACTTGGTCTAGGTGTATATGTTGTTTGTTGTGAATTATACAACAATATAATAAAATGTGTACATATTAAACCTATACGAAGGCGTGCACTTACGCAGTGGTAATAGTAATAATATAACATGACGTTTATATAGCGCCATAATCATATCGTTTTCTATGGCGCTTTACCGTGCAGTGATAATAAAAACTATAATTAGCTGATTAAAATAATATCAAATAAAAAATAATACAACTGAGATTCATACGCATGCACATGCATGCACATACACACATGTACGCAATAATGTACACACTAACTAATACACACTCACTTTTCACTTTCCTCACTCTCTCACGAATAAGAACATACATAAGACGTATAGTTATCATCCGCTGCTTCATTAATCGTTACTTAATTCGAATAATATAGCTTGACATTGAAATGAGTTTATTTGTCCAATAATTATCTCCCAAGACATTGATCATAAACCATATTATGTTCTCCAGGTGGTGGCTGAAAGCAAATTACTGATGACAGCCAAAATGAATTTTTGGACCACGACTTGTCCGAAACACGAGAACATCCTCTTGTGTCTTGGCGCTATTCCCAAAGGTACGGGTACCTCTATTATGTTTGGTATTCTTGTCACATGTATATATATATATATATATATATATATATATATATATATATATATATTAACATATGCGCACACACATCGTGCGCGCACACACATACACAGCATACACAGAAACACACACAGAAACACACACACACACACACACACACACACACACACACACACACACACACACACACACACACACACACACACACACACACACACACACACACACACACACACACACACAGACACACACACACACACAGGGTCGAAATAATGGTTTTGTTGTAGAAACATGCTACCATTGAAGATTATTATTATTATTATTATGCAAGCGTAAATGTGCGTATTGTGCAATTATACAGGGTGACCAAAACCAAATGCCACCTATAGAAATGGTAGTAACTTCTACATGTGTTCAGCGAATTATTTTATATTTTGCACACATTAACATCAATTTAAGCGTGGTCATTTAACAAAGTTTCCGGTTAGTAGGTCAAATGGTCCGACTTTTATGTTCTTTCCAAAATATGTTCCAAATGACCACCTGGATGTGTGGTTCTCGGATGCAGCGCACTTTATTCTCTCTGGCCATGTAAGCAGCGAGAATAACATTTTACTCGGGCACAACTCCGCCAGAGGACGTTCTACAGCGGCCGTTACATTCAACAAAATGCACATCGTGTGAAGCCATTTCGAAATACGGCATCATCGCTCTTTTCTGGTTAGAAAACGAAACTGGACAGTCTGTCGTGGTGAACATTGAGCGATACGTAGTGGTGCTTATGACGTGTTGGGCAGCATTAGCCCTACGCAGGGGCATCATTAGAGATGAACAATGGTGTCAGCCAGGTGGGGCCACACCTCACACTTCCACCAATAATTCTCTATTGTGGCCAAGGCAGCGATTCTGGGATCGACTCATCAGTAGGAAGTGCGACGTTGAGTGGGCATCACACTGCCCGGAATTAAACCCCCCAGATGTTTACCTTTGGGGTTATCTGAACGACCGAGTATACGAAAATAACACACATACAAGCGGTGACTTGAAGACTGCAATTACAGCCAAAATCAGGGCAATGCCAATAGATGAATGCCTTCGTGTCATTTGAATTTCGCGTTCCGCTTGCAAGTGTTCCTGCAACGCTAAGGGGGTCAGTTGGAACACATATTGGACAGAACATAAATGTCGGACCATATGACCTACAAATTGCAAACTTTGTGGAATGATCATATACAAAGAGAAGTTAATGTGAACCAAATATGAACAGTTATTAGAAGTTATTAGCATTTTTGTGGGTAACATTTATGGGGTCACCCTATACAAGTGTTGATCATGTCTACAATCTCACAGGACCCATCTTGCTGTTTGAGCTGTGTGATCTTGGTACTCTCGGAAGTTGGTTGATCAGCCAGCCTGAAGTAACGGAAGACTTGCAAGACAAGATGATCACGTTCAGTCTGCACATCGCTCGAGGCTTGCAAGAATTGCATGCACACAAGGTGAAAACATATAGCATCGCTGCTGGTAACATCTTTGAAACTAACACATTTATTTTACCATTTGGTGTATGTTGGCAGTCACTTCAAGCAAATGAACAAATGTACACCCCCATGATAATACCTGTATTGACATTTTACGTTGTTTCCCCTGCAACATGATGAAGGAGGTGGGCAAGGTAGCTGTTTTTCTAAAGTATCTCGCTCAAAACATGCTGAATGGCTTTTTCCATTGCCCTGGCTGGCTATTTGCAAGTAAAGCATGCTACAAAAACGTAATATATATATATATATATATATATATATATATATATATATATATATATATATATATATATATGGGTGAGGTCTTAGAAACACGTACAATTCACCATTTTCACAGTTTTTCAGCTTTACATGGGTATAGAGTAAAAATCTGTATACCAATCTAATTCTTCTTAGTATCATTCAATAGAGAATTGTTTGGGCTTTCAGAAAAATGTAAATTTGTATACGTTCGACGAGGATTTTTTGTGTTATTGGCCCATAAATTAGAAAAAAAGGGGGAAAATGCATTTTTGAGCATTTCTTCATTTTTTAAATGTATCTTATTTCAAGTAATGTAAAGTTAGAAAATCCCAAACTTATTATTTGTCTAGTAAGTGGACACAGTTTACATTTCCATGACATTTTAACGTGATTTGGGCCGGCACAATTTGTTCAATTCTCATTCAAATGAGAAATATATTTAAACAAACGTCCGTGAATTATATTTCAATAGCCCAATTTGGATGTTAAGAAAGTGGGCACCATATTATTTTTACCACCTATGGACAAGGGTACGTTGTTGCATTGTTGTGGGTGGAAAACGTTTTAGCCACACCCACTTCCCTTGGCTAGGGTGGCACATGAACATAATTATACTGATAAAAATCACGGACGTTTGTTCAACATTTTTACCTCTCCTGCATATAATTATAATTGTCTAGCTATTTCCTATAGCATTTCTCGTTTCTTGTGCCACATTCTTCAATCGTGAACAAATGTTTCACTCCGGTTTGTGTATTGGCCTTACAACTGGCGTCGAAATGAAAACAAACGTCCGTGATTTTTATTTAAATATACTATTTAAATATATGAGAAGGTGACTGAAACTGGCAGAATGATCGTTTTCACTGTTGAAACTAATAGTAAACATGTTGGCCTTGTCCATTTAGGGTATAGAGATTCTGTGATATATTTGTGTAAGTGGGACCACACATAATCTGGAGAAAGTAAAACAAAAAGGGTTTTTATTTTTCAAAATCATAACACATACAGTGAATGGTAGAACTATATACATGTATATAGCTGTGTGCACAGATCAACCTCTTTTGTACATGTAGAAGACGTTTTGAGATGATATGAAGATGCTTAGTCTCATACAAGTGTCTTAAGTAAATGATACCGGTAACAAACGTCCGTGATTTTTACGCAAACGTCCGTGAATTTTATGTATATATGGTAAACAGGCATACTGTTCACCTGCAAGTGTTAGCACGTTTTTATTACTGTTAAAACTAATAGTAAACATGTTGGTCTTGTACATTAAGGGTATAGAAGAGGTTCTGTGATATATTTGTATAAATGAGACGACACATAATCTGGGGGAAGTAAAAAAGTGTTTTTATTTTTCAAAATCATAAAACATACAGTGAATGGTTGAAATATATACTTGTATATAGCTGTATGCACATATCAACCTCTTTTGTACATGTAGAAGATGTTTTGAGATGATATGAAGATGTTTAGTACAAGTGTCTTAAGTAAATGATACCAGTAACAAACGTCCGTGATTTCTACGCAATTTTATATGACTTAGTATATGTCGGCTATGAGACAACGGTGCTGTTTGTGAGTGCGCTGGACCACATATTTTGTAAAGTAGATATGTCGTATATTGCGTAGAGTGACTTTCATGTGTAAGAGAGCATTTTTGAGTATGCAAGGGTAAAGTAAAAAGTGTTTTCCAAAGATTTGCGCTATTTTCAGTCATCGGTGAAAGATGATTAGCATATCATTTTAAAGATTCTTTAATGTGCTTATTCATTTTCTGTACTTTCAAACATACATATCATGGCTAGTAATAAACAAAATTTGCAGTTAATCTGAGATATTAAAGGGTCTTTAATTATTGTTCAATTTATTTCGATCACGGACGTTTGCCGATCACATTACGTTTTCTTTGACAATCTCTAAAAACTGAACCGCTAGGATTAAGTCAGTGTAATTTGGTGCTAAATGAAGGGAATAAGTTGTTCTTCAAGTGTAATAAAGTTGTTTAAAGTAATTGTGAGTTTTATCATTTTTGCCTGTCCAGCCCCAATTGTACGTTTTTCTACGACCTGACCCATATATATATATATATATATATATATATATATATATATATATATATAAGTATATATATATATATGTGTATATATATATATATATATATATATATATATATTGAAATAGTTCTGGTATTATGCGCCCATGCAGACCCCATGATATCGGATCATGCTCAGCTCATCCTAACACCTTGAAACACCGTGAAATTTGTTCTCGTCCACGATCGATTGCACATTATATTGCAACGTGTACGATGTTGATGTAAGAGTTACCCACTGCATACTACAACGTCTGTCTCTCAACAGTTGGTCCACAAACGTCTCGGGGTCCGCAACGTCCTGCTGAAGAGTGACAATGCCGGCGGAATCGTTGCCAAGGTGGCCGGCTTTGGTCCAATGAGAGGCGAAGTGCAGGCAGGCGAGCATGTTGACGTACGTGTATATCTAAAGCAACTATTGTTTCATTGAATGTGTTTATTTTACCTTGATTTAAAGTATTTATTTAAATTTATATGTATTTGTTTACAATTATACATAGTTATTAAGCATTTGTTAGTGTATTGTGCTAGAATTTCCTTTAGGAGATGGACAATGTGTAAGCGAATGTACTGTATCGAATGTACTGTGCCGCTGCGGCTGATTGCGGTAGTATCAGCCTTCACTCTATCCCTGGCACCTCTCTTTGAGAAAGTCTTCTTTTAACGTCAGCCAATGAAATCGCCCACAAGGAGTGTGGTCGTCCTCCAGATATGTGATATCGTGTTGGATGATTTCAGCCACACGCTGCTCGTGTTACATGCCTTGTTTAGGACGTGAATGTGGCATTACATTGGGATTCCCACCAACAAAGTGTATCCATCTTCAAATTGCGGGCGGGTGGGTATTTGCGCTGTTCACACGGCTGACGCTGTAGTGACTGGCGAAGTAAATTGCTGTAATTATACAGGTCACGCACATGGATTCGGTGACGATCAGACGGGGGTATATATATATATATATATATATATATATGAATATATATATATATATATATATTTATATATATATATATATATATATATATATATATATATATATATATATATATATATATATATATATATATATATATATATATATATATATATATATATATATATATATATATATATATGAATGCAACGACCCCTGGCTTGCGAGGATTGATTGAGTTAAGTGGCCTTAACCCGACCGGCCATGGCCGATTAATCGGCCCTAGACACCTTCCCGCATAAACACATTTTTCGTTTGCGTAATCAGTAACCGACCCGCGCACATTTGGTATCATCGGATAGCTGACAGATTTTTCAAAATGGTGTATATTTATTCATGAGCAGTTTGAATGACAGCGAGTTACACGCGGCCGGACAAAACACGTGATAAATTTTATGACCAAATTTGGGTGGTTTACTACGCCTGCCGTGACGAATTTACGCACCCATTCATAAAGGCCCGACCCCCGCATACGTGGTACCAATAGAAAGCGCTGTTCTTGCCCAATCAGGGAAAAATAAACATGTGAATGAAACTGGTTCAGCGAATCAGAAGCAAGCTTTCAAACACCGCGTCATCTTCCAGCCGGCGAAGCCGTAAACAACAAGATGGCGGCCAGTCGCGTCGAAGGAGTTTCCAGATCCAAACGTTTACTTCGGAATATCTCAAGTTACCGCGTCTATGTTTCGACAAGACAACTGACAGTATTCAAGAATGTGTCTATTATACTAGTTCAAATAGTTAGAACAACTTTGGATGCTTTTTTGTGTGAAAATTCGACCATTTGTCAGCGCAACATCTCACCGGCCGCGCCGCGGGTTTGCGCCGCCGGCGAATGTACCAGCAATCGGCCGGCCTAAAATGGCCTACTGCGATGTCGAAAACAATTCGTAAAAATAAAAGTTCTCAACGGATTTGATTCATTTTTTTTATTTGGGAGCTAATATGTATGGCTACGTTTGTCTCACAAATGTGTCCGTTCAGTAATTATTTAGGAACGGGATAGTGCGTTTATTTTTTGTCATATTTTTTTGGATGACGTTCAGCTAATATCACCGTGATTGTCTGACATAATAGAAATAATATCATTTTATTATAATAAAGAATTCATTTGGCAGTAAAATGATATATCATTAACATTTTTACGATAAGTATTTGCAGAGTTATGATTTTTATTGTAACAGCATGCAAAACTGAATTTTCGCTGGCCGGTCGCAGGGTTAACTAAATCGCCAAAGCTATGTCGATAAACAAGATACGAATAATAGGCGATTATGTGAGATAGTTGTAAGGACGGCAGCATCAGAAATGCTTACCCATGTCTAATTTCAGGAGGCGATCCCAGCAAAGTGGATGTCCCCGGAGCAACTGAACCTGTCCCCGGGTCAGAAAAGAAAGTACAACTTCAAGACTGACGTCTGGACGTTCGGTGTTACACTGTGGGAGATATTCAGTAAAGGTGAGCGGCAACGGTCACGTGACCTCTGGTAGCAATTACGTAATCGAGACATCTTCACGGCAGGAGGACGTTATTACGTGATTAACTGAAACAACATCTCGTCAACGGAAGCAAATACGCCAGCAAAACCGTAATTGCCACCACCGAGATGATAATCATAATAACAATAAAAGCGGCATAAATCAAGGTTACTCTGTTCGAAGACGTTGTTACAAAACATAAAAATAGCACTAAACAAATTCAAGATGGCAAAAACGTGGCATTAAATGTCCATCATTAAGAACTAAAGTTATAGTAAACAAATTTAGAGAACTATAAATTTGAGATAATAAAATCAGCACAGAAAAAGGTAAATAATAAATAAATAATAAATCAGAACACGACAACATTCAATGAATGTTAATGTTCAGGAATAAAAGGCTCGTTTAAATAAATAAGTGATAGCTGCACGTTGGCGTGTATTAGTGTTTACTATGATATTGTTTGCTCGCATTATCTTTGTCGCCGTTGTCACGACAGTTAGAAAACCAGTATTGACACCAACGAAGTGCCTGCATATCGGCATACAGAAGATAGGTCTAACCAATACATAACAAGTATTCGTAATTCCTAATGTCATCGTTACCGCTGTCAAGACAGATAAGTTGTCTTTCTATTCTCAGTATCAGCCTCGCTTCATATGGTACTTACGCCATTGTCACTGGTGTCTTCCAGGTGGTGCTCCCTACCCCGACATCAGAAGCAGGGATATCGCGAAGCAGCTGGCCAACGGATACCGAATGTCTCGTCCTACACACTGCCCGGACACCATGTACGTTTATTTCATCACTTATATGTATGCATATTCAATTCACAAAGAATGTGTATGCGTGCTCATTCAGTGTATGCTAATCCAAGTCCCAAGTGGGTTCAATTGTATAAGGTTTGTACTGTATACAACCGACGTGGAGGTAACTCCGTCAGCAGACAACAAGACATTTAGTGGGTTAAAAATAGAGACCACCAGGAGTCCATGATAGGTTGCATATATACTATCTGCTATCAGTACAATTGGACTCTTTGCCGAGATGGTGGGTCAGTAACACCCTGAATTCAATAATGACGTTGTTGTTTAGCCAAACTGCTAATTGACTTCATACGTACAAACTAGTTGACACGACAGTGAATGGTAGCGGACTTGAATTGGAATGCGTCTATTAAAGAAAAGCCTTTGCAAAAAAGCTTTTTGGAAATTTTCCTTATGAGAGTAAACCATATGTTTACGGCAAACTGATAAATAAACCTTTCGATGTCATAAGAAGACAAAATAACCAGCCATGAATCAAGAATGAAAGACTGTGTCGAATTGTCCAAAACAATAGCATATGTTGAATTGTTACAGTAATGTTTAACTACTGGTTTCAGATAAATATTTTTTTACTATATCAATATCTATCTTTTAACGCAATGTTTCTAAGGCTTAGCTGCACTCATCGCAGCTAGTGGTTTCAGATAAGTACTTCTTTGTTTAATATATAAAGATATGTCTTTTAATGCAATGTTTCTAAGGCACTGATCGCAACATTACTCTTCATGGACTTTCCACAGTCCTCTGCATCGTGCAGTTTCTCTGAGAATAGAGAACGCTATCAATAATTTTCAATAATGTTGTATAAAGTATATCGAGGACGACGAATGTTGTGCTGTATAGGTTCGCGCAGGTGATACAGCCGTGCTGGGGAGACAGCGCCCGCTCCCGCCCGACTGTCGCTGCAGTCGTCACCAAGATCGAGACGCTGTTCGTGAGTGGCGCCCCTGGCGGCGTGTACTACGCCTACGGAGATAACAAGGCGTTTGAGCCGGACGTCTAGAAGGAACCAATAGAGATCTGTGCCGACGTCATGGACCTCAAGTACCCCGCGGGAAGGCGTATTGCGCATTCGCGCGCAAGTGCAGTGAACAATATGCAATAGTGCCCTCAATAGTTTTGCTTCTGTGCCGATGT
>OZ024860.1:10409190-10429190 GCA_964017155.1 Oasisia sp. SBJ-2009
ACAAATTGTAATTACTCTTAGCCATTTTGTACGTCAATGGTCGCCTTTGATCGCGTAATGTGCGACCTTCCATCTCTTGTGGAGGGTCCCTCTATAAATACCACGGTACATTTACTCTATTGTACTGCACTACACTGAATGGACACACCAGGCGCACCTGCGGCTTTGTACTGTTGTCAATTCTAATGCATCAAATGTTATATGAGACTGTTTATGTGTCTGTTATTGCGTTAATTTATTAAACAAATTTACCTTCTCTCCACGCGGTGGTAAAGGGTCGTGCATTTGGAATGATTTAATGAACATGACGAAGCTAGGGCATGGACAGCATAGGCCGATATCAAGTGCAAAGATGTTATTTACAGTTTAGGCAATTTACGACGACGTCTCCTACGTTGGAAGGTAGACACCAGTAAAGGGCCTGACAATAGACACACGACATAAGACAAATTAATGTGCATGACACCGATAAGTGAAATGTCGTACGGCAATGGATAGGGATCGCGAACATCAACGTTGGGTTCATTCATCATCGCAAACCATGGATCGTTGCCCTGTGCTTACCGTTGCCTTTGGTGATCGTCTTGCAGACAGTGGAAGTGAGCGGGGGGTGGGGGAACTACTAAATTGTAGCGATTTATTTCGTCAGTCGTACTGCGTTAGCCGTGGGAAAGCGCACGCTCGCACGCACGTATGCACGCACGCACACACACATGTTATATATATATATTATATATATATATATAATATATATATATATAATTTTATGTTATATAAATAAAACACTTCACAATCAGGAAAGTTAGCATTTGTAGGACAGAATATCAACAAAATTAGTTTTTTATTACTACGCACGACAGCGTTTTACAGTACATTTTCGCACCAAGCAAAACAAGGAGTAATACAATGTTCTCCGTGATGGTGACGCTAATACATCGTACATGTGGCTTTAATTCCTCTGCCCAGAATAGGCAGAACAGCAATTTGTGACGGGAAATCTGCTGGCAAGATAGGGAAAGTTAAACATCAAAGGGTATTGCGATTAACTCAATCAATTTTGTTTTGAAACTGGATGTTTTGTTTACCATTTGAACGTGTTGCAGGCGGTATCTTTCAAATTGTGAACATTGATCCGAGTTTAATAACGTAGCTAAACACATATTAACAGGCTCAAGCATGTCGTGGTCATAAGAACGTAATATTAAATTAATAAAGAGCTGGCACCGTCGCTTTAAGTAGCACAGACTGCTATCAGCTTTGTAAAACGAATGAGCATTATGTATGTCTTGGATGGCTAACAAGGCAGCAGGAGTTCTTCTTATTCACGTCCAGGCGGCCGGGCTTGTTGGTTCACAGACACGGCGCTCTGGAAGATAAATTAACTTTCTAATAACTGCGATAAAGATAATTTATTATAATAATTTTGACACAATACTCACGGTCATACAATACATGCAAACATTGTGGTAGTTTCTATGTGTTTCTGGTGCTAGAAATATTTTGACTGAACTGGTGAGTGGGATACGTACATGTCAGCGTATTCCTCGCAGTGCATGCCCCACTCATTACAGTCGAAGCATCGGACGCATGCGTTGTTGACGACTTTCTGTACAGGTCCTTGACTGTTAAGCTTCAATCTGATCTTTCCGTTCCCTTTGTCGTACACGCAGTAGATAGCGAGAGGTTCCACTGAAATAGCAAGAGATTACGAAACTGACTTTTAAATGTAAGCTTTCTTGAGAATACAGTAATAATAGCCTATCCGAAAGGAGGTTGTGTCTAGGAAAATGAGAATTTTAATTACTCTGTACATAGACCTAGCTTATAAGGAGATGAATATATAGAAAAGCACGGGCTGCTAACGTTGAAACAATTGATGCATTCCTGGTTTGATTAAGTCAACGTCCCGCGGTACTACGCCATCACAGAAAACCATAATATATATATATATATATATATATATATATATATATATATATATATATATATATATATATATCATATATAAATCAAAACGCCATGGAAAGGGAGAGAAGTTGGGACCGACAAAAGAAATATAACTAGAGGGTTCAGAATAATATTTAACCTTAACGATGCTAAAAGGTAAATTCTTACACCGCATAATATCCAGTTATCTGGAGTACTCACAACTTTATATTTGACTCCGTGACAGACCTGTTCTATCAAAAAACTAATCTACTTCTGTGTACAGTAGTACAGCAATATAGTTCCGTCGTCGTGCAAGAAACAGCTACGACGCACTGGCCATGTACTATGCTTGTCTGGCACGACACTTCCCGAGAGTGTTCTGCTCAGAACAGAGCCATGGGAACAATCTAAAGGAGGGCAGATACAATATAAAGATGTCCTCACAAATCCACCATAAAAGACATGACAATAAACCGAACACATTGTAATCTGAGGCTCTATCGCGACCTAAAGAGAGGCGAGTTACACAGATTCATACAAAATCAGCAGACACACAAAAGCGTGACGTTTGAAAGATGCCCTCTGACATGTAAACCTAACATCGCCACACTCAGGGTATACGTGGCTTTTTTTAATAATTTAAAGCTGAGCAAAGAGGGACTCAACAAGCTTTACACTAATGCACATCACATGACAACAACTGACTGAAATTTCGTCCTCGCTGTGGTGATTTAACAACAGCATAAGCACAACTGTCAGATTGGCATAGCTTATTCATGGCAAACGCCCAAATCAAAGCATCTAGGGAGAAGTGAAGGCATGGTGAGAGTGTACACGCGAACCACTCTTGCTTGGTTACATCGAATGTTTACACATTCGATCTAAATGATCACAATGCATTGGTTTGTTAGATGATTTCAATAACGTTTGTCAGATGATTCCAATAATGATTAGTCAGATGATTTCAATAATGGTTTGTCAGATGATTTCAATAATGGTTTGACAGATGATTTCAATAATGGTTTGTCAGATGATTCCAATAATGGTTTGTCAGACGATTCCAATAATGGTTTGTCAGACGATTCCAATAAAGCTTTGTCAGATGATTCCAATAATGGTTTGTTAGACGATTCCAATAATGGTTTTTCAGATGATTCCAATAATGGTTTGTCAGACGATTCCAATAATGGTTTGTCAGATGATTCCAATAATGGTTTGTCAGATGATTCCAATAATGGTTTGTCAGATGATTTCAATAGTGTTTTTGTAAGATGATTTCAATAATGGTTTGTCAGATGATTCCAATAATGGTTTGTCAGATGATTTCAATAGTGTTTTTGTAAGATGATTTCAATAATGGTTTGTCAGATGATTCCAATAATGGTTTGTCAGATGATTCCAATAATGGTTTGTCAGATGATTCCAATAGTGTTTTTGTAAGATGATTTCAATAATGGTTTGTCAGATGATTCCAATAATGGTTTGTCAGATGATTTCAATAGTGTTTTTGTAAGATGATTTCAATAATGGTTTGTCAGATGATTTCAATAATGGTTTGTCAGATGATTCCAATAATGGTTTGTCAGATGATTTCAATAGTGTTTTTGTAAGATGATTTCAATAATGGTTTGTCAGATGATTCCAATAATGGTTTGTCAGATGATTCCAATAATGGTTTGTCAGATGATTCCAATAGTGTTTTTGTAAGATGATTTCAATAATGGTTTGTCAGATGATTCCAATAATGGTTTGTCAGATGATTTCAATAGTGTTTTTGTAAGATGATTTCAATAATGGTTTGTCAGATGATTTCAATAATGGTTTGTCAGATGATTTCAATAATAGTTTGTCAAATGATTTCAATTATTGTTTGTCAGATTATTTCAATAGTACACCTACAGATAACCCAAAACCTCTTTGGTGTGATGCATGTAAAAGAGTTATTACCAACTGCGTTTACTGAGCGCGGTAAACAATACTAGTGTTCTACAAAGAAGACCAAATAACACGACTCGATCTCATAAAAAGTTAACAATTACGAAGGAACCATTCTGGTTAAAAAACATATTATTATAAACATATATAAGGGTGTACGCATAATATTATAATATAATGCGAATCAGGCAGCGATCGACGAATAACTAATCCAGTGCAGATACAACAATGTAGGAGATGACACGTGAGAAGGTTTACTTGCTAAAGTATTGAGTAGCAGTAGCAGTAGCAGTAGCAGTAGCAGTAGCAGTAGCAGTAGCAGTAGCAGTAGCAGTAGCAGTAGCAGTAGCAGTAGCAGTAGCAGTAGCAGTAGCAGTAGCAGTAGCAGTAGCAGTAGCAGTAGCAGCTGTAGCAGTAGCAGTAACAGTAGTAGTAGTTGTAGTTGTAGTAGCAGTAGCAGTAGCAGCAGCAGCAGCAGCAGCAGCAGCAGCAGCAGCAGCAGCAGCAGTAGCAGTAGTAGGAGTAGTAGTAGTAGTAGTAGTAGTAGTAGTAGTAGTAGTAGTAGTAGTAGTAGTAGTAGTAGGAGTAGTAGTTGTAGTTGTAGTAGTAGTAGTAGTAGTAGTAGTAGTAGTAGTAGTAGTAGTAGTAGTAGTAGTAGTAGTAGTAGTAGTAGTAGTAGTAGTAGTAGTCATCCCTACTTACTGTCGATCTCGAATTTGTCGACCATAACCAGAGAAGCCCCGACACTCCAGCGATCCGGCGGAGGGGCTACACTGACGTCATCGTCGTCACCATCGTCGTCGTCTCCGCCGGCTGCCACGAACGCAACAAACAAATAGCAAATGGCGAACACCACAAGCAACTTCTTGACCGCGACCGTCTTGTCTGTGTACTTCTAACTGGAGATGTCGCTGTCAACGAATCCCTTATAAAGCTTAGTCCACGACGACGGAGACGACGATGAAGTTTGGGACAATTGCTGTGAAATATGGTGCCTCGTGTTCAAGAAACGCTCGACTATCTAAAGGCTTCCTGCTGCGTTGCACAATTACACACGCCCCAGAGGATATTTATATACAAACATTAGGGGTCACCTCGAAAGTTAGTCGAATAAGGGAGAGTAACCGTCACATCAATTATGACAGCGACACATTGCCGTACATTGGTTAGCTCGGGTCAACCCGTCGCATGCACGAGTCACCAGTCGTTGCTCTCTTCTTCTAGCCATGTTTACCATTGAACATGTGCAAAATCTAATCCGACCAACACGAAACGGATACGAACGTGTAATGGCGCTACTCTTTAGACATACACACTACCACTAATAATAATAATAAGAAGAAGAACAAGAAGAAGAATAACAAGATTAATAATAATAATACTAATAAACATAATAAACATAATACGAACATTAATATGAATATTATGAATAATACGAATAATGTAGGCCTGTATTAGGATCAAATATGTAATTTTAAGAAGACGATGTCCAATCTTGATTTCTCATCAGTTACTAAAACAAAACCAACATTTCTTAACAGTAATACATATGATTAGATCTCACCGTGTGGCGCCACACGTGCAACATATTTCCCCACGATAAATGGTTTTTAATCTGCATATTTTGTTCAGCTGCGTAATAGAATGAAGTGATTTGCCGGAAGTGTTTCTGTACAGTATGCGCATGCCACACAGTAGCATGTGTAACGAATATCTAATGACCAACCCAAGCTGCTGATTGTAAACATAAAACCACCTGTATGATTTCTTGCAGGTGTTAACTTTAGTAGAGTTTGGTCAAAAACATCCCCGTTCCAACATAATTAACTGCTCGCATCAACGGCTCCTATTGCCCTGTCAATAAACCCAGCGTGCCCCTTGGACAATGTCCGAGTTACTGCACCATAATTGATCCGACAACCGCAGTTTGACGTCAGCAACGTCACTGTTACTGTTGCTGGACACGTAACTCATGTCATCCATTCATGGCATTTGCGGGTGAAGGTTGTCGTGGATAGGTTACTAGGTTATTTGTTCTCAGTTCAGGAGACGCTATTCTTCTTCTTTAACATATATCTACAGTTATACACACTTCTAGATCACATTTCACGGCTGGAATCACCAGTAATAAACATAAAATGGCATTATAAATATGTGTTGGTCCACCGATATAATATAAATGTAAGCTATTACGTTTAAATTGATAATCAATGTGTAGTCAGAGTCACAATCAGAACACAATAGGAGAATGAATATATGCTTATAGTATCTTCAATACAATATTATTGTTTCCGTATTACGAACACTTAATACATATAGTTGAGCAGTAGCTAGAGCTTCCGGCTATCGACTACGACAACCTTGGTTCGAATCGTGTGCTGTCGTGCCAAACTGTACGGAGGTGTATATTCACTATATTGGTCCAGTTCAGTTGCATAAATGCATACGTGGCTATAGACAGTGGTGGGTACACGAATAATCTAAGCGCATTAATTGCACTGCAGCTGGATGCTTCCCAACGAAGCCGATATTGAGTTCAACGGGGAACAGTTCTGGAAGACAAAATTAATATATTTACAAACATTTGTCTAAAAGTGGCGTATTCAGCAGTAAACATGTCAAGTGACGCGAACGCATGATATATATGGCTTGGGCTGGGATGACCTACAAAACACGGCAGTATTATGAAATCATCATAATAATTGTTGTTGAATTGTAAGACAGGTTCACGAATCAATGCACAGTACATACTGTGAACGGACCCACTTATTCACGCACGCATGCACGCATGACAATACGATCGCCACCAACTTAGCATTATTGTTTAATGTTTCCGAAATACGCCGAATAGGCGTTGTCAGTTAACCGTTGTCCGTGTCATTTACATCTGCATTCACACTAAATGGGGACGTTTGCAAACATAAACATCACGACGACGTTTATATTCTTCTCCCTTTGTTGACTGGTGTATTCTATTGTTCATTTTTATGTCAGTGACCTTTACTTCTGTGTTAGCTTCTGCAGTACCCTTTATGCACTAGTTATTGCCGCTGTCCGTCGTGGACGAAACAACGATATGGCTCACATGACCGCCGAAACACCGATAAAATAACCACTCAGGACAATAAACACCCTGGCAGTGTCCACAATCAGGACCAGCATAGAAAGTTCGACTTGACAGTGAACAGAATGAAATAGATTACGACACCACAACACCGGGTTAGGAGGTTTATATTTATTTTATTTATAAAACATTACACGTGCAAATACATTGGCGATCTATTCGTATAGTTCACATTATTTATGCCGGGACATCACATAGCTACAACGTAATTTTACACGGGTAGTACTATAGCTGGGTAATTATTATCCAGTTGTATATATATATTGATATGTTAGTCAGGCAGTCTGGCCATTATAGGTTGACTTGGCTGATATAGTTTTTTTCTCGACTGATTCTGATGCCCAAGATACCCCAGAAACATAAAATGCCTGATACACTTTTTGTATCCTTGAGCAATTGTCATAATTCAAGATGGCCGCCAAGATGGCCGCCGATACTGTATGTCCACCGGAATGACCCTAGAACGCTAACACTTTGCACGATGTTGATGAACTTTGGGTCCTTTAGTAGGGTTGCGATGATGCCCAATCCAATGAGCATGGTACCAATGACCTCAAATGTTAATATCATTGTCATTGGCAAGGTTGTAATTGTTTATAACCCAAAATGTTAGTAAAATTTGCATGCCCGATTCTGGCAGTGACATTTTGGTTCATGCTGTGATTTGGGATGATATGACATTTGTTTAGAATGCTAAACAGATGCTACAAGATGATTTTGAGGTAAATCCTCGCATCAGGGCAACGTCGAGAGCATTTATAACCTGATAACATCCCCATATTTCCGCTGTGGCACATTCACGAACAATCCAAATAGTCAGGCAGTTTGGCCATTATAGGTTGACTTGGTTGATATAGTTTTTTCTCGATTGATTCTGACAACCAATATACTCTATAAACAGAAAATGCCTGATACATTTTTTTTGTATCCTTGAGCAATTTTCATAATTCAAGATGACCGCTGATAGCATGTGTTTATCGGAATCGCCATAGAACGCTAACCCTTTGCACGATTTTTATTAACTTGGGGTCCATTAGTAGGTTTTCGATGATGCTCGATTAATTGAGCACGGTCCCATTGACCTCAAAGGTTCATGTCAAGGTCATATGGCAAGATCATGGGTGCAACAAAATGGTGCAACAAAATATTTTTAATATTTTCATACACTGTCTAATTTTCAACATTCTCATTTCACGTGTAGATCTAATGGCAGAATATTGTGTCTACAAGTGTGTGCATGGGAAGTGTCAGATGAAACAGAAACTTTCCCGAAGTCAGCCTGATGGAGCGAGACTGCGCAACATCATTGATGCCAGCATTCAGTATGGTGACTCCTTGCTTGTTGACTTGCAGGAGCAAATGGACGCCAACGAAAACCTGCAAATGAGTTATCACAGGTCTTGCATCACCTGGTATCTGACACATGCACCAGAATCTGAAACGGGTGAAAGATGTTCCTCGGTGAAACGTAAGAGACGTTCAGCCATTCCTCTCTTCAAATTTAGGGAGCACTGCATCTATTGTGGTGAAACATGTGCTATAGATAAAGCATGCAAGAACCCCAACCGATGGGTGCCTGCCTATCTGGTGACCGAGGTGGACACAAAGGAAGTGGATGAAAGGGGCAAACATGTAACGAGCAAGGACAGAATCGTAAAGCAGTGCAACATCAGGGCTGATGATTGGGCAGATGTGGTGATGATGCGCGTCACCTGTGCCCCCAAAACGACTTGCATGCATCAGACGCAAGATATCACAAGGACTGTTTGAGCAGATTCTTCAGCCAACGAAGTGCTCCAGGTGATAGCAAAGAAGGCAACAAGGACACGGAGGAGACACCGCAGTCAGTAGTTGAGGCAACGCATCACAGAGGTGCGAGCTGATAGTACCAAAATGTGGGATTCAGTGAGCTTGCAGGAACGTTTCACAGAGCTTGTGGGTAGCTGCATGAAGAGAAGTGATTTGTTGAGGATGTTATCTCTCCATGCGGATGATCTGGTTATCCTGCACGCTTGGGTACCGCAAGGTCGTTATGTTCCACGACAATGTCAGGGCCACACTTAAGGTGACCAAAGACGACGAAGAGGAAGGCAATATCGACGGTGCCCTGAATTTTATCGTCAAAGCTATCAAGGCAGAGGTAGTTGCCATAGAGTATGAAAGGAATACATAGTTTTTACATACACACGGAATATCTCCATGTCTATTGCTGTTGAGTCTGTTTCCGGAACCACCTAGTTGCTGCTACAAAATCTGTCGCCTTCACTTGGAGCTGAATCCTTGACATCACTCCTCATAGGAAACATAGTGACCAGTATGTTGCGCAATCGTGCAACTCCTCTTCAAATCGCTCTTGGAGTACTGATTAATCGAAAGAAGATTATTAAACACATGTTCAACTACAAGGTGACTTGTTCCTACGACGAATTGCGGCGATACAAGAAGTCCTCTGCAGTGGCGAGATACACAAAGCTGAGAAGGGATATTCCGTGTGTATGTATTCCTTTCCTTTGATGCATGCAAGTTGCTGGGGGCGCCGGTGACGCGCATCATCACCACATCTGCCCAATCACCAGCCCTGATGTTGCACTGCTTTACGATTCTGTCCTTGCTCGCTACATGTTTGCCCCTTTCATCCACTTCCTTTGTGTCCACCTCGGTCACCAGATAGGCAGGCACCCAGGTGATACCAGGTGATGCAAGACCTGTGATAACTCATTTGCAGGTTTTCGTTGGCGTCCAGTTGCACCTGTAAGTCAACATGCAAGGAGTCACCATACTGAATGCTGGCATCAATGATGTTGCGCAGTCTCGCTCCATCAGGCTGACTTCGGGAAAGTGTCTGTTTCATCGGACACTTCCCATGCACACACTTGAAGACACAATATTCTGCCATTAGATCTACACGTGAAATGAGAATGTTGAAAATTAGACAGTGTATGAAAATATTAAACATATTTTGTTGCACCTTTGAGCCAAAATGCCCAAGATCTTGCCATATGACCCTGACATGAACCTTTGAGGTCAATGGGACCATGCTCAATTAATCGAGCATCATCGAAAACCTACTAATGGACCCCAAGTTAATCAAAATCGTGCAAAGGGTTAGCGTTCTATGGTGATTCCGGTAAACACATGTTATCGGCGGCCCTCTTGAATTATGAAAATTGCTCAAGGATACAAAAAATGTATCAGGCATTTTCTGTTTATAGAGTATATTGGCTGTCAGAATCAATCGAGAAAAAACTATATCAACCAAGTCAACCTATAATGGCCAGACAGCCTGACTATTTGGATTGTTCGTGAATATGCCACAGCGCAAATATGGGGATGTTATCAGGTTATAAATGCTCTCGACGTTGCCCTGATGCGAGGATTTACCTCAAAATCATCTTGTAGCATCTGTTTAGCATTCTAAACATATGTCATATCATCCCAAATCACAGCATGAACCAAAATGTCACTGCAAGAATCGCGCATGCAAATTTTACAAACATTTTGGGTTATAAACACCTACAAACTTGCCAATGACCTTGATATTAACATTTGAGGTCATTGGTACCATGCTCATCATCGAAACCCTACAAAAAGACCCAAAGTTCATCAATATCGTGCAAAGTGTTAGCGTTCTAGGGTCATTCCGGTGGACATACACTATCGGCAGCCATCTTGGCGGCCATCTTGAATTATGAAAATTGCTCAAGGATACACAAATTGTATCAGGCATTTTATGTTTCTAAGGTATCTTGGGCATCAGAATCAATCGAGAAAAAAACTATATCAGCCAAGTCAGGGTTCACCTTGAAAATCATGTTTGGCGTCCTGACTATGATGTGTTATTCACTTTCTATTTGTAAAATTGTGATCCTCAATGTATCACGATATGTAGTTATAGAGAATACAATTATATTCTATATAGTTCAATACCTATTCACCAGAGAGGAAACTTAACGCATGATCAATGAACTTAGTATTTGACCTTGGCCGGAAGTGATATAGCTACCGCTTTTCACCCTAAAAAAGATGCCCGTTCTGAAGTACTCACCCACTGCATTTAAGCTTATTAACCTGACCTGAAATAATAATTATATATTAAACTTATCGCTTAGCGTTAGTTAATATGGTTCTTAGCACATTATTATTACTCTTATTGTATATGCGCATCTAACGAACTATAACTTCACATTAACTTCAAATTGTGTGGACAATCCGGCGTGGTTGTAGATTGTGGCATCGATACGGATGGTGTGTACAGCTATGTTGACGAGCCAGCGGTGCTTGATATCGAACACTTGGTGTCGGAGATAGCAGTCGTTGAAGGGTGTACAAACACACGAATCGTCGTCTTTGCATTGCTTTGTGTTCTACAAGACAATATGATTTCATGTTGAACAGAAGAAGAGAAGGAGGAAGGATGGAAGACAGCAAGATAGGGAGAGATGGCCAAATGGGGACGGAAGGGAAACGGAGATATAGGAAGAGAAGGAAGAACGGTGAAAGGAGAACAGGTAAAGAGAGAAGGAGGACAAGAGGAATAGAACGTGAGAGTTTCGAGTAGTACAGGAATGAATGAGGAGGAAGAGGGTAAACCAAGGAGAAAGAGTGAGATTTGGAAGCGAATGGAAGAGAGCGCGCGGCAGAGAGTACGAATAGAGTGAGAGAGAAACAGAAGTGTGTATGTGTGTGTGTGTGTGTGTGTGTGTGTGTGTGTGTGTGTGTGTGCGCGTGCGTGCGTGCGTGCGTGCGTGCGTGTGTGTGAGAGAGAGAGAGAGTGTGTGTGTGTGTGTGTGTGTGTGTGTGTGTGTGTGTGTGTGTGTGTGTGTGTGTGTGTGTGAGTGTGTGTGAGGGAATGAGTGAGTGAGTGAGTGAGAGAGTGTGAGCGAGCGAGCGAAAGAGAGAGAGAGAGAGATAGAGACAGCGAGAGAAAGAGGGGGAGCGAGAGAAAGAGAGAAAGAAAAGAGAGAGCACTTTCACGCGTGCTCGCGTGCTCGCGTGCGTGTGCGAGTGCAATGGGAATAACAAAGGAAGTGAGGGAGAATGAGAAACAGGGAGGGGGAATGAACGTGACTGTGAAGCCGAGGCAAGTTCCCTATAAAAGAGATTTCGTAATCCTGTAGGTTGGTTGATACATTGTCGAAAGATCGTTTTACGAACAATGTCCATCACTCTTCCAATTAAGCTGTTGTTGTTGTGTTTACCTTTGCGAATGCGTGACAAGTTGTCAACTTTGTCAATAAACGTTCTAGACAGGTCATTATATAATGTATAATTGTATATATCTACTGTTAAATTATCCTCTTTGATAAGGACTCAGTTTCAGCGTCAGATTTGTAGTAAATATAATTTTGTTTTAACTACGTACTTCTTCCGCGGGTTGTTGGCCTGTGTTTGTTCCATTCCACAACTCTATTCCCTGGGTGACATCCGTCACAATGTAGCTGATCGCTTTGATGCCACTCTCTGTATCATGTGTATGTAAGGTGATCCTGCAAAGAAGCGAAATCAGTGTTGTAGTACATAGATCATGCAACGGCAACTTTATTTCTAATTAAGTATAATGGTCGTGCAACACATTGTGCACATTTTGTTTAATGACGCTAAGATACTTTATTTCACACACACACCCCAAATAAAACGTAGACAATTAGACTTATGTAACTACAAAGGTTCACTCAGCTGTATGAATGAATACGTGGCTATAGGCAGTGATGAATATTTGTGTACGAGCAGTCTTCGCGACATTGCCGCGTGACTGAATGCTTCCCAGAGAAGCCGAGATGCTCTTCGATTGAACAGGTCTGTCAGGGAGTAAAGTATAAAAAGGCGCTTTGAGCCATCCTAAAGATTGGATACTGCCCTATATAAGAACTAACCTTAATATTTAAATGTATGCCCATGGGGCTAGCTAATCTCCACAACTACAGTGAATTATACACACTTGTTAATCAAGCATTCGCTAAAAGTATACATTTCACATGGCCTCATGTGAGTACGTCTTTTCGTGTTGTATGAACCACGTTTTATTGTATATTATAATTGTTTCTTCTTTCTGCAAACTTCGAATTCGAATTTGTATCATTTACTTATTAGCTACACATTCACATGTGATCATTTAAGTAACAAAACGTTCGTCTCAATATAATTTTGAAAATTCAAAAATAAATGTAATTCTTATGAACCTCGCAACAGGATTATGAATATATGTGATGTGGCCATACAACTGTGGATATGTAGGCCAAATTTGAAAATAAGAAAAATACGTTATCTTTACGACAAAATCGATATCGCTACATATACTGCAAGCGCCAAATTACTGCGGCGAAAAAACACACAATCCCGAACGAGTAGCATTACAGCTATTCGTTATGTACAAGTTCTCATTTACACAATTTTGAAGACGCCGCAAACAAAAACATTTGGCGCCAGCATGTCAACAATATAACGACGGAATTCTTGACGTGTACATGATCGTCCGCCATTTTGAAAACTTAACATACCTTGTTGCTAGGCAACAGTCACATGGTAAATATGTCAGCTGACCAGCCACAGAGGTACTTGTTTTTGCAAAAGATACACACCTCGAGCAGGTCAATATGTTTGTGCCGCTGCAATCTACGTCCTTCTCAAACGTGTGCTCCACAAATCGGGGCTTCGTCGAATCAACGCGCACCATCAGCGAATCACTGACACTGTTTCCCATGACGTCAGTCGCTTTAACATATACTTTCATGAAGCCTCCGTCGCCGATTGTTGCATTCAACTGTTAAGCAACAGCGAGGTAAACCTTATTATATTGGGTAAATCTGATGAGCGTGCATGATTTTGTTATAAATAAGTAGGTCGCGTTTAATAAACATATTGTAGTTGTATATTGTATGAAACGGTGTATTATTCCTTTCAGTTAGCCAACATGATGTGGTACGTGTACATACCAAAATATTAATGGTATCACCTCAAACGTCAGGCGTCAAAGACCAGACATGTTTATAACTTTTATGACCTATATTACCGACACCTGTTACTGTGGTAACAAACAGAGTGTGCTATTGTCTCTGCTATTAAGATACGTAAACAAATGCTTTTTCGAAAGCATTCAACCTTTTTGTAAACAATATATAGTAATAATAATAATAATTACAAGGAGAAGAAGAACGAAAGTTCTATTGCTGCTGAATCGTTGGAAATCAAAATATATAGTTGATTAATATTGTTTTATATATATATATATATATATATATATATATATATATATATATCTACACATAATATATAAAACAATATTTATAAACCATATATATATATATATATATATATATATATATCTACACATAATATATAAAACAATATTTATAAACCATATATATATATATATATATATATATATATATATATATATATATATATATATATATATATATATATATATATGTTTGTGTGTGTATGTATATCTAAAAATATTCATAAACTATCTATATATATAACAATATTTATAAACTATATATATATATATATATATATATATATATAAATATATATATATATATATATATATATATATATATATATATATATATATTTATAAACTATATATATATATATATATATATATATATATATATATATATATATATATATATATATATAGGCACAACAAAATACTGTACATTGGACTGGATCTGATATATATATATATATATATATATATATCAATGTTGCTTTATCTAGTTATCTATGTAAGTCCAATATACAGTATATATGCAACATTCAAGCATATAGTCTCATTACCCACGTTTGTCTATTAAGAGTACGTACCGTATATTTCTCCTCCCGTCCAAGACATGCCATGTCAGACGGCAGCGAACCGTTCATGTCACCATAACTCGCGTAAAACGTGACTATTCCATGAACATTTGCAATAGCTTCGACCGTTCTGTCTCCTCCGTTGTCGTCTATACCTTCAATAAAACATAAGTGACCACTGTTGTTATTGTGATTCCTCACACTACCTGCAACGAATGTTTCAAAACAATAGTTAATAACAGCACTTAAACAACTACACCAGTGCGTCCACCTTTCTCGTAACCTCAATAAATTGTTACTAGTATGGATGATTCAGAACTAATGAGAGGATACATCTTGTTGTTATTTTTTCCAAGATCTACTTCTATTATTTTCATCACCAATCACAATAATGTTTTCTGAACTTTGCATCACCATTCATACATGCCCTGCACCAACGGTATATCGCAAACAAGTACCTAGACAACGCTGAACAAAGTATCCCTTAAATGCATCGCCATTTGCTGGATCTGAGCTTACTGGCCCAATATCACAAACGTACA
Source organism: Oasisia sp. SBJ-2009 (assembly GCA_964017155.1). NCBI lineage: Eukaryota > Metazoa > Annelida > Polychaeta > Sabellida > Siboglinidae > Oasisia > Oasisia sp. SBJ-2009. The sequence continues at coordinate 10,424,521 of OZ024860.1, forward strand.
TAGAAAGAGGCGGTTTCCGGCGCCATATGATATGATACTGCTACAAAACTTCAAGGGTACCGTATCAATAGGCACACATAGATTATCAATCAACACTGTAAGCACCTGTCGATATAGTTTCGTTAACTCTTCCCGGCTTCACTTCGTTCAGCAGTTTGTTGTTGTGATGAAAGGTGTTCTCGAAGTGATCCGACCACGTGACAGTGACCGGATGGTCTTTGTCGACGGTCTTGGTCACCCAGACGTAGGTTTCACCTTCCTCCGTCACAGACGTAAGATCGAGCACAGACATCGGCCGCTTTGGGTTGGTCGACACAGCGGACTGCGAGTCCCAGAGCAGTAGACGCCGGGCCACGGCCGTGTTACCGACACTGTCGGTCACCTCGAGGACGACCGAGTACATGCCGGGCCCGGGCAGTGTGTAAGTCGGCACGGCGGTGCTGTTTGTATTGCAAATAAGCGTAATATGTGCATAATTAAGCATTTATTGGATAAATTATTTAAGCTTTTCCAAATATCTATGATAAACAGTTCACGTGCAGAAAAATGTAGAAAATAAATATTTATACACAGGTGTTTGGCATGGAAGAATTGATGTTTCCCCATTGCTGTTTTATAAAAAATATACCAGCAGCGTCCATTAAAAGGTTAGATTCAGAGGCATAACAATGACGGACATAAACCGAGCAGGCGAGTTTCGTAAATATAACGATGACTTTGTTGCAATTTCTCGTTGTTCGGTAGGTTGAAAGTTTTTTGTAAAGCATTTTCCATGGCATAATGAAAAGTGTCCCATGTACTTCTATGTTAGGACATTGTGGGCCATAATGTGTTATGCATTGGCGCATAAGTTGCAATTTAATGCGTAGGACCCTTGTTGGCGAGAAATGGCGCTAGAATTGTCCTGTTGCTTTTTTAAAGAATTGACAGTTTCGTTCCAACATGGCTTTAGTACCTCTCAGCTGCATAAACAAATACTGTCGCCCAGTAATAATACTTTATGTAGACAAAACATTTCAGAAGTTATGATGTGTGAATAGCTTGTCACCATGTCACATGCTATTGTCTAGAACTCGTTGGCTTACTTCCAAAGATTTCGTGAACCTATGTTGGAAGCGTCAATGTTATATTCCCTGGAGGAAACGCATGGACAAGCTGAAAGTTAAATACTCATTATTGTGACTTTGACCGGGAATAATAAAATTATTTTGTTTAATATGTTGCAGATAGCAATGTTGGTTTGTTTGCAACGGAAATAGAGATCATGATACCTATATGCGAGCCGGCTGCGTGCCTGAGAAAAACGGCGATGGTTTCTCCGTGAGTCGATCTCCATCGTCTGTGTCTGGCGTCAGTTGGTAGACCTTGTAGGCGAACGTCTCGAGGCCGGAGTCGGCGTCTGTCCAGCCGGACCACGCTATGTACCGGGTCGCCTTGTCCTGCACATAAAATGTGACACATGGTGTACGGCTTTATTTAGCTCCGTCAAACATGTGATGAGTCAAGTGTCACGCAGGTGACCCTGTGTCCATTCCTTAGGCCTGCTCAAATCAACACTTTATACTTTACTCCCTGGTAGACATGTTCAGTAGAACTGGACTTCTCTGGGAAGCATTCAGCCATGCCGTATTTACTGCAGTTTCTTTTATACAATTATCAAAAAACGTATAACCAGATTATAATCGACTGCAAAAATGGTAAGGGTTCGAGAGACGTTCCACTGTGGAACCCAGTTTGTTGCTTTTATAACAGTGCTCATTTTCACCATTGCTTTGAGACATCGCAGATTCCTCCGCAAAACAGGCTGTTTTATTTCTCGATAACATGGTATGTCCGAATTCGCAACATCAGATACACAAAGATCACCTTCGATAGCGTTTGAAAGTTGTTTGGAAGCATACGAGCTCATCGCTCTCTCCAGACAGTAATTGGTTTTGAAGAACAGGCCGAATAACCATTTTTAAACGTTCTTTTACAATTTAATTGATTTGTTATTTATATGTGATTTATGGCAGCAGATAATTTAGGCCTTGGCGATATTTGGCTGCACATAAAACGGTCTTGTGCGACAAACACAAGTCTATGTGTTGATAATTGGAGTCTTACCTGTTTGTCAATCTCTGGACCGACGTCGATCAGTTTATCCTCTGGGGCACAAGTTGTCGTCTCGATGCAATGAGTTGGTCTCTGAAAGTCAAAGGTCAGTGTCACGGTTTGATTTCCGGTCACGCCGTTATAGTTCTCCCTCCTGTTATCGTAGTAATACGATATTTTGTAGCCTCCACTGGTCGCATTCACTGTCACTTGAAGCCTGTGAATTAAAGGGAAACTGTGTCATCAGATAGACTCCTAACAAAAAACTTATGCATTGAAACAGTGGTCGTTGAGATGGAGAGAATACCCAAGACAACACCAACGGGTCATGTGTTAGTTGTTGTCGCTGCTGCGCATGCGCGTGCAGAGAGTAACATGCAAGATAACATGGTTTCGGCTTTGTTTTAAACATCGGGTAAACAATTGCCATGTGCACTGAATTTTCGATGTTTATTTGTTCGATGTGTGGCGTGTGTGTGTGGCTAGACGTTGATATGTGATATTAAACAAAATCGAGTCAGACATTTTATGTTAACAATTTAGATGGCAGTCGACACACGGTAGGAGTAAGACGAAGGATCAACTGCATTACATGATGGTTACTTTCAAATACAATTTTTTTTACTTGTGCCCGTGTTGGATGGTTGTCGATCCCAAGGCGTAGGTGTACGAACAGTTTAACGGCTGTATTGGTTCAGCTGGACTCGTCGGACTCAAACACGAAAACGGCGTCCTAGCAATGACTGTGTTGGCACCTATGGCAGAAATGCAACTGTTGTTATTTGCAGTTAATGTACGGAGAGACGGACGGAACCACCCATACACCCAAACCGATTCTCACACCAACTCACGGACAGACCCGCCGACATTTGCTGCCTTCATTATTTTAAGTTATGGTATTGATCGGTAGTCAGCTATACCGTACATAACAAACAAGGACTAAATATACATATAGCAGCGAAGCGAAGAATTTGCATAAAAGATTGTACATGGCACACGAGTTTTGACACAACATTACACAATTCTCCACTCACTGCCACTGGTCACTGTCACTTCTCCGACGGAGCGGACGACGCCGAATTGGACTGACTTCACTGCGGCCGTTGGATTGGTTGGAGTATCTTCAGACTTCATATGACGCCTCCCAGTCCAACACGAAAGACAGTCCAGCTTTATAGTTGCTACAACATTCCATACGAAAACAACAATTTTTTTAATGAACATTTTCAATCAATCATTTTAGTTTGACTCGGTCAGTTGCTAGGCTGTGTATATGATTTCGGCCTACTAGATAATCAGGGTCCGATTTCACGACGTTCCTATGTGTTGCGCTAATACAAACACCAGCTTCTATCCTCTAGCTAGCTGATTCGATTATAAGAAACTAGCATTAATTGTTGAAGACACATGCCTCATGTACGCAATAAAGCGCTGGCTTACAGGCATTGTAAGTGTATCCGCTCACAGGTGGCGAGGTCAACTCGTTTCATTCTATGTTCATTCGCTTCCTCAGATCTTGCAGTTGGCGATAGTTATTAACAAAGACAAAGGTAATGATTTTGTTTTCATAGGCAAACTTGAGTCGTCATAAATTCAAGAGAGCGCCCCGCTGTTTGATTTAGTATGTGCTTCGTCCAATTATTATCATTGGCGATATAAGAAACCACACATTCAACGTACTCAGTTTAAGATTACAAGATGTACACCCCACGCACATAATACGCACATATACACATGCATGTACGCACGCACACAAATACAAACACACACAACCACACGCACACACACAGGCTTATAATTACCGTATGCTATGTGGATGTGTCATGTAGCATTTAAAAATCACAATATACCTGTATAGATTTTCTTGTCCGCACTTGCCAATAAGAGTTGTATTTTCTTTTCCGCCAGATGTCACTACCGCAGTCAGTTGACATTTCGGGAATTGTGGTGAATCCGCAACTGAAGGAATTTCACAGCAATGAGCAACGTAAGTTAAAATAAGTTAATAGAATAGGTGAATTGAATTGAATATTAAATAGTAACATTCTTATGAACATTTAAAGGTTTTGTTTGTAAATTTATGATTATACATTCGTGAAGTACTGTATCAAAGTTTGTCAATTGATGCCTAACTTCGGTGTTTACTGCGTAGCTAGTCGACACAATGTCATAACTGTGTTTATGCGAATCACTGTGACCTTGCGGTGAATTTAGTGATTAATTATGCAGCCCGATTATAATATGAATATTCATGCAACCACGCCTTACACGGATAGCAAAGGCGGAGCCCAAACTAGAAACTAACCAGCCCAAGAGGATCAATTTAAAATTCGTACATTACAGAGTTTATATTTTTAAAGAATCGCTTTAAGCATGACATTGTGTTTTAGTAACTAACACAAATACAAGCAGAAATTAAATAGTCTAAAATACGAAAACAAATTGCATTTGAAATGACAAAATATGTATGCATGCGGACATGGGTCCGTTAGGGCGGGCATGTGCCCTCCGCGTTATATAATTAAGATTATTGTTTCCCGTGATACATAAAATGTTCGTACTATTGATGCAGTTTG
>OZ024860.1:10431690-10444190 GCA_964017155.1 Oasisia sp. SBJ-2009
CTATTAATGATAATAATTATATCGTGTGTACTTTACAAATTACCTTGGTGAGTCACAGTCAACTTCAGTCGTCTTTGTCTTCTTCACTTGGATAGTGTACGATTTCGGGCAAAAGGTACTGTAACATAAACACACATCAAATTCGGCGGCTTGTCAGTATGAAAATGTAACCTGTAAAAGAAGCAGACTGCCTGGTGACTTCTCGGTGTCACATGTACAACTCCCGGTAAGCAAAAGGCTTTCTTGTCATCCCAGAGTTTTCGTTCTGATGCGCAATTGTTCTATTGCAATTTAAATCGTTGCTAAACCCTAAGCATCACGCTAGCCGGCAAACAAAATATTCGATTTCAAATGTATGTGTTGCCGTGTATCGCGCATTCAGGCAAATGTGCATCTTGATGTGACTGCAGACATTCATTATGTCAGTAACGGAGAGTTGTTTACCCCCGGATTTCCCCGCTGAAATTCCTGAGCTAGTCTTGCCACCCACAATTAGCAGCAGTAAACTGATCGTCGATCGACCATGAATCAGGAAGGTCAAGACCACGGCGGACACAGTTCAGTGCACTTCGTGTGAACCTTGGCCAGTAAACAGCGAGGCATTTGATCGGTGGTCACGGATGAGTGATTTGCCGGATAGACTATTATTGAAATATACACGAATGGTATACTCTTACTACGTAAGGCCTACGGGTGTCTGCGTTTTATAAATACCGAAGGAAACAGCCGCTAATAATTCATTCAAATTGTTGACATTCATAAAAGTTTGGCAACTGAAGAAAATACCTTTTTCGGAAATGTCATGATCATAGTCATTTCTTTTGACTGTTACGTGAACTTTTCAAGTATGACAAATAATGTGGACGTTAAATAACAAGTCTCGATAAAACGAAGGCTTTAACACTGAGTACATATGTCAATTTATATAATGTTACATACACCAAGTTATACTCGGTGACAACGGACGTGTCGCTAAATATTCAATTGTAAGGTACCGCATAAATAATTGACGTTGGTGCTCGTTGGAACAGTAAAATCTAGTGTTTGATATATTTAACCAATCTTCTGACTAAGGTCACTAGAAACACTGTACAGAGCGATCATTTGGAATACTACATATTGTACATTGCCATGTAAGGGCATTATATAAAATTTGAGATAACAAAACATGTCCTTACCCTTCAGTGAGATGAAGGGCGATCACCGCGACACAGGCCACACGCAGCAGGGTGAACGAACACATGGTGAGTTATAGCGAGACGCCGATGCTTGAACCACATCGCCACGAAGATCTCCGCGAATACTTCAGTAGTTCTGCAATAGTAATATTTTTCTTTATTTATAGCGGCTGCACACCTCCTTAAAATAACACATTAAGGAAATTATTATTATAACCGGACGGTGTTGGTTGCCGTAGGGACCCGCCGAAAGCTTTGTTTGTATGGCAAGTGGAGCTGTTTATTATCGGTGGCGAATACAACAGCGCGTGCATGGGTATGTGTGCGTGTGGTTAGTCTGCGTTGCGCGTGCGTGCGTGCGTGCGTGCGTGCGTGCGTGCGTGCGTGCGTGCGTGCGTGCGTGCGTGCGTGCGTGCGTGCGTGCGTGCGTGCGTGCGTGCGTGCGTGCGTGCGTGCGTGCGTGCCTGCCTGCCTGCCTGCCTGCCTGCCTGCCTGCCTGCCTGCCTGCCTGCCTGCCTGCCTGCCTGCCTGCCTGCCTGCCTGCCTGCCTGCCTGCCTGCCTGCCTGCCTGCCTGCCTGCCTGCCTGCCTGCCTGCCTGCCTGCCTGCCTGCCTGCCTGCCTGCCTGCCTGCCTGCCTGCCTGCCTGCCTGCCTGCCTGCCTGCCTGCCTGCCTGCCTGCCTGCCTGCCTGCCTGCCTGCCTGCCTGCCTGCCTGCCTGCCTGCCTGCCTGCCTGCCTGCCTGCCTGCCTGTGTATATGATTGTGTTTATGAGTGTATGTCAGCATGAGTGTGAATGTGTGTGTGTGTGTGTGTGTGTGTGTGTGTGTGTGTGTGTGTGTGCGTGCGTGCGTGCGTGCGTGCGTGCGTGCGTGCGTGCGTGCGTGTGTGTGTGTGTGTGTGGTAACGTGTTTATCATACACTTGTAAACTACAAACAATGATGGCTTCGTGAAATTGCTCTGGGTTCAGAAATTCCAGGAATGTTTTTCTCCAAAGTTTGAATAGGAGCTCGAGTTGCTGCTTTGTAAAGCTGTGACAGCTGCTATTCAATGGTAGTCACACACACAGTTATCTGTCATACTGAAGCACTTATCAACACTCATTGACTTAGCTCGTCGGTGATAGTCTTCTATTATAATAGGTTTGGCCCAATTTCATCCGAACACCATTCTACTTCCTAACGTCATAATGTACTTTTTAATGTGTACGTGCCAAGCACATATGTGTTAAATATTCTAGACAATGCAAAACATGTTGTTCCTTATCTGTTTAGAAGAATCCCCCAGTAATATAGTGTGTTCATGCTGTTACAAAATACATGTTGGCCTAAATTCAGTAACACGTTAGCAGATGTGATTGCCCAGCTCAACGTGTAACAAAAATAGCCATGTTGCTTCGAACTCACTGTGTGACCGAGGTTGCGTGTCTATTGTAGTCCTGTCACAACCATTGCCTTTGAAATGTTATCGCAAATGTCTGAACCAACTAAGCCATTGTGCAGAATTCTAAAGGCGGGCTTGGCGGGGTAAATAGGGCCTGTGTCGTGGAAAACTGGCGATACAAATTGAACTGCAATTAAAGCAGGGTTTTTGTCAGGTCATGTAGTCTTTGTGTAGACGGGTTTGTCAACGTTATATAATTTGAAATTGTGCGTGTATTTGTGCATGTGTGTGTTAAAATATTACTTTTTATTTGCCAGACATTTGTTGTAAAAGTTGATGTTGTACATTTTCCACTTTAAATTTCAGCAACCATACGAAAACCTTGGTTTTCACTCAAACGTAGCACCAATATATTCAGTGACTAATTGGTTCATAGCTTAGTAATATTTACAGAATAGACGTTTAACCAGAATCGTTTTGTGGATGCTTTTATTTTACCTATAAAACAACTATACATGTAATTTCCTGGTGAGGAAGAATAACGATGAAACAAACTATGTTGATTCAAGAGCGTCTGTTGTTACCGACACGCGTCAACATGTCAACCATCGGCATGCAAAACCTTGCTTAAAATATAAAATTAACAAACCTGCTAAGGGTGGTAAAATGTTCCATGCAATGTTGTATATGACCTACATACGTATCACGCTGTACGTGGTTGTTAATGGCAGACGCGTACGCCAGTGCGGAGTTATATACCTACTTCCTGTGGCCAGGTGCATGACACACACCCAAGTCCAAATCACACCCACGTTATGGTAAATTACCCCTAGGGGACACATAGCCAGTAGGTGCGGTTGCATGACACACACCCAGCTGGGTTATGTCACAAGTTACGCCGAAATTTCTGGGGCAACTCGAAGCAGCCCCAACTGCAGCTAGGTGACTCACAGCGCGTTGTATCAATGGCAGCAGTGGTGTACTGCTTGTATACATTCTACGACTGTCCTCATAATCATGGACATAGGGGTGTTTACTTACATGTCAGTCTGTCAATGTTGAATTACAAAAATTTGACAAAGTAAATTGCTATTATTATTAAATGATTTGTTACTTTGCATTCATTACCACTGTATATGTGATTATACACGGTTCATAGTGACAGTATGTATATCTTCATAAATATGGACATTATGGCCTTTTTTGCTAAGATGTGTAGGTCTATCAAAGTGGCGTGCTTATAAAATATTGACTAATTAATTAAATTATTATTAAATGAGTTATTAATTTGTATTTGTAACTTTATATTAATGTAGTTATACACATTCCATAATAATATGTTTAATTATCTTCCTAATCATGGACATTATGGCCTTTTGTTTTTGTGTTTGTATGCAAATATTGGTTTATTAATTAATTTATTAATATTACATAACTACTAAATTATATGTCTTACTTATTACAGTTTTTGTTTTACAAATTGTATGTTTATATAAACATATATTAATTGACATTGTGGCATTTTACAAAAAACATTTCTGTCTGTCAAGGTTACCCGCTAATTATCACTTATTAACTAATTTATTTATTTATTATTACATGACTAGTTAATATATATTTATTCTCATAATAAATGTGGTTACGCACCCTGCATAATATGTATAAATATCTTCATATTTATTAATTCTGCTGGTCTTAATTAGAATGTGTTGGTCTGTTAACTTGGTGCACTACTGAGCTAATATTAACTAATTCACTGAATTAATTAGTATGAAATATAAATATTGCAAATTTAGTACTCCATTCAATGCATTTCAAAACACTGCAAACAGTATTTTAATAGTTATATAAATAACACAGTTATGCAATTTCAAATTCACTTTTATTCAAATATTTATCAACAGAAAACAAAACAAATGAGCTCATTGCCAGTTTTTATTTAGGTGCTCCACACTCCGCAACGTCGTCGATAGTGCGCTGACCTCTGCCGTCACAGCATTCCATCCCTTTTTCTGTCCCTGTTTGACAAGGTTGATTTCAATCGGCCTTGTAACAGTTCTTATAATATAAGTTACGACTTATTTGGCTGTATGCGTGTATTAAGGCCATAATCTCGGCATGACAAAGGTTGTCCTTATAATGTCGCTGTTGTCTCACTGCTTCCACCATGAGGACTGTCCGAGGTGAACTGGATTCTGGGAAGCGGCAATCCGCTTATCGGTTACTCGTGCCGGTATCTCCTACTTGGGCGGCATCTATGTGGCTGTTGTGCACCGCACCCAATGCGGTCGCCCAGCTATGTGACACCTAGAGAGTTAGGGGTAATTTTACCGCTTAACTTGTGTGCGTGTCATGCAACCGGCCACTGGTCTGCTGCTAGTGTGTTTGTACAAACGCGCTGTGTGCCACGATTCAACCATAATGGTTTGAATATGCTGCATTATGTGTAGCTTTACATATTTATCAACGCCAGTGATTTATAGGTTTACACATAGGAACAGATCCGAACCGTTGCTAATACTAGTAAACACCATAATTCCGTTTGCTCGCGATAACCATCCGACCGTGACCGACGAAGTAAGCAAGGTTAGGTACTTTCGTCATAATCGTCCATCTAGCAACTAGAATGCAACTGCCACGTTGTTAATTCACGTTGCGAAGATATGTTTACATTCATAATAAAAAAAAACAATAATCAGTGAACGTACCTTGCTTAGTTTTTTTAGCGCAGCCTGCAACGAGGACAAATCCGCCGAGCGAAGGTGAACCAAACAGCAGCACACATAATCTGACGTGTAAATCGGGTCACTCACAATACCAACAGCGGCCATATCGTGTTTATGCTAGTTTGCCATTACCATTCATGATTTGGTCCTCGACGACTCGATCGATCTACGTATTCTTTCGCATACGCGCGCAACTGCCACAGCAGACCTCTACTCTATTCTGAGGTAAGGCCGCCTTGGTGGCAACATCGGCAGATCATAAAACTACCAGGCGGATTTGAGGGATTATAAACTGCTGCCACCTCGCGGAGCCTGGGTAATCGAGGCTAGGTCCAACCAGGAAGTTTAACTGTGCTTACCCCTATAATTTGTTATTGTGTGGCGCTACCAATGACTGTAGCGCTAGTTGCTCCCGAACAGCACTGACCCCCAATCGTGGTGGCAGTGAGACGGAGTGAGGACAGTCCAACTGGAAGTTCTTCGAAAGTTTACTGTACACAGTAGATCGACCTAATCGTGTTCTATACGTCGTGAAGCCCGGACCTGGAGAACGTGAATGATGTATCTATTGGCAATGTTGATCTTCGCGGGTGTGTTGTGTCCGGAGCGGGCATTCGCCCAGTGCACTACCAAGTACTGTGAGGACGACGACCACGAATCGGATTTGTCTTCGACAGTTTCACGTCTGCAGCAGGAGTTGATGGAGCAACAAGTCATGATCCTAGCACTGCAGGAACAACAGGCGAAGTTTGAAGAAAGTAAGTGGTAGCAGTTATACAACGCATTAACAACGGGGCTATTCGCAGAGCTGTGACGTCACAGTTCACAGCTATTTGCATAGTTGTAAAGTTACAACCCAGCGAATGAGAACGTTTCTTGCCACTGTTCTCAGAGCAGTGATGTTACACCTCTGTGAGTTATTGAAGTACCTTACGTTTGCCACTTTTAATCCTGACAAATTTGCCTCACCGCGTGAATGTGTCTGATTCAAATATACAAAGAATTAAGAACAGCTCACTGCCAACGGGTATAGTGTTGTGACGCTTCGTTGCTCACGTAAACTGGCTATAGTGTTGTCACACTTCGTTGCGCCTTTGCACTGGCTGCAACGCACTATTTGGGCCTTTGTTGAAACACACACCGTATGCAATAGAAGGGTACATGTCAAAATGGCATAGTTTTAGTACAAATGAATAGCTTAAACATGTGGCTACATTTATTCATTGGATGTCTGGACATTCTGGCACCCATTTATGTTCTAATAGTTTGGTGCCTTTTTTATAAACCGGCCATATATTTTCCCTTTTTTAATACAAAATTCACATAGTACTGTTCCTATGAAAATACACACTATATGTCGTAGTTATCAAAGCATTCCAATAATGCGTCTTTCAATGATCCATTTATGACCATTATTAGCAAAGTTACAATAAACCGTTTCCTTGAAAACAATTGGCGGGAACATTGGCGGATGTAGATGGTTGAAATTGGTGGTGTATAAAAGTTGAAAAACAAGAGGAAATATTGATTGATAAGTATTATTCTTTCTTTCTAAAGACTAAGATGGTATACCAACTGAGTTAATTTTGAGTACCTGGGCAATCATAATATGGCCCCTTGCAAGCGGTAAGTGAAGGCAATGAGGCACTTGGTGGGTGACCATTGTCACAGCTTTGTAGATTTTGCTTTATCTGGCTGCGCAAATTCATGGGCAGAGACAATGGAGGAAAACGTTACTTTACAGTGCACGGGGTGTTGGAAAGTAGAATGTCTTACAGCAGAGTTATCTAGGCTAACCGGTATTGAGAAGGGGATGGAGTTGAGAATAACCAAAGAGGCGGATGGAAGAGGTCGGGATGAGCAATGCAGTGACAAGAAGGATGAGGACATGAGTTTGCGAGGAGGGAGGGCGAGTGCAAGGAAACCAAATAGAGAAAGAACAACAGAAAACATGACATGCAGGAAGGTGACGGGGAGAAAGTGACGGTAGAGGAGGGGGGGGGGGCGGCAATGGGACAGGAGAGGAGAGAAGTACATGCGACAGGAGGGGAGAAAGGAAGTTAGAGTAGATGTGTCGAAAGGGAAGTCAATAACAGGGATGGTGACATGAAGAAAAGAGGCAGGGAAAAAAGGAACAACACAGAAAGCGGCGGGGGAAGTCAACGACCAGGTAGATGCAAAACGGAGGAGCTACTCTGACGTAGTGATTGAGGGGGCATTGAGAACAGAAAGGGTATTTATGGGCGACTCCATTTTGCGGAAGACAGACAAAACAGTAAGTAAGGGAGAAGATGTTGTTGTTTGTCTTCCGGGGGCTAGGATAGAGCATGTGACTGAAAAGGTAGAGAAGACATTGTGTAAAAACCCACCTTTTAATAGTTTATGATATAGACAATATAGTGTTAAAGTTAAGAACCAGATTAGAAGCTAGACTAAAGTTATTATTTAAGAGAGGTAAAACCAGAGCAATGCCAGCACGGACAAAGAATCCGATTAATTCTAAAGGTGGACAACGCTGTTTACCACGACCGATGAATTCAAAAGAAACGCATTCCGGACAGTAGTATAGAAGGATCCTATCAACTAGCACTTGGCGCGGCGTGGTGGGATTCCTCCGGAGGAAGGAGGAATTCCTCCGGACAAATGGCGCCCTTTGACGGACAGGTCATGAACTAGTGGTGCCACCTGGCGGATAGGTCGTGTATTAGTGGCGCCCCTTACGGACAAGTCGCGAACTAGTACTGTCCAAATTCATGCGTCTTATTTTGTTAAAGGCGCCCCATGGCGGATAGGTCATGAACCAGTGTCGCCACTTGGCGGATAGGTCATGCACTAGTGGCGCCCCCTTACGGACAAGTCATGAACTAGTACGGTCCAAATTCGTGCGTCAAATTTTTTGACAAGACGCCCCCTGGCGGATAGGTTGCGAACTAGTGGCGCCCTCTTACGGACTAGTACTGTTCAAATTCGTGCGTCTTATTTTTGAAAAGGGGTCAAAATGGCGTTAGGGGTCATGTAGCGTCCCCTCGCGGATAGATAACAAATTTCAAACTAGGTGAAACAACAAGTGGAATCATCTGACGGATACGTATTCAGCTAATACTCCATAAATACGTGTGTCTTATTTTTTTAAACTGCTTTTACAAATAGTCAAGCGGTCAAGAGGCTAACCTGGCGAGCGTTTTCATTGGCTGTTGCACACGAAGAAGTGTTTTCATTGGCTGTTGCGGAGAAGGTAGGAAATGGGTTTTTGGTGGCAGTTTTGTAGGAGCAATACCTTTAATCAAATTGGGTTTTAACATTGTTTTAATGAAAAGGCTTTATGAAAAACCGAATACGTCTTTGTCTCATCACATGAAGCGGAGAAAGATAAACGGCTATAAATTATTGTATTAAACTATACGAAAACAGACCTTAACACAGCACCCTATGGTAGACCTATCGCCGGTTCAACTATAGGTTGTTAGGCAACCAGCAATAAATAAAACAATGTAATACATTGTATCTGTCACGTAGTGGCGGTACGTTCACAAGTCTGAACACGTTTATTCATATGGCGGGTCTCACTACATGTCCAGTAAGTAGCACACACACATGTCATGTTCTGCACGTAGGCAACTTACTTATTTCGTGCAATGCTCATGCGTGTCGTCCAGAATAAAGGTCACATAACATTTCTTCCAATATAAAATTTTAACTCACGCGTCGCTACCATGTCCAGTATATAGGACAAACCGGTCACGTCCTGCACGTAGGCAACTTACATATGTCGTGCAATGCGCATGCGTGTTGTCCAGTATGTAGGTTACACACACACACACACACACACACACACACACACACACACAGGTCACATTATCCACGTAGGGAACTTACATATGTCGTTGCGCAACAAATACACATGAGGGTAGGACAGTTTTATGTCATGTGCATACCATAACTTCCGTTAAAATTACGCTTCCTATCACGTGGAAAACACAACTTCCGTACAAATGGTGGGTCAGATCAGGGCCGTAACACAATTTCTTGCAAAACTGCACCTTCCATCATAGTCATAACGTTAAAAACTAGTGCCATTTTAATGCTTCGACACGATAACCTTGACATGTTTTCTTATTTGCCTGAGTCAGTGCGCTAACTACATAGCATTTCGTAACGTTTCACAGTTTCATTGCGTTAGACAAGTGGTGTTTTCACAAATTTACCTAAGATGGTCTTGTACCTTGTAGTCAAATGGAATATTTTTCTGTTTCCACGCGATAACTTTGTGAAGTGCTTACATTTTACCAAGTCGGTGTGACAACTTTGTACCATTTCCCAACTTTTCACCGTTTCATAGCGAGAGCTTTGCAATTTCACGTATTTGTCTAAGTTATCTTGGTAATTGTATGACATTATGTGTGAAAGCTATGCCACTTTCTATTGTAAAACGAAAACATTGGTGGTTTTTTCTTACGTCGTAGAATTTGTTTCTATCGAAAATCTAGAAACATCCTGGGTTGTCACGTCACTTCTTTAAAAGCTGGCACCATCTTGCGGATAACTGTGACATTATGTTACACGATAGTGCCATCTAGAGCATAACACATTCAGTAATTAGAGTCAGACACACAACAAAGTTGATAACCTTGGCAACTGTTCGTGCTTTACTACGTCATTGGGCTAACCTCGTTGCATTTCGTAACGTTTCACCGTTTCAGAGCGCTAGACAGGAGGTGTTGTCACACATTTAACTAATTTAGTCTTGTAACTTGTAGGAAAATATAATATTTTTCTATTCTACGCGATAACTTTGTCAAGTTTTTTCATATTTTACTAACACGGTGTGCCAACTTTGTACCATTTCACAACTTTTCAACGTTTCACCGCGATGACTTTGTCAATTTTACGTATTTCCCACGTGTAACCAAATTTGGTTAAAGGTATTGCTCCTACAAAACTGCCCCCAAAAACCCATTTCCTACCTTCTCCGCAACAGCCAATGAAAACTCTTCTTCGTGTGCAACAGCTAATGAAAACGCTCGCCAGGTTAACCTCTTGACCTCTTGATTATTTTTAAAAGCAGTTTAAAAAATAAGACACACGTATTTATGGGGTATTAGCTGAATACGTATCCGTCAGATGACTCCACTTGTTGTTTCACCTAGTTTGTAATTCGTCATCTATCCGCGAGGGGACGCTACATGACCCCTAACGCCATTTTGACCCCTTTTCAAAAATAAGACGCACGAATTTGAACAGTACTAGTTCGTGATTTGTCCGTAAGAGGGCGCCACTAGTTCGCGACCTATCCGCCAGGGTGCGCCTTGGTAAAAAAATAAGACGCACGAATTTGGACAGTACTAGTTCGTGACTTGTCCGGAAGGTGACGCCACTAATGCATGCCCTATAGGCGACATTGGTTTACGACCTAACCGCCAGGGGGCACCTTTAAAAAACGAACGCACGAATTTGGACAGTACTAGGGTGTGACTTGTCCGTAAGGGGGCGCCACTAGTATATGACCTATCCGCCAGGTGGCGCCACTTGTTCATGACCTATCCGTCAGAGGGCGCCACTTGACCGGAGGAATTCCTCCTTCCTCAGGAGGAATTCCACCGCGCCGCGCCAAGTCCTGGTTGATAGGATCCTACTATACTACTCCGGACCACACCGACGGCGCTGCTCTTAACTGGCGTTTATTTTACCAGCTAAACGCTCACCGGACGCTACTCATTTATTTGGCATTGACCCAAATCGTAGCTTCGACACTACTGATTTATTGTGCATTGACAAAATCCTAACTTCGACAGAATAGTCAAAGGCGTCTACTCTACAAATTTAGTTGAATTTCTATAGATGTAGCAGGTCGTTCTGGAACAAACCTTCGACCGGATTTGGTCAATTACACACGTGCATAGATGCATACTGGTTCATTATGTGTTGACTATAAAGAGACAGAGCGTCGTCTTAATCAGAGAGACCGCGGCTGACGAAGATGCTCGTGGTCTACCACGTTTTGGCTTTCAAATTATAACTTGAACATGAGACTGACGCTAATATTAAACCGGACCTTCCAAATTATCGGTATCTTTTAAAACATATAAAATGTAGAAGTACTGGAGTTGTCTCTCACCAGACACTCAGTTGCTTCGATGTTACTCTGTTTACTATGTTGCCAACGCAATGTTTATCATCCTATTATTGTGTACGAACGTGAACTTCAAATCGGTTGAATAAAAGCGAGGCCGAACCATGGAACGAGCGTTATTCACTCACCCTGAGTCGGGAGTTATTCCGATTCTGGCGAGCGCCCACGACAGACACACACACACACACACACACACACACACACACACACACACACACACACACACACACACACACACACACACACACACACACACACACACACACACACACACACACACACACACACACACACACACACACACACACACACACACACACACACATACACACACAGAGTCTAATACAGATTTCCTTTAATGGATGAGTGTTGTTAATGTATAATATATTAATGAGTAATGAAAATGTCTGGCAGGATAGTCAATTTCTCAATGTGGTAAGCTGTAAAACTACAACAGTGTAAAGCAATTGAAGATCCTACCTGCCTTGGGGTGCCACTTCATTCCTTCAAGCAAATATTTCTTATCACTTTGCACCACCACTGAGGCACTGACACAATAGCAGGCATTAGAAGTTGCCATCAAGCAGGGCTGGTTAGAACAGGGCAAGGGGCATGGATGCCAAGATTAAAAGATAGGCAGGCCACAGCAAAAGAGGCCTGTTGTTGCTAATTGCAGCAGGGTCCAGAGGTCAGAGGTGACAACCTGTTAGTGGATAACTGGATATTAGCTTATCTGGTATGCTCAGTGTTGTCATGGTGAATGACTACAGTGACGACTTCCAACACAATTATTTCAGTCTGACTGAAAAATTTGGTTTATTGAATTTCAAGTAATTAAATGGTTAGAAAAGACAAGGTGAATATAAAATATAACTAGTCATATATTAATTTGGATATCCAATAAAAAGTATTTTAATCAATAAAATACTGAAATTGTGTTAATAAAATTAATTAAGAAAAGTCAATAAGGATTAGTTATTTTTAATTATTCCATGTTATGTGTTCAATCTATTATAGGCTGCAGGCTGACTTTTGAATGAACAATTATGCGGGCCGAACTCCGGGGCGGGCTGCGGGGCGGGGC
>OZ024860.1:10449190-10464190 GCA_964017155.1 Oasisia sp. SBJ-2009
GGTGGTGGTGGTGGTGGTGGTGGTGGTGGTGGTGGTGGAGGTGTGTGTGTGTGTGTGTGTGTGTGTGTACATGCGTGTGTGCATGCGTGTGTGCTTGCGTTCGTGGCAGGTGTGCAGTTGCAAATGTCTCAAATCACAGTGGCAGAGTGGCTACAGTGTCAGACTAACAATTGAGAAGATGTGAAGGGAGTGAAGTGTCTTAATGCACTTTGAGCGGTCCAAAGGACTGTAATTTACCTTTCTCTCGGGCCAACCGTCCATCTCAACTGTCTGCCACCCCTCAACATTCACGCACAGTTGAGTGAAACATTTATAAAGGAAAGAATATTTGTATGGGCATATTAAATGCAGGTCATGATACCAACAAAATGACTACATTCGGTGTACAAACGACTGGTATTATAGAAAAATATACATTCTTTACACGCGTGTGTAAATTATTCCTACAACTGTGTGTTCCCATTGAAGGGGTCCGTCATGGGTATCTCACCCACCCTGAGAACATCGCTTATTGCAGACATGGCAGCTTCTACGTATACGTGTAGGTTCGGCAGTCGGTCTGCTAACGACAAAGTCTTCACACTAATACATGCTTCAGAAAGAACACGTATCCGATGATATGTTAACTGCATCAGATGACCTGTAGATGATGTCACTGTTACAACAACGTCTGTGCTGTAGTCGATGAAATACAATTCTGTTCATATCACCAGCATCAAAGAATGTCTAACATAAGCAAGTGGACGGCACCAATATCTAACAGATGTTCTTGTTGCAACAATGATAGGAGTCACGTGTTGCCCAGGTACTCATAATACTTCATCTAGCACCATTCCTAACGGACATTCGAACTATCGTGAATCGCGGAAAACATCTGTCACCTAAATCGCAGCTGATAATATTCGCTGGTTGAAAGCGGATTAACCATTCGTGGGACCTCGCGGAGATACCACTGTGTCACGTCTCCTCAGCGAAGACCCGCTACCACTGGCCGACCAACTGGATTGTGGCGCCATCTACAGACACAAGTGGCGCCATCTGGTGCACAAGTCGGACTCCACCTGGTGGGTGGGTGTCGCTGTCGTTACGGTTGTGATGCGTTGTGAGGAGCAGGCATAAGGGCGGTGTTATCTCGTCATATCGACTTCGCCGTTCGACATGTGCATCCCGTTTGAGGTCGTGGGCTGGGGCGGGGTCAGAGGTCGGGCCGTGAGGTCAGGCATCATGAGGGCGTCTGACGGCTCCTTGTTTTCCCTGCAACCAATAGCAGGCGTAAGACATTGCGAAGCAGTGAACTCCCTGAAAACTGTCAGCGCAATTTCCATTAAAATGCTCAAAGCGTGTTATAAGAGTAAAACCTAAACATTCAATGTAGCAGTAAATATACAACAATCTGATCTACATAATAGTTATAAAAACAGTCAAATAGCTTAAATCAGATCATTATAATATGATTAAGACTGTATTGAAGCATCAGAATATTTACACATATGCAATAATGGGTAGATAAATATTTAGCATGAGTTGAGCAATAAAGGCTCAAAGAAAGTAAAATATAATCAGTATTTTGCTTTGCCTTTGAACATATATGGGTCTTTAGAGTCTGCTTTTTGTTCACAAACATTCTCTCACAAATACAATTTTGCTCTTAAATCCAATGGAACCTCTAGAGGATCACTAGAGGGTGCTGATATGCAACTCGGGCCTGTGATGTAAGCTCTTTTCCACATGCTGTTTATTTCTCTTTTGAGTTCATCTTTAAAATCTTTCAGAATCCAACTGTTATTAATATATAAGGGGTATCTATAATGTGTGTTAACAAATGCTGGATGTAATGTTCGAATGAATGCAGCGTAACGAGGTAACGGGACGCTGGCGGTTGATGGGCCGAGCCCTGAATTGCGTTACTGTGCCACCAGGTTTATTAGTTCTGTAGGTTCCCAATTTTGCACCTTGACTGGCAAAAGATTCTGTGAAATGATGAACTTGAAAGGACATCGGTCCTTTCAAGTTCATCATCTTAGTGAACAAGTTTCCTCAGTATCGTGCATTTAGGTTCCCATAATCTCACTTTCGTGCAGGTAGCTAAACCTGACACACACCTATAACTGTAGACTTATGTTGTCATTGTCACTGATATCTAAAGTATATGGTGTTGTCCTGACTGGAAATGTCAGTAGACATGCTGCCATCTAGTGCTGGAAAACTGCATCTCATGCATATTTGGAACTCTACATTTCTTAGGTTTCATTTCTGACAAGACAACATCAAGAAGGCTGCAAGATCATGACATATTCAGAAGTGATTTGCAATATGTTTTTGAGAATGACTTGAACATATGAGAAACTACATTTCTCAATACCTGACAGATAAAATAGCTTTCATCTAATGCAACTGCCAATAAGTGCTTTCCTAAACATCCTTCAACAGTGTCACCATGGCTACGTGCAATAATATTCTGGTACAGCTTAACACTGTCATCATGCACTTTGGTAATTAGAATAGAAAATACCATAGTATTGAGCATACATGACCTGATAAGCATACAACAAAATATTTAGCACTATCTAACATCTCCAAGGTCAAGTGGGTCTGTAGTAGCCTCTTGTTCATGGATGTATAAATATAAATCGCTTGCCAGTTGCCAATCTGTTCTGCTGACAGGGTGGTCACCCATATCATATAGATCATTCACTGTTTCAAGTTACCTGTAATGTTTGACTGTAGTAACTTGCTACAGACTTGTGGAAGCCATAAATATTTGATCAAAATATAAATATGCAACTTAGAACAACATGCCAGCACAAACATGGATGCCAAGTTTGTTGGTGAATGGACAAGTGGCGCCATCTAGCATGGTACATTGAAATCATTTTGGAACCAAATAAAAAATGAGCAAATATTTGGACATATTTTTGCTCAAATATAAGTGTACTGTACCCTTGACAGAACGAATATGGCATTTACAGTAGTTTACGTGGCTTAAAAGTGAGTCCAACAAAACATCAACATTTCCCATATAGCTATCATTGCAATTCCACAGTCGGGTAAAACTATCCACCCACAAAAGATAAATTCTACATCTCGCCTCTAAAAACGAACTTGCAAAGGCAATAATTGTAATCAGGCAGAGAAGTTTCGTGTCGGCATTGGTGACGACAGTAAGTATATCAGCTAGTAATAGTTAAGTAAGGAATTGCTGCTAAGCAAAAGAAGGAATGAAATGTTAGTGCATGACAGATAACTCTGGACAGACTTTCATGTAGATTTACCTCTCAGTACTAACACAAAAACATTACACGTTACAGAGTAAAATTTAAACATAACCTAGTACGAGTTCTCCTGTTCTGGAGATAACTACCTGACATTGATGGAGGATTCTCGCAGACTGTGTTCCAGCTGTCGTGTCATCTGCCGTCTCTGTTCCACCAGGCTCCGTTCATTGCGATTGTGCGCTGTCGACTAGAGGGCAGCACCAGTTACATTTTAACACCGCATCCTGAATTAAAATACTATTTATTTTTCATTTTGTAAAATAGATATACCTGTACATGAACAATATATACTTGCTACTGTGTGTCACTTGTAAATGGGTAATATTTGTAATAAAGCAAATATGTTGTTGTATAATTTCAGTTGGCAAACGTAGCATTGTCAAAGAGTGAATTAAGTTTACATCAGGCAGATTTCATACAAAACACAGTATATTTGATTTTATGCAGGTTTATTTTGCATCCTGGTAGAGAGCAAACCAGACTGAAATAGGCATACTATGAGCTATTAACACCAGTGTAGTTTCATATGGAAATATGCTAAACTACAAATACAAAATATGGCACTGCCGTATTATCAGTGGACCTACCATGCAAATACTTATAATGAGTTTATTTCAACAACCACAACAAGTACAATTACAATAGAAAAAAAAAGGTCAAATGCAAATTAGTTAAGAAATGTAAAATGGTAAGAAGAAGTGTGTCAATACAACACTTGCCCAAATTACAATGTATATAACTATAACCAGAAATCAATACAATTTGCAGCAATTAGGGCCCATGTCAGGTATTGTGATCAATGCCGGCTCATTGTAAAAATATCAGTAAAGTAAGTTTCCTGCATCAGACTGACTCATTGAGGGAAGAGGGAAGAGGGAAGAGAGAGAGAGAGAGAGAGAGAGAGAGAGAGAGAGAGAGAGAGAGAGAGAGAGAGAGAGGGATGAGAGAGGGATGAGAGAGAGGGTGGGGAGAGAGGGATCAGCCCACCTGCACCATGGCATTGGCTGCCCTCTGTTCCGCGTCCCTTATTCTACTCTCCATTCGCTTGATGTTCCGGTTGTACTCAATCAACAGCTGCTCCGCCTACAAAATGACTGCTCCTTTAACACCACAACAAACTGACTGCTCCCAACACGGCCACATCTATCAAATGCTAGCTAGGAAATAATGAACACTCCCGTTTTCTACTTGCAGGTCTACAAGAGACGCTCCCTACAACCGGAAGCCACCATGCCAGAAACAGCTTGTTTGATTATTGCACGTGCGCTCGAGTCGTTTGAGAATATACTAGGTCCTATCCCCATAATATAATAGGGATAGGACCTAGTATATTCTCAAACGACTCGAGCGCACGTGGATTATTGTATCATTTCATCAGGTTGACTATTAGTATTAAATACGTGATTAACTGCAAGAGAACGTTGTTCTTCTTTATAATCAAACAGGCCGAGAGAAACATGGGGAACAAGCCGAGACAGTACGGGACAGCCATTCGATTTCGATTGCAAAACTGGTAAATAGACAAATGTGCGCTGGCACCCATAATTTGGTAACATTGAAACCCTACGAACTCTGCCATTTAACTACAAACATGGTGACTGACGTTACGTGTCCATTCCCAGGATGCGACCACGTATCACGGAACGACGACGCCGCAATAGTAGTTGAGCTCCTAAAGATTCATGGGTTGACACACTTGATTCATGCCGCGGCGACACCTGGTGGGAAAATGGAAAAGCTCAAACGCCCTACCGTATAGTTAGCTGGTACGCCAGAAACCTGGGCATACTTTGAAACTAGATGGGGCGAATATCGGGACGGCACACATCTCCGAGGAGACGACATCGTTATTCAGCTATTGGAGTGTTGTGATGACGAATTGAGAAGGGACCTTACTCGTTCAAACGGAGGTTCCATGGTCGGAGGCACCGATGTAAACGTGTTAGCAGCGATAAAGGCACTCGCAGTGCGCAGTGAGAACATCATGGTGGCACGGTACATGCGCCAGGGACGCGAGGAACAAATTCGATCATTCTACGCCCGAATCAAGGGTCAAGCTGACACCTGTGATTACAGAATCAAGTGCACCAAAGCCGGGTGCGAGAGTAATATTGTATTCGCTGCATAATAGATAAATGTCTTAACAGTGTGAAATATAAGTATCACAGTGCAAACAGCACTCACTACACACAGGCTGTAAATAATAGCCTACATCATGTTTGATTACTAACACGGCTACAACAACCATCGTATTCATAAGTAGAAGATATACACGTTATTATAGGGTTGTTAACATTGTTGTCATCTTGGACGTGTGAAGAATTCTTTTCATTTATGATATTTGACGAAGGTCTAGACCATGTGGTTACAACATTCCTTTCATAATAATTATGCCTTCATGTGTAATTGCAACATTTATTTCAAAAGATTAATGTAAAAAAACTGATTTCACTAAGTTATACACACTGATCTATATTACATATATATATATATATATATATATATATATATATATATATATATATATAATATATATATATGCCTACAGATGACAAAGATCGGCAGGTTTGTGGTGGGCGATAATGGGGCACTCTCGTTATACAACTAGCATGTGCCATTCACAAGGATCATGTAAAGTTAACAAACTGTGTCAACAACAGGCAAGACACAAGACGTTAGTAAGGCAGCTGTTTTTACTTGTCTGATCAAAACAAGGAGTTAAATAATTCTTGGCCATTGTTGTCCGAGCGCCCCAGTCGGGGCAACCGGCAAAGCCGGCTGTGGTCCTGCTGACACCTAATTCAGGCTTAGCGCCAGACCTTAAAGGGGAAGTGAAACACAACTATAACATTTCATATACCTAAATGTACACTATATAAGTATACATTAATGGTGACAGAAGCATATTCACTTATCAGACAAACTGGAAAAAAATATTTTTTCAGTGCCTAAATCGTCGACATTGAACACTGCGTATCGCCATCTTTATTCCAAACCGAGTGGTTTGATTACCTCCTATCTAGCCCATGCAAAATGTTGGTTTTTTTTCGGTTTTCTTCGTTATTAGACATTTCTGCGCAAAAACAAAGATATGGTACCTTATTATACACGAAAGGGGTCCTATGTGTCAACAAATAATATTTATTTGCATTCGAAATAAAAAGGTGGAATTAAATGTCAACGATTTTTAACCAATGAAAATATTCCTTATTCCCGACAGCAGAATTGACAGACTTCAAGGGGCGGGGCTACCGAACGGCAGCTCAACCGGGACTATTTTTTACTTTTGTTTACAAATATGTCGGAAGTGTTTTGCATTACAGTCAGAGGAAACGCTAGTTGCTAGTGATCTTGGATAAATCACAGTAGAAATGGATCCGACAGAGGAAGCATCTGTAGCATAAGTGAGAGGTTGACACACGTGCTTCAACCAGCGTGCGAGCCGAGGTACGAGGCGTTAAACCCGGCCCGCCGAGACGGCGAGAGACTCAGTCTCAGAGGTTCACCATTTTTTATGGAATCGATGATCTTGGACTTTGGGATCAACGGTGCTGAAGTCTGAACAGTGTGAATAATTATGATGTTTGTGTGGATACTGCGTCCCAATGTCGACGGACATGTTGTTGAGAGATGGCTTGCCCGACCGTGCTGACAGATGCCTGCATGAGTCATGACTAACCACGAAAACTGTCGATGTTGGGAGTATCGGACTGCTGTCGATGTGCGATTTGCCTGGAGACTCGTTCGTTCGACCAATATAGCTAGTAGGTAAGTACTTACTAATACGTAGTTCAACATGTATCGAAAAATAATTTTACAATTCAAACCTAAATAGAGCAATTATACTTGTATGGCTACACATAATTAAATTTTAAAAAATCTATCTTCAAATTCGTAATGTAAATCTTTGTTACAAACTTACTTTTTGTTTTTTACCAGATGTTACATGATCATGATGATGTGTGCATCCTTTTAATATATAATTATTTAATTTCCAATTTAAAAGTGCTAATACAATTTGTTAAATTTATGTAAAATAATGTCATTTGGATATGTGTGCCGCTGTGCAATTTATAATAGTCTGAATAATAAATAGATTTGTAATAAGGTATTCAATTCAATGTGCAATTCACATGAGAATATTGAAGTGAAGTATTAATGTATTGTATTCAATGTATTGGATATGTGCGGGTGTGTACGTCATGACATATGTAGTCTTACAATCATAAAATTCATGTGTTTGCAAAATACTGTAACAAAATTACATAACAATCGTTTGTTTGTGAAATGCTGTGAGCATTTTATTACAGTATTTCATAAACAAATCAACCAAAGCGTTGACTTTGCAATGTGATATTGATGAATTACACAGTTTTGCCATTTACTAATTAATTATAAGATAATGATTGTTTACTATTACTATAAATCAATTGTCAGAATGTATCGGTTAGCTGCATATCATGACTGCACATGTTCAATGGGATGCTTCCAAGCGGCAGCAGACATGTTATGCCAGTCAGGGTGTTTTGCATGTGCAAAAAAGGGAAATTATTTGTTTCTTGTAAACAACAACACTTTCTCTGTTTCTCATTAGTGTCAGAACTGCTTGATTCATCATCAGTGATATCGCTGTCACCCGCTACGACATATTCTGCATAACTCTCTTCAGTCTTTTCCTTCTGACTGTTGCAGACAGAATGATCTGAAGATGGCGACAGTGACACTGGGACATCCGAAGTGTCATCCACATTGATAGGACTGCCATGGTCGAAGAAGGAATGCAGGACTGCGACAACAACTTCGCATACCCATGGTCATGATGAATATTCAATGGAACAACAATATCATCTATATTAATTACTGCATCGATAAAGTATCCCATTGGCGACATAATCACTGGCTCTGTTTGAGTTTGACACTATGAGTTAATGGCATTGCAATGTGACATCCATACTGCCATGAGGGACAATGTCATATGGTGCACTGAATCCTTTGAAAGTTGTGCTCTGTATTTGTGAATCCTCCATCTGAAAGAATGATACATATGTAAGATGGTATGTATCTTCTGTGATATACATATAAATAATATTGTTTTGTCATCTTTTGTTTTCTCGTTGCAATACCTACATCATAAAAAATTAAAACAGAATAAATCAACTTGTAATTGGCATTTCGGAAAGTGTCCAGGATATAATTTTGTGTAGATGCATCTGTGGATATTGTAACTGTGCATGAGAAATCTAAATTTGATTGAATTATTCCACAGGCCCTGTATGGTCCTCCAGGATCCCCCAAACTATTTTCCCACAAATGTTAAACAAATCTACTTTTGCATGGCTGTTGCATGTGGTGGAGCTGCTGTACAGAAGAAATCTGTATTTTATTGCATCATTCTAAGGGCCTCCAAAACAAAAAGTAATGCTGGTGATTTGGTTTTTGAGAAGGTCCCTTGAAATCACATCTCAAACCCCATATCAGTTTTGTGCATTGGGTATCTGCTTTGTGGCTTGTCTGCTACTGCTAGCCAGGATCACTGGTCAACTTGATCTCAATGGGACCAGTGGACAGTGGGCTGACCAGGGTGTTGTGTTTCAACCAGGGAACATTCATGCAATAAATAGAACATTGCCTTTTCAATGGTGCATTCTGTGCAGATTCCATTATGTGACTAACCTTCCTGGCATATTTTAATATGTATGTATTCCGAGTCATTCAGACATTCTTTTCACTCTTGCTGGGAAACACAAGACACTACTAAGATTGTGATCTTATTGCCTAATTTGCACTAGGCTGTTAATGGCAATTAGTAACAGCAGACCTCTGTTGTACTTTGATAATGATGATTACAACCCTTGCATGTAACAATGCAGGCTATGTGCTAATGTAAGGTTCCAAATGTTTTTCACCCATGTAACTATTAATTTTAATCATGGGATCAGTGATATTACTAGCTGCTGTCTGGCGACTATTCTGACCCCCAACTAAAAAAAGGTGTGCTTGTTTGTCACTTGGAAAGCAAAACTGCAGATTCTTAAAGGTGAGATCCACATTTGGGTGCATAATGTTTTGCGGGATAAAAACCGTCGTCTTTGATTATTTATAAATGTATTAATCTGTGATTTTTTAAATATCGGATACTAGTGATATTCTACGGATATTTTATGATGACACTCTTAATATGCCTAAATTAAAATACTAAATGTGTTCCCAAGTAATATTTCCAACTGACTTGTGTTATGATGGGTAGTGTCATTGGATAGACACATTAACATACATAATAGTGACATTATGTTAAGTGTGATTGATTCTGTAGCATGTTTTATTGTTGTTATACTCATTATTTTATAGAAGTTGTGAGTTGCACACATGTACAGATGTTACCAGAAATAAATACAATGATACCATAATCACAATGACAATAATATTTCATTAACCTGCATGGCTGCTGCTCGCGCCAATCTGGTGTCCAATAGCTTCTGCTTCTTGGCTGATTTTGCCAATGAGAAATCAGTAGAGCCAAAGGTGTATGCGGAAAAATCGATCACAGATGGAACCGCATCTTTGACCAAGAATGATGGTTTTTTTTTACCAAGTGTCCTTGTTCATCATAGGTGTCTTTTGTTTTGTAATCACCATCCACAAAATGATCACTGCAGACTCTCGCTGATTTAGCAGATGGGGGAGACGCCAACTTCAGTTTCTGCAGCCATCTTTTCTGTTGCGATTCATTTGTTGGAAGTCTATGGAAAGTTTTTTCCTTACACCTATAGTACCAGTTTGTACATCCTGGAGCCATGCAGTGCACTCCATGCTTTTTCTTTTCTTTATCTCCATTCTTGTCGGACATTTTCCCAGGTGATGCTGTTGCTTCAGTCATATTGAATCAATGAGTGGGACAGTGTATTCAGGCTAGATGCCCACATGGGGAAGAGGGGATTGTACTAGCCCTCCACCCCCACCCCCACCCCCCACAGTGGCATCCCCCATTGCCAGTGGTGGTAGTTGTGTAATCATGTAATTACAAGGTGATAAGGGTTTGTATGTGTGGATTTTAGACCCTATGGTTGTTGTGATACTTCTATAATTACATTATGAACACAATGTTATAGTCTTGCAAATTGTGTGTTGTATTTATTTTTCATGACTGAGATGCATAGTCACCACAGAGTTAGATGATTAATCTTTCCCTTATGGTTGAGGGTAGTGATCTGGACATTTTCCCCTGGGTTCCCAACACAGAGAGTGGTGTAGTGGCTGTAGCCTCCACATTAGTCATTAGGGGAAGGGTTGTGACCTGGAAATGAGTTTCACCTGAGGTCAATACCCCAGGTGGATTATCCGACAAAAAATAAATACGGTTATTTCCTGTGTAGCTGACACAAACAGGATCTGGCACCTTTCCACATGTGAGAATCTCAGTTATATAATATAGCTTAGATAATCGCCTATAGGAACATGCTCCAATGCCATTAATTTTTGGAAATTAACAGTTTTAAAACAGTACAGTCATGAATGACCAAACAATGTATGTTGGTTTAATTAAGCACCAAAACAATTTTTAATAATGTTACTAATATAACAAAAAAGTGACATTTTCATATTCATTGAAGAACTTATTGAAAATATTGCCAGTGAGCATTCTGGTAACAGAAAATGTTGAAAACACTGTTGAAAGCACTCATAATATGTCACTGTTTTGTGGTTTTGCCCTGCCAGCTTTAGTTATTCATTAGGGTGTACATACAATAAATAACAGTAAAAGAAATCACAGAAAAAAGTTATAGTTTTCCCTAGGAAAGTCACAGGAAATAAGGTCACAAAATAATGTTATTCAGACACTGTCTTGTTAATACAAAGGTTTGGTCTTGCATACACGAGCACCATAAAATCTTTTCAATCTTTGACAATAGAAGAAATAAGATAGCAAAATAATGTCATTGTGGCACAGATCGCTATAGACTGCCTTTTTTACACAATCGTAGCAATGATGACAGACCTAGCTAACAACCAAGTTGATTTGGGTTCTCCCTTTAACACCAGTATCACCATTCACCAGACTGCCCTGTCTTGCTGAGTGATGTTTGAACAACTCCCAAGGAGACCTACTTAATTATTTGGGATACCTGGCTTAGACAAAGGGCTTGCCTATCTGAGCCAGACCTTCTCTAACCCACAAAGGCAATTAGCAGGCTGGTGGTGTCCAGTTTTACTGCCCAGTACCCACAGTGCTAATCTGTGTAAATATTACTAAGCAAGGCCTGAATGAGCTTACATTGGCATTGCTGACTCTTAGCAGAAACTTTTCATTTCTTGATAACCATGTCCAATGTATTTACCATGACATTTGTTACAAGACATTGGCTGTAATATATTAATAAGTATTTAATAACAAAAGTAAAACAATTCTTGAGGGGTTTTAATACAAATGTTCCGTAATGGCTGGTGTCTATTTAATGTATAATATATTAATGAGTAATGAAAATGTCTGGCAGGATATTCAATTACCCAATGTGGTAAGCTGGGGTGCCATTTCCTTCCATCAAGCAAATATTTCTTATCACTTTGCACCACCACTGATCGAGGCACTGGCACAATAGCAGGCCTTAGCAGTTGCCATCTAGCAGGGCTGGTTACAACAGGGCAAGGGGCATGGAAGCCAAGATCAAAAGACAGGCAGGCCACAGCAAAAGAGGCCTGTTGTTGCTTATTGCAGCAAGGTCCAGAGGTCAGAGGTGACAACTGACTACCTGTTAGTAGTAAAGCGCTTTGGTCCTAACGACTGGACACTGAGCTATATAAAAACTTGCCTTTAGTGGATATTAGCTTAACTTGTATGATCAGTGTTGCCATGGTGAATGACTACAGTGGCTTCCAACATAATTATTTCAGTCTGACTGAAAAAAATTGGTTGATTGAATTTTAAGTAATTAAATGGTTACAAAAAGCAAGGTGAATATAAAATATAACTAGCCATATATTAATTTATATACCCAATTAAAAGTATTTTAATCAATAAAATAATGAAATTGAGTTAATAAAATTAATTAAGAAAATTCAATAAGGATCGATTCGTTATTTTTAATTATTCCATGTTATCTGTTCAATCTGTTATAGGCTGATTTTTGAATGAAAAATTATGCGGGGCGGGCTGCGGGCTGCGGGCTGCGGGCTATGAGTATGATGTGGCAATATTTGTGCCGTTTCGTTTCAATAAACATATATTTAACTGATTCTACATACTTAATACATTCCTGTCATGACTGATTGACTGTTGTTGACGAGTGTTGTTTTGCAAAACGTCTTACGTATGTAGCCGACATTTAAAAAATATTATTTTGAAAAAGGTTATTTCCCCCACCGGCGACTGCTTATGTCGATATAATATATACTCGTAGACGTAGGAACTCTAACTCTATCTACCAACCGTGGCACAATGCCGCTGGTTGCTAGGACTAGGTACAGCTTGCCGGCGAAGAAACGTCAACGACCGACTGTTCTAGACTAAATCTGTGGATTATATAAATTGCAAATGATATACAACTATCCACACATATATGTACTTTATTATGTTCACATTTCTCATTATATTTAAACTTCGCTAAGATCACATTCGTGTATTATGCAGACAGTGAAATACAACCGTGGGACTAAATTGTCGTCGTAACGATACATGACTGAACTCGTGAGTGCCGAGTCGCCTTGGTAACAACAAGCTGTCATTTCCTACGCGCCGAATCGCCTTCCAAATAAGGAAATCATGTCCGGTTTTCCTATCGAGTTCGACGAACTTTACTTCGTCGCTGCGTACTTATTTGCAAGCAAATCGACCAAACACGGACCTGTTGCTCTGATCGAAACTTATGTTTTGATGTTCAGTGTCTCTTTGTGTTCGTCACGTTTGCAATTAGGCTTGCATTCGGCGTTTGAAAGTGACCACCGCAGACTCTTGTCGAACTTGCCGCCGGCGGACACGCCAACTTCATCATGTTTAACCTGCTTTTTCTGCAGGAATCCTTTCGTGGAAGTATGTGAAAGTTGCTTGCTAACAATCATAATATATCTATTAGCCATACAGTGCATTAAATAGTTTAATTATGTTTGTTTTAATGCGTTTGGCCCGTTTCTGTGAGAGCTATGCTGCGTTGCCTATTGACTCGCGGCTTCCGCGATTGTAAACAACGCGGCAATCAAACCGGAAACGCCGCTCAGAAGCCCTAGGCAATATGGCAGCGCCCTGTGTTGAAAGTAGCTCAGTTTAAAAAATTATTAAAAATATACCGTGACGCTGTGCTTGTCAAATCATAGTGACAAGTGCTGTAAATTATATGTTCTTATGTATGGGCTGTGGTTGTTCAGCCGCTTCAGTCCCCCTTTAAGATTGCAATTGTCTCACCGAATGCATTACATAACAAAAAGAAATCCGGCTGTCCGGGACATTTAACACGTCTGTCTCTGCTTATCTGTTATTTCTATTTGTTGTTTGCTGTGACATTTAAAAATAAATCTACGCTGACGCCAAACAGTGCCGCACGTGCTTCTGACACAGATCATTCGCACGTATGTACGTATGTATGTATGTATGTATGTATGTATGTATGTATGTATGTATGTATGTATGTATGTATGTATGTATGTATGTATGTGTGTCTGTATGTATGTATGTATGTATGTATGTATGTACATGTGTGTGTGTGTGTCTGCGCGCGCGCGTGTGTGTGTGCGGGCGCGCACATGCATGCGTGCGTGTGCGTACGTGTGCATACGTATGAATATGCGTTTACATGTGTACGTGCATGCATGCGTGCTTGACTACTTGGGTACGTACCTGCGAATACAAAGCTGTATCTGATTGCAACTGAACACATTTATTTGCACAAAGACGTTTGGACTGTATTCACCTGACATACACGCCAATCGGTTCACCTGCACCAAACAACCCAAGGTTTCAGTGTGTCCCAGTGATAACTTATCAAACTCATCAACCTTTAATCAATGTTCTACACGTGTAATTGAGTGCAATGGCTAGAGCACATGTTTGTCGTCCAAACAAACAGTGTTCAAATACTATGTTACCGTTCGTCTCGGTGGTTTGAATTTGTGACAAACATTTCTCGTTTCTATTCTGTTAAATCTGGTAACATGTAGTCTTAATAAAATGAATGTTTCATGTTATATCGATCATTACATTTTTCCATGAGAAATTATTGATCACATTATTCAAGAGTACAATATTACAAGTAGGAACTAGTCTTTATATATATATATATATAGTTTATCCCTTAATCTGCAGCTGTAAGGGGGTGAGGTGGACAGGTATAAGGCAAGCAGATATGATGGGAAGTAGCCATAACGAGCCTAGTTTTAATGCATATTTATTTTAATTGTTAATTTAATCAGTAACTATAATGGGGGAGAAATGGGTAACTATAACGAGAAGCAGTTACAACGAGAAGTATATATAACAAGAAGTAGCGACAACGGACCAAGACCGTATAATTAAATTAATGTCACCACAGAAATAGCGCTGCCATTGTCCCACTGGTAGTTGACCTGACCGCCGCGTGTGACAAACTTGAATTGGTTCAAAGGTTTGGTTTCACAGTGACATGCTTGGGTGCACCAGGACGACAACAGCGATCTATGTGATTACCGCTGCACGATACACGTGTTGTGTTGGTGTCGGCACTGGGTCGAACGTCAAGTTGTTTACGGCTGACAGTTTTCA
>OZ024860.1:10469190-10471690 GCA_964017155.1 Oasisia sp. SBJ-2009
GTCAGCGTGCCTGTACTGCATTCTCTGTCCACACTGCAAATTCCGATTTCTTCGGTATGAGGATATTCCATGTGTCCTGTGTTCTGTCATTTCCCAGATCTACAACTTGATACCTGGACCCACATTGCATCACTAACGCAGTAACAACAATACACGTGGAGTTACTTGTAACTGGATCATATATGTGAAGGCCACGAGATTA
Organism: Oasisia sp. SBJ-2009; assembly: GCA_964017155.1. Lineage (NCBI taxonomy): Eukaryota > Metazoa > Annelida > Polychaeta > Sabellida > Siboglinidae > Oasisia > Oasisia sp. SBJ-2009. The sequence goes on from OZ024860.1 coordinate 10,469,393, forward strand.
TATCTGATAGTCAGACAATACACTAAGAAAATGGTGGAGTTGAACTATTCATATAAAACGGTATCTATATGTAAGTCACTTACCCACTACCGCAAATCTATGCAACACGTATATACCTAATAGGTAGCATGCGCACTTATGTGTTTGTGATATGATATCATACAATTAGATTATTAATCAACGTACTTATTTAGCATGTTGCGTACCACGAAAAGCTAAGGCACCACATCGGTGTGTTAACGGACTCACCTGCAACAAACGACTGATATACTATATTACATTGCAATTTAGCAACAACATACATCAAACCGCGATAGCACCTAACCGATTTTCATTTGTGTTACATCACACCTCAACACTTTTTGGGGGGCAATAGAAAAGCCTTACCTTGTGACAATATTAGATCAGTTAATCACATCCGTCATTTCTTGGTTCATTCTGAAACTTGATTAACAGTTAGTGTTAATTATATCACAACAATATACTGTTAAATGTAAAACTATTGTCACGTGATGTCCAGGTGTGGATGGACGTTGTCTGTTGGTGATGGCAGTGGTCTGTCTCCCTCCTACTAGGATGACGTATGCAGACTGCGTTGCTTGTCATACGTTGTCTCCAATGTGCAGCCAGTCATAGATGACAAAGTTCACAGGGCTAACAACAATATCACAACGCATACAACTATTGCAGCGCATCGTAATGCAAAGCAGCGCAGCGCAATTTCATATATATATATATATATATATATATATATATATGAAATATATATATATATATATATATATATATGAAATATATATATATATATATGAAATATATATATATATATATATATATATATATATATATATATATATATATATATATATATATATATATGAAATATATATATATATATATATATATATATATATATATCAACATTCAAATAAATGAACGCCTGCCATCAACTATAGTGCTTCAAATGAAAACTAACCAACACACGAACGCAAAATAGTAATATAAACAATAAACAAATTGCGATAAAGCATAACACATTTTACAACACAACAATTGTGTGTGATTGTAGCACATTCCACTCATATATACCAGATCCGTGCAGTATTACAATTCCGTAGAAGTCGTCTTCGCTGCTATAATTGCCCATGTTGTAAACGGCGCGACTTCCTCCTTCCAGTGGAACTGAGTAAACGCTGTAATTAAAACAAAAATATTTATTGGCATAAACAACAACTGATTTCATCTGGCAATATGTTTTTTGTGAATGTACAACATGCGCCTCGGGGTGGTGCACTTTGTCAGATTAAGTTTTTATTGATACTATCTGTAGAGCAGGGTATCTTTTATCAGGCATCTGCCTGTGTTTGATTGGAGAGGTCGAATCTTGTGAGAAACATAGTATGAACCAATAAATGCTACTTAATTGAAAATGAAAATATGTCTTCATTCAGAAGTTGTTAGATGGACTGGATGTCGCCTGTACGCATGCTACCCAGGTTAAAGCTGAACCCATGTAGCATATGCCCTCTCATGCCACATTCAGTACAACAGTCACATCGCTATTAGGATCACATTTCCCTGTCAAAAATGACCGTTATGCAGAATTTCCATTGTAGTAGTAAAACAAGCAAGTGCAGCAGCAAAGTGCATTACCCATCTTCTTTTGTGTAGTAAGCCACGCCATCTTGAATTGCTAGACCTTTAACCCTGCCATCTGTGCGGAGGACCAATCGTCTGTCGCCGCCCGAGTAGTCGGAACATTCTATTTGACGGTTGTCTGTAAAATATATAGGTAATAGACAAAATGTGCCATTTAGGTTATATTTGCTGTGTATTAAGCTGAAACTAAAAGATGCTGTATAGCGGAGCAAGAGACGTAGCCATCTTGATCATAAGGCATTGACGGGTCGACTGCATGTAGTAGGCTTATTGGAAAATAATTAAGAGATACTTACTGTGATCAGCCCAACACACTGTGTCGTTGCTTAAATCGATGTCTATTCCGTAGATGTCAGTCAGACCTGTTGACACAATCGGTGTTACATCAGTTCCATCTAGGTTGGCCTTGTAAATTATATGTTGATGTGTCGCGTAAAACAGCAATCTAAAACAAACAAAAAATATAATTAATACCAGCAATCATGTTTTATGGTAATACATGTATCACAGGGGTATACTTAGGTTAACAACTCCAAATTTGAACTTCCTAAATATATCATGTATATCATACGGTATATGTATTCAGCACAACAAACTTCACTTAATTTAGAGATACCAAAAATATGAGCTGTGATGTAG
>OZ024860.1:10476690-10514190 GCA_964017155.1 Oasisia sp. SBJ-2009
AATAAATAAATAATCAAGCTAGAGGGAATATTTATTAACAACTCTGCAATGTTTATTATAAACGAAAAAGAACTAATCAATCCGACAACTCTACTTACCTGCGGTGTAGGTGTCCGTAATGTTGGAGCCATCGAGAGTCGTCCGTCTCACCGCTTTACGACTTGTGTTACCCCAGTACATAAAGGCATGAACTTCGTCCACCGTTAGGGTTCTAATGTTAACTACAACCAAATATAATTTCGTAAATGGCAGTTCATATATGACACATGTTCAACAATGTCAGGCCCAGATCAGTTTAGAGTAAGTCATTTTTGTTCATAACAAACCAATCAACAACATAGCTGTGTACTGGGCAGGAATAGGTATATACATTAAAAGAAATGAGTGAATAATTCGGTTTATACTGTTTATTTATATTTATATTAATAAGTAAATACTACGTTCAAGTTGAAATGTGGAAAGTGTATGTGTTGGTTATTTTTGAAACAGAAGTAAGAAAATATATGTATCTAATATTTTTACATTTACCTATGATGTTCACTTTTATTGGACAATCCAAATGTGCAATAAACGTCCTATAATTAGCTCTACTCAAAGAAATCCGAACATTATATTATGTAAATGTCTGATAATCTGGAACGTAATTTTTAATTTAATATATTTATGATAAAGTTATCTTTTCAATAATATGGTTCTTTCGAGTATGACAAGTCTACTCATTTTAGTCGTTATTATCTCAAATTTAAAACAAAAATAATTACGTATTTACTCATATGGCTCATTCACAATAATAATAATGCAACAAGAATAAAACACCACACAAAACATGTTGACAACTCACGCATTATTTTCGATTACGAGTTTGCTTAATCCCTTGGTTTTGTCGGGCCACTGAGCTTGATCTTCGAGGATATTGGCGCAAAAGAAGTGATTATGATTAAAAACAAATATGATTTTGCGAATACAAATTAATACCTTCTGTGTTCCGCATAACAAATATGCAGATAAAATAAATTATTTACACATGTATTGTGATTGTGGTTTTGCTTACGTTTGCCGACAGTGTTGACAATTTGTCTTGGTACTTCATAAGTCCCGGAAGACGTCATTTCCATCACAAGTATCTTACTGGTTTGAGCAACAAATAGAGTTCCGCGTCTGAGATTTCCGGCAGCTGATTCAGAAAGAAAGGATATTGTTTACTAGTGCTGTTTATAATAATAATAATAAGAAGAAGAAGACAAATATCGATAAACAACGGTTTGGTAATGAATGCTACGCTGATTCAGAAAGAAACAACATTGTTTACTTGTGCCGTTTATAATAATAATATCGATAAACAACGGTTTGGTAATTGTATGCATTGGTTTGAAAATCTAACTGGTGAGGTGTAGGCTGAAAAGGGAGCAGATGCCCAGAAAGTGGAGAGAAAAAGGAGGCGATGAAGACGGAGAATGTGATGGGAGGACTGTGTTAAGAGATATCTGGAAAGAGTGAGAAGATAATGGAGAACAACAGCAGAAGATAGAAGGAGTTGAAGACTGGTGATAGAAAACGCAGTGAGAGAAAAGTGAGGAGAGGAAAGAAAAGACGACGAAAAGATAGCGGTGGCGCCAACCTCGCCCCTGGCGGCGGGGATGATAACAGGAGAACAGATTAGTTTGAAAATATAATAAAAGGCAGTGTTTACCAACTGCGTTACACATATTACACATATGCCTGAGGCTAATCTTGCACTGACACCTGGGCCAGAGTCAAGTACTTATTCATGGCCAATAGTATTAGCCCAAAAATAACAAGTGTGTTTAACACAAAAACCTTATAAGTACTTAGGCACAAGAACATTGTGTGTTTCAAATTGCGCCAACGTGTCACGAGTGTACGTATATGTCAGTCGTAGGCAGGGTCCGTCAACTAGAAATGTACTAAAATCTTCTTTTAATCTCCTAAATATTTTCTAATGCTACTGTTCCTGTAAATTAAGTCCACCAACAAATTACACACGCACGTTATATAATTAAGACCACGCGAGCACGCATTCATTCACTTGGCCACTCGTGCACGCCAGCATGTACACCTGCACACACACCCACACACACACCCACACACACACGCACACACGTCCCCACACACAAACACACACCCACACACACACACACACACACACACACACACACTCACACACTCACACACTCACACACTCACACACTCACACACTCACACACTCACACTCAGACACACTCACACACCACACACACACACACACACACACACACACACACACACACACACACACACACACACACACACACACACACACACACACACACACACACACACACACACACACCACAGACTCACTGCTGTTATTGTGCCACAATGAACGAATGCGTGCATTTAAATAATAAATAATTGTTTACACAACATTAACCAAAAACATGCGGAATGTTGTTCAATTATAGTATGGATCCGATATCTACTTCTCACATTACGCCAGTTAGTCAGGATGCCAAACATGATTTTCAAGGTGAACCCTGACTTGGCTGATATAGTTTTTTTCTCGACTGATTCTGGTGCCCAAGATACCCTAGAAACTTAAAATGCCTGATACAATTTTTGTATCCTTGAGCAATTTTCATAATTCAAGATGGCCGCCAAGATGGCCGCCGATAGTGTATGTCCACCAGAATGACCCAAGAACGCTAACACTTTGCACGATATTGATGAACTTTGGGTCCTTTTGTAGGGTTTCGATGATGCCCAATCCAATGAGCATGGACCCAATGACCTCAAATGTTAATATCAAGGTCATTGGCAAGGTTGTAGGTGTTTATAACCCACATGTTTTGTAAAATTTGCATTCACGATTCTGGCAATGACATTTTGGTTCATGCTGTGATTTGGGATGATATGACATATGTTTAGAATGCTAAACAGATGCTACAAGATGATTTTGAGGTAAATACTCGCATCAGGGCAACGTCGAGAGCATTTATAACCTGATAACATTCCCCATATTTCCGCTGTGGCACATTCACGAACAATCCAAATAGTCAGGCTGTCTGGTCATTATAGGTTGACTTGGTTGATATAGTTTTTTCTCGATTGATTCTGACAGCCAATATACTCTATAAACAGAAAATGCCTGATACATTTTTTGTATCCTTGAGCAATTTTCATAATTCAAGAGGGCCGCCGATAACATGTGTTTACCGGAATCACCATAGAACGCTAACCATTTGCACGATTTTGATTAACTTGGGGTCCATTAGTAGGTTTTCGATGATGCTCGATTCATTGAGCATGGTCCCTTTGACCTCAAAGGTTCATGTCAAGGTCATATGGCAAGATCATGGGCATTTTGGCTCAAAGGTGCAACAAAATATTTTTAATATTTTGATACACTGTCTAATTTTCAACATTCTCATTTCACGTGTAGATCTAATGGCAGAATATTGTATCTTCAAGTGTGTGCATGGGAAGTGTCCGCTGAAACAGAAACTTTCCCGAAGTCAGCCTGATGGAGCGAGACTGCGCAACATCATTGATGCCAGGATTCAGTATGGTGACTCTTTGCATGTTGACTTGCAGGAGCAACTGGACGCCAACGAAAATCTGCAAATGAGTTATCACAGGTCTTGCATCACCTGGTATCTAACACATGCACCAGAATCTGAAACGGGTGAAAGATGTTCCTCGGTGAAACGTAAGAGACGTTCAGCCATTCCTCTCTTCAAATTTAGGGAGCACTGCATCTATTGAGGTGAAACATGTGCTATAGATAAAGCATGCAAGAATCCCAACCGATGGGTGCCTGCCTATCTGGTGACCGAGGTGGACACAAAGGAAGTGGATGAAAGGGGCAAACATGTAACGAGCAAGGACAGAATCGTAAAGCATGTTTATGTTATAAGAACATAACAATGTGCCGTCTTCTCTAAGTACAGCCTGTGTGGTTGTTTGTTTCTTTCAGAGAAACCCTGGTGGTGAAGATGACGTTTCCTAAGCTGTAGTCATCAGCAGCAAAATAATGAGCAGCTGATGTGACAGCTGAACGTCCTGCTGCGGGAAATTACCAAAGAAGAAGAGGTCATATTATGTCCAAAAGAAGCTAATTGTCTTGACGATAAAGACGAAGAGGCTGCAAATACGTGCATGGGTTTAGCAGAAACATTTAAGCCAGACTAACCAAAATGAAAAAAGACTATTCAGGAAAAGCAAGAGCTGATATGACAAACATTAACACGATTTTGTCGACGCCGGTGCGCCGTGCTGGCATAATATTGAGGAAGGACGAATTGAATCCTTCGCGAAACAAAGAAGTACTTATCGCAGCCCATGAATCACTGGTAATGGAAATGCAAGAAATGTCAGTCAGTAAAAGGCGGTCACTCTTCACTGGACGTCACTTAAAGAGAATTAGGACAGGAAGCATGGTCGCGAGGAGGTTGCATCTAGACCGACGATATATTCCCCTCAAAATACCTTAACATTGCTACGTTCATACCATATAATATTTAAATTCATTTATACATTAGTGGACCATGAAAATGTCATAATATAAATATATATATATATAATATATATATATATATATATATATATATATATATATATATATATATATATATATATATATATATTTATATGTATATGTATATGTATATATATATATATATATATATATATATATATATATATATATATATATATTATATTTATATTATGACATTTTCATATATATATATATATATATATATATATATATATATATATGACGCTGGACATACAACTAAAACGCAAAACCATATTTTTAAATATAAACGTGTTATAGTTTCGTTATATGTAGGTCTAAACCTATAGTTTCTTTGGCATATCATTTGATTTAGATGTAGGAAAAGCACACACGTATAGGTATCATACAGAGTTAATAGTACATTTATGTAATTGATCCTTATAAACCGATGACGCTGGATAAGCAAAAACTGGTCACATTTTTTACCAAAGAACATCTATAAGTATCATAGTTCGTTTGCAAATAGGTACAAATTCGGCCGCTAGTCCCGACATACTGCGTCGCCCACGTAGTGATTGTGCAACGCGGCTAGTGCGTGGTCTGCTCTAGCTGCCGGTTAATTGCACAATCGACCTTTAAATGTTAATCATCCAAGCGAGGCAATGCACTACAAAGCACCCGTCGTGTGTATACCATCACAAACGGTAGCTGCTACAACTCTGCAGTATTCTGCCCACTACATTAAATCTGTGGACACCTTTAGTATTTAACTGTCAGCTACACGCACACTGATTTAGAATATCATCGTAGATGAACACTAGTAACTTCTCTTGTGACTTATTTTAGTGATCCAGTGAACGTATTTATATTAATAATATATTAGGACTATTTATTTACACGATTTGTACACTGATAAATTGTAATATTTAATGTGTGCAAGTATGTTATATTGCAATGTTTGCGTTTAAAAATAAAATATACGTATTGCATTGTGCAAAATTTAATTAATTTACTATTTTTACTATTTTTACTACAGTTAGTTGGAGTGATCGTTTTATAGGGCGTGCAAGTGGGTCACGATACGTGGCGTGACTCCGCGCGATTGGAGCTTATTGGGGTCTAAGCGAGACAACTGGGGACTGGTCACAAGAATAATACACAATAAAATATTTTACCGGATTTGCATTTTACATTGCTGTACGTTGTGGTTTCGATAAGCACTTATACCTGACAAGTTGTCTAAATGCGCATAATCATAACACATGTGTACGTTTGCCCCAAACAGGTTGTACTACGCGAAAAATGGCACTTTTCATTATTAGTCGAGATCGCCAAACGCAAGGACTTGTCGCTGCTGCCATGGCAACCACCATTATAATCGATTAAAATTCATGATTTCTGTGATCATTGTCACCGACAAAGTGTTTCACTCTTCTGCTTGTAATAATCCTTCGGACAGTATAACTGAAATAGTTAGACTGGAACAGTTCGATTATTACAACCAAAAACAAAACGAAGTCCTATACGTTAACATGGAGAATATGGACCTCCTGCGCCCAACTGCCCCCAGCCTCGTTTTCGCGCGCGAGACTTACACGCCCTATTGCTGCAAGTTTAGGTTAATGGTCACTAACGAACAAATATGGATATATAAAAAATAAATATACTATTGTTATTGCTAAGTTAAGTCACAGTATATCTACACATTGATACATCACACGCACGCACGCACGCACGCACGCACGCACGCACGCACGCACGCACGCACGCACGCACGCACACACACACACACACACACACACACACACACACACACACACACACATATATATATATATATATATATATATATATATATATATATATATATATATATATATATATATTATCCATACATACTTCGGAGAGAAACTTGTAACTCGCTAAACTATATACGCTACGTGTGTAGGAAAATGAGCGTATACAATATACCTGCCAATGTTATTATTAACACCCTTGTCATTGAACAAAAATCCATGAATATGTATTTATATATGTAAACCATCCCCCTCCCCTGGTGGGGTCTGCGCTGGCTGCCGGTTAATTGCACAATCGCCCTTTAAATGTTAATCATCCATGCAAGGCAAAGCACTACAAAGCACCCGTCACCACAAAGTGCTAAATCACTGCGCGGCAAAACTGGTCACAGTTCGTTCGCGGTGGCTGCTACAACTCTGCAATATTCTGCCTCGTTATATTAAATCTTCGAATACCTTTAGCGTTTTTAACTGTTAGCTACACGCACATTCATTTAGAATATCATCGTAGATGAACACCAGTGGCTTCTATTGTGACTTATCTCAATGATCCCGTGAACATATTTATATTAGTAATATATTAGGACTATTTATTTACACAATTTGTACACTGATATATTGTAATATTTTATGTGTGCAATTATGTTATATTGCAATGTTTGCGTTTAACAATAAAGCATTTGTGTGGCATTGTGCGTAATTTAATTAATTTACTATTGTTTACTACTAAACTACTAACGAACAAATATGGATCTAGCTATATATAAAAAGTAAATATAATTTATTATTACTAAGTTAAATCACAGTGTATCTACACATTGATATCACTTGATAGGTCACGTTATTCTAAACAGTGTCATCTTTGCAATAGACAAATGGCTAAAGCCAAATCTGAATATTTCACTAACATGGTTTCAAGTAACTCTGAAAATTATCACCAGTTATGGAGTTGCATTAATAAAATCCTACACAGACGGGCTGCCCCTTCTCTGCCAAAACATAATTCATTATGTTCTCTATGTGATCTATTTTCAAGTTATTTTAAGGATAAAATTACCCGTATATAGTCTTCCTTTCCTGTTCATATGTTAAACAAAGTAGAAGTTCAGCCTCCACCGATAAGTTCTCTACTTTCTTCTTTTACTCCAGCTACTGCTGAGGAAGTAAGGCAAATTATTATGTCTTCTCCAAATAAATTTTGTGATCTAGATCCAATGCCAACTGTATTGTTGAAAGCATGCATTGACACCTTACTTGGTACTATAACAAATATTGTAAATGTGTCACTGAGGACAGGTATTTTTCCTGATGATTTTAAACAGGCGCATGTAAATCCACTACTTAAAAAGACAACTTTGTCGAAAGATAACTTGACAAATTATAGACCTGTTTCTAATTTGAGTTTCATATCTAAAATTCTTGAAAAGGTTGTAGCAAAACGCCTTGGATCTCACATTACTTCAAATAATTTGTCAACTGTATTCCAATCTGCATATAAGAAACTTCATTCTACAGAGACTGCTCTCTTAAAAGTGCATAACGACATCACTCTAAATATGGACAATGGTAGAGTTACTGCACTCACCTTACTTGATTTGTCAGCTGCTTTTGATACGATTAATCATTCTATTCTAATGGATCGTTTGTCTGTGTGGTATGGTGTGTCTGGTATAGCATTAAGCTGGTTTAGATCATATCTGAGTGGTAGACACCAGAGAGTTAAGATTGGGGATTGTTTTTCGTCACCACTTAATATTTCGTGTGGTGTTCCTCAGGGGTCAGTTTTGGGACCATGACTTTTTACACTGTATACTACTCCATTGAGTCTAGTGATTAATAGGCATCATTTGAGCCATCATCTTTATGCAGATGATACTCAAATTTATATATCATTATCCACTTCAGATGCAAGTAGTTCTTTACAGCAGCTTAGAACTTGTATTGATGACATTTTTTGCTGGATGACTGAGAGTAGATTGAAGCTGAATGCTGATAAAACTGAGTTTCTTATTATTGGTACACACCGGCAGCGTGACAAAATTAAGACTCTTTTTCCTATACCCTTACTTAATCAGCATGTTATGCCTGCAGTTTCGACTAGGAATTTGGGAGTAATTTTTGATGATAAATTAAATTTTAGAGAACACATTTCTCAAATTTGTCGAACATGTTTTTACCACATTCGTGATTTGCGGCGTATTCGTCGATGTTTGCCTGTTTCTGTTGCAAAGACTATTGCAACTGCATTAGCTACTAGTAGATTAGACTATTGTAACTCACTTTTTCATAATATTGCTATTAAGGATATCACAAAACTACAACGTGTTCAAAATTGCTAAGCAATTGACTAGGTCTCCACGCTTTACTCCTTCTAAGCCGCTTCTAAAGTCTCTGCATTGGCTGCCTGTCCAATATCGTATAATGTTTAAGATGTGTACCATTACTTACCAGGCACTTTCTTCTAAGCAGCCATCGTATTTACATACTTTACTTACTCCTATAAGAAAACCTATTCAACTTCGGTCATCTACTTCTGATTTACTCTTTGTACCAAAGGTCAATACTAATATGGGGACCAGGGCTTTTGCTGTGGGTGCGCCTACTCTATGGAATATGCTTCCTTCTAGCGTGAAATCAGTTGAAAATACTGCTAAATTCCGTCGTCATTTAAAAACATATCTGTACAATCTGGCCTATCCACCATAGCTCCCTGGCGCATCAATCAATCTGATGACAACTTGATTTGTTTACCGACTATGAGATCGATTAATCCTTTTTGTTTTGATGCGCCTCTGAGCTTGGTTTCTAAGGATATAGGCGCAATAGAAGTTAACTAATTATTATTATTATTATATGTACTGTACGGTAAATTCAATCCTAACAGAAAACAACTCTTCTGATGTCGAAGTGATATTACACACATGTGGATATATGAATTTATTTTCTTTTACCACATGTTAGCTCATAAGCACAAACGTATATATTCTTACATATATCCAAGCACATTATTAGATACATACCATCGGTATCGGCACACAGTGAACGTTACTTTGTACGGCTTAGACCCGCCTCGTCAGATCACGTACAAGCGTACATAAGAAATGTATAGTTTCGTGGCGAATGGCTAAATGAATACAGCTTTGGAATATCGAATGAGACTCGAATCCTGGACTGTGGTGTCGATCTTTAGGAACCTTCGTTCACGTAACATTAATCCAGTTCACTCAGCTGTATGAATGTGTACCTGGCTAAAGATAATGATGACTATTTGCGTCGCGCATTAATGGCAGTATGGCAGGAAGCTTGCCTGAGACGTCGAGTTGGTGCTCGACTGAACAGGTCTAACAGGAAATAAAGTGTAATGTGCCTTGACCAGTCCTAACGATTGGATACTTCACATAGTATGTTCATGACCCCAACCGATGCAAGTGAGACCATGCAAATAATAAAGTCACTTCATCCTAAGAAAAGTATAATTTGAGTTCGCTTGTTATAAAGTTATTTGTTGAGCAAATAGCTATGCCTTTACCTATTTTAATAAACATGTCAATGTCTGAGGTAATAGTACCAGATGAATTGAAAATTGCCAAAATTATACCTGTCCATAGGTCAAACGCTAAAGACGATATTTCCAATTACAGACCAATATCATTGTTACCTTCAATTTCTAAAATACTGGGAAAAGTTGTATATAAAAGGACATTTCATTTCATTCAAACTAATACAATATTAAATAATAACCAATATGGTTTTCGTGAAAAACATTCAACTGTAAATGCTATAACCGCAGTAACTGGTGATATTATAAAAGCTTTGGAATAAAATGCTCGGTCCTTATTGTTTTCTTTTATTTAAGTAAAGCATTCGATACAATTGATCACCAAATTTAATTACATAAACTTGAATTTTATGGAATAAGAGGTACTCCTCTCAAATGGTTTTAAACTTATCTGTCATATCGGAAACAATATGTTAAATCATAATAATAGTGATTCGCTTCAACGGGACATCACATACGGCGTTCCGCAAGGGTCTATACTTGGTCCGCTCCTGTTAATTATATACATAAATGATCTCCCGTTTTGTGTGAAGCATTGTAAAACTATACTATTTGCTGGTGACACTACTATATACAAGACTGGAAAAGAAGTAATAATATATCCGAAGACATGAACAAGGAACTTCAAGTATTAGTTGACTGGTTTCGTGCAAATAAATTATCTCTAAATATTTCCAAAACGAAATGCATGTTATTCTGTAGATCCCCTCCTCCTGAGAATGAAGAACTTACTTAAACATTGTATAATACAATTTTCCAGCGTATGAACTGTTTACAATTTCTAGGTCTTCATATTGATGAAAAACGTGATTGGCACGAACACATAAACAAATGCAAAAATAAATTAAGCAGTGCTTTATATTTAATTAATAAAGTTAACAGCTACCTTCCTGTGTCCGCACTTAAGACAATTTATTACACTTTAGTTTACCATTACTTGACGTATGGAATCATCTTGTGGGGGTCTACATACAAAAAGTACTTGACAAAATTATTTATTATCCAAACAAAAATAGTTCGATCCATACTCAAAAGAAACTCTGAGGAACTTTCTCACCCCCTCTTTACGTGCTTAAAATTAATTAAATTGAATGATGTATACGAACTGGAAATTGGAAAATATATGTATAATTATGTTCACAGGAGTCTACCTCATTATTTATCCAATACCTTTGCATTTACCCATGATATACACTTTCACGAAACTAGACAAACTTCACACATACGTACTTTTACTTCTCTAACAGTAAAATCTTCTAACAGCTTTTTTTATGTAAAGGTCCATTGATATGGAACATAATTCCGTTTACCATCCAGCAAAAACAAAATACATAAAACGTTTTGCAGTATCACTAAAAGCAATTGTTGTAAAAGGGTATGAAGAGCTAGCTGAAGCTTATTAAATAAAAAATACCTGTTCATATACGTATGTAATTATATCCTTGTCATTGTCGTTAGTTGGTATTACTCCACGTTTGCTATACATGTTAATTGAACATTTATTATTGTTATACCTCACTGTAATACACTCAATGGTAAGCGCGAATGACGCAAATCACCGTAATACACTGATGAATGAGCCGAGAGGGGCACAATAGGCCGAGAGGTGCACAATAGCCTGAGAGGGGCACAATATCCCAATTGTTCACCGCAGCGGCGGCGCTGCGGTCGTTACATCGGCCCACTCGCTGGGCGGCGCTGCGTATCAGAACTGTCAAGTGGGTCAACATGGCGGACGTTGAAAGCGACGATCCCACAAGAAAACGGCGATTTGCCGACATCGGCGATGAGGCTCTTTGAAAAGTTGCACTAGATAAGTCCTTTTAACATTAGAATTCCATGTTCTGAGTTGAAACTGTTGAAGTTTACAAATATTAAACTGGTGGTACTGGTACCATAATTTACGTGTTGCTGTTACTTAATGACAGTTTGGTATAACAAAACAATTATTGTCCCTCCGTTCGGGTGACACCAGGATTGCAACACCCTCGGAAGTGTTGTTGCCCTCGGGCTTCGCCCTCGGGCAACAACACTTCCTCGGGTGTTGCAATTCCTGGTGTCACCCTCACTCCAGGACAACAATTGTATATTGTTATACCTCACTGTAATACACTCAATGGTAAGCGCGAATGACGCAAATCACCGTAATACACTGATGAATGAGCCGAGAGGGGCACAATAGGCCGAGAGGTGCACAATAGCCTGAGAGGGGCACAATATCCCAATTGTTCACCGCAGCGGCGGCGCTGCGGTCGTTACATCGGCCCACTCGCTGGGCGGCGCTGCGTATCAGAACTGTCAAGTGGGTCAACATTTAATTTAATCACACGTCAAGAGATTGGCTACCATATGATGTGGTAAATTTAAATTGTACAATTTTATTGTAAATTTAATGTTGCAGTTCCCATGTATTCTGGTTATATTTATGTGATAAGAGGCTCTTTGAAAAGTTGCACTAGATAAGTCCTTTTAACATTAGAATTCCATGTTCTGAGTGGAAACTGTTGAAGTTTACAAATATTAAACTGGTGGTACTGGTACCATAATTTACGTGTTGCTGTTACTTAATGACAGTTTGGTATAACAAAACAATTATTGTCCCTCCGTTCGGGTGACACCAGGATTGCCACACTCTCGGAAGTGTTGTTGCCCTCGGGCTACGCCCTCGGGCAACAACACTTCCTCGGGTGTTGCAATTCCTGGTGTCACCCTCACTCCAGGACAACAATTGTATATTGAATATTATTGTTACGTTTACATACCTGGTCAGGTATAAAAACCATAAGTATGTGTTACACGTGAAATTACTATTATAACATTATTGTCTATACAGCTATGGTTGGGTTAGCAGCGTACATTATATAATTAATTGTGACATTTTTAGTTTAAACATACTGTTTACATATGTGCTTTATATGTTTCAAAAAATAAACATTCATTCGTTCACGAATGAAATTCGCTCTGCACATTGATGTTGACGAAAGCTAACGTCTTCTTGTTTACTCATACTAATTCTCAAGAAGTATGACTGTTGTTAAAAAGGCCAAGTAAGGGACACGAAAGCCCTCCCAAATACGAAATGCAACTTGGCAGTCCTGAGCAATTTATGATGTTCGCTGTAAGTTTGATAGTTGGACACAGGTCGTAGTCATATTTCACTTACAATCGATGCATCACAAATCGCTGACAGTTTTAACGTTCACATTGTGTAAATATATAACTACTTACCTTGTGATTTGAGAGCACAGAAGCAGACCAATACCATGGTCAGGTATATGAGCAATCTCAAGGCAGAAACAAACGACTTCAGCCGGGTCATCTTGTAGAAACGTCGGGTCAACATCGCCGTTATGTTTGTCTCGTAGGACAACTCCTAATGCGTCGGATGAATATCGCTCAGCGATATGTCAATCGACTAACGAGTCCCATGTACGGGGGACAATTGTTATAGGCTGGTAGTCTGCTTAACTGTATTGATGACGGTTCCGTACAGTGTGGCCAATGGGTGGATGACACGTGGGTTGTATCTCTCACAAAATAACACACAATTTATTAGTAACAATACACGCGTCGCAAAAAGGTTCACTTGCCTAATGAATAGCTGTGCGCGTAGTGAAACTTTAATGTTGTAATAGTTCAGCGGTTGGATCTTCAACTGATTTGAATACCATCCAAATGTCAGCTTTTAGACCTTTTGGAAATCAATTTCGTTAAACACCCCATGACCTTTGTAGCCAAGAACGGACGACGATGACCCTCTCAAAATATCATTGCGACCCAAATTTCGGTCTCGAATCCTCCGTTAAGTTCTGCTAGTCATAATTTTGTTACATGCCAACAAATAATGTGTTGACATAACAAATTGTTGTCGATGCCCAATTATTGTGCATCGACAACAACTTGTCGCATGCGTGTGTGCGTATATAGGCGATACTTAAAGGAACGCAAAACCGAAAAGTTACATGCTATGCACGTGAAAGAGTAAATAAAAACAAACTATTTTGAACGGTAATCACATTTTTAATGTCAATGGTTTATTAGTAAAAAAAATCTGAACACCTTTTCTATCAAAGTTTGTAAGTTGCGCCATTTTGACTGATGTGTGACGTCAATAATGCTCGCAGTCTGGCAATTCTGTATTTAAAAATAATCGCTAGGTGGCGCTGTGTACATCCGATTCGTGTAGGCGAACCGACCTGATTTTCGTTCAGAAATAGCTGAATTTCGATTGCAACGATAAGGGCCAACATTTTCAAGATAGAACTGAACGCGCTGGTAAACCTGGTAAAGAAGACCCGCCGGAAGCCGAAATGCAGAGGCGAGTAACAAGCCGAGGCGACATTGAGTGATCGACAAGTGGTCGAAACTCGCCGAAACTTCGAAAGGCGAATGTATGCTGTTACTGTGGATACCCGTTACTGTAACTGTATTGTTAGGAGGAAGACTCAAAAATCTGTCGGTGAAGGTAAGCATTTATGTGTCTAATATGAGAAATGTTGCCCTAAATGTTCATTATGAAATCTGGGCTGGATGTTAATTTAAGTAATTAAAATATCAACGCCAACGGAGTCGATGGTGGGTCAGTGACACTGTCACTGACAGATATGCTGATGGCCACCTCGCATTCGGTCCCGGAATTCGGCAGTTTCTACTTAGTCACAGCCATGCCATGTATTATTCTCCAAGTCAGTGGTGTAGTGTCGGATATGTTATACACAACTTGAAGTTACCCAATTTGAAACACATCATATCACATATGGGGTCATGGCTCTCCGATTTATCTCAGCCTGACACAGACTGACAGAGTGACAGGCTCGGTCCTTCGCCCATGTTTTCAGGAATCAATTTCCAAATTGCCCACAAATCATTGAAATGTGGAAAAAATGCAGATTAATTGTTGTTTTTTCAAATACTGGACATTATTATATTAACAGCAGCGACTGTGGCATGTTTTTTGTATTATTGACATAGCATGACCTGTGCGACTAAAAAACAGATGTGTGTCAATATTGATTGTTCTTTTAATAGGCGTGGTATATTTAAAGCGAGGGTTTGGAACCTAATTCTGGAGGGCTAAATAAAGAAAGAAAATCACCACCCATGTTCTTTATGAAATCAACTTCATGCTGAATAATAAAGTTGTTTTTAGCTGAATATATGTCTCTATTAAAAATAACCATTTTGAACTGGGTAAAAGTAACACAACTAGCAGAACAAATATTCTAAACTATAACATATGTGGATATATTTATGTATATTCTGTGGTGGTCTTAATTGCAATGTAACTTTGTTGTCGTGTCAAGGTAACCATAATAGTAGCTGTGATGTTCTATATTGTGCTAATAATATTTCTTATTCATGAAAAACTCATTTATACATCTGGTTCTGTTTCAGATGTGCCATGATATATTACAAATGGCCATGGATTTTATAGTCTGTGTTTGGAGCAGACAGTGCTTCCAAATGTTAGACAACTGTCACACATATCTGCCAACAAAGATGTAAGTATAATATTATGTTCATGTATTTATAACAACAGTGAAATGTGTTGCTCACAATTTATTGACAATGAAAATAACATTAGAGTAACCAGAACACCAAACATTTTATATAATACAAATGACATTTCATACAATGAAAACACCACATATTATTCCATAGTAGAAATATACCCAAAAAATTAGGTTTAACAGTAAATGATGTAGGATCATTCTAGAACATTTCGAGTAGCATGGCCAGTTGTCCACTATGTGAGAATTGAAAAAAGTTCCAGTGATTTTATAAAAACAGAACATGTATTCTATTGTATTTTCTACAATGATAATGGATTGAGTTACCTCCATTTTCATATGTCACCTGTCAACACAGTTCTTATATAGTGCAGTATCCAATCCTCAGACATGGGGTCAAATACATTTGTATTTGAAAGTATTTAAATAGTTTTAAGTAACTGTAATTGATGTTTAGTAATTAAATGTATTTGGATTCCTCAAGAGTATTTGTATTTAAATAAATGTCAACGTATTTGACCCCATGTCTGCTCGGCATTGTCCAAAGTGCTTTACACTTTACTCCCTGGCATACCTATTCAGTTAAACACCATCTCATGACTGTGGGAAGCATCCAGCCAAGCTGTAATTAATGAATCAAGACGGTTCGTGTTACAAATATCCACCACTGCCAATAGCCAGTTACTTGTTTACACAGCCGAGTGAATTGGAGCAATGACGGGTGAACAGACTTGCCCAAGGTTCGACACAGCAGCACATGGTTTCGTTCTCGTAGTTGAGAGTCTGAAGCCAAGTCTAAAGCTTTAAACCACTGTGCCACTATACATAGTTGATATATTTATTTAAGCCTTATTTTATTTCAGGAGTCCAAGTCGGCCATATACAGAGAATTTTACCCGGTGGATCCATGACAGGCTTGGTCGAAGGGTACAGAGAGTCATACCAGTGTATACCGGCCATAAGATCGAACTTCTGTGCTCTCAGCAGAGAACAAGATCTATGATAACACTTGGCACTTGTTGACTGCTGCCCTTGCGAATTATCAGTTGATTTGTGAATAAGCAGTTGGATTGTCAATGAACAAATCAACTGACTCTTGACACCAGCAGCTTCTTTCATTAGCTAGGGCATATCTGAACCAAGGATTGCAATTCTGACATGGACAGTCGTTGTGGGCAGCGGCCAGAGTTCTGACAAAGATGTAATTCACCATCCACTCATTCTTCCCACCACAGTGTGGTGGATCTGCAGGTAAACATACAGCTGTAGTGTCTTCTGCAGCTCCAATTACTTGCGTCTTGACCAGAAAACAGCCATGTTGTCAAGGTTCGCTAGGACGTGGCCGGACGTTCTTGCTAGAGCCATCCTACAAATAAACAGGACATGCTGTACTGCTAAATATTTGTGTCATGTTGTATCTTATATACAGTGGCTTGTTATCAAGTGTGGTTGTCTTTAATAAAAAAAATTGTTATAATGACATTTAAGTGCTTCAGATTCTATTATCCAATAAACACAAACGTTGGCACCTCAAAATATCAATCGAACAGGAATATCTATGACAATGTATATTTTAACTGGCAAAATGTCATATTGACACATCACGCCAATGTGCATGGTGGATCATCTGACTTACTTGCTAAACTATTGGATTAAATTATTATTGAATTAGGTTAGTGATTTGCACTCTTATTGTGGGGAAGAAACTGGTACCAAATGTTTACCGACTGATCTTGTGGGATATCTACAAATCCTCGTTGACTCGTTCCATCTAGTATATTATGCTAGTCTGTTATTGGGGTGTGTTAATGTTTCTTCTTGTTTGCTGAGTGTGTCCCAATATTTAAAGAAACTCTACCTACCAATAAAGGCAATATTGCAAATTTGCAAAGTAATTTTTACAGTACATAAGTTATGTCTCATCATAGCTAATTATTCATCCTTTACTGTAAGCCTGTAACATGTCCTAGTATCAATGTATTAGTATCTGAACTGACACAGCACACAGAATTTGTAATTGTGTGTCTCGCTGAACGAATAACATGATTGAAAACAACATTCGCAATGCCAGTTTGTGATGTTTGAATAATATATTTACTGAAAAATATTGCAGGCATGCTGGCACATTCACAGTGGTCAACCTGAAAATAGGAACTGCGTAACTATGAAAGGCAGTATTTTTGAAAACTTATTTAGTGAATATAGTATATATATATTTATATTTATATTATGACATTTTCATATATATATATATATATATATATATATATATATATATATGACGCTGGACATACAACTAAAACGCAAAACCATATTTTTAAATATAAACGTGTTATAGTTTCGTTATATGTAGGTCTAAACCTATAGTTTCTTTGGCATATCATTTGATTTAGATGTAGGAAAAGCACACACGTATAGGTATCATACAGAGTTAATAGTACATTTATGTAATTGATCCTTATAAACCGATGACGCTGGATAAGCAAAAACTGGTCACATTTTTTACCAAAGAACATCTATAAGTATCATAGTTCGTTTGCAAATAGGTACAAATTCGGCCGCTAGTCCCGACATACTGCGTCGCCCACGTAGTGATTGTGCAACGCGGCTAGTGCGTGGTCTGCTCTAGCTGCCGGTTAATTGCACAATCGACCTTTAAATGTTAATCATCCAAGCGAGGCAATGCACTACAAAGCACCCGTCGTGTGTATACCATCACAAACGGTAGCTGCTACAACTCTGCAGTATTCTGCCCACTACATTAAATCTGTGGACACCTTTAGTATTTAACTGTCAGCTACACGCACACTGATTTAGAATATCATCGTAGATGAACACTAGTAACTTCTCTTGTGACTTATTTTAGTGATCCAGTGAACGTATTTATATTAATAATATATTAGGACTATTTATTTACACGATTTGTACACTGATAAATTGTAATATTTAATGTGTGCAAGTATGTTATATTGCAATGTTTGCGTTTAAAAATAAAATATACGTATTGCATTGTGCAAAATTTAATTAATTTACTATTTTTACTATTTTTACTACAGTTAGTTGGAGTGATCGTTTTATAGGGCGTGCAAGTGGGTCACGATACGTGGCGTGACTCCGCGCGATTGGAGCTTATTGGGGTCTAAGCGAGACAACTGGGGACTGGTCACAAGAATAATACACAATAAAATATTTTACCGGATTTGCATTTTACATTGCTGTACGTTGTGGTTTCGATAAGCACTTATACCTGACAAGTTGTCTAAATGCGCATAATCATAACACATGTGTACGTTTGCCCCAAACAGGTTGTACTACGCGAAAAATGGCACTTTTCATTATTAGTCGAGATCGCCAAACGCAAGGACTTGTCGCTGCTGCCATGGCAACCACCATTATAATCGATTAAAATTCATGATTTCTGTGATCATTGTCACCGACAAAGTGTTTCACTCTTCTGCTTGTAATAATCCTTCGGACAGTATAACTGAAATAGTTAGACTGGAACAGTTCGATTATTACAACCAAAAACAAAACGAAGTCCTATACGTTAACATGGAGAATATGGACCTCCTGCGCCCAACTGCCCCCAGCCTCGTTTTCGCGCGCGAGACTTACACGCCCTATTGCTGCAAGTTTAGGTTAATGGTCACTAACGAACAAATATGGATATATAAAAAATAAATATACTATTGTTATTGCTAAGTTAAGTCACAGTATATCTACACATTGATACATCACACGCACGCACGCACGCACGCACGCACGCACGCACGCACGCACGCACGCACGCACGCACGCACACACACACACACACACACACACACACACACACACACACACACACAATATATATATATATATATATATATATATATATATATATATATATATATATATATATATATATATTATCCATACATACTTCGGAGAGAAACTTGTAACTCGCTAAACTATATACGCTACGTGTGTAGGAAAATGAGCGTATACAATATACCTGCCAATGTTATTATTAACACCCTTGTCATTGAACAAAAATCCATGAATATGTATTTATATATGTAAACCATCCCCCTCCCCTGGTGGGGTCTGCGCTGGCTGCCGGTTAATTGCACAATCGCCCTTTAAATGTTAATCATCCATGCAAGGCAAAGCACTACAAAGCACCCGTCACCACAAAGTGCTAAATCACTGCGCGGCAAAACTGGTCACAGTTCGTTCGCGGTGGCTGCTACAACTCTGCAATATTCTGCCTCGTTATATTAAATCTTCGAATACCTTTAGCGTTTTTAACTGTTAGCTACACGCACATTCATTTAGAATATCATCGTAGATGAACACCAGTGGCTTCTATTGTGACTTATCTCAATGATCCCGTGAACATATTTATATTAGTAATATATTAGGACTATTTATTTACACAATTTGTACACTGATATATTGTAATATTTTATGTGTGCAATTATGTTATATTGCAATGTTTGCGTTTAACAATAAAGCATTTGTGTGGCATTGTGCGTAATTTAATTAATTTACTATTGTTTACTACTAAACTACTAACGAACAAATATGGATCTAGCTATATATAAAAAGTAAATATAATTTATTATTACTAAGTTAAATCACAGTGTATCTACACATTGATATCACTTGATAGGTCACGTTATTCTAAACAGTGTCATCTTTGCAATAGACAAATGGCTAAAGCCAAATCTGAATATTTCACTAACATGGTTTCAAGTAACTCTGAAAATTATCACCAGTTATGGAGTTGCATTAATAAAATCCTACACAGACGGGCTGCCCCTTCTCTGCCAAAACATAATTCATTATGTTCTCTATGTGATCTATTTTCAAGTTATTTTAAGGATAAAATTACCCGTATATAGTCTTCCTTTCCTGTTCATATGTTAAACAAAGTAGAAGTTCAGCCTCCACCGATAAGTTCTCTACTTTCTTCTTTTACTCCAGCTACTGCTGAGGAAGTAAGGCAAATTATTATGTCTTCTCCAAATAAATTTTGTGATCTAGATCCAATGCCAACTGTATTGTTGAAAGCATGCATTGACACCTTACTTGGTACTATAACAAATATTGTAAATGTGTCACTGAGGACAGGTATTTTTCCTGATGATTTTAAACAGGCGCATGTAAATCCACTACTTAAAAAGACAACTTTGTCGAAAGATAACTTGACAAATTATAGACCTGTTTCTAATTTGAGTTTCATATCTAAAATTCTTGAAAAGGTTGTAGCAAAACGCCTTGGATCTCACATTACTTCAAATAATTTGTCAACTGTATTCCAATCTGCATATAAGAAACTTCATTCTACAGAGACTGCTCTCTTAAAAGTGCATAACGACATCACTCTAAATATGGACAATGGTAGAGTTACTGCACTCACCTTACTTGATTTGTCAGCTGCTTTTGATACGATTAATCATTCTATTCTAATGGATCGTTTGTCTGTGTGGTATGGTGTGTCTGGTATAGCATTAAGCTGGTTTAGATCATATCTGAGTGGTAGACACCAGAGAGTTAAGATTGGGGATTGTTTTTCGTCACCACTTAATATTTCGTGTGGTGTTCCTCAGGGGTCAGTTTTGGGACCATGACTTTTTACACTGTATACTACTCCATTGAGTCTAGTGATTAATAGGCATCATTTGAGCCATCATCTTTATGCAGATGATACTCAAATTTATATATCATTATCCACTTCAGATGCAAGTAGTTCTTTACAGCAGCTTAGAACTTGTATTGATGACATTTTTTGCTGGATGACTGAGAGTAGATTGAAGCTGAATGCTGATAAAACTGAGTTTCTTATTATTGGTACACACCGGCAGCGTGACAAAATTAAGACTCTTTTTCCTATACCCTTACTTAATCAGCATGTTATGCCTGCAGTTTCGACTAGGAATTTGGGAGTAATTTTTGATGATAAATTAAATTTTAGAGAACACATTTCTCAAATTTGTCGAACATGTTTTTACCACATTCGTGATTTGCGGCGTATTCGTCGATGTTTGCCTGTTTCTGTTGCAAAGACTATTGCAACTGCATTAGCTACTAGTAGATTAGACTATTGTAACTCACTTTTTCATAATATTGCTATTAAGGATATCACAAAACTACAACGTGTTCAAAATTGCTAAGCAATTGACTAGGTCTCCACGCTTTACTCCTTCTAAGCCGCTTCTAAAGTCTCTGCATTGGCTGCCTGTCCAATATCGTATAATGTTTAAGATGTGTACCATTACTTACCAGGCACTTTCTTCTAAGCAGCCATCGTATTTACATACTTTACTTACTCCTATAAGAAAACCTATTCAACTTCGGTCATCTACTTCTGATTTACTCTTTGTACCAAAGGTCAATACTAATATGGGGACCAGGGCTTTTGCTGTGGGTGCGCCTACTCTATGGAATATGCTTCCTTCTAGCGTGAAATCAGTTGAAAATACTGCTAAATTCCGTCGTCATTTAAAAACATATCTGTACAATCTGGCCTATCCACCATAGCTCCCTGGCGCATCAATCAATCTGATGACAACTTGATTTGTTTACCGACTATGAGATCGATTAATCCTTTTTGTTTTGATGCGCCTCTGAGCTTGGTTTCTAAGGATATAGGCGCAATAGAAGTTAACTAATTATTATTATTATTATATGTACTGTACGGTAAATTCAATCCTAACAGAAAACAACTCTTCTGATGTCGAAGTGATATTACACACATGTGGATATATGAATTTATTTTCTTTTACCACATGTTAGCTCATAAGCACAAACGTATATATTCTTACATATATCCAAGCACATTATTAGATACATACCATCGGTATCGGCACACAGTGAACGTTACTTTGTACGGCTTAGACCCGCCTCGTCAGATCACGTACAAGCGTACATAAGAAATGTATAGTTTCGTGGCGAATGGCTAAATGAATACAGCTTTGGAATATCGAATGAGACTCGAATCCTGGACTGTGGTGTCGATCTTTAGGAACCTTCGTTCACGTAACATTAATCCAGTTCACTCAGCTGTATGAATGTGTACCTGGCTAAAGATAATGATGACTATTTGCGTCGCGCATTAATGGCAGTATGGCAGGAAGCTTGCCTGAGACGTCGAGTTGGTGCTCGACTGAACAGGTCTAACAGGAAATAAAGTGTAATGTGCCTTGACCAGTCCTAACGATTGGATACTTCACATAGTATGTTCATGACCCCAACCGATGCAAGTGAGACCATGCAAATAATAAAGTCACTTCATCCTAAGAAAAGTATAATTTGAGTTCGCTTGTTATAAAGTTATTTGTTGAGCAAATAGCTATGCCTTTACCTATTTTAATAAACATGTCAATGTCTGAGGTAATAGTACCAGATGAATTGAAAATTGCCAAAATTATACCTGTCCATAGGTCAAACGCTAAAGACGATATTTCCAATTACAGACCAATATCATTGTTACCTTCAATTTCTAAAATACTGGGAAAAGTTGTATATAAAAGGACATTTCATTTCATTCAAACTAATACAATATTAAATAATAACCAATATGGTTTTCGTGAAAAACATTCAACTGTAAATGCTATAACCGCAGTAACTGGTGATATTATAAAAGCTTTGGAATAAAATGCTCGGTCCTTATTGTTTTCTTTTATTTAAGTAAAGCATTCGATACAATTGATCACCAAATTTAATTACATAAACTTGAATTTTATGGAATAAGAGGTACTCCTCTCAAATGGTTTTAAACTTATCTGTCATATCGGAAACAATATGTTAAATCATAATAATAGTGATTCGCTTCAACGGGACATCACATACGGCGTTCCGCAAGGGTCTATACTTGGTCCGCTCCTGTTAATTATATACATAAATGATCTCCCGTTTTGTGTGAAGCATTGTAAAACTATACTATTTGCTGGTGACACTACTATATACAAGACTGGAAAAGAAGTAATAATATATCCGAAGACATGAACAAGGAACTTCAAGTATTAGTTGACTGGTTTCGTGCAAATAAATTATCTCTAAATATTTCCAAAACGAAATGCATGTTATTCTGTAGATCCCCTCCTCCTGAGAATGAAGAACTTACTTAAACATTGTATAATACAATTTTCCAGCGTATGAACTGTTTACAATTTCTAGGTCTTCATATTGATGAAAAACGTGATTGGCACGAACACATAAACAAATGCAAAAATAAATTAAGCAGTGCTTTATATTTAATTAATAAAGTTAACAGCTACCTTCCTGTGTCCGCACTTAAGACAATTTATTACACTTTAGTTTACCATTACTTGACGTATGGAATCATCTTGTGGGGGTCTACATACAAAAAGTACTTGACAAAATTATTTATTATCCAAACAAAAATAGTTCGATCCATACTCAAAAGAAACTCTGAGGAACTTTCTCACCCCCTCTTTACGTGCTTAAAATTAATTAAATTGAATGATGTATACGAACTGGAAATTGGAAAATATATGTATAATTATGTTCACAGGAGTCTACCTCATTATTTATCCAATACCTTTGCATTTACCCATGATATACACTTTCACGAAACTAGACAAACTTCACACATACGTACTTTTACTTCTCTAACAGTAAAATCTTCTAACAGCTTTTTTTATGTAAAGGTCCATTGATATGGAACATAATTCCGTTTACCATCCAGCAAAAACAAAATACATAAAACGTTTTGCAGTATCACTAAAAGCAATTGTTGTAAAAGGGTATGAAGAGCTAGCTGAAGCTTATTAAATAAAAAATACCTGTTCATATACGTATGTAATTATATCCTTGTCATTGTCGTTAGTTGGTATTACTCCACGTTTGCTATACATGTTAATTGAACATTTATTATTGTTATACCTCACTGTAATACACTCAATGGTAAGCGCGAATGACGCAAATCACCGTAATACACTGATGAATGAGCCGAGAGGGGCACAATAGGCCGAGAGGTGCACAATAGCCTGAGAGGGGCACAATATCCCAATTGTTCACCGCAGCGGCGGCGCTGCGGTCGTTACATCGGCCCACTCGCTGGGCGGCGCTGCGTATCAGAACTGTCAAGTGGGTCAACATGGCGGACGTTGAAAGCGACGATCCCACAAGAAAACGGCGATTTGCCGACATCGGCGATGAGGCTCTTTGAAAAGTTGCACTAGATAAGTCCTTTTAACATTAGAATTCCATGTTCTGAGTTGAAACTGTTGAAGTTTACAAATATTAAACTGGTGGTACTGGTACCATAATTTACGTGTTGCTGTTACTTAATGACAGTTTGGTATAACAAAACAATTATTGTCCCTCCGTTCGGGTGACACCAGGATTGCAACACCCTCGGAAGTGTTGTTGCCCTCGGGCTTCGCCCTCGGGCAACAACACTTCCTCGGGTGTTGCAATTCCTGGTGTCACCCTCACTCCAGGACAACAATTGTATATTGTTATACCTCACTGTAATACACTCAATGGTAAGCGCGAATGACGCAAATCACCGTAATACACTGATGAATGAGCCGAGAGGGGCACAATAGGCCGAGAGGTGCACAATAGCCTGAGAGGGGCACAATATCCCAATTGTTCACCGCAGCGGCGGCGCTGCGGTCGTTACATCGGCCCACTCGCTGGGCGGCGCTGCGTATCAGAACTGTCAAGTGGGTCAACATTTAATTTAATCACACGTCAAGAGATTGGCTACCATATGATGTGGTAAATTTAAATTGTACAATTTTATTGTAAATTTAATGTTGCAGTTCCCATGTATTCTGGTTATATTTATGTGATAAGAGGCTCTTTGAAAAGTTGCACTAGATAAGTCCTTTTAACATTAGAATTCCATGTTCTGAGTGGAAACTGTTGAAGTTTACAAATATTAAACTGGTGGTACTGGTACCATAATTTACGTGTTGCTGTTACTTAATGACAGTTTGGTATAACAAAACAATTATTGTCCCTCCGTTCGGGTGACACCAGGATTGCCACACTCTCGGAAGTGTTGTTGCCCTCGGGCTACGCCCTCGGGCAACAACACTTCCTCGGGTGTTGCAATTCCTGGTGTCACCCTCACTCCAGGACAACAATTGTATATTGAATATTATTGTTACGTTTACATACCTGGTCAGGTATAAAAACCATAAGTATGTGTTACACGTGAAATTACTATTATAACATTATTGTCTATACAGCTATGGTTGGGTTAGCAGCGTACATTATATAATTAATTGTGACATTTTTAGTTTAAACATACTGTTTACATATGTGCTTTATATGTTTCAAAAAATAAACATTCATTCGTTCACGAATGAAATTCGCTCTGCACATTGATGTTGACGAAAGCTAACGTCTTCTTGTTTACTCATACTAATTCTCAAGAAGTATGACTGTTGTTAAAAAGGCCAAGTAAGGGACACGAAAGCCCTCCCAAATACGAAATGCAACTTGGCAGTCCTGAGCAATTTATGATGTTCGCTGTAAGTTTGATAGTTGGACACAGGTCGTAGTCATATTTCACTTACAATCGATGCATCACAAATCGCTGACAGTTTTAACGTTCACATTGTGTAAATATATAACTACTTACCTTGTGATTTGAGAGCACAGAAGCAGACCAATACCATGGTCAGGTATATGAGCAATCTCAAGGCAGAAACAAACGACTTCAGCCGGGTCATCTTGTAGAAACGTCGGGTCAACATCGCCGTTATGTTTGTCTCGTAGGACAACTCCTAATGCGTCGGATGAATATCGCTCAGCGATATGTCAATCGACTAACGAGTCCCATGTACGGGGGACAATTGTTATAGGCTGGTAGTCTGCTTAACTGTATTGATGACGGTTCCGTACAGTGTGGCCAATGGGTGGATGACACGTGGGTTGTATCTCTCACAAAATAACACACAATTTATTAGTAACAATACACGCGTCGCAAAAAGGTTCACTTGCCTAATGAATAGCTGTGCGCGTAGTGAAACTTTAATGTTGTAATAGTTCAGCGGTTGGATCTTCAACTGATTTGAATACCATCCAAATGTCAGCTTTTAGACCTTTTGGAAATCAATTTCGTTAAACACCCCATGACCTTTGTAGCCAAGAACGGACGACGATGACCCTCTCAAAATATCATTGCGACCCAAATTTCGGTCTCGAATCCTCCGTTAAGTTCTGCTAGTCATAATTTTGTTACATGCCAACAAATAATGTGTTGACATAACAAATTGTTGTCGATGCCCAATTATTGTGCATCGACAACAACTTGTCGCATGCGTGTGTGCGTATATAGGCGATACTTAAAGGAACGCAAAACCGAAAAGTTACATGCTATGCACGTGAAAGAGTAAATAAAAACAAACTATTTTGAACGGTAATCACATTTTTAATGTCAATGGTTTATTAGTAAAAAAAATCTGAACACCTTTTCTATCAAAGTTTGTAAGTTGCGCCATTTTGACTGATGTGTGACGTCAATAATGCTCGCAGTCTGGCAATTCTGTATTTAAAAATAATCGCTAGGTGGCGCTGTGTACATCCGATTCGTGTAGGCGAACCGACCTGATTTTCGTTCAGAAATAGCTGAATTTCGATTGCAACGATAAGGGCCAACATTTTCAAGATAGAACTGAACGCGCTGGTAAACCTGGTAAAGAAGACCCGCCGGAAGCCGAAATGCAGAGGCGAGTAACAAGCCGAGGCGACATTGAGTGATCGACAAGTGGTCGAAACTCGCCGAAACTTCGAAAGGCGAATGTATGCTGTTACTGTGGATACCCGTTACTGTAACTGTATTGTTAGGAGGAAGACTCAAAAATCTGTCGGTGAAGGTAAGCATTTATGTGTCTAATATGAGAAATGTTGCCCTAAATGTTCATTATGAAATCTGGGCTGGATGTTAATTTAAGTAATTAAAATATCAACGCCAACGGAGTCGATGGTGGGTCAGTGACACTGTCACTGACAGATATGCTGATGGCCACCTCGCATTCGGTCCCGGAATTCGGCAGTTTCTACTTAGTCACAGCCATGCCATGTATTATTCTCCAAGTCAGTGGTGTAGTGTCGGATATGTTATACACAACTTGAAGTTACCCAATTTGAAACACATCATATCACATATGGGGTCATGGCTCTCCGATTTATCTCAGCCTGACACAGACTGACAGAGTGACAGGCTCGGTCCTTCGCCCATGTTTTCAGGAATCAATTTCCAAATTGCCCACAAATCATTGAAATGTGGAAAAAATGCAGATTAATTGTTGTTTTTTCAAATACTGGACATTATTATATTAACAGCAGCGACTGTGGCATGTTTTTTGTATTATTGACATAGCATGACCTGTGCGACTAAAAAACAGATGTGTGTCAATATTGATTGTTCTTTTAATAGGCGTGGTATATTTAAAGCGAGGGTTTGGAACCTAATTCTGGAGGGCTAAATAAAGAAAGAAAATCACCACCCATGTTCTTTATGAAATCAACTTCATGCTGAATAATAAAGTTGTTTTTAGCTGAATATATGTCTCTATTAAAAATAACCATTTTGAACTGGGTAAAAGTAACACAACTAGCAGAACAAATATTCTAAACTATAACATATGTGGATATATTTATGTATATTCTGTGGTGGTCTTAATTGCAATGTAACTTTGTTGTCGTGTCAAGGTAACCATAATAGTAGCTGTGATGTTCTATATTGTGCTAATAATATTTCTTATTCATGAAAAACTCATTTATACATCTGGTTCTGTTTCAGATGTGCCATGATATATTACAAATGGCCATGGATTTTATAGTCTGTGTTTGGAGCAGACAGTGCTTCCAAATGTTAGACAACTGTCACACATATCTGCCAACAAAGATGTAAGTATAATATTATGTTCATGTATTTATAACAACAGTGAAATGTGTTGCTCACAATTTATTGACAATGAAAATAACATTAGAGTAACCAGAACACCAAACATTTTATATAATACAAATGACATTTCATACAATGAAAACACCACATATTATTCCATAGTAGAAATATACCCAAAAAATTAGGTTTAACAGTAAATGATGTAGGATCATTCTAGAACATTTCGAGTAGCATGGCCAGTTGTCCACTATGTGAGAATTGAAAAAAGTTCCAGTGATTTTATAAAAACAGAACATGTATTCTATTGTATTTTCTACAATGATAATGGATTGAGTTACCTCCATTTTCATATGTCACCTGTCAACACAGTTCTTATATAGTGCAGTATCCAATCCTCAGACATGGGGTCAAATACATTTGTATTTGAAAGTATTTAAATAGTTTTAAGTAACTGTAATTGATGTTTAGTAATTAAATGTATTTGGATTCCTCAAGAGTATTTGTATTTAAATAAATGTCAACGTATTTGACCCCATGTCTGCTCGGCATTGTCCAAAGTGCTTTACACTTTACTCCCTGGCATACCTATTCAGTTAAACACCATCTCATGACTGTGGGAAGCATCCAGCCAAGCTGTAATTAATGAATCAAGACGGTTCGTGTTACAAATATCCACCACTGCCAATAGCCAGTTACTTGTTTACACAGCCGAGTGAATTGGAGCAATGACGGGTGAACAGACTTGCCCAAGGTTCGACACAGCAGCACATGGTTTCGTTCTCGTAGTTGAGAGTCTGAAGCCAAGTCTAAAGCTTTAAACCACTGTGCCACTATACATAGTTGATATATTTATTTAAGCCTTATTTTATTTCAGGAGTCCAAGTCGGCCATATACAGAGAATTTTACCCGGTGGATCCATGACAGGCTTGGTCGAAGGGTACAGAGAGTCATACCAGTGTATACCGGCCATAAGATCGAACTTCTGTGCTCTCAGCAGAGAACAAGATCTATGATAACACTTGGCACTTGTTGACTGCTGCCCTTGCGAATTATCAGTTGATTTGTGAATAAGCAGTTGGATTGTCAATGAACAAATCAACTGACTCTTGACACCAGCAGCTTCTTTCATTAGCTAGGGCATATCTGAACCAAGGATTGCAATTCTGACATGGACAGTCGTTGTGGGCAGCGGCCAGAGTTCTGACAAAGATGTAATTCACCATCCACTCATTCTTCCCACCACAGTGTGGTGGATCTGCAGGTAAACATACAGCTGTAGTGTCTTCTGCAGCTCCAATTACTTGCGTCTTGACCAGAAAACAGCCATGTTGTCAAGGTTCGCTAGGACGTGGCCGGACGTTCTTGCTAGAGCCATCCTACAAATAAACAGGACATGCTGTACTGCTAAATATTTGTGTCATGTTGTATCTTATATACAGTGGCTTGTTATCAAGTGTGGTTGTCTTTAATAAAAAAAATTGTTATAATGACATTTAAGTGCTTCAGATTCTATTATCCAATAAACACAAACGTTGGCACCTCAAAATATCAATCGAACAGGAATATCTATGACAATGTATATTTTAACTGGCAAAATGTCATATTGACACATCACGCCAATGTGCATGGTGGATCATCTGACTTACTTGCTAAACTATTGGATTAAATTATTATTGAATTAGGTTAGTGATTTGCACTCTTATTGTGGGGAAGAAACTGGTACCAAATGTTTACCGACTGATCTTGTGGGATATCTACAAATCCTCGTTGACTCGTTCCATCTAGTATATTATGCTAGTCTGTTATTGGGGTGTGTTAATGTTTCTTCTTGTTTGCTGAGTGTGTCCCAATATTTAAAGAAACTCTACCTACCAATAAAGGCAATATTGCAAATTTGCAAAGTAATTTTTACAGTACATAAGTTATGTCTCATCATAGCTAATTATTCATCCTTTACTGTAAGCCTGTAACATGTCCTAGTATCAATGTATTAGTATCTGAACTGACACAGCACACAGAATTTGTAATTGTGTGTCTCGCTGAACGAATAACATGATTGAAAACAACATTCGCAATGCCAGTTTGTGATGTTTGAATAATATATTTACTGAAAAATATTGCAGGCATGCTGGCACATTCACAGTGGTCAACCTGAAAATAGGAACTGCGTAACTATGAAAGGCAGTATTTTTGAAAACTTATTTAGTGAATATTGTAAAACCTTAATTTATTCTTTAGACCTATTTATTTTAATGTTTTAAAGTATTTATTAAAATATTTTATTAAAGTAATTTTTAAGTTTATTCAAATAATCAAAGAAAATATGTTTTAATGTCTTAACATATTTAATTTACCTTTATAGATACATTTCAAATAAATTATTCTCTACTTTTTTAATTAATTTTTTATTTATGCTAATGTTTTAAATTATATATTATTTCAATCTATTTTAACAAATATATTTTGCATGTTTTATGTACCTATTTCAATCTGTATTGATTGCCCAGAGAATGAAATAAACCAACCAAAATATAGGTGCTATATTATCGTTCATGCGAATTGATGGGGACATCTATGATCTGGCTTGCATTCAGCTGTGTTCTAATGTTACGGTCATGTTTAACACATGTAGCTTTACCTTATTTATATGCCTCTGTTCATGCAAACGTGATACCATTCAATGTAGGATAAAATAAAACTAATAATAATGAATAACAATATCGAACGGTTTAACTCGCTTGGACTTGGTCCTAGACCTAGTTAGCGGCTCCATGATCCCATGGCCATGTCATGTACATACCTTCTAGAACGTTAACTGTGGTGGATGTTTATAAAATATATCAGTATGTACATAAGTCATAACGACAGACATCGCAATGTGACTAATGGTACAAGATTTAAATAATTTAGACACAGAAGACTTAATATTTACTAACCTTCTTGCGCGCGCTGACTTGGCTACGGCGATGGAAGGTTTCGACCGGTAACCCGTTTCAACGACTATCGTTGGTGATTAAATATCGCGCCAATATCGTTTGCACAGCTCTAAATTTCAAAACTCGACGTCGCCAACGTTTCTGCGGATCTTGACCCACTATATACGATGAGAAACATCCCATTCGAAGCAAGGTTCTTCGAACGGATGTTCTTCTTCGAAGTTCGGGTATCTGACAACATTGTGTTTACAACGGCGATAAGCATTATTATGCGTCATCGGACACGTGACTTTAAGGCCGGTTCTGCGTGCTGAATGGTTAGACAACAGGAAGAGGCGGACCGGGGCGCGTTAATGGCCGCCTCTACGGAGCCGAGGATTTCAGTGAAATTATCCACTTTGAAATTATTTTACTAATAAACCACTGTCGTTAAAAATGTGATTACCGTTCAGAATGGTTGCTTTGTATTAGCTCTTTCACGTGCATATCACGTAATATTTCCCTTTTGGCTTCCTTTAAACTAAAGCATACATTACAATAATTGATTGCATGATCATTCAGTGAATACCTGAACTGAGATGGTACCAGATATGAGTGTGTGAGGTTTGATCATTATTATTGATGCACTACAGTTGACGACAAAGTGAATTATCAATGTATTTTTTATGTTATTCATACTGTATCGTAGTGTATTGTGTCGCATTATATTGTAGAGTGTAACAGGAGGTTGGAGACAATCCATCCTTAAACTCGACCGCACCAATTACACACGCACGCACGCACACACACGCACGCACACAACAAACAACCAAACACACACTCGCCTGGATGTTCAATTATGCTTCCAACATTGTCGATGGCGTCTAATTATTGTCATTGCCGTTTGACAACCAAACGGGTACGTTGCGTGGAAGACATGTGTCTCCTTGAATGTCAATGGGTGCTTACTGGATAGACCAAATGTGTAAATGACTGTGTCAACGCCTATATGATTTTACCGAACGACTACATTTATTTCAGTGACATTCAGTGTGTTGGCCATCACTTAAACGCTTCCAGCAAGAGACGCGCACTCAGTAGATGGCAGTTCCAGCGTAGTGGAGCTCCATAGATGGCAAATACCAGGTTGGTGGCTTCTGCTTCTTTGGGTTATACTCGTAGCCCATGTGGGCGTACATCATGTAATCCCACTCGGTTTGCCACGGGTAACACCCAATCCCCTCAAACTCGGGGCACGTTCGCACCTTGCGATGACGAACCTTGTACTTGGTGGCGACCACGTAGTGCCACCTGAACATGCCTCCATCCGTGATGCCGACAACGACAGGTAAACCTTGGCGGATCCACTTCCTTGTTTGTTTGCCGATGTAGTCTCGAGCTGCCATCTCCCATCTGTCGTTGGTCTGCACCAAGTCCGGTCTGCCAGACGTCTGTCTCGCCTACACGGAGACAATAACAAATAAGTAACAAAAGTATGTAAAAAATCATATTTTTAAAACGTCAACCTTTATTTCCTTGTTTTTCAAATACCATGTGAAGTCTTTCGGGTATAAATAAATTACCAGTGTTTACAATTGAGATGAAGTGTGTGTGTATATATATATATATATATATATGTATATATATATATATATATATATATATATATATATATATATAAGATTATACCAACAAATTGTTATTTGCAGCTACGTCTTTTGGGCCGATTCATGATCTCATTCGAAATAACCTTATATACATGGTACACTCTAACTCTAGTGCATTTGTTCACTTTATACTAACCAAACATTTTGTTTTTGTACATATAGCCATTCGCGCGTGTTCCCGTGCTCACCTTGAAGAATCTCTTCATGGGGACCATGTTGGTATGCAGTGTGGCTCCCTGTCCGAACGTGCAGAATGTGCCGAGCATCTTCGCGATCTTCTCGATGTACTTCTCCAGACGGACCTTGTCGTAGTATGAAGAACTAGGGAATTTACAATTGCCCCATCCTGTCGTGCCATCTCTGCCACACTTGTATAGGTCTTGACTTCCGGTGCCATAGATCCACGGCTTGGAGCTAGAACGATGTTCATGGTAGCCAAACAACATGGCCCATGCCACGGGAGCACAGCCGACGTAACAGCCATTTTTCATTTTGTGCTGCCAGAAATTGGGTGTGTAGAGCTCGTTTGGAATTGCATACTCCGTATAGCCGGAGTAGCGTTGGTACTGCTCGGAACGTTTCTGGCGAGTGGAGGTTGTGTCAAGACTGTAGTGGTTCACAGCTATGTCCCCCGTCTGCATTGTAACACGCAACTCAAACTCGATGCTCTGTATCCCGCTGAATACAACCGGTACTTTGTTGTTGATTGCAATCTCGATGTAGTTCTGGTGCAGCAGCGTCTTCTTATGCGACAGATCGATGGTGAAGTCGTTGTTGACACTGCAGAAGGACAACACACGACACAGTACCGCCTGGTACGTCTTTGATTCGGCGGTCGATTGGGTGTTGCCCTCAGCGTTGTAACCCACCTTCACTGAAACCGTGTCGTCGTATATGGGAAGGTAAATCACTCCGCCCGGACGAACATAGGTCTCCATGTAGCTGGGTACAACGCTTGTGTCGTTTCGCAAGACAACGTTGTCATTTCCCCAGATCGACGTTTTTGCAACTTTACCTGCCCGAGCAGCCCATTGGGCCGATAACTCCGATCGATGTTGTTCAATATATTCATGCGCGTGCTCAAACTTCGGATCTTCTCCAGACTGTAATATGAAAACGACGAAGCATCTCATCAAAGTTAAAACATGGCACCAAGGGTTGTATGCGTATGTTCGAAGTAAACATTTAATTGGTGGAAACATAATACCAGTAACAGTGTTCAAATGTGTTTTAGAGGAGATATTGTAGTTCTCTTAGAACGGAAATAAGCATATATCATGTCATTATTTTAGAAAAAGGTTCCAGAGAAACAAGTCAGCGAACAATAGACCAGTAAGTTTAACATCAGTGATTTGTAAACTATTAGAAAGACTAAATAAAATTACTTGTTTGATTTTCTTGTTAAGCATAACTTGACAAACCCATTTCGACATGGGTTTCTAAAAGCAAATGTGTTGTGTTTTTGGAAGATGTCCCAAAGTGGGTAGGTGAGGGATCACCAGTTGATATAGTATTGCCTTCGACAAATTGCCACATAAAAGACTACTACTTAATCTATAAGAAATTGAAAGATTAACTTGATATTAAATGTCCTTTTTGATAGAAGACAAAGAGTAGTAGTTGATGGGGAGGTTTCGAACTTGACATCGGTTTTCAGTGGAGTACCACAGGGATCAGTATTGCAACCTATTTTATTCTTAATGTATACAATTGATTTGGATGATGACATAACAAGAAAGGTGTTGAATTTTGCGGACGATACAAAAGTGCTTAGAACAATTAAAGTGATACAGATAGACGTCATGTAAAAGATTATCTTAATATGGTGACCAAATGGTCTGAGATGTGGCACATGTTGGGAAGTGTAAGTGCCTCCACACAGGACATGCTAATGAATATGTACATTATACAATTGGTGCTACTGTATTAAATACTGCTGTAAAAGAAAATGACAGGATTAACTATTAGTGCTGATACGAAGGTGTCAGCGATTGTGTAGGTGCTACTAGTGTTAATATTCAAGTTTCAAAAGGCTTTATTGTTAGTTTAAAACATCACATTCAAAACGGAATTTTTTCTTCAGCTACAGATTTATATGCCAATAATAAGTTTGCTGATTCATGTTGATAACACACATTCAAATGATAATAATACTAATCAGCACTCAAATTGGCAAAGTAAATAAATTAAGTATATAAATAAGTATTCTAAGAAATAAATAACTAAATAAATAAGCAATATAAATAAGTGGTTTAAATAATATGTATATAAAAAGTAAATACATTGAGTATATAAATAAGTATTCTAAATAATAAATAACTAAATAAATAAGCAATATAAATAAGTGGTCTAAATAATATGTATACAGTATATTACAATTTAGTATTCAAAATAAAAATAAATTCTTTTTTGTTAGTGGGACTTTTAGACGTCTCCCTGATAGACGTTTATGAAAAGCTTCATTCGGGGGATGGGTAGGATCGTACAATATTTGTCTGGCTTTCCTTTTTAATGCAGCATTGTATATACTGGACAGTTGTGTTCGTTGCCAATCAATTTGCTAGCTGTGTTGTCAACACGAGCAAGCTTAATTTTATTCTTGCCACTATACCATGTAATTATGTTAAAAAGATAGAACATTCTCTATTAAACCCCTGCATACAAGTTGAAGAATGTGCTGGCTAACATCAACACTTATAAACAGCTTTCTCAGTAGGAAAATTTGTTTTGGTGGCTCTCTTGTTAACATAAACAACATGATCACAGAATGACAAGTTTCAATCAAGGAAAGTACCTAAATATTTGAAACTCTTAACTATTCCCACTTCTTAATTACATATGACTGTCGGTTTTGGTGTCTGATTAATCCTTCCCCCTCCAAACGTTGACTCTAGTTTTGTTAAATAATAAGTTAGTTCAATAAATTAAATAAATTAAACTGACTTTTAAACATATATAGTACGGGGCCATGAAGATTAAACATATATAGTACGGGGCCATGCTATATGACGTTGCCCGTGCTTACGTAATTGCCCGTCAGTAACATGTCCTCGGCAGTTGTGGCGACGATGTCGCCGTCTTTGTTTCGACACATCATCTTCCCGTCCGTGGACAACATCAGATACTTGTAGCAGCTCTTGCCGTATCCGTCAGCAGTCAAGTCCAGGACAGTTATTGGAGACGGTAGATCACCTTGTACTGACACCTTGAAATCCCCTGAATGTCGGACGGTTGTAATGGAGTTAGTAACAGTTGTGTACTTTTGTTGTGAGATGATACACATTTTTATAAACATCCACAATAATATTAACAGTCTTTAAAATAGATGATGATGTTACACAGGATCCACGCCCAGCCGGTAATTCCGTAAGTGTGCTTGCGCATGACGTAGCTAGCTACATTATAATGCCAGGGATTACTGTTATAATACATAGCGTTGTTTATTCACTAAATCGATGTCACGTGACTTCGTATCAGTCATAATATGCCTGAGATTCAATTATTCAAACATCACACTGTGAAATAGAACACAGTGTTTGTAACAACTAATGGCTACGGTTTCTTGTAATAAATGTGGGCGTCTTCCCTTAGAGTAGATGCTTTTCTTACGAAATTTGTGTCAGCAATTATTGTTTTGTTCTCGCACTTATAGAGCACCTGTTTGTGCGCTTGCGCTCACGACAGCATACTGCGATGAGTTGAACTCAACCAACCAGTACGCCACGTAGTCTGATGGCAGATCGTCCCGGTAGATGGCAGCAGGCACATCTGGAAACATAATTCGCCATGAGACATTTGCTTCAAATGAATCGCTGCACTTACTGCGTGAAGATTATTCGCACAAGTATCAATCACTCTGTAAATAAAATATGCTACCGTGTATATTGCGAATTTTGTTACCGTTTAGTTTTGTGTACGACCAAAATCCATGATGAATTTAAGTATGTTTGGTTTATTATTTAATTGATTCTGTAAAATTGGCAAATGTACTTAATATGTTATAAATCACATGGTTTTGTTTACGACCCAAATCCATTATGAGTTTACGTATTTTTGGTTTATTATTTAACTGATTCTGGAAAATTGGCAAATGTACTTAATAGGTTATTAATCACATGGTTTTGTCTACGACCCAAATCCATGATGAGTTTACGTATTTTTGGTTTATTATTTAATTGATTCTGGAAAACTGGAAAATGTACATAATAGGTTATAAATCACATAGGGCATAACCGACAACATTTATTATCGCATTTGGCAGCTATATCATAATAAATCAAAATTCGTGGAATTGGTGTACTGTAAACGTTCAATACATAAAATATACAAATCAGGGACACACTTCCAAAGACTGTGTGAATCAACTTGCCTGCAATGCTGCGCTCGTGTATATAAAATAAGGAAACAGTTATAATTATTATAAGTTGCGACATACAGTTGTATAACATACATGACTTGAAAAATCCTTAAAATCGAATACATAATGTACAAAATATCACATACGCCTCTGAGCGGAAGTATATTATGGATGTACGGCGCTTTATAAATGCAATTCTTTTATTACTATTAATTTATTATTATATTTAATTACATATTTGTATCGCCACTGCAAGAGGATCCTAATCAATGCCACATAAAACATAACGTTATCAAAGCCGA
>OZ024860.1:10524190-10534190 GCA_964017155.1 Oasisia sp. SBJ-2009
TCGCTGCCCCCTTTTTGCTATATTTTTTTTATATTAACCTGCCGTATCATTACGCGAAAGTGCTGCTTACTCCCTTTGATAAAAGTGTTTAAGTTAATGTATTTTCACACACACTGATGAAAATGAGCATGCAGATGCGTGACAATGGTACATTTCAACTGTAAAGTTGCTTTATAAATAAACATTTGCTCACACCTCTTTACCAACGACTAAGCATGGGGCAAAGTCAGTCTCACAAAAACCTCCAAAGATATATGCATTTGCTGACCTAGTGGGTCATTTGGATCGTTACTGTATTACTAGTATTTTTCAGTCTGACGAATTCTCGCCACTGCTTGGATGCCACGTACAATGCCCGACCACCCGAATGTAGGGCCAACGACAGAACATAATGTCAAAGCGGTAAACACAGCAAGAACCAGTGAGTATAGACAAAAACGAATCGACGGAACGTCAAGAAAAACAATTCACTGTTTTACTGAAGTCGGCGTGAAACAGCGTCCTCTGGGGGTAATCTAGAAGAACTAGACGATAAAGACAAGTTCGCATGTAGCGCAGTATTCAATCCTCAGAATTGTCGAAAACGCCTTAAACCTTCCTCCCTGGGAGACCTCTTTAATCGAACTTCATCTCCACATCTCAGGGAAATTTGCGCCATTCGAAACACAACAAAACCGTTTCGAGCAGCACGCCAACTATTTTAAACTAAAACCTTTTTTTTCAAAGAACGTTGACAACTAAATAACCGAGCATGGCCGTATTCATAGATAGGTATCAGCAGTAATTTCGCAGTATAAATCGACCAATAATTCGTGACGATTTGCGACGACGATATGAAAATGTATACCAATAATTTATTTCACTCTGTATAGTAATGTTGAAATTTGATGCAATTTTGTACACGAAATATATATATATATATATATATATATATATATATATATATATATATATATATATATATATATATATATATATATATATATATAGTGTCCTGTCACGCTGAATAAATACACCTGATTCAATATCCAGTGAACGAATTAGGTGAACACATCATGACGCTGCATAAAGAAGCGCCATGTGCAATCTACTTCGTTAGTTCAGGGCCTGCGTCAGGCTGTGATTACATCGAAATCGACTCCATCTTAAGACCGGTATTTTATGTGTGTGAATCCGCGCGTATATTTTTGTACTTGTGTGTGCGTTTTGTGTGTACTGTGCGTCCGTGCGCATGCACACACACACACACACACACACACACACACACACACACACATATATATATATATATATATATATATATATATATATATATATATATATATATATATATATATATATACATACATACATATACATATAATGAAATAGTATGATATTACGATATATCTTTTTCTGAATATATAACCTAGGTGTACTTATTCGCATGCCCGCCTCGCACTGGGTAAATACCCATATACATTTACAAAACAACACAAATAAACCGACATCTAACCACTAGGCTTTATTGTCACCGAGTCATTGTCGAAATACATAGTAATGTTACATTTGGTGTAAGCGACATGCTACTCAGATCGTATCAATTACAACAACAATAACAATTTCCGGTTGCATTCACAAATGTGTCGCTACAGATGTATCTACTCGGTAGAACAACCAAGCAGAACAATCCCAGTGGTGGGGTGTTTTATCACCCGGGAGAGGTGCATCTCACCCTCTTCTTATTATAGCAGCGGCAGAAAGATCCTCTGCGTTTCCCACTGCACTCGAACTTCCATAAGATATTTGGTTTTGTATATGCGGAGCATCTGCCGTTGGAGAAATTGAACTTGCTTTTGCACATGCATCCGTACGAAGTACACCGGCAGTAGCAGTTGCCAGTGCACCAACACTTGCACTGCTTACACTTCACGGACTTCGAAGGCGCAGCTGGAACATGTTTTATAGACTATAGCTGCCACAAGAACGAACGTATTGCTTCATGGAGACAAAAACGTAAATGTAAAATTGAAATATATTTAAAATTATATATATATATATATATATATATATATATAATTTGTGAAGATGTATTGTTATGCTATGTATTGTTTATATTATGATAAGGTGGCATATTTTTTCGGAGTCTTGTACGTACACAGTTTCCCGTAGACATTACGCTTTCAAGGGGTGCCGCGCCAATCACCAATCACAAAGCGGGATCCGGAACGCTGTCCACACTCTGTTGCCTCAATGCCAGTCTGAGATGTGAATTGATCAGGCGCAAGTAGCATATCCATGTGATGGCCCGACGAGCACTTCGTATGTTTTTCTCTTCTGAAGCCTAATATATTTCTGACTCAGTACTGCAAGATGTTGACATGTGGATATGTACAGATATGACGAACTAATAACTGTCACGCAGCAAAGACATTACGCTATTTTTGGGGTTTCACATCGTTGTCCGTTATTCCATCTGGCAAGGCTCCAGACTACGTTGACATTTTCCTAAAGACTTGAAGTTACTCAA
The DNA here is from genome assembly GCA_964017155.1 of Oasisia sp. SBJ-2009. Classification (NCBI taxonomy): domain Eukaryota; kingdom Metazoa; phylum Annelida; class Polychaeta; order Sabellida; family Siboglinidae; genus Oasisia; species Oasisia sp. SBJ-2009. The sequence goes on from OZ024860.1 coordinate 10,526,700, forward strand.
AAAAGAAAAGCAGTTTATCTAGCACGTTACTCATGCTGGCTTTGCTGTTGGTTTTTACATGTCAAACATAAATTCATATATGATTATTATAATCATCATCGTCATTATGGCAGTGAAACATGAACTAAATTCATGTTGGAGGCTGAGAACGCCTGACCACTTTGCCTTCCTCGCTGTCTCGCACCGCGACGCCCCAAATCGATTGTTCCCGTCGCGCCTGACACGCTCATCTTTTCCTGGATAGCCATTGAAGACGGGTGCGATGTGCTGTACGAAAGGTTTTGTCGCCGCGGCGCTCAAAAGTCGGTTTGCGGCTGTTTTACTTAGGGAAGGGGGGCACAACCATATATGCTTGCATCCATGCAAAATTCCTTCGACCATTTTATCACAATTTTCCGTTTTGCGTTTGTGTAAATGCGTATTATTGAAAATGTCTGCGCCTCCTTCGTTCCTACGTCTATGCACGAAATCTGTGTTGTTGTATCGTTGCTTGGGGAACCTCCTTTGGTCGCTGGTGCTTCAGTTCTTTGTTGTACTAGAAAAACATTGCACTACTGCATACTGTGAGTGCATTATTTTCGTTTGTGTTTTAGTTGCATATATGTGGTTGCGCCACAGAAAGTAAATACGGACAATGAGGTTGCTCACTACATTTGTCTGTGCAACATTTATTATTTAAGTTACATGGCATTTACATGCACTGGAAGAAAAATGCATACCAACGCGTGTCAAGGGGACATTTCCATAGTAGATTGCAAGCCTGGTAATGTCGGTTTCACACCCAAAAAAACACAAGAAGATGATATATTTGTTAGTTGACATAACAGAATCCGAATGTCATTTCGGTCGTTAAGGCGTGTTGTTTTTCATTGTTTTCCATACTTTTCTTCTTCACCAGCTTGTTGACACAACTTCAGCCGCTGGAGCCCCTGGATGTGAACTAACGAAAGAACATAATGCTGACGCCGTACGTACAACTGCAGTATATTGAGCAGTGAAAGCGCCTTAGATGTAGCGTATGGTTAGGATTCAAAGTGAACATCTTGAAAAATAATACGTAGTGTGACTTTATGTTATGATCGTTTGTGCAGTGCAAATAGTATGACATGTTATTCACGTGACCCTGAATGATACATTGACGATAATGCGAGATAAGTATCGTTTTTATCAATATTATACATATTATATATATATATATATATATATATATATATATATATATATATATATATAAACACGCATATATATATATATATATATATATATTTATATATATATATATATATATATATATATATATATATATATATACATGTATATATATATATATATATATATATATATATACATGTATATATATATATTTATGTATATATATATATATATACATGTATATATATATATATATATATATATATATATATATATATATATATATATATATAAATATATATATATATATATTTATATATATATATATATATATATATATATATATATATATAATATGTATAATATTGATAAAAACGATTCTTGTCTCGCATTATCGTCAATGTATCATTCAGGGTCACGTGAATAACATGTATATGTATGTATATATATATATATATATATATATATATATATATATATATATATATATATATATATTAGTAAATATTTGCGAATAAATGATATGATATAATATAATATAATTATCCAGCAAAACATCGTGGATGATTTGGAAACACATTAATAAACTAGATACTACAAGTATGTACTTGTAGATAATATCAATTGTTTACAGGGTCGATACAATTGAGTAATGAATTAATCATTTATACCTCAACTCACTTAATTTGTCGGTCAACTAGCATTATATACATTGCGTTCTCATAAAGTTTGCTAATTTAGATCTTAATAATAAACATAATATTGGTTCTGTCAAAATATAATATGTATCAAATTAAAAAACGTCAAATTCTTATATGCGCAAGAGCTAACCCTCAGGTTTACATAACTTGTTGATGATACTCCACATCGACGCCTCTGAGAAGCCACGCTGTAATTAATGTAGATGACCCAACACTAGACCGGGCGATGGGAATGGCATCACACGCGGACTTTGTTGTACGACGTTCTGGACTGCTCGACGTTGCAGACCGTCGCGCTAACGTTTGCCGTGAACCGCTGACCTTTGTATATGTATATGTATATGTATATGTATATGTATATGTATATGTATATGTATATGTATATGTATATGTATATGTATATGTATATGTATATGTATATGTATATGTATATGTATATGTATATGTATATGTATATGTATATGTATATGTATATGTATATGTATATGTATATGTATATGTATATGTATATGTATATGTATACGTATACGTATACGTATACGTATACGTATACGTATACGTATACGTATACGTATACGTATACGTATACGTATACGTATACGTATACGTATACGTATACGTACACGTATACGTACACGTACACGTACACGTACACGTACACGTACACGTACACGTACACGTACACGTACACATACACATACACATACACATACACATACACATACACATACACATACACATACACATACACATACACATACACATACACATACACATACACATACACATACACATACACATACACATACACATACACATACACATACACATACACATACACATACACATACACATACACATACACATACACATACACATACACATACACATACACATACACATACACATACACATACACATACACATACACATACACATACACATACACATACACATACACATACACATACACATACACATACACATACACATACACATACACATACACATACACATACACATACACATACACATACACATACACATACACATACACATACACATACACATACACATACACATACACATACACATACACATACACATACACATACACATACACATACACATACACATACACATACACATACACATACACATACACATACACATACACATACACATACACATACACATACACATACACATACACATACACATACACATACACATACACATACACATACACATACACATACACATACACATACACATACACATACACATACACATACACATACACATACACATACACATACACATACACATATACATATACATATACATATACATATACATATACATATACATATACATATACATATACATATACATATACATATACATATACATATACATATACATATACATATACATATACATATACATATACATATACATATACATATACATATACATATACATATACATATACATATACATATACATATACATATACATATACATATACATATACATATACATATACATATACATATACATATACATATACATATACATATACATATACATATACATATACATATACATATACATATACATATACATATACATATACATATACATATACATATACATATACATATACAAAACCACTGCCTTGTGGTATAGGTTCTTGTCAGAACCGAAGGCTAAGGGAGCAAACCCTAAACAGAAAACCATGTCACTATGGCAGCATCAAGGGCGGTTGATGTATGGAACTCCCAACATCTCTCGACCAGCCACTGCAGGGACAAATAGTTTGCGCCTGTCTTGACATGTTCTTGCCGGTGTGAGACCTCTATTTGTTCCCCGAGAGAGTGTCGCTAGTAATTTGCAAAAGCCAGCGATACTTCAAAAGTTTTTGCTAGCAGCTTCCATGAAATGTACAACTGCACGAAACATGATACCGGATCGGCCGTCGCCCGGGTTACCAAGGACCGCGCTGCTCGACCTCATCTTCCGTCGACAGTGGAAAATCAGCTAGGAAGAAGAAGACAAAGAAGACAACTACTGACAATTGGACAATGGAACGTCAGGACTCTCCTCGACCGAGAAGGAGCTAACCGACCAGAAAGACGTACGGCACTAGTAGCAATGGAACTTGCCAAATACAACATCGACATCGCCGCCCTATGTGAAACAAGGTTCTCAGAGTCTGGTAGTCTCGACGACTTGGAATACTCTTTCTTCTGGAGTGGCAAACCCGAAGGAGAAAGAAGGGAGGCCGGAGTGGGCTTTGCTATCAAAAAGGATATCATCACAAAGCTGACAGAAATGCCACGGCCAGTAAGTGACAGAATCATGACGATGAGACTACCTCTGAGCAAGGACAACTTTGCTACAATTATCAGCGTGTATGCTCCGACAATGACAAACCCAGATGAAAACAAGGAGGCCTTCTACAACCAGCTCGCAAGTGTGCTCAGGGGCATCCCTCATACCGATAAGCTACTGCTGATAGGAGACTTCAATGCGAGGATAGGAAGAGACAATGACAAGTGGCCCTTGGTCATGGGCAAACATGGGATTGGGAAATGCAACTCCAATGGCGAACTTCTACTGGCTCTGTGCTCTGAGTTCGAACTGATAGTGACGAACACCATGTTCAAGCCGAAGGATGAACGCAAGACCACCTGGATGCATCCTCGTTCCAAACACTGGCATATGATCGACTTCATCATCACGAGGTGTCGGGATAAGATGGACATCCACAGCACCCGAGCCATGCGTGGAGCAAACTGCTGGACCGATCACCAGATGCTGAGATCAAAAGTGGCTTTCAGAATACGACAAAAGCACAACAGGCAAGGGACAAATAAGCCGACCAAGCTCAACACTGCAAAACTAAGTACCATCAGCCATAGGGAGAGTTTTGAGCAGGAGATGGACAGTGCTCTCGCCCACTGGGAGGAGAAGGAAAACTCAACACCAGACGAGGAATGGGAAGCTCTGCAGCAGGTCGTGTACAACACAGCCAAGACACATCTTGGCAAGCCAGACAGAAAACACCAGGACTGGTTCGACCCAAACGACCAGGAGCTACAGACTCTTATGAGCAGAAGAGACCAAGCCCACCAGAGAGTGTTGCAAACCAGGAGCACTAGATCCACCACTGCAGCATACAAAGATGCCTGCAGACTGCTACAAAAACACACCCGTGCACTGAAGTCGGACTGGTGGGAAAGGAAAGCAGTGGAGCTGCAGAGAGCTGCCGACAGTAACAACATGAAGGGCTTCTACAATGGACTGAAGGAAGTGTGGGGACCCAAAAAGAAGGGACCTGTTCAACTAAAATCAACAGACGGAATGGAAACCTTCTCTGACAGCAAGAGAGTTGTGGCAAGATGGAGTGAACACTTCCAGAAGCTACTCAACGTCCCTGGCGACATAGATCACGAAGCTCTGGACAACATCCCGCAGCGCATTACCAAGACAAGCCTTGATGAGATTTCAACTATGGATGAGATGGCTAGAGCAATCGCCAGCCTGAAAGATGGCAAAGCACCTGGAGGAGATGGAATTCCTGCAGAAGTATGGAAGCATGGAGGAGACAATCTGTTCAGCAGACTGCACCAACTAATCACCAATGCCTGGGAGATGGGTTCTGTACCACAAGCATGGAAGGATGCAAGCATTATAACCATCTACAAGAAAGGTGATCGAACAGACTGTGGGAACTATAGAGGAATCTCTCTTCTTTCCATAGCAGGCAAGATCTTCGCCAGGATCCTCCTCAACAGACTATCTACCCACCTAACACCAGAGGTAGTTCCGGAGACACAATGTGGCTTCAGAGGTAACCGGAGCACCGTGGATATGATATTTTGTCTCCGACAACTACAAGAAAAGTGCATTGAGCAGGACCGACCACTGTACATGGTATTTGTCGACTTCAGTAAAGCGTTCGATACAGTTGGGAGGACCGGACTATGGCAGCTACTGAAGAAGTATGGCTGCCCAGAGAAGTTCACAACAATGATCGAGGCACTACATACCGGAATGATGGCGACTGTTAATGTTGGAGGGGAAGTCTCGGAATCGTTCAGGGTCACAAATGGGGTCAAGCAAGGCTGTGTACTGGCGCCCACGCTCTTTTCCATCTTCCTATCAGCAATGCTCGACAATGCTTTCCGAGACATGGGGGATGGCATCTACATACAGTCCAGACAGAGCGCTGACCTATTCAACGTCGCACACTTCAGAGCGAAGACCAAGACTACACGGATACTGATGAGGGAGCTGCTATTCGCAGATGACAGTGCACTGGTTGCACACTCTGCTGAAGAGATGCAGAAAATAGTGGATGCTTTTTTTAATGCGTCAAAGAAGTTCGGCCTGAAGATTAACATCAAGAAGACCGAGGTGCTGTACCAACCCAACTCTACACGAACCCGAGAGGAGGATATCATGGTTGATGGAAACAAGTTGAACTCTGTTATGGAATTCACCTACCTCGGAAGCACTATATCAAGTGACGGATGCATTGACGATGAAATACAGAGGAGGATGGCCAAGGCTAGTGCATCTTTCGGCCGACTACGCCAGAGACTCTGGAACAACCACCATGTGTCCATGCGGGTTAAAGGCAAGATATACCGTGCAATTGTGCTGTCCACCCTCCTATACGGAGCCGAGGCCTGGACAGTGTACAGACGACAGGTGAAAAAGTTGCACGCCTTCATGATGCGACATCTGCGTTCGATCATGAGGATAACCTGGATGGACAAAGTGACAAACAAGGAAATACTCGAACGGACAGGGCTGCCATCTATGGAAGATCTTCTGATCAGAAAGAATCTCCGGTGGACTGGACACCTCATGAGGATGTCATCAGACAGGCTACCGAAGCAGGTTCTCTACTCCCAACTGTCTTCTGGTCACAGAAAGAGAGGGCGCCCTCGTCTCCGGTTCAAAGATACCATCAAGAGAAACCTGAAGCTGAGAGACATAAAGATCGACTCCTGGACATCACTCTCACAGCAGAGAGACAAATGGAGAGCAAGAGTCAAGTGATGGAAGCAGTCTTTGTCGCTTCGCGACCGACAGCATGATGATGATGATGATACATATACATATACATATACATATACATATACATATACATATACATATACATATACATATACATATACATATACATATACATATACATATACATATACATATACATATACATATACATATACATATACATATACATATACATATACATATACATATACATATACATATACATATACATATACATATACATATACATATACATATACATATATATATATATATATATATATATATATATATATATATATATATATATATTCCCTAAAATAGGTGTTCTTCCTTCTGATAACGGGCGCCACGCTACGTAGCAATTCCTCAAATTGGTATTGCTCATTCGCAAACAAATCATAATAATAACACGTCAATCTTCAGCAGCGAACTCTCTTCAGCAGCGAACTCTTGTAACGGGGAGCGATATACTCCGTACATATTCCTAAGGAGCAACCACTGCCTGGTCCACCAACTACGTGATTCAGACATGCCACATTTTTAGGTATTTCTAATCTAAAAT
>OZ024860.1:10539190-10541690 GCA_964017155.1 Oasisia sp. SBJ-2009
CTCCACTCCACTCCACTCCACTCCACTCCACTCCACCCCACTCCACTCCACTCCACTCCACTCCACTCCTCTCCACTCCACTCCACTCCACTCCACTCCACTCCACTCCACTCCATTCGATTCCACTCCACTCCACTCCACTCCACTCCACTCCACTCCACTCCACTCCACTCCACTCCACTCCACTCCACTCCACGCCACGCCACGCCACGCCACGCCACGCCACGCCACGCCACGCCACGCCACGCCACGCCACGCCACGCCACGCCACGCCACGCCACGCCACGCCACGCCACACACACACACACACACACACACACACACACACACACACACACCAGTATTTAATCTTGGCAGGAGTAATAGTAGATTGTAAGCTTCCTATGCTAATACAATACAATGGGAGTGTTGTTGTGGTGTTGACGTCATATGGCTACAGCAGGTTCATCGTTCGGTCGAAGTCTGCAGAAAACCACGTAGATGTTATGTCTGCCAGTAGGCTTAGTTGACTACCCTTTTGATACCTTATAAAACATCATGCTTTCTTACACTCCAGATGACGTACACGGCCGACGCTACGGTTAATTAAAGGCGCTAGTGAGGGCCACGGACAGAAAACAGTGGCCTTCCATTGTCGATGCCCTATGCTCCCAGCGAGCAAACAGGCATAAGTAACTAAGTAAGGAGAGCACACTGGAGCGCTAGAGTTACCTAAATGATTGGTGATCACACAGGTCTGAGCTGTTTCAGGTATAAATTGGAGGCGAATCTTGGAGATTTCATGCACTGGTCTCAAGCCTGGGGGACTGTCTACGCAGACGATTCACTCCAATCTTCACTGGCCCGCTGTGGTTATTGGTAAGTGGAACTTTGCTTATTAGTTGCTTTAAACATAAGCAAGATGTTGCCCGGTAAAGTCGTCGTTGTTTTCTACGCCATTCTCGCGTTGGCGGCCTCGGGTAAGTATTTTGAACATAATTATATTGATCATTAATCGTCAGACACTGTCGCTGTTTTACTAACCTAAATGATTTTAATCGGCTGACTGAAATACGGTTCCCTTGATCCACGGATGGCGCATAATGGTCGCTCGTAACTCACGTGATATCATTGGCCACCTTTCCTGAAACTTTGTTAACGTGTTAACATACTTGTTTTTAACATATTAATGGTTTGTTTTAAGAGAACATATACCCCCCCCCCCCCCCAACGCATAAGCTTCGTTGGACCATTAACGCCCTGCAAAGGCCCAGTCCAATATCTGTAATAAGAAGATGAAGAAATTGTCACCCTTACACTTAGGGTGCTTGTTGTGTCGTGATCAGCGTCAAATCATTGACATTACGTCTTTCTTATGAAAATAGGCGGAGCGGGGTGGGACGGGGCGGAGCGGAGAGGGGCGGGACGGGGCGGGGCGGAGCGGGGCGGGGCGGGGCGGGGCGGGGCGGGGCGGGGCGGGGCGGGGCGGGGCGGGGCGGGGCGGGGCGGGGCGGGGCGGGGCGGGGCGGGGCGGGGCGGGGCGGGGCGGGACGGGACGGGACGGGACGGGGCGGGGCGGGACGGGACGGGGCGGGGCGGGGCGGGGCGGGGCGGGGCGGGGCGGGGCGGGGCGGGGCGGGGCGGGGCGGGGCGGGGCGGGGCGGGGCGGGGCGGGGCGGGGCGGGGCGGGGCGGGGCGGGGCGGGGCGGGGCGGGGCGGGGCGGGGCGGGGCGGGGCGGGGCGGGGCGGGGCGGGGCGGGGCGGGACGGGACGGGGCGGAGCGGAGCGGAGCGGAGCGGAGCGGAGCGGAGCGGAGCGGAGCGGAGCGGAGCGGAGCGGAGCGGGGCGGGGCGGGGCGGGGCGGGGCGGGGCGGAGCGGAGCGGAGCGGAGCGGAGCGGGACAGGGCGGGACAGGGCGGAGCGGGGCGGGACGGGACGGGGCGGAGCGGAGCGGGGCGGAGCGGAGCGGAGCGGGGCGGAGCGGGGCGGGGCGGGGCGGGGCGGGGCGGGCTGCGGGCCAGGATGTGACACAATATCAGGGGGCGGGCTGCGGGCCAGGATGTAACACAATATGAAGATATGAGGAGGTGGACTGATGGCAGTGTTGTAATATGCGGGCCGGGCGCTGGCTCAGATTTCCAGCCAGCCAGTATGTATGTACAGTGGTTTTATTAAGTGTGATAAAACAGTAAAATGTATTATTTTGTTACATCTGATAAAATCACGTTGCACTGATATCGTCTGCACTTAGCATAGTTTAGGGTGGACAATTGATAAGTGTTGTACTTCTTGTTTTGTAACTTGGTATATGTGTAATCGTGAGTAGATCATTCATCCATCGAATCTTAGACGAGGTCACGTGACGCAGTGGCTGACAGCTGGATGGTTACCAATTCCGGTAGAAGAACCTCTGCTTGTGACATGGCAGGATAAATCGGAAAAGACTTCCTGTATTATACTACTAACAATAATAATAATTCGATAACTTCTAGTCGGCTTAAAATCTTAGAAAGCAAGCTCA
>OZ024860.1:10546690-10631690 GCA_964017155.1 Oasisia sp. SBJ-2009
CATATCATGTGACCTATCCATCATGTGGCCTGGTTGCCTGGCTAATTACATCAAGTGTCAAGAAAGCGCGTGGAATATTTGGACATTCCAATGTATATTTTGTTGAAATGTTTGCACAATAGTGTTTCTTTGTGACAAAAAACATAACTGACAATAATTATAGTAAAAGTTTCAACTGCTTGCTGGAATGTTTTATTTATGAGATATAGGATTTATAAAGTGGTTCTCATATATCATTCACAATAATATCATGTGTTATTGCCATTATGGAAACACAGTAAATAGATATTTTGCTCACCGCCTCGCGAGGCACTTTGCCCCCGAAAAACGCAGCGCACACGAGAGCTATCTGCGCTGCGCCAACAGGCACGCGTTGCTGTTAGCTCAGCTGATAGCTCTTGTGTGCGCCGGGCTTTAGCTAACGTGAATGTGGCAGTACTCTGTTGCAAACGTAAATTTGTGGAAGATTTTTTCAATGTGAGTGATTGAATAATTTAATACAATTGTAGATAGATATAGCTATACCAAATTTGATGTATCTATGATAGCAATATTCCTTAATTAGAGGATGTCTCACAGGATGGTGGGAGTGTGTGTCTGTCGTGTGCGCGTGCCAGAATCGGAATTATAACCCCCGACTCAGGGTAAAGTGAATGATGCTCGTTCCAGTTCGATCTCGGTTTGTATTCAAGCAGATTGGAGTTCACGTCCGTACACAATAATAACATAATAAACATTGCGTTGGCAACATAGTTTACAGAGTAACATCGAAGTATCCGAGTGTCTGGTAAGAGATAACTACAGTACTCCTACATTTTACTTGTTTTAAAAGGTGCCGATAATTTGGAAAGTCAGGTTTAATACGCGCTTCAGTCTCATATTCAAGTTATAATTTGAAAGCCAAAAATTGGTAGACCGCGGGCATGTCCGTCAGCCGCGGTCTCCCTGATTAAGACGACGCTCTGTCCTTTTATAGTTAACAGATAGTTAACCAGTATGCATCTGTGCGCATGTGTAATTGATCAAAACCCGTCGTAGGTTTGTCCAAGGACGCTAGTTTGAGACGAACTTGTATTTGCCAAACGTCTCATATATCTGTAGAAATTCAACTTAAATTTGTAGAGTAGACGCCTTTGAACAGTCAGTCAAAGCTAGGATTTTGTCAATGCCAAATAAATCAGTAGCGTCCGTTGGGCGACACGCTGGTAAAATAAATGACCATTAAGAGCAGCGCCGTCGGTGTGGTCCGAAATTGGTTCCTATTGAATTCGTCGGGCGTAATAAACAGCGTTGTCCACTTTTAGAATTAATCGGATTCTTGTTCGTGAGGGCATTGCATTGGTTTTACTTATGTTAAATAATAACTCTAGACTAGCTTATACTCTGGTTCTTAACTTTAACGCTATATTGTATATTATATCAAAAAATATTAAAAGGTGTTTTTCACAACGTGGTGTCAGTTGTGCCGCCGCATTTCACACTTCAGTGCGCTGGCCTAACGGGCGCCGGTAAGACGATCGTTTGTGTTTCTTCTTGGCACAATAATGCCTCTAGTCTCGCTTAACCGACTGTCGGTCGGCTGCGAAACTACGCCGAGAAGTCAGTCTGGTGAGTCAGTCGGCTTTTGGAAATTTTTCCGCGTGACCTATACAATGCTGCCACCTCACGGACACTGGTTAATCCTGCCGTAAATTTGAATTGTATTTCTATTTATTTCGTGTTAATATAAGTTTAATTTTGAATAGTTTTTTTGTTATATAATACAGCATTATTTGATAAAAAGGTATCCTTATTTAATTTGTGTGTTATTCGTGTGGGGCTAAACAATGCTGCCACCTCACGGATACGAATCCTGCCGTAATTCTTATTTTATAAACAACTGTAAACCTGAATTTATACTTTTTTTGTGTTAATATAAGTTCAATTTTGATTACTTTTCGTAGGATATCATTATCTTGTAAAAGTATATCGTTATTTTTATTTCATAGTTGGCCTGAGAACCAAACAGCGTCTCTACCCTAATCTAGGGTAAGGCCGCCCTGGTGGGTAACAAATGCAGAACGTCTCTTTCCCCAGGCAGAGTTGAGGGGCGTAAAAGTGCTGTCACCTCACGGAGCCTGGGTAACCGAGGCTAGTTGTGCCGCCGCATTTCACACTTCAATACGTTGGCCGGACGGGCGTCAGTAAGACGATCGTTGGTGTTTCTTTTTCGCGCAATAACGCCTCGGGTCACTGTGAAATTGTCCCGACATCTGAGTATCGCGACTGAAGCCATCTGTCAAGGTCATGAAATTCGAACATGTCGCTCCCGGCGGGCGTTGTTCGGGAATCGACACGGCGATGGTGCGAAGCAGTATGACCTGTCATTCTGCATGGCAAACTACAACTTCTTTCCCATGAGTGTGACAGCGAGTACCCTCGTTGTGATCGGTGTTATAGGAAAAAAATTGTCATCGTTGTCGTCTTCAAATACACGAATTGACATTACATTTGTCTTCATGATTTATGCAGTGTTTATCGACCCTTTTATCTATACTTATTATTGGTTTAAAGCGTTTTGAGCAGGCGTCTTTACCACATATGTGTGCCTGGACTGAGAACCGTAAAGATATTTTTAATAACCACGAATTGTCTTTAATCAATGATTTCAAGTATTTCAAGCACCTGGGGAGATGGAATTCCTGCTGACGTATGGAAGCAAGGAGGAGACAATCTATTCAGCAGACTGCATCAACTTATCACCAATGCCTGGGAGGTGGGCTCTGTACCACAAACATGGGAGGATGCCAGCATTGTAACCATCTACAAGAAAGGTTATATATATATATATATTTATATATATATATATATATATATATATATATATATATATATATATATATATATATATATATATATATATATATATATATATATATATATATATATATATATATATATATATATATATATATATATATATAATTTATATATATAAACAATTTAACCAATTAAGCATGAATGCGTCCTGGCAAATATAATTTAGAATCTTAAATATATATGTATATATATATATATATATATATATATATATATATATATATAATTTATATATATAAACAATTTAACCAATTAAGCATGAATGCGTCCTGGCAAATATAATTTAGAATCTTAAATATATATGTATATATATATATATATATATATACATATATATATATATATATATATATATATATATATATTAGCCATCACGCACATTGAAATTAATGACATTGTTATTGCCGTGTCACTTCTTGGGCTGCAGCCAGCGACAGAAATGGATACTTTCTAACTTAACCGTACTTGAAAGATGACACATTTCTTTACGACAAGGTAGGACTGGGAAGGGAACTCCTACGCAGGCATCCTTGTACCCTCTGTACTTTGTGATTCTATTAATGAGGCAGCCAGTTATTGGTCCTCCATTCTCCACCACCCCATTTTTCTGGGATTGATGGCCATGGCCCCCTCTGGCTGTGTATGCGCACTACATGGCATACACTCTACGGGTTAAATAGATCATTAGCGATGTAACAACGTCGACGGATTGTTTCAGCAATACTGTCCAACATTGCGTGTAAGTCGACTTTGCTCTACACATGATAGTCTATCTCGGCAAGTTTTCCGTACATGCATATGGCATTGTAACCTCTGGTTAGACGACAGACGAGCCAGTAGAATAGAGCGATTAGTTCTACATTTCGAAGTTCGTCAAAAAAGCAATGACACAATGAAACACTGATGCGTCTTTGTATTTTGCAGCATTTCTTTAGGAACACTTCGCTTCGGTTCTGATTCATGACACCCGTGTATGTGGATGAGGTCCTGTGTCTCTAGTGCTGACTAGCTCTAATAGCTGCCCTCAGGTGTTTCCTATCCGCAACCCCCTCTCTATACCCCCGTCCGTCCGTCCGTCCGTCCGTCCGTCCGTCCGTCCGTCCGTCCGTCCGACCGACCGTCCGTCCGTCCGTCCGTCCGTCCGTCCGTCCGTCCGTCCGTCCGTCCGTCCGTCCGTCCGTCCGTCCGTCCGTCCGTCCGTCCGTCCGTCCGTCCGTCCGTCCGTCCGTCCGTCCGTCCGTCCGTCCGTCCGTCCGTCCGTCCGTCCGTCCGTCCGTCCGTCCGTCCGTCGTGTGTCAATGTGTGTAAGACTGTGTACGGTTTGAGTGGGTGTTCGTGCGTGTGTCTGAGGACAGCGCGAGATCGTGTTCGTGTGTCAATGTGTGTTGTGGATGTGACGTAGTGTTTTATGTGCGTTAGTGTGTTGGTGCGTTAGTGTGTTATAACGGGGGTGAGGTTCGTTTTCATAGGAGTACTTCGTAACAGGAACATAGGTGTGTATTGTCGTTTTTGGAAAGGGGCTTTTTTCAAAGGGGACTTCCGACGAACCTCCCGAGCCCCCTCAGTTTACGGACCTGTCAGATACGGTTATGTTTACAACAACAACCTTCACAAACATGTCGAGTGTCGCTATCTACCTGGTGAATAAAAGTACTATCTTTCATATTATTTCAGCTGTGACTTGTCAAAACGTGTCCCGCTATTAAAACATTTGATTTTCCAAATAGAGACCTTTGCCATTTGAATGACATAATTCTGTGACGAATACATGAACATGCGCGAACCAGTTTATATATTTATAACACATTTTTTATTAAAATAAATAATCATAATCGTCCCAACATGCATCGCATCCAGCGTGGGTGTGTTGCAACGGACTTCCGCATAAGATGGTGGAAGGGCGGAAGTCTCAAACGACGTGACACACGACTCGATGGTATGCCGTACTATGTCACATGGTGGCGCCATCAGTTCTCCTCGGAGACTGTCGGGTACTGGTCCGGTTGTGGTCGATGGTGGTATTCGACTGTCGCCCGTCCGCAAGAACAGGCCGGGACTCCGGTGTCGCCATATGGGGTAAATAGTAATCCCTTAATTACAGTAATGTTGTAGGTCATTAGAAAAAGAACTTCTCCCTAAGCACATCCCCCTACGTGCCGGCTGGTACACACGACGGGACTGGCGGTCTTAGGAGTGTCTGGGCCGACTGGCAGTTCTTCCATGGACTCAAGCCATCGCATGACAAGCTGGTCGCTCCGGTAGTGAGGGCGAACAGGTACGTCTTCGTCGTACCACAGCACCAGATCCTCCGGTTTACGGGTCCGCGGATTCCAGAGTGTGATAGTCGTTTGACTCGTTTCCACTCGCCTCGTCGGATAGAGTTCAAGACTTCGGCCCAGATAACGAGTGAAGCGGAGCACGGCGCGGCGATGGTCTGTAGCCTTGTTCCTCACCGCAGGAGGAAGCTTGGGGGACGGCGGCGGCTGGGAACGAATGTTAACCACGGTACAAGTAATGATAAAACACGTGGGGAGGAGAAACAGAAAGAGAGCGACCCCGGAGGCGCCCGGCCACAGCAACGAGTGGGCTCTCGGTAGTCTCGCGCCTGACGGACGGTCTCGGTGATTCGGAAGTCTCGCGTCTGACGGATGGTCTCGGGTGTCGGACGAAGGGTCCCAGGCGATCTTGACGACCGCAGAGCCGACGTGAGTCTTCTGGACACCAGGAGCCAGCTGATCTCCCGTCGCCGGGAAGACCACCCTTACAAAAAAGAGCCAGTGGTATACCATTGAATACTACTGAATACCATTCAGCATCAATGATATTTCAGCAGGACTCAGTGGTATATATATATATATATATATATATATATATATATATATATATATATATATATATACATGTGTGTATATATATATATATATATATATATATATATACTCTCAATGGTCATTTAAGATACCATTCAATACCACTGAACGGTACACAGAGTCCAAAATACCATTCAAAATACCATTCAGATACCATTCAAATACCGTTGGCCATTATACTACCTAGTACCATTCAATGGTATTTTAATGGGTTTTTTTTTTGTAAGGGCACGGCTGCATCATCGTCTCTCGGTGTGGCCGTCTCAGGCTCACGGCGCAGCGATACTGTAAAACACATTTCCGTTATTTACCAAGTAATTCACAATGTCGTCTTGTTGATGCTTATCTACATACAATTATGTTGAACTGATTGCCTGAGGTATTTTGCAGAATAATATGTGACGCGGCATGACAAACCAAGTTGTTTCCGGTTTGGCGGGTGCTTCCGGTTACGTTCTGTCTCAGCCTCTTTTTCGATCACGCCCCACCGGACGCATTAAACGAGCAACGTTCCCGTGTGACGTCACAATACCAAATCACGCCGGCGTTTGCTAAGTGCGCGGTGGGGCACTGGGTGACTCCAACAATATGGCCGACAGTTATAGTCATAGATGAGGGATAGATGGGATACGTCGGACTTTTATATTATTCTAGATTTTTAGATGGTTCAATGTTCAGTGTTCATAGTTACACCAACAGTACTTTTTAGTATGAAATAGGGATTAAATTCGCTGGTAACAAATACCCCTAATCATCTAGTGTAACGGAACGTTAGGTACTACATCATATTTTGAATAAAAACAGTTGTAAATTACCACAGTTTAACGATTTAGTCATACGACTAGCAATCGTGTACATAACGGAATCGTTATAAAATATCACAATCAAGAAGAAAGCCAATGTAGGACCTACCTCCGACCGGAGCGCAAAGCACAGTTGTCGTGACCAGCATAAAACTCAGGCAACGCAATATCGTAAAGTGTGAATATTCGCAGTGAAGCTCAGTTAGCAAAAACGCTTGCGGTAGATTCTGAAGAAACAGAAGGAGTGACCTTTGACCGGTTTAACTGTTACGCCACTCTTGCATGCTGGGGGAAATGCTACGTCGCTGAGCCTGTATTCTCGACGAAATTATGTTGTACATAGGCAATAGCATAAATATAGCATATAAATTCGTATGCGCAAAATTCGATATATCTATTATTTTACGGCTAAGCATTCCGCAACTTGCATACGGAATATGATAAGAACCTGCTAATCCGCTAGGGGCGCGTCGGTAACAAAACACTTTACTGTGCCCTGAATAGAAAAAGTTGGTAAAAGTCCAACAAATAAGCCGGAAAATTGACCAAATAATATAGGTAATTTTGGATATAAATAGCTATTTCAAAGTCATAACCATCTCAATGTCACACTATATTGAGGTCAAAAAATTGCTTTTACAAAATATATAAAGCAGCTTGCAACTGCATTTCAGTTTAGTGATGCTACACAGCAGGCTGTGCATTTGTCACAAATGTTGTATAATTTTTTGAAAGTTAAAATTGCGATAATTTTTGACTGCATGAAGATATTTAAATTCTGTAAAAGGAATCTTAATTGTTACCTGTTAAACATACAATCGACAAGCACCATCATACATATTGTAAATCTATTTTGTTATTTTTAGCAGGTCCCTAAATATGTCGTTTGCTATAAAGAGAAGAACTTCAAAATAGGGGAAGTTGGGGTATGTTCGCACACACACGCTATAGATCATGCGCTGTATGTGCTAAGAGCGTGATATTTAGCATTCAGAATGAGCAAAAATATTACTTTGTTGTTAGTTAGTTAAGAAATCGCATATCCCATCAGATATTTACATATTTGGTCAAATGTAGAGGCATACCTTTGTGCGGACATGCCCCAAGGTACGGGGCATCGCTGCACATTGTGTGCGGTTATGGCCCAGGAATGGCGAAGCATCAGCTGGTCTCACAGAGCTTACTAATAACTATAATTATAATAATAATAATACGTATTAGTTAATAGTAGTTACCCAGATAGCATGAACACGTGAATGTAACGTGTGATTAACGTTTAATATAAACGTTAGTTTACGGTTATTTTGCTGGGTTTTTTAACGTCGATCTACGTTTCATTTTAACCGAAATTTAACGTTAGACTAACGTTAATGTAACCGTTACAGTAACGTTAGTTTAACCTGTAATGCAAACGTTAGTTTATCGTTATTTTGCTCGTTTTTGTTAATGTTAATGTAACATTTAGCCTCTAACCAAAATCTTGGTCTTTCTATGATCGACGAGTGTTGCGATTGGTTCTTGCGTTTTACCCAGAATCCCTGACGACATCCGGTTGTGCGACCGACAATATGATCCAATCGGACTACCAAGGTCAAGATCCTTCCGACTGTTTTTATTTGTCCACGCGATCCGTCCACATCCGGTGATCTGAGCGACAAAAAGGAGTGCTAAAATTAATAGATATCAATACCTCTTTGCACAAATAATATGAGTCGAGTCGTTTCATTGGTCGACCTCGATGATCCGGAAGTCGGCACTATGGCCTACCTTCCTGTAACGACAATCCCTCTAACGGTTAACAGCGACATAACATATATTGTTTATACTGGTTATTAAATGACCAAGGTCACAACTGTCTAGAAGTCTCTCATTGGTCTATGTGAACATATCATAAGATCCGGAAGCCGCCATTTTGGTCATTACGTTAAGGTCAAAATTCTACGCCAGTCACAAAATACAATAAAATTACAGTGTCGCTGATAGTATGTCTACTATATCACGTGCTTAGTTATTAGATGACGCGTCTCGTTTTTCATCTTCTACTTTTTGTGTTATTTATAGATATGTTGTAGCTTATTTTCGTTCTCAGAAACATTTACGGCCTACTATATAAACATTAACACAGTTTATATAGACGTGTGAATGTAATGCTATTTCACCCCAGCGACCACTGAAACGATGTATTTTAGCCATAATTTCGCCCTTGGCCACTTCACGAAACCGATTGACTTTTGGTACAGCAACGGAGAAAGCACGCTTGTCTATAACTTGAATAAGCCAGTTATGAATTCGGCACAGGGCCTACATGTGCGCCAAATCAATTGGATCAGAGTGCAATCGACTTAAAGGACAAAAAAAGTTAACTGTTTCGTGGCATACACCTAATAGAGTTAATATAAAGTAACAATTTCCACATATACTAAATTGTTTTACGCCAGCGGTTTACCAGAAAAATATTTTTTAACACCCAGCCATCCAAATACTATGAGCTACCCCATCTTAGACGAAGAATGACGTCACGACGATGAGACCCTCTCCACGTAGATAATTCCCTGCGTGGGGTTTGGCTGTTGTCATGAAATGGCTGCAACTCGGCAACGCGCGTAACATGCTGATGACGGTAAATATAAAGTTGTCTATTATTGTTATCGCTGAAATCATCCCATGAACTGATGATACATGTCTACATCAAAGCATTTCTCCTCAAAATGGACCGAACAAAGTGAACTGTACTTGGACTGGAGGGATTCCAAACATTACGCCGGCAAATCACCAATGTGAATCCATTGCTTCAATACTACCGGTTGTTTCAACTATTATTGCAACCGTATGCCGAACACTAAGGCATAATTATTAAAGTTTACCATAGATTTTACCACAGATTTAGATATACGTCTATAAGCAGCTGCTAGATGTCACGCCAACTGAACGAACTGTCGAAGACTCGAAGTTGTTGACACTTAACAACGTCGCAGGAAATTGACCGGCTTCAGCAGAGATATAGAATGCCGCGCGCTGAATGGCCAAGCCAAGTTAACCCTTCACCTATGGCGGCATCTAGACCATCGTGGATTTCGTTAGAATTTTAGACTTTAAAGTCACATTCTGAGTAAACCGCTGACGTTAAAAAATTGAGTATATGTGGAAATTGGTACTTTGTATAAACTCTATTAGGTGTATGACACGAAACCGTAGCCTTTTTTTGTCCTTTAAACAGTAACTGACAACGCGGTCATCTCCTGTTAGTTCTGCGATAAAAAAAAGGATTACATTATTGTGTACGGAGCTATTCGAATATTAGATCTAATCAGGACGTAATCAACGTGTACAAATATTTAATAGAGTGTACATATTATGATAGATGCACTGTATATTGGAAATTATATTTATGTCAAATTAGTGGCCTTCTAACAGTGTTTATCACATACCTTCACATGATTCCACTCAAAACCACGTTACTGTCCGGATTAGAGTCTGATTGTCCCAAAACATGACTTCATATCGTCAAAAGCAGGTTGCTTCTCTGTTGGTGCCATCATCTCTAGTGCATTCATGTATGCCGGGGTAACGCACGAGCTGAGCACATTTCCTTTACGTTTAGGTGATATGCGTCTAAATCCCATCACCCCTTCGACCTTCCTCCAAGTGTTTGCACCCGCTGTAATCTTCATTATATCCAAAATAACGTTGAATGTTGTGACGGTACTGATGAACGCCAACGCTTCGTCTAAGTTAAAGTAGGAATGTTTAATTGTAGTTTCATTAACTACGTGATGGTATTTGAGATGGTGTTTGCCAGTAGGTTTGTGAGATGTAGCGTGAGGAATGTCGATTCGTGTATAATTAACAATGTGTCGTTTCTCTCTTACTTTCTAAGTTTGACGCCATGTGTGATTGGATTTGCTGAAGTGCCAGCTAGCTACATAGTTTTGTCAACTTGGTTGTTGTGTTGGTATTCATTCTAAGCGAATTGGGTTTGGATGTGTGTGTGTGTGTGTGTGTGTGTGTGTGTGTGTGTGTGTGTGTGTGTGTGTGTGTGTGTGTGTGTGTGTGTGTGTGTGTGTGTGTGTGTGTGTGTGTGTGTGTGTGTGTGTGTGTGTGTGTGTGTGTGTGTGTGTGTGTGTGTGTGTTACATACGTTACGTGTTATACGCAGTGGGTCACTGTAGGCTGATAAGTTCGGCATGAACTTCCTCTGAGTTTCTGGGCGCTTCCATGTTTCTGATTGCACAAACCTTCTTGGGATCCGGTTTCACACCTTCTGACGTGAGGATGTGCCCGATGTATGGTAGTTCTGTCATGTGAAATCTACACTTCTTCTTGTTCAGTTTCAATCCAGTCACGAGCTCGTTTGAGAAATGTTCTAAAATTATCGTCGTGCTCTACTTGATTTTTCCATATATCAGTATGTCGTCTGCCACAACTGATACACCGTTGAGTCCTTTCAAGGCACTCGAGTCTTCTCTGAAACTCTTCTGGTGCGGTCGAAATACCAAACGGCATTCGCTTCCATTTGTACCTGTGTCCAGAGACCTGGGGTCCAGAATGTGGTGAGATGACTTGATTTGTCAGACAATTTCACTTGTAAGAAACCGTCTTTCGCATCACATAAGCTGAACATCTTGGCTTCTGTCAACTGTGGCAGTACATCGTCGATGTCTGGCATCTGGTAGTGATTTCTTTTGAGCGCCTGATTCAGGTTTTGTGGATCAAGGCATAGTCAGCCAGTTCCGTTTGACTTTCTTACTGGTTGCAAGTGACTTATCCATGGAGTTGGCGATTCTACCTGCTCGATGATACACTGCTTTGTTAGTGTGTCCAACTTGGTTTTAAACTCCTCCTTCATGGAAAGAGGGATCTTTCTCGGTCGCACTTGCACTGGTGTGATAGACTCGTCTATCTCAAGGTCATATTCACCCGGCAAACATCCAATACCCTTGAACACGCTGTCGTACTCCGCAAGAATGTTCTCGAGTGACTCGTCTGCAACCATGTGAACTGAGTCATTGACTGTGATGAGATTGAGATCAACGCACGCTTTTAGGGATAGCAGACTGTTGTTTTGTCTCCATCATAAAAAAGTTCAGTGTATGTTTGCACTTCTTGTTGTCTGTTACTGTCGTGGTACACCAACCGTCGGGTATAACCTTGGAGTCATCATACATCGTTATTGCTTGTGTTGACTCGGTCAGTCGCGGTTTGGCCATCTTGGCAAAATCTCGGCGTGTTAGCATGTTACCGCAGTATCCAACTGAAATTCCAGGTTTTGTTTCACCTTGCCGTTCGCTACTATTACTGTCGCGATCATCTTCCGGTCATTGTTCACGACGTGTATGGAGTTTGTTGATTCATCTGATGAATAGTAGATTTACATTCATTCCTTGAATTCTTCACTAGGTGAGCTTTCTCTGTTCTCACCGACACCGTTTTGCTGTTGCAACATTTTGCAAAGTGATTCATCTTTTTGCACTTAAAACATTCCTTACCGTATGCTTTGCACTTTCTGGGAGGATGTTGCTCCCCACACTTACTACAGTTCTCTGCATTTGGCTTCTGGACTATTATACTTGTTGCTGGCATATCGACGCGAAGCTGGTTTTACAGCGTGAAATGTCTCCGTTTGATTTTCAAACGTTTTGAGATCGTCCCTAGCCGCTTCCATCGCTGGGCAAGTAGCTACTGCTTCGTCTAACGAAAACTGTTGACGCTCAAATAGACGTCTGCGCACCCGGTCACATTTGTCACTCACAAATGTACATAAGTTTGTACTTATAGGTACGATATTTTTTATTATTGCCCAAGCGATTACGTAGTTATTCTAAAAACTTGAATATTCACAGCAATATGCAGTGCATTAGTCATGTTTCTGTGTTGGTTTTGTCAAGATGTCATGCTCTCTTTATCTCTTGTCTGTCTGTCTGTCTGTCTGTCACTCAACCATGCTGCCAACAATTCCTATAGTTTAAAGGCTAGTCAGCCCACAAATTTATCACATTACTATTTGTTACGACTGTGATTTCTTTCTACCATTAAATTTTATGAAAAATACCGGTAAGCAATCTGTTTTGCCAATTTGTTTATTATAACATTGTATTTGGACATTAAAGAATCGGATTTATGATGGGTCAAAACCAACTAAGGAAGCAGCATTAATATGTACAATACATAATAAATTATCATGCAGTAAATTAATAATAATACAATAATGTACATATTACAAAGAAAACTCTTCTAAATGGCAATACACTTGGAAGACGAAACAAACAAATTATATGAAGATATTTTAATATGTTTATGTATGCATGTACCTGTATGTATGTGAATTTGTGTAGAACCATACACAAGATAAAATTGACAGTAACAAACACTTACATGTACTTGCTAGAAAATGTACACAAACAAATAAATACTATACACAGAAACTAAAACAAGTTATAGAGGGGGTTAGTAAAATATTTCATGGATGCAATAGTTCTCAAGCTACCCTATAATACATATTGATAAGCACACACAGGCAATGTCATGTGACAGCTATACAAACATGCATACAGTCATATATATATATTATATACAAAATATACATATGAAGCATCTATAATGTAAACCTCTTTCGGACAGGTTTGACAAATCTAAACTAAAAACAGGATTTAAAGCTATCAGAAGAATACTAACAAATGTACAGACCTAGTAATGTCATGATTATTAGCACTGTATGACTTCAATGTGTGTGTACCAATTTTGTGAGATCCTTTGCAATAATACAACCCAGGATCTTCATAGAAGATACCCGCCTGTTAGACCACCACTAAACTGTTGCAATTTCAACCAACTGATCATGATTCTCTATAACTCCTAATGATAAGGATTTACGCCAAACTAAGACCTTTGTAGAGTCAATAGGAATTCAAAAATAAAAACAAGGTTGTTGTATTCGGCCAAAGTAAACCCATCAGGCGATCAATAAAACATTCACAATGCTTGGGCACGCACACACACGTATATTTACAACAATAACATGCATATATAACACATACATGTGTACGTACATGTTTCTACATAGAAACACGACAGAAGGCACTTGTGTGAATCACACAGAGTTGTGTGTTGACGTCACGGTAAAGCGTATGTACACAATATATACAGAACATGTGTTCAGATAGTCTTGAGACTCAAAGTCCACCACGCTTTATGACTGGAGCAACAGCGATGACTCCAATGTTTCTTCTCTCTACCAGGTGTCGCCACTGTTGCTGGCTGGTTGACCTTTTACTGACCCTTCCCAGAGGCCTGGCACGTCTCCAACTTCAGCATCACTGCGGGCAACGCTTCGAGTTTTTGTCGGACATTTCCAGGCAACTGGTCAGATTCTCGGAATCTGCAAGAAGACAATGTGCTGTTTAGGAACAATCGATAAAGAAATACATATTCCAATTTCTATATTTTAATTTTATTATAGGGCTATTATAATTATACATTTCTGAAATCAACACTGTTGGCTTCAGAACAGGCGAGTAAAGGCCTGTCTGTGTAAACAGATTTACTATTTTTTACTGGACCTGCCTATCTACATTATAAGAAAAGTGGCTATGCTTGTGTTATAAAACATGACTCCCAGTTTTATAAATTAACCTATCTCGCAACCAAAGTAACCAATGTACGCATTCAAGACATCGTCCGCTATATATCAGAATATTGGGTCTGTATACATCCACACAACTGCTGGATATCGCGAGGTAGACAATATTAGGTGAACCTTTCAGTGGCTGGGAATATTTGTTATTTTCTGGTGAAGAAAACCACATTGATGAAACCTAATTTTGTGGATTGTTTTTGCGAGTACTGAAAGCTATGCCAGAATTGACAGGGTATATGGTCGGTTGTCATGTCAACAAACCCACCAGAAAACACATGGTCTGAACAGCATTTTACACAACTTCAACTTAGGTATGCAATTTGGCCCACTGTTACTCCAATTGAAGTGTACTGCAGAGATCAAACTGACCGTGGTTAAGCGGTGGTTCCTTACCTGGACGACGTGCCCTGGGGATCAGTGTACTTCACCAGCATGGGGTGGGCTTGGATGCCCAACTCTGACCCGTCTGTGAAGTGGACCTGCACCTCCCCGTTGGACAACTGCGGAAAACACACCACACGCATTAGTCACACGCACTGACTGTTCCATTACCATACTCATGACAAGTCACAGTACAATTACAATACAATGTTTATAGATGCGGGGATGTGAGAATCACATTTAGACAGAGGGCAACATTTCAATAGTGATTTTTCTGAACACGTTACTAGGAACTCATCTGACTTCAATGCTCCGACCATTGTCAATGGTGTTCAGTTCATGAGGAGGAATGCTGATGGTGGTTGAAACATTGGACTAAGTGAATTACTACTTGGGTACAAATAAAAATCATCAACGCAATTATTCTGTGATCTTGATGAACATTTTCATGAATAAAACGCCAGATCTTACAATGACAGAATTATGCCATCCACGTATGTAAATTAGTTGCAGAGTTACGTGCGGCTGAAATGACCACCAAAAAATCCAAGTTTTGAGAAACACAATCTCAAAGTCAGATGTTCCTGTTTTAAATCATGCACAATTAAGAAAAAACAAGTTTTATGATGGTACATACAAATGCATTAAAAAAACTTGTAGTAAACTGTTTATAAATATTTAAAACTAAACGCGGATACCTTCAGCCTTGCGTGTGCATTTTGCTTTTCCTCAGAAAGAATAAATTATTTTCTTTACACGGGTCATAGGAGATTTCCTAAAAGTGTGGCACTCTAGAGGCAAAGCAGCCAGCACAAAACAATTAACTACCCGGATGTAACACACAGTTGTACACACATACAAACACCAATGTGATCATAGCAAGATACACAAACGGTCACATCAACTTGACGGGTGATATCATGTCCCCGGGACGCGATTAACAAACAAGCCTCACCTGACTTCCCCATCCGATACCGGGCACGAAAACACGACACAGCACACCAGGTGGTGCCACAGGAGATGCCCGACCCCGGGTCGTCCGGCCGACGGTGTGCCTCGCTTCCGAACTACACGCTGAATCGACAGGGCTTGCTGCGGACGTACGGCTGACCGATCGAGGGTGACCGGCGGGGCTGGGTAGGCCACGCCTCGTCGAGCGGCTGTCTGTCAATGCCTCAGACGTAGGCAGTACGGCAGACGGCATCTTGGTGGCGTGGCTTAGCACAGTTCCGTCGAACGACTGCATCTGTGAACATCAAACGTGGTCATAGTGAATAAGCAGACGGAAATATGGAGGGAACATGTGATTTCAAAATAGTCGAAACTCAAATCGAATATTCCTGGCATTCAATATGCTCATTAGGTGAATTATAAAATACAAAGTATCAGCTGGGCTTTGAGGCAATCAATGGCCAGTTTTATGATTACAGATTAAGGTTATACGTTTGTAAAATTGTTCTCGCATGGCATAATACTAAAGTGTTTTTATGAAATAATGTCCACAGAATATGTTGGAAAACAAATAAGATAATGATAATAGAGACAAACAAAATTAATAATGGAGACAAAAGGCCAATGCTTGGCAACATAGGAAGGGTGTGTAAGGACTACATTTTAATCTAGCACCTCTGACAATAATACCACCTTCCTGCACAGCTATAGGAGCCTTACTGACTTCTCTTTTATGTGAGGAGGCATCATCAATCATCTAAGAATGTCAGCATTGTTCATTTATTTACTAGCACTTAACCAGGTTAGGTAAAACATAATAAGACTGTTTCAAGAACAAATCATATAATTAAACCCTGGTGGAGTAAGTAAGATTATCAGGATGCAACCTACCGTGCCAGGAGAGGGAATGCTGGGAGACATGGTCCCGGGACGACCCGGCGTTGATCTCCGACCACAGCCATTGTGTCCTGTGTCGACAATGTTTGTATCGGGGGTCGACGTAGATGTTGGCAACACCAGTGTGCAAGACTGTGCATTTGGTGTTGACAGCGGCCGTCTGCAAGAAATTAATTGATATGAATGATTGTGTTCACAATTTACAACATTTCTACCTGACATAGTTGTGTCAACTCAACGCATTGTACATTTTATTCCTGGCACATCTGTTCGTCATAATGCCAATTTAATCGTGACATTTAATCGTGACGTTTGACTTCTTTCGCATTATAATTATTGTGCTATAACATCACAGTTATTGGTATCCACCATGAAGTATTCATATATACAACAGACTGAACTAGGGCAACGAGGAGCAAACAAAACTTAATTAGCAACGACATGATTCAACCCTTAGTTCTCTCAACTTACAGACTCGACAAACTTGGGACCACTTACAACCTAAGTTTGTCCCAAGAACAAATTGTGGATGTACTACATGCTGTAAATATGACAATTTAAACCTACGACGGGGTAGATGTGTCTAAGACATACAGACATTATAAATAATGTGATTTTCCATCGGATGATTTTTATCCTGTGTAACATAAATAATCCAGTCTGTTCAAAATAGGTATTCGCACATTCACGTTCAAGCAGACCAGTAGTGTCTGATGTTGTAAGCATGGTTAAACGTAGTAACATTTCCATTCTTTCCGGATTGCACATTTACAAATCTCTAATTCTCTACAACAACAAAAAACCAATGCCACTGCCCATTAAATACATACCTTCCGATAGTTATGGGGAAATATGAGATGTCCTTTTTACTGTCATCTCCATCCACCGATTTGAGCAACGCCTCCAGATCCAAGCATCTTGTGTGACACTAAACGTAGTTAACATATATTAGCAATGATTAACAAGATCCGTGAATTGCATCGATAGTCAGCGTAAATTAATTCATTCCAAATCCTGTCACTACGTAAATTATCTTAGGAGCTGGTCAAATGCATATGGTTCTATCACCTCAGATGGGTGAAATTACTTTTAAATTGGACATTTCAACAATAAATCTGTGCTAAATAATTGTTTTTAAAGATGGAAAAATGTCTTTATCTTGTAAAGGATATGGTTCTAGGTCAAATCTGTAACTTATTTCAAGTGCATGTGATAAGAGCTCTCTTAATGTACCCGTGAAATCAGGTGTTGTTATTTTTAATAGCGCTTTTATAATAATAATAATAATTTTATTTAAACACCTCATTTCTTTACATAGTAAATTCAGGGGATAAAATAATGCACACAAAAAGTAAAAAAGTAAATATACGCTCATTAAAAATATAAAGTGTATGGAGCAAAAACAAACACAAAGTAAATAACCCAACTGAATACTTCTTCCCTCTAATCAGCCATATTACAATCTTCTTTCAAACTTTGCACTTACATTGTACTTCTGTGTTTTACACATAATCTTATCTATTAGTTGCATTGATTTTATGACACATAGTCTATGTTAACTTTTATTATTACGTTCGCTCTGCTGAAAGTGCTTTGATGTGTAATCAATTGATTGGCATAAAGAACCGACATCATTATTACTGTAATCATCAAGAATGCGAGTATTTACCTCATGGACGTATTCCCAGAGTTCTCGGGTCTCAGGGGCGAGATGTTGTACCCCATTGGTTGACTCAAGTGTCAGAGACGTTCCGTCGGTCTCTATGATCCGCGTACAATCAGCGGTCTGGCTGAACTTTGCACCTAAAACAAATCAGTTTACACACATTTAATAAGGTTTCTACAATTTACTAAGACATAATATTAAATTGCCACACAGATCAGAAATACCAAATGACAAGTGGCCTTCGACGCTCACATTTGTTATCTATTTGATATCTGATCTCTGAGGTATGTTTTGCATTTGTTATAAACATGGCCATATTCTAGCATTTGCACAATCAGTCGCTATGGTATGTTAGTCATGTGTAAGTAAGTTCTCTCTAAAAAGAGAAGTCGAGATGGCGTTCGACTGAACAAAGAGTAAAGTGTAAATCACCTTGTGTAGTCCTATGGATTAAGCATAGCTTTATGTAGAGACCCGTCCACCCGTCATTTGGACGGGTAAAAAACGAATATGGACGGGTAGAAATATGGAGGACGGGTTGTGGACGGGCAAAAAATGAAGGAGCAAAAAAAAAACCATAGATATTGTTAGTCATGCCTTGAAAGTGAGTGTAAATGGTGTCAAATGTGTGTTTGTAGCCCATTTCAGGTCATCAGGCACAATTTGAAAGTTTATAAACTAGCTTAACAGTTAACATCAACGTGTCCACCAAAACATGTGACTGGCAAACCAAAACATGTGACTGGCAATAATTTGATCCTGCATAAAGCCCTGGGATTAAGTACCATGCCACATGAGAACTTAGCGTTCTACATTTAATCATCTAATCTACCCTGTTCCTTCACCAACATTACTCATCATTATAGTCATATCTTCAGAACAGTTAGTCAAGCTACTGCAGGAACATGTTAGAAACTGCAACGTTTCTTGACTCAAACACAACCTGTCTTCCTAGGTGGCCTACCATCGTAGAACGTGACCTCAAAGTCAGCAGTGGGAGAGTTCTCCATCAGCATACACTTGGCCCGCCTCGTGTACATCGTCACCTTTGGCGTCTTGGATCGCACCAGATTCACAAATCTGAAAAAAATAACAATGAGTTCTCATCAAACTACTGGCGAATGTGTCTTACGCACTTGCTCGATGCACTAAGTGATTTAGTGATAACAGAATTACCAAGAATATTTTTTTTTATATTATTAGGGTCATTGGTGATGAATAAAACATAATTCTAGTGAAGTTAAGGCATAGCATTACATGAAATAGTTATATTACTTACTATATTAAAATGTGGTAGATTACAAAGAATTTTTTATTCTCAAAATGTTGTAGATTACAGAGAATTTTATATTCTCAAAGCATCTTTTTCCATTACAATTTGGGACACAAAAGAATCCCTTTCGTCTCCCAAAGAATCCATTTAAAACAACAGTTTAACAAATTTAATAGTCTATTTTATCAAACAGATAATTTTATAGCAATTTGTTTTACATTAAAGATTCTTACACAACAATATACCAGAAGCTGTCTACACACCTGGAAGCGTACTCGTACTTCTTCCAGTATTTGCGTGGCAAGTCGTCGTAGATGAACTGTTTGACGATGGTCTGTGGAGACGGGGGACTCGGAGGACAGTCCCGCAGGTGGCTCCCCCTACCTCCCTCTGGGTGGTACACCTCGACGTGTCGGCCATCGGGAGAGACGCGGAACACTTCGACGACTCGTTCACTTCCATCGCCACTGTCACCGCGAGCCTTGGTAAACTCCAGACACACCCAGCCATCCTCAAGCACGTTCACCTACCAGAGCAATGAAAAGCAGAATGAAGTGCAGGTTTATCTTGGTGTTATCTTGACATTATTCCTCATTCCTTGTCTCATTTATAGGGTGGGGTTGGTTTCGTCCCAATCCTGCCAGAGCAGTTATCAAACTCTGAAATGATTAGTTACCCAACTGCCGAAATGATTCCACCATAATGGTGTTATCGAAATTAAATTGCGTCAGATGATCGTGTCATGATTAATGAAACTGCAAGAACAGAATCTTGACGTTCAACTAATCACTTATCAACACTCGGCAATGCTTGACTGTACATTGTTGTTGGTTCAGTGTTCATGTTCACATGAAAATCACTTTCACATCAAGTGTACCAAGTAAATAGTATACTATCTCACTATAGCTTTATGCAGAGACCTGTTTACCCGTCATCATTTGGGAAAAAACGAATATGGACGGGTAGAAATATGGGTGGACGGGTGGTGGATGGGTAAAAATAAAAGAGCAAAAACAAAAAAAGTCTTCCAAAACCATAGATATTGTCGGTTATGCCAGGAAAGTAAACGTAAATGGTGTCATATGTGTGTGTGTAGTCCTTTTCCGGTCAAAAAATACATTTAAAGTTTGTGAACTGGCTTAGCAGTTAACAACCACATATCCACCAAAACATGTGTGACTGGCAATAATTTGATCCTGCATAAAGCCCTGTATCTCACACACACACACAAACATGCAAACACAAAAAGGTATAAACACATACAAATAAACCAGACACACACAGAAACACAATCTGTTCGTACACCTACCACAGCGTTCCGTGTCCGTTGTCGAATAGGCCTGAGCCGTGCGGAGTTAATTGGCGGCGCTCGTTCCCTCTTCCTAGACACGCCACGTGCCTCGCTCTCCCCCTGGTGGCCCGGCCGCTCACTACGCGACCGTGACACATTCTCTGACCGTCTCGTTGGAACACTGTGTCGCACTTCGCTGTCGATGTGGACCCGATCTAACATCTCCACCGACCTACTCCTAGATGGCGTCACCGACTTCTTTATAGCATTGTGGTTGGCTAAATCCGTCGCCGACGCATAATACGACTGCGGAGTTTGCCGATACTGCGGGCTGCCGTTGTCCTGACGACCGTTGCCTTGACGACCGTGATAGAACCCAGGCGTTGTCTCGTGTTCTAACGACACGTCAAGTTCGTCGTTCGACGCCGACATGTGAACGAGATTTGCATCCTTGTCGCCATTCGACGAACTACCCTTGCTGCCGAGTGTGAAATCAAGTGGTTCGGGCTGCGTACTGGCAGCACTTGATGTACTTATTGGGCTGCCCTCACGTTCACGGGACGCCCGTCGAAAGTCACCGTCGAGTCGTCGCGCTAGCGTCGCGTCGGCCGCCGGTGTTTTACTATGTAGTGACGACGTCGACGCGTCCTGGTACGCCTGGGCGTTATAACGACGTGGCGGGAACGTGTCGTTC
The DNA here is from genome assembly GCA_964017155.1 of Oasisia sp. SBJ-2009. NCBI lineage: Eukaryota > Metazoa > Annelida > Polychaeta > Sabellida > Siboglinidae > Oasisia > Oasisia sp. SBJ-2009. The sequence continues at coordinate 10,568,008 of OZ024860.1, forward strand.
AGGTGCTGCCCTCTGGTGGCCATTATACATGCCGCGTTGTAGCTGGTGTGAGAGTGGCCGCTGTTGTTTACAGCGTCGCTACAGCCGGAGCACTGTTTTGAGCCTGGAGCCGGACTGTCAGTGTCCAATGAACGCTGTTGACATGCGACTGCGCTACTTCCGCTGAATACATGTGCTGCCCTCGAGTGGTAGTAGTGCTGCTGGTGATCGCTGTGAACTGAAGTCGGCTGCTCGCTACAAGGCAAATTAGATAGTGAGATATTGTAATAAAGCTTCAGGTACCCAGCATATAACAAACACATCAATCCAATACAACATATATATATATATATATATATATTAAATTCAATGATAAAAGATAATATGAAACAACAACTTAGAGCTATTTAGCCTAGTCTGATCATCGTAATTACGTGGAAACAAAACTTATCACTCCAAATCCAAAGGTGTATCCTCGGAGACTTCACTGTATTTTCAATTTAATGAGGGGTTTGGAAATTATAATTTAACTGAACATCCACATAATGTTAATTTACAACATATCGTGATTTCAAAATCTGTTACCTGTCTTCAACCAGAATTAATTTTACACCAGTGGGAAAATACGTAGACATCCTCAAGTTCCAAATCACTCCAAATCCAAAGGTGTATCCTCGGAGACTTCACTGTATTTTCAATTTAATGAGGGGTTTGGAAATTATAATTTAACTGAACATCCACATAATGTTAATTTACAACATATCGTGATTTCAAAATCTGTTACCTGTCTTCAACCAGAATTAATTTTACACCAGTGGGAAAATACGTAGACATCCTCAAGTTCCAAAAACGCGTAAGATATAAAGCTGGAAGAAGAAGGACAAAGAAGAAGGAAGAAGTAGGATGAAGAAGGCAGAAGAAGGCAGAAGAAGGCAGAAGAAGGCAGAAGAAGGCAGAAGAAGGAAGAAGAAGGAAGAAGAAGGAAGAAGAAGGAAGAAGGAAGAAGGAAGAAGGAAGAAGGAAGAAGGAAGAAGGAAGAAGGAAGAAGGAAGAAGGAAGAAGGAAGAAGGAAGAAGGAAGAAGGAAGAAGGAAGAAGGAAGAAGGAAGAAGGAAGAAGGAAGAAGAAGAAGGAAGAAGGAAGAAGAAGGAAGAAGAAGGAAGAAGAAGGAAGAAGGAAGAGGAAGGAAGAGGAAGGAAGAGGAAGGAAGAGGAAGGAAGAGGAAGGAAGAGGAAGGAAGAACAAGAAGGAAGAAGCACGTTGTCTCCTGTCAACACACCTGTCTCTGAGTCGTACAGGTGGACTGGGCGGATGTTGCGTCCGTGCGTAGTTCGACGTTTTCGATTCCTCGCCGCTCCACCAGTTGGCACCTCTACCGAGGCTGGCGCTGTTACCATGGCAACCGCTGCTGTCACTACAGCAGTCTTTCTCTTCGACACACGCAAGCGGTGAATTGTGGTGGGTGTCAGTGGCTCCCCCCTTGCCGTAGAAGATCTTCATCGGCCCCGACGTGGCGTGTGAATGTCCACTGCTCTGCATCGTTGTCGCCGTCGACATAGTGTCGCGTCCACTGTCGATTGATGCTTCCGACGTGAACTGAAATGTCAGACAGTTCAATGTAAATATAATAATTCACACTGTATAATGCTAGGTCCAAAGCTCCACAACATGCGAGACGACTTGATCGTTACTGATATGTTAATATAAACAAAACAGCAACGTATCTATTTAATTTTTGTGTATTTAAATTTAACTTGTTATGGACACTGTCAAAAATATAACATGTATTATTATAATAACAAAATAAATAAAACAAATAAACAGGAGTTTTAATATATAAATACATATCATGATAATACATTAACTAGTCTAATTAAGTTTTAACATACTGCTAACTAGGCTCAGTAAATGATGATGTGTAGATAAATTAAAGTGTTCAATTGCATGGGTCAAATGTGTACAATATACATATATATGTCAGGCAGTAATATGTCAGGCAGTAAACCTTGATTAGACCCATGACTGTCTATAGGCAATACCAGCCATTAATTAAATCAGTAAGTGTTGTAATTAGAAGGTGCAGTAACTGCTGTGGGAACCGTTCCTGCCTACCTGGTGAACCTGGTGGTGACGCTTGAAGTCTTCCAACGATCCTTTTGTCATGAATGGATGCTTCAGTATGCCTGGAATATGAGAGTAAAGTTTAAAAATTCACAGAATTATTGTGTATGATGTATATGTGTGTATACATGTTCCTGTGTGAATCAATGCATGCTGGTGAGTGTAATATAAATAAAAAAATAAAAAGAGCAAGCATATCCGTATGAGTGCATGCAATTGCAATGTCATGTATACACATGATTCATACATGCTGGACCTACCTAGTATTACTACATCCGACACAGTAGTAACCACTGACAAAAGTTGGACATCAAGTGATCGGTGTGCCCCTCACCAGCCTGGGAAACCTAACTGAACCTACAGTGGTATATATCTATCCCAGTCCCTCTCTGCCCAACCCATTTCCCATCCTGCCCAGACAAGAACACCCAGACAAATACAAACATGCTCACTGAGACACCCATGGACAAAAGTCACTCAACCGGAACAGAACCCCCCTCTGGTGGAACAATGGGCAGGTGTCTGCTGGACAATGACATGGTCAACTGACCACAAGTGGCTGCAAAGTCAGAGCACTTTCACAGAGTCAATTACTTAATTGGTAATCTTGTTTATCTCAACAATGACCAGTCCACTGTCCAAGCTTGTTTATTGGACAGCAATTAGTGACCCATTGCCCTGGTCTCGGTTGGCTGAATCCTGTGTTGTCCACTGGGTTTATAAATCTGACCAGTCCAGACATGCGAAGAAACTAAGTAAAGGACTTGTTACTCTATTAAAAGTGCATATCTTAGCAACAGCAGGAATTTATACATACATATTTCTACTTGTCAATATCTGTGTAATATTATTTTTAACTGAGTTATCTGGGGATAAAGGCTGTTATATGTATCAAACATGTATCATTTTCACAAAGAACTGTAAATGAATGGAACAGATTATCAGCTAATTGTGTAGGTGCTAGTACAGTGTAGTGTTAATATGGTTAAAAATAAAATCAACATATATCTCAGATGGTGGGATACACTAAGATAGATAGGTTGGGCTCTAGATAAGCCAAAGGGCTTCCTTGTCCACCTAGAGTTAATTCTCTAGGTGACAATCTTGTTAAATCTTGTTAAAAATCTGGCAGAGCGATCCTCTTCAGTTGGAAGACATGAGTATTTATGGCTAAATTGCCCATAAATATTGTCATGAGTAGTTGCCAATATGTACCGAAATATACTGATAGGTAACCAAGTTAGCATATCCACTATTACTACTACAGGCAGTGCAACCCCCCTCTTATTCACTCCACCCTACAGTAATTAATCAAGATTTTCCCTGGCTGTAACTAAATCCCAAGTTATTAAAACATTGATGAATTGTTTCTTTCCCTAGTCTGGGTTTGTCCCTCCTCAACCACCACAGCAGCCATCAGCTTCATTTACTGATAACAATTGCAAGGAGTGAATTGTTACATTTTCTTAGGTAGATCACTGGGTATGAACTTGTCAGGACATTAGTTTAAAATGTTGCAGTTCTTATCTCCACAATACAGGAGCAGTTTCTGTGCTATTGATATCTTAGGTTAATTTCCATAGTGATTACAGAAAATCCATAACGATAGGCAGTCCTGCTAGTACAAACTCCAAAACCACTAAATATGTTGAACAAACAGGAAATGTTGAGAAAATTAAGATGTCAGTTTTCTTCAGATCAGTCAATGATGAACAACTGAAGGTTTTTTTCGGAAACAAATTTCATAATTACACAACTAGCAATTCGACTTACTTCTACGTTTCGACCACCATCGACGGCCTTCTTCAGGAACTGAATGGTCAGTGGTCACTGAAGAAGGCTGTCGATGGTGGTCGAAACGTAGAAGTAAGTCGAATTGCTAGTTGTGTAATTATGAAATTGTTTTCGAATAATATACTGCCAACTTGATGAACATTTTCATGAATGAAAGTTTTGTGTCTGAGAAACCCTGAACATTTTTCAACCGAGTTGCAAGCCAAGGAAGAGGAACTCATTAACATATTCTCGTACACAGTATTACACACTCTAACTCAATTACAGTAAGATGGATGAAAAAGATCACTCACGGTTGAGAGGCAGACGATCGGCGGGGTTACGCTGCAGCAGTGCCTGGATAAGATGCTTTGCCTCCTCTGACAGATGCTGTGGCATGTGGTACTCAGCCTGGATGACGCGGTTCAGCGTGTTGTGAACGCCGTGTGTGTCGAAGGGCGGGGTGCCGACCAGTAGGGTGTACAGCATGCAGCCAATGGACCAGACATCTGCTTCCAGACCGTGGGCACTGCGCATGGCCACCTCCCTGTAGCAGCAAGTATTGTTTCAGATACACTCTGCCAAGGTTGTGTTTTGCCGCAGTTGGTAAGCTCCCAGTGACAGTTACGATGACATTTCCAGATACACCCATCCAGGTTTTTGTTTTTCTTTTACTGGAGCTGGTAACCTGCCGGTGACTGTAATAATGTCGTTCCAGGTACACCCATCCAGAGTTGTGTTTTACTTTTACTGGAGCTGGTAACCTGCCGGTGACTGTAATAATGTCGTTCCAGGTACACCCATCCAGGGTTGTGTTTTACTTTTACTGGAGCTGGTGACCTGCCCGTGACTGTAATAATGTCGTTCCAGGTACAGCCATCCAGGGTTGTGTTTTATGGAGCTGGCAACTGCCATGTAACAGCAACAATGTTATTCCTAATACTATTTGTAGTATTGCATTTTACTGGATCAGGCAACCTCTCTTTGACAGTGATAATGAAAATATTGACATAAATATTTGTTTCTCAGTTAAGGAAGAGAGAAGGACTAGAGGACATGGAGTTACATTAGCAAATAAGCAGTGTAGACTAGATAGTAGAACATTTTCACAAAGAACATAAAATGAATGGAACAGATTATCAGCTGATTGTGTAGGTGCTAGTAGTGTTAATATATTTAAAAATAAAATCGACATATACCTAAGAAGGACTGGGTATACTTATTTATTAGTTAGATAGATACGTTGGACTCTCGATAAGTCAAAGGGCTCCCTAGTCCACCGGCCATTTAGAGTTGAATCTCTAGGTGGCAATCTTGTTAAATTTGGCTAAATACGAGTCCAGATACACAGGCACATGAAGTACTGGTGATTCTATTACAACAAATGACAGTGTGAAACATACAGCAGGTCTGGTGAATGGTGAATATAGCTGTATACAGACACTCATCCACCCATCATTTGGATGGGTAAAACCGTTTGTGGACAGGTAGAAATATTGGTGGACGGCAAAACAAATTAATGCGCAGTCTTCCAAAATCATAGATGTCGTCAGTTATGCCTTGAAAATGAATGTCACATGTGTGTTTCTAGTTTGCTTCAGGTCATAAAGCACACCTCAACTGGCTTCTATGTACACAAGTTAACACCCACGTGTCCACCAATAAAACATGACTGCAAAAATTGTTATCCTGCATTTAGCCCTGCCAATGAAGTGAGTGATTCTAGCAATTAGCGCAACTGATAAATCACTCCCATGACAGGTGATTTGTGTGATAGGGAATGCTCGCCCTAAATATGATGCCCGGAGTACTATAACTATTACCCTTACTCAAGAGGGTGTTATCTGCTGCCAATGTCTACCAAGTGGCCAAGTATGTGAGTCTACTCACGGGGAGATGTAGTTGGGTGTGCCACACATAGTGAACTGTTTCTCATCCGGCCCCTGGAGTTGTGTAGCCAGGCCAAAGTCTGCAATCTTCTGCAAATGTGAACGACAGTTGGATATTTGGGAAAGTGGACATATAATTTTATAGGAAAAAACTTATGTTATTACTAGGGTGGGTGAGTAGTCAGACTGGTGGGCTTGTAGGCAACAATGAAAGATTTATCATATTTCTCACCGACTCAACATTGACGACTGACACAGAGTGTGTTAGACTGAGTTTGCCATGAATAAATAAATAATATTAACAAATCGCATGCAATCGATCTTTATCTCAGCTAAGTCAGTGATGGGCTGACAGAGAGACTGGCAAGGAGGGAGGGACACTGGACAGTTACTCATTCGTTATTCCATCTGTAGAAGGGGACAAAAATATTGCAACAGTACACATGCACTGCTTGGGTGGGAGAATAAAAATACAATTTATTTGCATAGCGCCCAAATCAATGGTATTGCTCTCAGGCGCTTTACATAAATTTACAAACACTAGCTAACATTGGATGATAAAGTATTATTAAAATAAATATATGTATATATATATATATATATATATTTATTTTAATAGTAATTTTTTCATATATATATATATATATGGATAAATTATTATTAAAATAAATATATATACATATATATATATATATATATATATATATATATATATATATATATATATAAACATTATAAATATAAGCCTATATACGAAACAGTAAAATAAATCAACAGTCGTTACATTACTTATTATTCCGCAGTATGCTAAAATAAAAAAAAGTGGTGACGATGAAGACTCGACCTACCACGTCCATGTCCTTGGTGAGCAGGAGGTTGGCGAGTGTGAGGTCCCGGTGTAGGATGCCGTACGAGTGGAGGTAGAGCAGACCCTCCACCACCTGGTTCATGTAGTGGCGGGCTGCAACACACGACACTCTCACTAGACTCCAGCTACCTACAGATGTTGTAGCAGGGGTCGAAAAGTCTGGTAGTCCGAGAACTACCAGAAATTTAGTCGGACTACCAAAGATGGTGACAGCAGTAGTCTGATGGACTACCACAACATTTATGAATATTTTTCGATTTTTTGGGGTCCTGTTATTTTGCTTAAATCTGGGTCACTTACTGACTTCCAGGTATCTCTGAGGACTACCAAAATTATCAGCTCGGTAGTCCTGCTGACTGCCAGAAATGTTGGGAGTTATTTATACCCCTATGTAGTACCCGACAGTTGTCATGGAATACTAGATAGTAGATACTACTTTTTCAAGAACACTATTCACAGTTATCACAGAACACTACAGTTATTAAATAGAACACTATGTACAGTTATTATAGGCTACCAACTACAGTTATTCTAGAGCACTACAGTTATTACAGAACACCTCAAATTCTAGTTTTAGAAAAACCTAGATATATATGTACATTTAGGATAGAACACCATATTAAACCACACACTGTGTACATTTATTACAGAACAAAGTACAGTCATTATAGTATAGAACACTCATCTAAAACATGAACATTGTCGAGTGTTAATAACTGTTATTCATTTACAAAAAGAAAAACTGGCATATATCTGACAAATATCTTGAGTATATAAATAGCTATCTACAACAGCTCTGTGAAAACAACACGGGCTACAAATAAAAAACATCTACAGATCACGGCAGAGTTACAAAAGCTACCTTGGTCTTCGCTGAGCACCTTGCCATTGGTTTTCAGGTGGCTGTAGAGTTCTCCATTGTGACACATCTCAAGTACGAGGTAAACGTATGTGTCGTCCTCAAAGTAGTTGTACAACTGCAATGACAGAGAGACTATGTCAAGAGACTCCAAGCTAAGGCATGTCAGTGCACCCAGGCATGTCCTTACAAGTCCAACAAGTCTCCCCACCGGCCCCAAGAGGACATCCAGTCAAACGGAATGTCAACCAGAGTCCAAGACTGAAAACAATTGGGAAGGAGGGGCAGGGGAGTTATGCCCCAGGGTTAACTAAGTACCCTTTATAATTAATTGACCCACAACAGACTGGCTTTGTACATAAGATGATCTGCAATAGGTCATTCATCCACCCACAGTCATGCACAGACATGCTTGTACTCAGGCAAACAGAGATCAGAAAAACTGCCAGTAGGACTAGTCTATAATGAGTACTTGTATGAACAGACTGGTCACAGTCCGGTGAACATGGGGAAAACAGTAACACAATAGAACCCAGGGGGTGTTTTATGAGCTCATTATTGAGCACCAGGACATGTCCCAACTACACAGCTCTGGGTAAATAACCAAACCTAGATATTGACGTACTCCCTGGTAATATTATGAGTTAACTTTAATCAATAGCTGCAGACAAAAGTATACATGAAAACAAAGTCCAACAAGGTACTGAGCTACTGAGTACAGAGATATTGAGAAACATACATATATAATTTAATATATCACAATCATTATGTACTATATTTCATACATACACTGCTTAATTTGAAATTAATGTACAAACATTCATCAAAAAGAACTTTATACTGTGATACTGCATACCATGGGAATGTGGCGGCATTTATTATTCACTTAAACAGAGGATTAATATATAATTCTACTTAAATGATGTCAAGTAATTAACAGCCCAAACATCAATAATAATTTATGTCAGAAATATTGTAAAATTCTACCAAACAAAGTCACCAAAAGTATAAAAAAAATTATGTCAAAAGTATCCACTCTATTGACTGAGTGATGGACATGAGTGCATGACTAGACTTGTTTGTAACGACTGAGTCTGAGTACATTGAGACAGACTAAAGAGACGTGTGATCACACTTGGCTAGGTAATCAAATACTCAACGTAATTAACAAGCATATAATTAAGTTAAACAATTACTCCAACTTTAACGAGTCATTTAATTACACTGGCTTTGAAAGAGAGCACTATTATCTGATTATCTTAGATAAACAATGGGATCAATCAAAATGTCATAACTCCTAGCACAGGGAAATCTGGCCAACCTAGTAACCTTGAGGAAATCTTTAGCAGGTCATCACATCAGCTGATCGTTTTCAAAAGAACCTGGCTTTTACGAACATGGCAAGTAAACCTTGATGCCCGGGTGGGTGGGAGGAGATATGGCCAGACTGTCTCTGTAAGTTAGCTTTTTAACTGACAGATAAAACAGTGAACAAAAATGTCCATGCAGAGTGGGCAGATAATGTGGATCCAAGACTCAGATTAGTTCCATCGAGATACAACACACTCAGATACCTACATAGACTCAGGTACAACACACTCAGATACCTACATAGACTCAGGTACAACACACTCAGATACCTACATAGACTCAGGTACAACACACTCAGATACCTACATAGACTCAGGTACAACACACTCAGATACCTACATAGACTCAGGTACAACACACTCAGATACCTACATAGACTCAGGTACAACACACTCAGATACCTACATAGACTCAGGTACAACACACTCAGATACATACATAGACTCAGGTACAACACACTCATAGACGGTCAGACTGACCTCAAGTATGGATGGATGTTTCAGACGGCTGTGTATCCCTACTTCCTTCCGCACTCGCACCACCATCCCCTCTGCTTGCATCTGCTTCTTATCAATCTAGCAACAACACAGGATGCTGTACAAACAACAGCACTCAACAACAGCAACAAACTCGAATTACTGGGGCTATATGAAAACATCAATGCCAGAGTAGACAAAAAAGCAACAATACTAAAAATAACTAAAAAACAGCAGTCATAATAATAATATAAACAAAAACTACAGTATTATACAAATTATAAAACACAATGGTAAATATGGTATAACCTATCCATAGTGATCACCGTCACAAGTGTGCAATAATTACTGTTTATATATCTAGGCATGTTTCTGTTAAATGGAGAATTTTTATGTCATGATTGGAGACTCGCTAATGGGAACTCGTTCAGTACTTTTGACCGTTGCACTACTGTTATGGACAAGTAGCTGCCAAGGCAGGTTTTACTGTACATGTGTATGTTTACTATGTTATGCATGCAGACATATACAAACAAAACAATGTATATGTTACACACTAAAACAATGCTAAGTAAAAGAAATACAAAAAAACAATTGCCAAATTATATATAAAAACATTACTAACAGTTACTACTAACTGCAAATGGAAACTAACAAATATTACACAATTATCATGTCCAGTACAATAGTTCACATATATCAATATATGAGTTTCACAGAGGAATCGTACCATTTTAATTGCGACTTCTTGGCCTGTGATAACAGACTTGGCTCTGTAGACACAGGCAAAGCCGCCCCGACCAAGCAGGTTGAGGACTTGATAGTCCTGCAATGTAAACAATCGAAGGTTATATCAATAAGTTAGTCCCTGAATAAGGCATTGTCGTGGACGAATTTGTTGGGTTTGCGGTTTGTGACAAGTGTAATCTGGAAAACAGTCATAATGTACATGCATGTGTATCAATGCGATCATACACGACTTCTCTGGTGTTTCTCTTGTAAACTCTATGCAGAAACTTGTAACTAGTCTCGACTAGTCACCAATGTGGAACAATTTCATCGGTTCAAAAAGTTCAAGCATACTAACACAAGAATGTGTCCAGACATGATTTGAGTGTATTTAGTGTGGGTTATGCCTGGTGTGGGTACTAAAAAAAGATATATATATTGTACAGGGGTCATCCATCGGTTCACTGCCTATGTCTCAAATACTTAAAGGAACGCAAAACCGAAAAGTTACATGCTATGCACGTGAAAGAGTAAATAAAAACAAACTATTTTGAACGGTAATCACATTTTTAATGTCAATGGTTTATTAGTAAAAAAAATCTGAACACCTTTTCTATCAAAGTTTGTAAGTTGCGCCATTTTGACTGATGTGTGACGTCAATAATGCTCGCAGTCTGGCAATTCTGTATTTAAAAATAATCGCTAGGTGGCGCTGTGTACATCCGATTCGTGTAGGCGAACCGACCTGATTTTCGTTCAGAAATAGCTGAATTTCTATTGCAACGATAAGGGCCAACATTTTCAAGATAGAACTGAACGCGCTGGTAAACCTGGTAAAGAAGACCCGCCGGAAGCCGAAATGCAGAGGCGAGTAACAAGCCGAGGCGACATTGAGTGATCGACAAGTGGTTGAAACTCGCCGAAACTTCGAAAGGCGAATGTATGCTGTTACTGTGGATACCCGTTACTGTAACTGTATTGTTAGGAGGAAGACTCAAAAATCTGTCGGTGGAGGTAAGCATTTATGTGTCTAATATGAGAAATGTTGCCCTAAATGTTCATTATGAAATCTGGGCTGGATGTTAATTTAAGTAATTAAAATATCAACGCCAACGGAGTCGATGGTGGGTCAGTGACACTGTCACTGACAGATATGCTGATGGCCACCTCGCATTCGGTCCCGGAATTCGGCAGTTTCTACTTAGTCACAGCCATGCCATGTATTATTCTCCAAGTCAGTGGTGTAGTGTCGGATATGTTATACACAACTTGAAGTTACCCAATTTGAAACACATCATATCACATATGGGGTCATGGCTCTCCGATTTATCTCAGCCTGACACAGACTGACAGAGTGACAGGCTCGGTCCTTCGCCCATGTTTTCAGGAATCAATTTCCAAATTGCCCACAAATCATTGAAATGTGGAAAAAATGCAGATTAATTGTTGTTTTTTCAAATACTGGACATTATTATATTAACAGCAGCGACTGTGGCATGTTTTTTGTATTATTGACATAGCATGACCTGTGCGACTAAAAAACAGATGTGTGTCAATATTGATTGTTCTTTTAATAGGCGTGGTATATTTAAAGCGAGGGTTTGGAGCCTAATTCTGGAGGGCTAAATAAAGAAAGAAAATCACCACCCATGTTCTTTATGAAATCAACTTCATGCTGAATAATAAAGTTGTTTTTAGCTGAATATATGTCTCTATTAAAAATAACCATTTTGAACTGGGTAAAAGTAACACAACTAGCAGAACAAATATTCTAAACTATAACATATGTGGATATATTTAAGTATATTCTGTGGTGGTCTTAATTGCAATGTAACTTTGTTGTCGTGTCAAGGTAACCATAATAGTAGCTGTGATGTTCTATATTGTGCTAATAATATTTCTTATTCATGAAAAACTCATTTATACATCTGGTTCTGTTTCAGATGTGCCATGATATATTACAAATGGCCATGGATTTTATAGTCTGTGTTTGGAGCAGACAGTGCTTCCAAATGTTAGACAACTGTCACATATATCTGCCAACAAAGATGTAAGTATAATATTATGTTCATGTATTTATAACAACAGTGAAATGTGTTGCTCACAATTTATTGACAATGAAAATAACATTAGAGTAACCAGAACACCAAACATTTTATATAATACAAATGACATTTCATACAATGAAAACACCACATATTATTCCATAGTAGAAATATACCCAAAAAATTAGGTTTAACAGTAAATGATGTAGGATCATTCTAGAACATTTCGAGTAGCATGGCCAGTTGTCCACTATGTGAGAATTGAAAAAAGTTCCAGTGATTTTATAAAAACAGAACATGTATTCTATTGTATTTTCTACAATGATAATGGATTGAGTTACCTCCATTTTCATATGTCACCTGTCAACACAGTTCTTATATAGTGCAGTATCCAATCCTCAGACATGGGGTCAAATACATTTGTATTTGAAAGTATTTAAATAGTTTTAAGTAACTGTAATTGATGTTTAGTAATTAAATGTATTTGGATTCCTCAAGAGTATTTGTATTTAAATAAATGTCAACGTATTTGACCCCATGTCTGCTCGGCATTGTCCAAAGTGCTTTACACTTTACTCCCTGGCATACCTATTCAGTTAAACACCATCTCATGACTGTGGGAAGCATCCAGCCAAGCTGTAATTAATGAATCAAGACGGTTCTTGTTACAAATATCCACCACTGTCAATAGCCAGTTACTTGTTTACACAGCCGAGTGAATTGGAGCAATGACGGGTGAACAGACTTGCCCAAGGTTCGACACAGCAGCACATGGTTTCGTTCTCGTAGTTGAGAGTCTGAAGCCAAGTCCAAAGCTTTAAACCACTGTGCCACTATACATAGTTGATATATTTATTTAAGCCTTATTTTATTTCAGGAGTCCAAGTCGGCCATATACAGAGAATTTTACCCGGTGGATCCATGACAGGCTTGGTCGAAGGGTACAGAGAGTCATACCAGTGTATACCGGCCATAAGATCGAACTTCTGTGCTCTCAGCAGAGAACAAGATCTAGGATAACACTTGGCACTTGTTGACTGCTGCCCTTGCGAATTATCAGTTGATTTGTGAATAAGCAGTTGGATTGTCAATGAACAAATCAACTGACTCTTGACACCAACAGACCTTCTTTCATTAGCTAGGGCATATCTGAACCAAGGATTGCAATTCTGACATGGACAGTCGTTGTGGGCAGCGGCCAGAGTTCTGACAAAGATGTAATTCACCATTCACTCATTCTTCCCACCACAGTGTGGTGGATCTGCAGGTAAACATACAGCTGTAGTGTCTTCTGCAGCTCCAATTACTTGCGTCTTGACCAGAAAACAGCCATGTTGTCAAGGTTCGCTAGGACGTGGCCGGACGTTCTTGCTAGAGCCATGGTTCCATCCTATAAATAAACAGGACATGCTGTACTGCTAAATATTTGTGTCATGTTGTATCTTATATACAGTGGCTTGTTATCAAGTGTGGTTGTCTTTAATAAAAAAAATTGTTATAATGACATTTAAGTGCTTCAGATTCTATTATCCAATAAACACAAACATTGGCACCTCAAAATATCAATCGAACAGGAATATCTATGACAATGTATATTTTAACTGGCAAAATGTCATATTGACACATCACGCCAATGTGCATGGTGGATCATCTGACTTACTTGCTAAACTATTGGATTAAATTATTATTGAATTAGGTTAGTGATTTGCACTCTTATTGTGGGGAAGAAACTGGTACCAAATGTTTACCGACTGATCTTGTGGGATATCTACAAATCCTCGTTGACTCGTTCCATCTAGTATATTATGCTAGTCTGTTATTGGGGTGTGTTAATGTTTCTTCTTGTTTGCTGAGTGTGTCCCAATATTTCAAGAAACTCTACCTACCAATAAAGGCAATATTGCAAATTTGCAAAGTAATTTTTACAGTACATAAGTTATGTCTCATCATAGCTAATTATTCATCCTTTACTGTAAGCCTGTAACATGTCCTAGTATCAATGTATTAGTATCTGAACTGACACAGCACACAGAATTTGTAATTGTGTGTCTCGCTGAACGAATAACATGATTGAAAACAACATTCGCAATGCCAGTTTGTGATGTTTGCATAATATATTTACTGAAAAATATTGCAGGCATGCTGGCACATTCACAGTGGTCAACCTGAAAATAGGAACTGCGTAACTATGAAAGGCAGTATTTTTGAAAACTTATTTAGTGAATATTGTAAAACCTTAATTTATTCTTTAGACCTATTTATTTTAATGTTTTAAAGTATTTATTAAAATATTTTATTAAAGTAATTTTTAAGTTTATTCAAATAATAAAAGAAAATATGTTTTAATGTCTTAACATATTTAATTTACCTTTATAGATACATTTCAAATAAATTATTCTCTACTTTTTTAATTAATTTTTTATTTATGCTAATGTTTTAAATTATATATTATTTCAATCTATTTTAACAAATATATTTTGCATGTTTTATGTACCTATTTCAATCTGTATTGATTGCCCAGAGAATGAAATAAACCAACCAAAATCTAGGTGCTATATTATCGTTCATGCGAATTGATGGGGACATCTATGATCTGGCTTGCATTCAGCTGTGTTTTAATGTTACGGTCATGTTTAACACATGTAGCTTTACCTTATTTATATGCCTCTGTTCATGCAAACGTGATACCATTCAATGTAGGATAAAATAAAACTAATAATAATGAATAACAATATCGAACGGTTTAACTCGCTTGGACTTGGTCCTAGACCTAGTTAGCGGCTCCATGATCCCATGGCCATGTCATGTACATACCTTCTAGAACGTTAACTGTGGTGGATGTTTATAAAATATATCAGTATGTACATAAGTCATAACGACAGACATCGCAATGTGTCTAATGGTACAAGATTTAAATAATTTAGACACAGAAGACTTAATATTTACTAACCTTCTTGCGCGCGCTGACTTGGCTACGGCGATGGAAGGTTTCGACCGGTAACCCGTTTCAACGACTATCGTTGGTGATTAAATATCGCGCCAATATCGTTTGCACAGCTCTAAATTTTAAAACTCGACGTCGCCAACGTTTCTGCGGATCTTGACCCACTATATACGATGAGAAACATCCCATTCGAAGCAAGGTTCTTCGAACGGATGTTCTTCTTCGAAGTTCGAGTATCTGACAACATTGTGTTTACAACGGCGATAAGCATTATTATGCGTCATCGGA
Source organism: Oasisia sp. SBJ-2009 (assembly GCA_964017155.1). NCBI lineage: Eukaryota > Metazoa > Annelida > Polychaeta > Sabellida > Siboglinidae > Oasisia > Oasisia sp. SBJ-2009. Next base: position 10,583,349 of record OZ024860.1, read on the forward strand.
CACGTGACTTTAAGGCCGGTTCTGCGTGCTGAATGGTTATACAACAGGAAGTGGCGGACCGGGGCGCGTTAATGGCCGCCTCTACGGAGCCGAGGATTTCAGTGAAATTATCCACTTTGAAATTATTTTACTAATAAACCACTGTCGTTAAAAATGTGATTACCGTTCAGAATGGTTGCTTTGTATTAGCTCTTTCACGTGCATATCACGTAATATTTCCCTTTTGGCTTCCTTTAACGTCTCCACAGTTTGGTTACCAGTCACCACACTGCCCCATTTTAATGTGAGACTGTGTCGTCTTATCATAGACCCATTGATAAGGCATTATTCAAGAGTGTATAATAAACAGTGTACCAAACTACCAGGTCATACCCTGGAGAGGCTCTAAATAAGTTTCTATTTTGCAAATATGTGTTCATTTGCCATTTACTTCTTCCTTTTAATATCCAAGATCAGAAAGTTGATAATTGAAAAGTTATATTTTAAATGGTTTTCAGAACTGTTCTTCTCTAGAATTAGCAAGTCATATTTACAGTGTGTGGGTCCTGTGGGATCTTTTACTTACCCATTGACCCCAGACAGGCTTTTAGTGTCTTTTTTCGAAAGACAAATGCAATGTGAGGTGAACAAAGTTGTCTAAGTTTCAAAATTGCAGCAGGTGGGATTAAACCACTGTCTTGACAGTCTGGCGCTCTACCATGTGACCACCGATCCCTACTTTTTATTAAGTTTATAACAATATTTGTAATTTTACAGTTTCTTCTACACCATATTAAATATTCCAGGATTAGTTTCTATTGGTCAGTCATTGAATGTATAGCCCAGGAAACGTTTACTATACATATTCCAGAAATAATTACCTGACCAGAATTTGTTAACCTTTTGATGACATATATGTAAAGGACCTGAAGAGCCTGAAAATCCTGAACTCTGATCTTGTTTGCTGTCACGATCATCTCCACATGTTGAATGAACTTTTAAGTTTCCAGATTAATCACTTGTTTTCTGTTGAACCAAGCTCAAGAGTGGTACTTATTCCACCTCTGCCTATGATAGTTTAATATTAACACCTGATTCAGATGCATCATTTTGCGTGGTTAAATTCAGGTATAAATTGTATATCGATTTTAAGACTGTAAAAATAACATGGCCATGTATCATTGTCACAGGCGCATAGGCCTATGGCTATGAAACAAAATGTCCATGTTAAAACTATAATCTATACAGTGAATATATTGTTCATGCTCCAAGAATGGTTTATTGTAGTAAGTTAATTATACTACAATATTATAATCTATATATATATATATATATATTTGTTAACTTAACATTTAACAATATTAGTAAACAAGATATGATAAAGCATTCAAATCAACATGATATGATAGCGGGCAGTTGCCTGACATGGTCAGTGATACTGACAGTCGATCCATTTTATCAATTTATGGTTGATCAAACACTGCACAACAATCATTAAATTTGTTGTGGGCTGGAAACAACAGTTCTTTTTATCGAGTTTTTACCTTCAATTGTGCCATACCAACAATCCATTAAATGTCTGACACAACCACTTTGTCACTTAAAAGAAAGACGTATAATGACGCTGTAACGAAACGTCAGACACTATACAAACATTATAACCCGCCTACTCTGGGCGATAACGTAAGGTGAAGCCCATTGACGATGCAGAGCGCTTACAGAGACGGGCTAGCCCCAACGTGTTTGCTAAGCAAAATACCGAAGGCGTTATCAACTGTTTATAGCATTGAAACCGATGCGATGCGAACTATAACACCACGAACCTGTATGTTGTCGCCCATGCCAGGGGCTGGCATACTATTTTTGGTATTCCAAAGTACACCGCAGAAGTTATGACCAGCAACTGTCGAAATTTAACTTTGTTATGATTTGAAAATCGCCATCTTAGCGGTATTTATCGAAAGCGAGGCTCAGGCCGTGACATAGAACTGTGAATAGGCGTAAATGTTCCGTGACGGAGCATGCGCCAACAAGCTTCTCGCTAATCTGTAGATACTTGTCCGTTCTTATTCATGTTTACACGTGCTGCAAGAGCATGTTGTCATAGAACAAAGCAATAACTCTGGTATTCATCAAACAACTTTGACCTGTGTAAGATTTATTATTACACTGGATTGGCCCTATATATATAAAACGAAATCATTCAACCGTGACAAGCCAATGGTATCGCTATTTTAATGTTATAGTCATAGGCTATAATTTATTATGTAATACTAATAATTAATAGGACATAATGTGGCACTTATGTACAAGTCGGACCCACCTCGATTTTGCCATTATAACTGTATTTTTGCCAACATTTGATAATTGATTTTGTTAATTCAATTAATTATAATCATCTTGCGCATATTTATGTTTTATAAACAGCGCATCTTGGCATACGTTTGAGGTCGAAAAGACATCGCGATTTGTGCCAGTCGCAAGCGCAGCGGTGCATGTTACTGCGCTGTGCACATGGAATGAGCGATAAACAGTTTGTTTATGCCGACCGCGCTGTCTTTTCGACCTCAAATGTCTACTAAGACGCGCTGTTTATAAAACATAAATATGCGCAAGATGATTATAATTGATTGAATTAACAAAATTAAGTATCAAATGTTGGCAAAAATACAGTTATAATGGCAAAATTGAGGTGGGTCCGACTTGTACATAAGTGCCCATAATGTATATGTAGCTGCAATTTCTCGGTGTTCAAAATTTCGCAGGAACTAGTTTTTTCTATAATTATTACAGAGAATAATAACGGAAGCCATGGCCAACCTCACCCCGGACATCAAGGATACCAAGAGCTAGAAGAACAACAGCAACATGCAAATTGACCTGCTTTGTCTACTAACGGGGCAGTTATTATCTTGAATCGGTTTGACATATATAATTATATATATATATATATATATATATATATATATATATATATATATATATATATATATACAGTATATATATATATATATATATATATATATATATATATATATATATATATATATATATTTTATATAATTTTATATCATTACGCACTTAGAGAGAATTATGAAATTTTCGTTGCCTTGTCACATCTTGGGCTGCAACCAACTGAACGTTTATCACCTACGACACAAGTATAGTAGAAGTATGACTCGTCGCCGAACAATATAGTTTGCAAGCGGCACGTACGTATACGTGCCGCTTGCAAAACTCCAGAATAAATGTTTTGCCGAATAAACAAATATTAATTTTATATAATAGGCAGACTTTGCAGAAACATCGATTGACTTATTGGCCAGAACGCACGCATAGGTTTTTCCTATTTATAAATACATCTGGCTTGGACCATCATGTACAATTAATATCATGGAGGACGGCCTCCAAATCAGGTCATATTGTAAATATATTACCCTTACAAAAATACCATGCAAATACCATTGAATGGTCCTAGGGGGTATTATGGCCAAGGGTATTTGAATGGTATCTGAATGTTTTTTAATGATATTTTGCATTCTTTGTACCGTTCAGTGGTATTGAATGGTATTTTAAATTACCGTTGAGAGTACCACTGAGTCCTGCTGAAATATCATTGATACTGAATGGTATTCGATGGTAATCAATGGTATATACCATTGGCTCTTTTTTGTAAAGGCAGAAAGAGAGGGCGCCCTCATCTCCCGTTCAAGGATACAATCAACATAAACCTGAAGCTGAGAGACATAAAGATTGACGCATGGAAATCACTCTCACAGCAGAGAGATAAAATGGAGAGCAACAGTCAAGTGATAGAAGCAGTCTTTGTCGCTTCGCGACCGATAGCATGATGACGATGATGATGATGATGATGATGGCGTTTTTTATTATGTGCAAGGATAGTGGATTTATTTTTAGTTGGGTTACAAAGTTAGACATATCTAGGCCAACAAGACGGAATATAGCCTGATATACAAATGTCTTTTGTAATGAGACTTATATAGTCTATATATTAGTAGAAATGCGCCTTATTCTCGTAATGTGTGTAGGTTCGAAACTACGGTACTGCTTAATATAAACATGTAATATTATTTCAGTTTGATAGTACTTTTAATCAATACACATTTTTGGCATATTTACGGACATGGAAATGTTTCAAAACGTTCTCATATGATTGGGCCAGTAGCTCACTTACATTTATCCTATATGGCGATCATTTGCTCAATAGTGAATACATCTAAATTGATCGTATGACATCGTATAAATGTTACTATATTATATTAATTGACATAAGTACACAACTCCATGCTATAATTGCATTATTTAGTGATTATAATAATCATGCCGTCATCCTGAATACATTAACGGCTATAGTTACGTAATTTATCCAGAAGGCGGCATTAAACGTTTCCGTGGATACGTCAAAAATGGATTCCACGATATTTTGTCACAGTTTCTAATTAACAATGAATGTCCATGTATTAGTCTCCCGCAACATATGAATACTCACGTACACTAATTGTTATTGTTCCGGCATATCGGCCTCGGGAAATGTATCTTTCTAATTGCAACGTTTTAGTCGTCATTGGCGTTTTTTATTAAGCGCAATGATTGTGGATTTATTGTAAGTTAGGTGACAAAGTTAGACATATCTAGGGCGGACTAGGCCCACAAGACGGAATATAGCCTGGTGTATCAATGTCTATTGCAATGAGACTTAAAGGGGTGTAGATATTACTAGAGATGCGCATTATCCACGTAATGTTTACGGTTCGAAACTAAGGTACCGTAGGCCTACTGCTTAGTTAATATAAACATGTAACTTTATTTCAGATTCATAGTAATCTTAATCAATACACATTTGTGGCACACCGACTTGCCACATTTTTGGGATGGCAATCCCTATTTTTGACCTAAAATTGTGTAAGAATCCGTATAAATCCGTATCATTAATCAGATCTTCCAGTTTACCTGCCCTAAGTTATTAAGGCCTTTTCAAAACGGGTTTTCCACGTTTTTTTCCTCGATTATTGGGGCCAGTTAACTGCAAGATTAGGCCTACCGAAGTTTTACTTCACTAGTCAGCACGTTTAAACTGCGTACCGCAAAACGGGAACAGTGTCATCAAATAATTGAATTGAATTGAAATTTATTTCAATAACAACTACTACAGTGTACTACATTATAAATACAGTGCATGCAATACAATTGTTGAAAAAACGGTAAAAGAAGTACAATACTTATCATGTTTATCCTTATAATTTCTTAATTTCATACATAAAGCATCTGAACAGTGCAATAGAACGTGCAACAACACTATTTATACGTGTAACCATACAATATTTAATAAAAAAAAAGACATTTTACATTTGTTGACGAAAAATAAAACTATTAATAACAATAACAAACTGAATATTTAATTTTGTTATCTAAATTATGTTAGCAAAAATGGTCTAGGAAGCTAACACATAACCATTCAACAGTCTATTTGTATAACACTTTTTGAAATGATGAACATTTATACAACTAATCAGTGAATTATCGAGGGAGTTCCAAAGTTTAACTCCAGTAACAGAAATACACATACTTTTTAAATTAGTACGTACATAGATTTGCTTGAACTTGCATTTATGCCTGGATGAATATTGTGATTCATGTATTTTGAACAATTTGTTCATTGGTAATATATAACGATATGCCTTAAACATAATTATAGCATTTTTTAGCTTTACAAGATCTGGTAATTTAAGAATATGTACATTATGAAAGAGTAAATTTGTGTGATCAAGTCTTTTTGCACCATAAATTAATCTTATAACTCTTTTCTGTAATAAAACTAAACAACGAGTGTTACCCCATACTTCTGCACAATACATAATATAAGGCATGAAAAGAGAATAGTACAAAATATGCATACCATGTTTGTTAATCAAAGAACTGGCTGTATACATAATAGCACAGCATTTAGTCTTTAGACAATTTCGATCTTACTGATAAAATGTGACTTTTCCAGTTTAATTTGCAATCAATTACTACACCTACAAATGTTGTGGAATTTACTCTATTGATTTTCTCCTTATTTAATCTAACACAAATATCTGCAGTTATTCTGCGATTACTAAAGATCATGTAATTTGTTTTTGATATATTAAGAGACAATCTATTAACAGAAAACCACGTCTGCAGTTGTTCTAAACCAGACATGCCACATGATACGGATTACCCGTATGCGATACGGATAATGACAATTTATTTCAGCGGTTCGCGCGTATATCGACATTTCACTGGCAAGCGTCGACATTTTGAAATCAGAAATGCAGGCGATTTCTTTGAACTCGGCGTCGGGCTCCATTTCCTGGACTGTTTTTCATAACCGTCACGCGCCTGTCACGCGCCCCGTTCCCACCAGTTGAGCCACCTGCCGCAGTTTTCAGAACTAAAATTCAGCACGCATCGGTGGTCTACTTCGTTTGTTTCGAATCGATTTACTTAGTCACTAACAGTAAACAATTATTCCATTATGCAGTTTTGTTTTGTGACGCATACAAATAATTTCTCCATAAATTTAGTTAAAATCCATATAAAAACGGAGTACGGCCGTATCACTTTAAAAACCGCCAAAATGCGTATCGGATACGGGTAATCCGTACGTATCATGTGACATTTACCGTAATTTACGGACGTGGAAATGTTTCATAACTGTCTCATATGATTGGGCCATTAGATACTTACATCTATCCTATATGGCAATCATTTGCTCAATACATAAAAGCATTAATGTCTAAATTGATCGTATGACATCGTTTAAATGTAACTATATTATATTAATCAAAATTAATACACAACTCCATGCTATCATTGATTTATTAAGTGATTATGACAAACATGCCGTCATCCGGAATATATTTACGGCTAGTTACGTACTTTATCCAGAAGGTGGCGTAATTAAATGTTTCCGTGGATACGTCAAAAATGGATTCCGTCATATTTTGTTACAGTTTCTAATAAGCAATTAATGTGCATTTATTCAGATCCCGCAACATATGAATACTTTCTAACATACCTACACTAATTGCTATTGTTCCGGCATATCGGCCTCGAGAAATATATCTTCCTGATTGCAACGTTTAGTCGTCATTGGCGATTTTTAGTGAGACTGAAGTGAACGATTCCGAGACTTCTCCCCCAACATTAACATTCGCCAACATACCGGAATGACGGCGAATGTTAGTGTTGGAGGGGAAGTCGAGGAATCGTTCACTGTCACAAATGGGTTCAAGCAAGGTTTTATACTGGCCCCCACGCTTTTCTCCACGCCTTTCTCCATCTTCCTATCAGCAATGCTCGACGAGGTTTTCCGAGACATGGGGGATGGCGTCTACATACAGTCCAGACAAAGCGCTGACCTATTCAACGTCGCACACTTCAGAGCGAAGACCAAGACTACTCTGATACTGGTGAGAGAGCTGCTATTCGCAGATGACAGTGTTGTTTCTCTGTTAGTGCTATCGTCTCTTGTGCAGTCATCTATGCCGGCGTAACACACGAGCTGGGCACATTTCCGCTACATAGACGTTATATGCGTCTATATACCATTGCCCCTTCGACTTTCCTCCAAGCGTTTGCCCCAGCTGTAATCCTCATTGCACCCAAAACAATTATCTAGTTGACTTTGGACTGGATATAATTGCCACTTCCTGTCGTGAATTTATAAATTGTAATAAGCAAAGTTACATGTTATAAAGTTACTGCCTGAACGCCAACGCCACATCGTCTATATTAAGGTAGAAATGTAGCGTGAGAAATGTGGTGGCCGGCTATAGGCGGATATTATGTATGGGGCTTTTGGTTTGTGTCTCTTTAATAACCTGTCGTTCCTCTCTTACTTTGTAACTTTGAGACCTTCTGTGAATTGTTTTGCTGAACTGCCTCTCTCTGTCTCTCTCTGTCTCTCTCTGTCTCTCTCTGTCTCTCTCTGTCTCTCTCTCTCTGTCTCTCTCTCTCTGTCTCTCTCTCTCTGTCTCTCTCTCTCTGTCTCTGTCTGTCTGTCTGTCTCTCTCTCTCTCTCTCTCTACATATATATATATATATATATATATATATATATATAGAGAGAGAGAGAGAGAGAGAGAGAGAGAGAGAGAGAATAATAATATATATATTGGAGGGGCCACTCGCCAACCAAGCAAACTATGTATGTAAAAATACTATATATACATGCATGCATGCATGTATAGTACACACACACGCACACACGCACGCACGCACGCACGCACGCACGCACGCACGCACGCACGCACGCACGCACGCACGCACGCACGCACGTACGTACGTACTTACACACATGCATACATACATATACATAATTTGCAAACTCCTGGCTACGTCACTGTCATACAACAACCAGTAGCATCCTAAAATGCATCTCTTTTCCGTGTGGCGCTCAGCCCTCGTGAAAGCCCTCCCTCCTAGTTCCGAGAGTTCCCGCCAAGTGTTCCGAAAACTGCGTGCAGTGCAGATTTGTACGTTAGAGGGCGCGCTAAAAAATCGATTCGTCTGCCTTCGAGAAAGGTCGGCAAGTTCCGGTTATGAATGCGCTCATTCAGGCCGGCGAAGTAAACGTTCACGTGTGATCTAGAAATTTCTTCAAACAAACACGTGCACTGTAATAAATAGAGAGTAGATGTATCGCTGTGCCGGTTACAGGAGTTCCTAGAATTTTCATAGTTACCTGTCGAACGGTAAAGACGCTTATTGTACTGTAAAAATACGAAGGTAGATAATTTCAGTAAGAAAAATGTCAGTTGTCGGCTTCGACTTCGGCAACCAAACGTGCTACATCGCTGTTGCCCGACAAGGTGGAATTGAAACTATTGCAAATGAATACAGCGACAGACAAACACCGTAAGTCTTTCATAAATGTTATAGTTTCAAATAATCGTTTCACACATGTTCTTCGGCGATAATAACAAACGTTTGAGATTGACATTACGACAAAGAAAAAGACAATCCTTAACCACACACGCCCACGGTCACAGGGATCAGGAACGGGAGTTAACCAGCTCACCATTCATCCAAGCCACTAACCAGTCCAGTTAGATTTTTTTAGGAAGACGTTATTAATGCGTAACGTATGGTGTAGGTTACAAAGGCCTAATTATGAAGCAGGATATAATTATGGCCATCGTATATGGAATATTGCTTCTATTGTGGCATATGCCTCTCCCTTTCACTTCTCATCTCCTTTCAATTCAATACTCGGTTCACGTGACCACTTGTGATGGCGTTAACCTGTTTGGTCTAAAGTTGCTGGCTGTATGTTTGGTCCAAATCTGCCACGTGCCATCAATCTGGCATGATCTAACTTCTGTGGGGATGTCTCAGACCTGTCAAACAAGGACAGAATGTTCCACTGTGTTTCAAATACATGTTCGATAGTTCTTATAATATGTCTACATTTCTTGTTCACTGCAAGTCCCCAAAAGCTGAACAGGCACATTTACAATGTACAAACAGGACTAAACTTGATTTTGTCATAACGTTAAACTCTTCAATGTTTTTGTTTGTATTTAACTTGGTGCGTCCATTCCTTCTTTGCAAGCAGGGGGGAGGAGTGCAGCAATATACATTAGTTAGTACATCAGTGTGATATACTGACACCCCAACAGTTCAGTACCTATGCCAGGCAGACATGGTATATTTGGTGCAAAAATTTGGATGTCAACATTGGGGATTATGTATTCCTCTTGACTTGAGTCAGAGATCACATTAAATGTTGGTCCCGTTTCAGTTTGTGACAAGTATCCATATATGAAACACCGAGGACAACAAGCACCCAGTAACCATTCTTTTTGCCAGCATGGAAAAAAAGGTTGGCTGGGTGATAAAGTCCTGAAAAATGCATACTAGTTGAATGATACCTCATAAGATCATAACGTTGTAGCCACAATGTATACAGACTATTTCTGTCAGAGTGCTGGAAACAACTAGAACTAGAAAATATTGTTTTAGGGTTTGTATAAAATTCAGCCCTTGATACCAGCAGATATTCTGCTTGCATCAGAGGGAGTTAAGTGAGAGTACCGTATTTCTTCTATTAAGTTAATAATATACTTACACAATAGTGTATAAGGAAAAATATATAAAGGTAATTCGAAGGTATGCGTTTTAACAAACCCACACCCATTTAACCCTGCGACCGGCCAGCGAAAATTCAGTTTTGCATACTGTACCAATAAAAATCATAATGCAAATACTTATCATAAAAATATGAATTATATATCATTTTACTGCCAAATGAATTCTTTAATATAATAAAATTATACTATCTCTATTATATCAGACAATCACGGTGATATAATTAGCTGAACATCGTCCAAAAAAACATGAAAAAAATAAACGCACTATCCCGTTCCTAAATAATTACTGAGCGGACACATTTCCTACTTCCAGTGAGACAAATGTAGCCATACATATTAGCTCCCAAATAAAACAAAAATGAATCAAATCCGTTGAGAACTTTTATTTAATTTTTTTCGACATCGCGATAGGCCATTTTAGGCCGGCCAATTGTTGCTACATTCGTCACCGGCGCGAACGGTGAGATTTTGCGCTGACAAATGGTCGAATTTTCACACCCAATAGCATCCAAAGTGATTCTAACTATTTGAACTAGCATAATAGACACATTCTTGAATACGGTCAGTTGTCTTGTCGAAACATAGACGCGGTAACTTGAGATATTCTGATGTAAACGTTTGGATCTGGAAATCATCTTCGACAAGAACGGCCGCCATCTTGTTGTTTACTTCTGCGCCGGCGGGAAGATGACGCGGTGTTTGAAAGCTTGCTTCTGATTCACTGGACCAGTTTCATTCACATGTTTATTTTTCCCTGATTGGGCAAGAACAGAGCTTTCTATTGGTACCACGTATGTGGGGGTCGGGCCTTTATGACCGGGTGTGTAAATTCGTCACGGAAGGCATAGTAAACCACCCAAATTTGGGCATAAAATTTATCACATGTTTTGTCCGGCCGCATGAAACTCGCTGTCATTCAAACTGCTCATGAATAAATATACACTGTTTTGAAAAATCTGTCAGCTATCCGATGATACCAAACGTGCGCGGGTCGGTTACTGATTACGCAAACGAAAAATGTGTTTATGCGGGAAGGTGTCTAGGGTCGAATAATCGGCCCTGGTTGGTCCTAGGGTTAATCACTATTTTGTTTAGTTCCCGAAATTATTTTAATGCACCATGTTAGGTGGTGAGACTGTTGTGACCATGTCCACACCAACAAACATGGGTTGAATGAACCATGTTTGTTTATAGTAAAGGAGACAAACGTACATGTGTTTTGTCCAATCTACTATACTGATGGTAGCATGCTAGGTGGCCAGTCATTTGCACAGAGTCAGTATAACGGTATAATCATCTCAGACGTAATTGGATCCAGATATGAGCAAAACCTAGCCCTACTACATTTTATGATTTAGGTTGAATGTTTGATCTCCTCAAATCACACAAAAATAGTACTGCAGTTTTACATTTTCCCACTGCGTACTATGTATGGCCAGTTTGTATAAAATAAATGACCTACATGCCTTATGCCTACCCGGCTGATCAATACAGAATGCCAATCAACTAACCATCATTTTGTCAGTTTTTGGGAAACCGTTATAAGGCAAGGCTAATATGGCAGGTTTATGATTGTGTCTGTAGAAATAAAAATTGCTTCAAGGGCTTAAAATAGACATCCACTGGCTACCCTCAGCATAGGAATGAAAATGGGTACAAATTATTCTACATTTCGTTGTTGTTCTGTATGTCCAGTGCTCATGTAAAGTAAGGCTAGCGGGGACACACGATTGTTGTAATAACATCGTTTAACAGTCATGCACAGGTAACTCCAGACATGTGGAAATTGTACTTAAGTAATTTAAGTTAAAGCTGCACATTGCTGCTTACCGTTGGCATTAGTGAATGAAGATAAGGTCACGACCCATACATCTGCTGCTCCTATTCACTGGTGGCGGTCACTTCTATTGAAAGAGCAGACAAAATCAATTACTAGCAGGTCTTACAAATGTTGTATAATTCATACAATTCCCTAATATGCATGTAGTAGTGTGCTGACAACAAATTGTTGTCACTAACTTTCCAAGAATGAGTGCATGAATGCGATGTTTAAAGTTTCAGCCATGCTTCTCAGTTCATTTTTAGCACAAATAAAAAACGAATTTACCATTAAGGGTTCATCTCAGGACATCAGTCTGACAGTGACATCACTGTCATCAGATGGAATTACTTTTGTTTCATGGCAGTCATATGGAGTGTTGTCTGGCTTCAAAGTTTCAAACATTGGTATTTTATACTTCGGATCGATAAGTACTGTTAATGTTATTATTATAATATTTCATTTTGAAGTATTTGGAAACTTGCCTGTAAACATTGGGAGGTGGGGTCATATAAAAGTATTTTTTGTTTGCTATCAGATTTCAATGTTCTGAGATGATCTTTAATCAAATTAGAATGATTAGATACTTGTTCTAATGTCCACTTTGTGTCTGATATGCTAGCTCATTTGTAGACTGGTAGTTTTTTACTTAATTAATGTTATATTCTACCAGTAAACCTAGTGTGTTATGTTGTAGAGCTGTTTCCTTGGCAGCATTATTGATTTTACAAGCACTTGGTGTTAAAACAGTATGCTCTTGGGATAATATAAAAAAATTATTATCTTGTCAATGCTGTTTATGTCTGTCAACCTGACTACTATTATTTAATATTCTATCACTGTTTTTTAATTTGTTGATATTCAGTCATTTGTCAATATTTGTTGTGGTGTAAACACTATGTACAGTGACTACACAGAATTTGCTGTTGTTGCAATAAAATGGAATTACTATATATATTAAAAAGGATAAACATTTTATAAAAACACCTTACTGTTACTGACAGCAATAACCAAAACAACAAAAGCTACACACAAAACTACTTGTGGGATTATGTCCATCTTGCTAATGAACAGGAACTACTTGCAGAATACCTTAGAGCTGCTCCGTTCTGTGTCCTACATTGTAAAACAAAAGCTAAGGCAAAGCAAACACAACATGGACTTCTTAGGGAACCCGAGGAATTCCTTTCTACTGAATGAAGTTATTCTTGGCAACTTCCCGGAACATCAGTAGTCCTGAATGAGTTCATTTTATATGTGCTAGATTGTTATTTAAACTACATAAAAATGGCACTTTCTGCTTCAACTGCCATAGAGAATTAGAATAATGTTAGATAGTTATTTGCAGGAAGTTGACAGTAGCAACTGTTTACAAAATTATATGTTGTTTATGATGCGAACATTGTGTGGGCCCAAGTTTGTTTTCCATCATTGCACAGGAACCATTTTATGATTATATATATATATATTTCTTGAACATTGCTAGTTAATTTAAATTACCAATTTGTAAAGTACAGTAGAAACAGGTCCAGTTTGTTTACTCATTCTTGTAATAATGTGATTGTTCTTCTTTCATAGATGGAGACATTTTAATAACACTCAAGTATGTGAGTATTGTGACTTGTAAGTGATGCATTAACCACGTGGCTGTGTTTATTTCACAGGTCGGTGGTGTCGTTAACAGACACCCGACGGTATATGGGAGCATCGGCGAAAAACCAGCAGATCGCCAATCTCAAGAACACTGTGTGGGGCTGGAAGAAGCTGATTGGACGAGCCTATGATGACCCCCTTGTCCAGAACGAGAAGGCAATGCTGCCGTTCGAAGTTGTTCCTTTGGAAAACAGCACGGCTGGTGTGAAGGTACGTTAACAGAAGATGACATAGTGTGTGTAGACTTGGATCTGATACTGTAGTGATCATTGTTGCACAACTAGATTATGGTCAGACACAAGCCGTGAATATAGCAGTACTGTGTGAATCTGGTAGAGGACTCCCACACTGACATCAACTTTAGCCAATAGCAGCGCATTTAAAACACAGATGCCTACATGTACACAAAAGTCACCTGACGCATGTGGCATGGTTGATAGCAGTCCCCGCAAGCACAGATGTAGTGCACACGCTGTCTGTAAACAAGTCCGATCGAGTGGGTTGCCACCTAAGAGTCATTGTATCAAAAGAAGAAATAGAAGCACAACGTCGAATTTGGAACAATCATGTACGCGATCACGTGCTTATGTGACTGCAAATTTCAAATTTGTTTTTTCTGTGTTTGATATTTTCTACCCCATGCATGTTCAGTGTTGAATAACTTTGGCTGTGTGTGAGCTTATTTTTATACGGTTGGAAAGCTTCCCTTATCTTCTTACCAGTGGTGTGACTAACTGAATGTTTTGATTTTTCAACATGCAAGTAATTTTGTTAGAAAACACCATATGGCTTAATGGGAATCTCCCGACCATTTGTATAGTTCTGACCTGTGAATATGGCCAATATACCTATCTGTGTTTGTTGTGGTCTTGGGGGTTGAGAGGTCCATACTCCCACTCTGAGAGAGTGGCGTTTGCTATGGAGGCAACAGAGACATTCTGTTGTTATTATTACCATGATAGAGGACATCGCACCAACTTCCCCATGGTACATACGTTTATGACTACTCAACAATTTATTCCCTGTCTTGGTGGTCTTGTCAAGTTTTTATTGTCACGGTTGATTACAGGTAGAACATCCAACAAGTCTAACACCAGTTCTCAGACTTTGGCAGTGTTACGGAGGCACTGTTTTGGTAATGAAGCCTTGTAATGTTTGCGGACATGTAAGATCTTGGGCCAACAGTAAGCCCCTGGGCAGTGTTGGTAATGACTGAGTGGTGCCCGTTGACTTTGTGTGTGGGTGAATTAATGTGTCTGGCAGTGTCAGCAATGTGTGGAACCCCCCACTCTCTCTATCTCTGTCTGTGTCGAATCTACTATAGGTACAGACTCGCACAGCAGTATTTTGTTTTACCACCTTAAGGCCGTGTAATAAAACGGGTGTTGTTGCTGCACTGTGGAATTCCGTCTGTCTGATACTGTAGCTAAAAATAGATGCACTGCAATTGCAGTGAAACCTCAAGTGAATCCCCACCAAAACATAAGGCATAGACGAAGTAATGTGCAAAACCATAATGAAACCAGCAGTCAGATCTGTATCACGGGAAAGTTGACGACATTGTTATCTTGATGAGAAGTACATTGGTCTGCCGTTAGATGACGGTGGGGTTTTCATTCCCCTTTGTCCTGGGGCATTCAGCCGTATTGTTATTATAAATTTAGCTCCTGGCTACTGGGGTGACAGAGACCATGAATGGAATGTTTATGTGTGCATAGATTGGAGAGTGGTTGAATACTTCTCATTGAAATCACTTTCAGGACAGCTTTGCCAGAACATGAAATGTTAACGAGGCAGTCTGTTCTGGGGCCTAGATATTATGGATGGTGTCTGGCCTGGTTGTGAGACATGTATGCATTATTATTCTGTAATTGTTAGCACATTGACGGTAACCCACGCAAAATGAAAACAAATCAGATTGCTGATCCGCAAGTGTTGCAGAAACGAGAATTGTGATAGATTTTGCTAAAACATTCCATCCAGAGATAAACAGCCAGACATTCTGCTGGGTTTTGAGAGAATGATGCTTTACAGATGGTGTTGTTTTGGGGAAGCATCTGCTGCAAGTTTAGCCTTAGTCATTGATATTTCCTGAGGTGTTGACTAAACGTCCTTGTGCAGATGCACAAACAGGCAAGTGTGATAGCCAATAAATTATTATTTTAATTTGTCTTCATATTTCTACTCACTGTATGAGTTTATATGTGCATACTTGACCCACATTTTTAGCATTATATAGATGTGGCCATTGTAAGATAATAGATATCTAAGTTTGATTGTTTGTGTATGTTTTCAGGAAAGAAAAACCCTGAATATTGATATCATGAAGTTATTTTGGTATCAGCAATTAAACATATTGTTCTGTTCTGCTGTTTGAACTGGTTGCATGTGCATGCGCGGGTACATGCATGCATGTTCTGTGGTTTGTAGGCTTTCACAACCAACACGATTTCTCTCGCCATTGTCTCAATTTCTCTCTCAGTTTATCCAGATCTGCTTTCTTTTGCTCTTAGTGTCTCTGCCAGATGTTTTTTTTCCTTCCTCACCTCCTCATCCCAGGGAGTTCTGTATGGTTGCTTGTCATGTTAGAAGTTTCCTCGTTATGTGTCCTGTCCTCGTCAATGTTCTGTAATTTGTATTTCTGTTCTACGTGTATTCTCTCTGTCGTAATTCATTGTCAGCCACTTTTCACAATGAACATCTGCAGATGACTGTTCCAGGTGGTGGTTGACTGTTTACACAGGCAAACATTAGACAGTCGGCAGTGTCACAATCTGCCTAAAACACAAGATCTACTGTCCCCGTTGAGGGCATCGTTGTTCTGACAGACAGATAATTTTCAGACGTCTTTTCATTTTTATCTTTCTCATCATAATTCTGCCATCTCCCCGTCACACACTACACAGACGTTTGTGTTTCACCTGTCCAGGTGCGCTACCTGGAGGAGAACCAGTTGTTCTCACCTGAGCAGCTGACGGGGATGATGTTCACGAAGCTGAAGGAGACGGCGCAGGTGGCACTGGGGATGAAGATCATAGACTGTGTGGTGTCGGTGAGTCAGTCAGGGGACGTTGTAAGAACAACTTCCTTTCACACGTATGGTTGCCCTTGTTGCTGGGTCAATCCTGGCGCACTCGGTTAACACAAATACTGTTTAAAAGAGCATTTTCACTTAAACATAAAAGATTTTTTAGAGAATATCCGAACATTTTTAATATGTACTATTTATCAACTTTTTTGTTTTGTTTAACTATTATTTATTTTTAATATCTACTATTTTTTTTATTTTAATATAATTAAATATTATTAATTTTTAATTTTTATATAATTAACTATTATTTATTTTAATATCTACTATTTATCAACTATTTTATTATTTATTTTTAAATTGTAATATAATTAACTGTTATTTATCAGTTTTAGTATTTTAGTATTATTAAGACTAATAATATTTATTTATATCAGTCATAAAACTAGGATAATTTTATTATAAAGTCATCTTAGGCCGTCTAAAAACAGTCACTTGTTTCTCATTAGAATATTGTAAAAACTAAATGAGTTTTTTATACTTTATGATTAAGTTATTAATATATTTTATTATTTATTTATTATTTTATCTATTTATTGCTGATAAGTTTAGCTTATGAACTAGGACTTTTAGAAGCTTTATTTAATGATCTATTTATTATCATGTAACATTTCGTCTTTACGTGCTAGTTTAACTGATTATGAATATTTTTTAAATGTATGTGTTACAATGTATTTTATGCACGTCTGAGCAGAAATTTTTCCGGATATTCGGCGCTTTAGAAATAGAAATTATTTATATTTTCTATGACTTATTATCATTGATATGAATCATAGTTTTCGTTAATTGTTCTAAGCAGCCATATTCACCATTAAAAACTGAATTTTGTTCTTTTAATCCCACATTGTACTGCCCGGTACAGAAAGCTGTAGTTAGCATCGTTGTCATCCAATCAGGTGCCGTGTTACTTCTCGGATGTGGAGCGGCGTTCGATGCTGGCCGCCACACAGATCGCGGGTCTCAACTGCCTGCGTCTGATGAATGACACGACGGCCACCGCGCTCAGCTACGGCATCTACAAGCAGGACCTGCCGACCTTGGAGGAGAGGTCAAGGCAGGTCATCTTTGTCGACATGGGTCACTCGGGTCTACAGCTGGCCGCGTGTGCCTTCAACAAGGGCAAGCTGAAGGTGAGTGTCGGACTCCTGCTGGGCAAACTGTGAACTAGGTGGTATGCATTTCGTAATGCAACTTTTGCCGTTGATTTGTTCCGTGATGTATTGTTTTTTTCTGGCATTTTTATACTGGTCCTAAATAGTTGTTGTTTTTCTTGACAATGATATACGTAATATCAATGATCTAGCATTACACATTTAGTGTGTTACACTTGAGAGATGTTTTGCGTCTAGGGCAGTAACCTTCAGATTAATTTATGATGCCAGAAACGATCCCTACCACGTAAACCGTACTCAATGGCTCAAAGGGAAGTGGTTGCTTGCGAGAGATTTATGTGTATGGGGACTCCCTAACTTTCCCCTGACTCCCAAATACAAGCCGAGTAGATCCCGTCACATCTAAATTGACACCAGAAATTGACCTTCCCCAGGTTCTGGCGACGGCGGCCGACACGAACCTGGGCGGCCGAGACTTTGACAACTTGATCGCGGAGCACTTCGCGGAGGATTTCCGCCAGCGATACAAGGTGAGTTTTTATGTAATATATTACTTAATTATTTATTGCACCTATACCTTTTAGGTTTACTATCCTTATATAGAATTGTATTTTTAGTCTTTAATTAAATTTACGACTATTGTTGTTTAGCTTTTAAATGATTTAACTAAATATTGTAATGTTTTAATTTCTCAGTAAATTTATTATAATATTGTACTGTAAAGTGCCATAGAGCACCATGTGATTATGGCGCTATATAAATATTGTATTTTATTATTTTAATTATTTATTTTAAGATTGACGCGAAGACGAAGCCGCGGGCGTGGGTGAGACTCACCAACGAGTGCGAGAAGCTGAAGAAGAGGATGAGCAGCAACTCGATGGAGATGCCGCTCAACATCGAGTGCTTCATGGAGGACAAGGACGTGACGGGCAAGATGGGGCGGGAGACGCTGGAGGAGCTGGCCGTGGGGCTGCTCCAGAGGGTGGAGAACACGATGAAGGCCGTGCTCCAGTACTCCAGTGAGTGGACTAGGCTGGGTCAATCCTGGCCCCTCAGACCAAATTTGAAATAAATGAGGTTACTTTTTATCAGATATCATAAAAAAATGATTCCAAATGAGGGTACTTTTTATCAGATATTATTTAAAAAGAACACACACATTTAATACTGTTTAAAAGAGCGTTTTCAATTTTTTTTTTAATATCCGAACATTTTTAGTATGTACTATTTATTAACTTTTTTTTTAATATAATTACTTTATTATTTATTTTTAATATCTACTATTTTTAATATCTGCTGTTTATCAACTATTTTATTATTTATTTATTTTTAAATTGTAATATAATTAACTATTATTTATCAGTTTTAGTATTATTAAGACTAATATTATTTATTTATATCGAAATGTTTTACTGATCTATTTACTGTCTCCATTTTTTTATTTTAAGGTAATCTGTATATTCATGTAAAGTGTAATGCGCCTCTGAATGGTTTTATTGCTAGAGATATGGCATAGACAAATACTGTTATTTATTATTAATACACATATTGTATACACTATATGTAATATATATCCTATGTAACATGTGTTTATGAGTGTGTGTAGTATCAGCACAGCATGTAGAAGCACAATAGCTAGAGCTATGGACTCTTGACTAAGCGAATCCGTGTTCGAATCCTGTGCTGTCATGTAAAAACCTTGAGCAAGTTTTTAACACTTATAGTGCTCAAGTTCACTGAGCTATATGAATCAGTACCTGGCTGCAGGCAGTGGTGGATATGTGTATTATATGTGTATTAACTTACGAATTATCTTTGCGCATTAATAGCAGGATGCAGTTGCCATCTCTAGTATGTGTTTGCTGAGGTGAGCATGTTGGGTGTGAATATGTGTGATTGGGTGAAAGTGTGTATATGCAGGTATGGTATGTATGTGTAGAGGGAACACGTGGGTTGGGATAAGTACATATGTGGCGAGTGAGTTGGTTGTACTGACGTGTGTGTGTGTGTTAGGAGGTGTTTGTGTGTGCACGTGGCACGCCTGTTTCGTCAAGGAGAGTTGTTGCTATGCTTATACACACTAGACTACGTCTGAGTATTCTCTAAGACGGCGCCACACTCATATCAAGTAATGTATGGCACATGCAGTGATGTCACGTCAAACTCGCCTGCCACTGATGTATACAGCCATCCAATACTTACATCTGGTAACTTTGTGTCGTGACAGATCTGAAGCTAGCTGACATCGACGCCGTGGAGATTGTGGGCGGGTCGACACGTATACCTGCCGTCAAACAACTCGTACAGAAAGTGTTCGGCAAGGAACCGAGCACAACACTCAACGCAGACGAGGCCGTCGTGAGAGGCTGTGCCCTTCAGGTTGGTATAAGGTCATGGTTGGGGTCAGATACGTATTTGATCAGGTACATTAGATCAGGTACATTAGATCAGGTACATTAGATCAGGTACAAACACATTTTATCGAGTATAATTACATTTTGTCAAGTACAGGGACATTAGAGTGTAAAGGGGAACCTATAGAACTAATAATCTAGGTGGCGCCATTAGCAATTTGGGCCGCATGCCGCTAACTGCCAGTGTCGTATTATCTCATTATGCCGCATTCATTCACTATATCCAGCATTTGTTAACACACGTAGATATGTCATACAGTTACAACAGCTGCTGACCAAAAGACCTCAAAGCTGAACTGAAACAAAATTAAACAGCGCGTGTATAAAGAACACGAATACATCACAGACCTGAGTTGCTTATCAGCGCCGCTTAGCAATCCTGTAGGCTCCCCATGACATTCAGTTTAGTACAAGTACAATAGATCACAGTACAAGTACAATAGATTGACTACAAGACATTCAGTTAGGTACATTAGTACATTTTTCATTCTGATGTGTGAGTTGATATAAATTATTGGCATCACAAGAAATTGAACGTAGGCGACCTGTGCTTGCAGTGTGCCATTCTGTCGCCAACATTCCGCGTGCGAGACTTCACGATTGCCGACTGTCAGCCCTACCCCATCACCCTGTCGTGGCTCGCCCCGTGTGAGGAGGACAGGTGAATACAACTACGCTACTTTTGTCACATGTTTCTCATGGCAGTGGTTCTTAGCAACCATGCTCACAGGGTTCATGTATTATTGATTGTTGGGCACACAACGTTCACCTGTTTGCCTGTGGAAACTGAGTTGCAAATCACTTGTTTTCTGTGGGTGCGTCCAAGGGAAAAGTTTTAGGAGACCAGAATACTGAAACAATGGTTGATATCTGCTGCCTTTGGTTTTTCTATGCGGATACGATGGTACAGATGTCTTATAATTACACTAAAAAAAATTTAACCATGCTCAATAATAGTGACTTTTAATGACAGCCAGAAAAAACATGTACAGCTGTAAATGAATTTTGTAGTTGCTCAAATATACGAACCCTGATTTTGATTTCACCTAAACAGCCTGCAGTGGGTGAGACAGACATGGCAATTTTTATTGTCTGGTTCTAATAATAATAATAACTTTTGCGCCAATATCCTCGAAGATCAATTTGCATTCTATTTTCATCTTAAAAATCTCATACTGTTTGCAATAAACAACAAACTCCACACACCAGATGTGTTCACCGTGCTTGCTTGCTTGTCTGCAGCTCGGCCGAAGTCTTCAGTCGCTTCCACCAGGTGCCCTTTGCCAAGATGCTTACGTTCTACCGCCGAGAGCCGTTTGTGCTGGAGGCTCACTATAGCGAGACAGCGGGTGTACCACAGACTGTCATTGGTAAGTACACGATGCCTACTTCTCTCATTCTCACTTTTGTAGTTAATCACACTACGAAAGGTAAACTATTTAAAACACCATAGCCGTATCATTTAATATAATCCGGTTAGCAATGGGATATCACTTATTTTGATTACAGTCGGTTACATTTGTTAATTGTATTTGAATTTGACTGTTTTTCAATTGGCGTGAAAGTGTTAATAGTACAATTGACTATTAATTGGCATCCCGCCCAACATATGTAATACCCAGTAAGTGGGAAATTTCAAGTCAGTCGACTTCACATCTACAACGCTTGTCTACGTGTTGTTGTGACGTGCCGCAGGTACCTTCAAAGTCGACAAAGTGCAGCCGCAACCGACCGGCGAGACTTCGAAGGTGAAGGTGAAGCTACGAATAAACGTGCATGGAATCTTCAGCGTGAGCAGTGCGTCGATGGTGGAGAAGATGCAGGGCACGGAGGAGAACAAAGAGGAGCCCATGGAGACGGAGGCTGAGGCACCAGCCACGCCCAAAGAAGAAGAAACGACACCCGACAAGGCCGCCGGGTCGCCGAAAAAGAAAGATGCCGGAAAAGAACAGGCAACCACAAACGACGAGGTTGGTTTTAGAACCGGTCTGGCAAAGTACGTATGTCTGATCAATTTCGCAGTTACAGGGGAAATTCATATGTGAAATGTTTTGTTATTAAAACAATGAGGAGAAATATTCACATGCGTTTGATAGTGAGAAATTTGTGATTTTCGTTGTGACAGTTGTTTTACTATGGGTTGACTGGATACTGACACTGACCATGTGTATGTAGTAGTTGTACTTTGGGCTGACTGGACATTGTGTGTGTGTGTGTGCGTGCGTGCGTGCGTGCGTGCGTGCGTGCGTGCGTGTGTGTGGATACATGACTAGAAAATACAGTGGACATTGAGACTGACCATTATGCATCTTGGATGACTGGACAATGAGAGTGACCGCGTGTGTGCATGCGTGTGTGTGTGTCAGAGTTGCACTTCAGTCTAACTGGACATGTTACTGACCATGTGTGTCATGTACTGCTGGATATTGTGACTGACCATGTGTATCATATACGACTAGACAATACGGTGGACATTGAGACTGGGCCCTGCCACTGACCGTGTGTGTGTGTGTGTCACTGACCGTGTGTGTGTGTGTCTTGACCTGACTGGCCACTGACCGTGTGTGTGTGTCTTGACCTGACTGGCCACTGCCACTGACCGTGTGTGTGTGTGTTGTAGGCCAAGATGCAGACAGATGACCTGGGTGACGTGGCGGCCGTGGAGCCGAAGGAGGAGAAGAAGGAGAAGCCAAAGAAGAAGAAGAACCTCATCAAGACCATCGACCTGCCCGTCTCCTGCAACGTCGCACAGATGACACAGAAGCAGCTCGACCTGCTCTTTGAGAAGGAGGTCAGTTGAGGCATCGGCCAGATGTAATCGTTTGAGTCATTGTCCAGGTTTAACCATTTGACCCGTCCAGATGTAATCATTTGAGTCAATGTCCAGATGTAGTCGTTAGAGTTGTCCTCCAGATGTAGTTGTTTGAGTCGTCCTCCAGATATAATCATTTGAATCGTCCAGATGTAATATTATGAGTTGTCGTCCTGATGTAATCGCTTGAGTCATCGTCCTGTTGTAATCATTTGAGTCATTGTCCAGATGTAATCGTTTGAGTCATCGTCCTGATGTAATCGTTTGAGTCATCCAGATGTAGTCGTTTGAGTCATCCTGATGTAATCGTTTGAGTCGTCGTCCAGATGTAATTATTTACTTACCCTATTCATCTCTGATGGGGCTTCGACAGTTCCTCTCCACCAGTATTGTTTACACAAACTACAAAGTCACCAACAGTGTTCTACTCACCCATCTAGTTACTTTCACTGCCAGTTGTGCCAATGGTAGTCATTAATGTGGGTTCCTGTTAGTTTACTTTGGGGCCAGAAAAATTCTACTAACCCAGTATCAGTTATAATTACCTGGTGTGGCCTCTCTTGGCGTTGTCTCTGGGTCAGCTGTAAGTCTCCAGTGTTGACCTGTAGTTGTGTGTTTCAGGGTCAGATGGTGAGTCAGGATAAGCTGGAGAAGGAACGAATGGACTCGAAGAATGCCGTAGAGGAGTACGTGTACGACATGAGGGACAAACTCTCCAGTCTGCTCGAAAGCTACATCAAGGAGAAGGTAAGTGTTGAGGGTGTGTGCAGCTAGAGTGGTGGTTTTCAACCAGAAAGTACACAAACAGTGTATATTGCATATCCCAATAGCACTGTGTCTGTACCATCAATAAAGGTCAATCAATTATGGTGCCTTCTTTGTAGGAACATAGAAAATAAATTTCTCCCAAACAAGTAATTGCTAGAAAAAACAAAGATCTTATAAATTGCTACATTTCAGTGGACATAAAAACAAGTTGTAGGTATACAGGTTTATGGGATGGGGAATCTTACTAAAATTAATCATTCATTGCTATAGGAGTAATCCGTGAATTAATTTCAACGGATGGGTCGATCCCACCTCCAACTTTTCTTCGTAATTTGGGTAATTTTATTCACCTCATGTTGCATGTCTTTTAGAAGTCTTTCAGAAATCCCGACATAAATTCAAATCTGTGATATCTAAACACTATCTATCTAGCTACCTTAACCACGTGCATTGCCTAAATCCCAGATGTGTAGAGTGTAATTTAAAATCGTTTATTTAAAAAGGCAAACTGTTTGGATTTACAAAAGATTATCATTTTTTAAACATTCCCCCAGTCCGTTGTCAAATAAATTATATTGTCAAATAAATTATATTGAGAACAGCGATTTCGTGATTCTACGTGTATCTGACTTTATAAGTTTATGTTTTGGGGTCACAGGAAGACGGCACATTATGTGCCATGTGACCACCACGTAACAATACTTTTTTGTTTTGATTGCTCATGTACATGTATAATGTATTCTTGTTGTTACGAAATAACATTTTATTTTATATCAGTGGGCGCCATGTGACTGTACACATACAAGTGTGTGGTTGGTAGGCACAGTGTATCACTGGGCCCCATGTGACTGTACACATACAAGTGTGTGGTTGGTAGGCACAGTGTATCACTGGGCCCCATGTGACTGTACACCTACAAGTGTGTGGTTGGTAGGCACAGTGTATCACTGGGCCCCATGTGACTGTACACATACAAGTGTGTGGTTGGTAGGCACAGTGTATCACTGGGCCCCATGTGACTGTACACATACAAGTGTGTGGTTGGTAGGCACAGTGTATCACTGGGCCCCATGTGACTGTACACATACAAGTGTGTGGTTGGTAGGCACAGTGTATCACTGGGCCCCATGTGACTGTACACATACAAGTGTGTGGTTGGTAGGCACAGTGTATCACTGGGCCCCATGTGACTGTACACATACAAGTGTGTGGTTGGTAGGCACAGTGTATCACTGGGCCCCATGTGACTGTACACATACAAGTGTGTGGTTGGTAGGCACAGTGTATCACTGGGCCCCATGTGACTGTACACCTACAAGTGTGTGGTTGGTAGGCACAGTGTATCACTGGGCCCCATGTGACTGTACACATACAAGTGTGTGGTTGGTAGGCACAGTGTATCACTGGGCCCCATGTGACTGTACACCTACAAGTGTGTGGTTGGTAGGCACAGTGTATCACTGGGCCCCATGTGACTGTACACATACAAGTGTGTGGTTGGTAGGCACAGTGTATCACTGGGCCCCATGTGACTGTACACCTACAAGTGTGTGGTTGGTAGGCACAGTGTATCACTGGGCCCCATGTGACTGTACACATACAAGTGTGTGGTTGGTAGGCACAGTGTATCACTGGGCCCCATGTGACTGTACACCTACAAGTGTGTGGTTGGTAGGCACAGTGTATCACTGGGCCCCATGTGACTGTACACCTACAAGTGTGTGGTTGGTAGGCACAGTGTATCACTGGGCCCCATGTGACTGTACACCTACAAGTGTGTGGTTGGTAGGCACAGTGTATCACTGGGCCCCATGTGACTGTACACATACAAGTGTGTGGTTGGTAGGCACAGTGTATCACTGGGCCCCATGTGACTGTACACCTACAAGTGTGTGGTTGGTAGGCACAGTGTATCACTGGGCCCCATGTGACTGTACACCTACAAGTGTGTGGTTGGTAGGCACAGTGTATCACTGGGCCCCATGTGACTGTACACCTACAAGTGTGTGGTTGGTAGGCACAGTGTATCACTGGGCCCCATGTGACTGTACACATACAAGTGTGTGGTTGGTAGGCACAGTGTATCACTGGGCCCCATGTGACTGTACACATACAAGTGTGTGGTTGGTAGGCACAGTGTATCACTGGGCCCCATGTGACTGTACACATACAAGTGTGTGGTTGGTAGGCACAGTGTATCACTGGGCCCCATGTGACTGTACACATACAAGTGTGTGGTTGGTAGGCACAGTGTATCACTGGGCCCCATGTGACTGTACACATACAAGTGTGTGGTTGGTAGGCACAGTGTATCACTGGGCCCCATGTGACTGTACACCTACAAGTGTGTGGTTGGTAGGCACAGTGTATCACTGGGCCCCATGTGACTGTACACATACAAGTGTGTGGTTGGTAGGCACAGTGTATCACTGGGCCCCATGTGACTGTACACATACAAGTGTGTGGTTGGTAGGCACAGTGTATCACTGGGCCCCATGTGACTGTACACATACAAGTGTGTGGTTGGTAGGCACAGTGTATCACTGGGCCCCATGTGACTGTATACATACAAGTGTGTGGTGGCTGTTGTAGGACAAAGAACACTTCCAGACGTTGCTGTCGGACACAGAGAACTGGCTGTACGAGGAGGGAGAGGATGAGAAGAAACAGGTCTACGTGGACAAACTCGCACAACTCAAGGTGAGGGCGGCCGACCCTGTCAGCAATGACGAGAGAACAATTAACCTTTCTGCTATGGTGAAAGGATGACGTTCTCTGAGAGGTTTTAATTTTTATTTAATATAATGGTTTTAAAATGATGATAGATATGGTAAAGGTACGTTGTTGGGCAGACTGTGTTTAGTTACTTGATTAAGCTCGTTACTATGTTCATAGTTTGAAACTTTCCACAGTGCAACAAAACATCCAGTTTCAAAACGAATGTTATCAGAGGTGAGCCGAGTTCGTTGAAATACCCTTTGATGTTTTATATTCCCAATTTCTACACAGCAGACGTCCTGTTACAAATCAGTATGCTGGTTAATTCTGGGCAGGGGAGCTTTGGAAAAAAAGACTTAGATAATGGTGATGCTTGAAATTTGAAAACAGTTGTTTGATCTCCGTGCTGTAGATCAGGCATATTGGTATGTTTGTGGTTTTGAAAAAAATGTAATCTACATATGAATGACATAGTAGCATGTTGAATACATTCTTTGCAGTAGACACGATACATGTTGACTCATTTTACATTCCCCTTTGTAGAGTACTGAGTAGCTAATTGTGCAGTGATGTGTCAAGATCTTGCTTAGGGGACATTTGGAGTCGGACCACATTTGCATTTTCCATAGGCGCCCATTATAACGTTTCCTTCATTTCCTACTAATCTTGATGAGCTCTGTTATTGACAATTTCACAGCATATTTACCCACCACAGACCCTCCATAGTTCAGTGAACAATTTGTTGTTAACTTTTAATACCTCAGGCTCCCACAAACTTCTTTTAAACCTTACGCCCCTCCATTTCTGCTTGAACCACCCACGGATTGTCCCCAATTACATCACCAAGCAAGCTGACAACTATTAATACGCAGAAATGCACCGACTGACAACTGTCATAATTTGACAGCTCTGATGCCACGTTACACAGAAACATAATTTCTATTCACTCCACACTACATATGTGCTCACAGAAATTCAGACAACCTGCATAATGCTGTTTTTGTAGGGTACTGTTTGGTTGGGTGATGGCGGATGAACACCTTATTGTGGTCTTACATCATCAGTGTGGTTTATCTATTGCAGAAACTGGGAGACCCAGTGGTACTTCGTCATCGTGAGGCCGAACTGCGGCCAGCCGCTTGTGAAGAACTTGGGCGGGCGCTACTACAAGTGAGGAAAGCTGTCGACGCATACGAAGCCAAGGTGAGTGGCTCAGTGTGTTAGTGCTGCCACCTGTATCAACGAATGTGTCGAAGCATCTGTGACATGATTCGAACTGGACTTAATTACACACATGACTTCCTTTGTAACTTTGTCGATGACAGTAGTGTACGTGAATTACATTACTATTGACTACAGACAATGGTGGATACTTGTGTACATGTATTCTTTGCATGTTAATTGCAATGTGGCTGAATGCTTCCAAGAGATGTCAAGATGATATTTAAATTGAACAGAACTGCCAGGTGTGACATATAAAGTGCACTAAGCGATCCAAAGTACTGGATGTGCACTATCTATAGGCTAAGATATCAGATAGATTATTTTTTTTCCAAGTAGCATAAAGAATAGTGTTGTTAACAATTAAGTGCTCATTCAACTTTCACTTTTCAATGCATGTTTTTGTCCCCTGACACACACACACACACACACACACACACACACACACACACACACACACACACACACACACACACACACTACACACACCACACACACCACACATACACACACAATAAACCGTAAAAGTTCATTATTCTTGCCGTTTTGATAAATTTAAATTTTCCGTCAGGACGAGAAGTACGCTCATCTGGAGACGGCCGACATGGAGAAAGTAAAGAAGTGTCTGCAGGAGAAGACGTCCTGGTACGAGAAGACAATGAACACACTGCACAAACTATCTCCATACGACGACCCGCCGGTCTTGGCGTCCCAGATACACTCACAACGGGAGGTACGTCTCGGCATAGGCTAGAAGCTCTCCTGGCCTCAAAGTTGTTGTTTCTATCGTAAAATCCGGCACTGTAATGACTATATTGAATATATTGTTCATGGCTCCAAGAATGGTTTATTGTAGATAATTTAACTTTCTTTGGAGCTTAATGTCGAAGATGAGTATGACGTTTCGATCCGTCAGCTACGGACCTTGTTCACGTACTGGTGTCACGTGTGTTGCCTCACCAGTACGTGAACAAGGTCCGTAGCTGACAGATCGAAACGTCGTACTCATCTTCAACAAAGTAAGTTAAATTACCTACAATAAACTGAACATTTACATAATTATATTTGTTTACCTGAAGTTTTCGGACACCTGAAAAATCATTGTATTTTGTTACTGTGTTTACTAGGGGACAAATCCAGTTTTAGAAGTGTACTTTTAAAACTAGCACCAGAAAACGTCTCTAGGTTTGTCACTATGTTGTAATGTATTTAAGATATAAAACTGAAAGAATTTTAGTAATTAAAAAAGGATGTTTCAAGTTGCATAATATTTCAGCACAGAAATGTCAATGTTTAAATATTATGCAACGTCAACCGATCTTATTTTCATAAACCCAACTGAAGTCGTGTAAAATATGTAACTGATACCACTAATTCTCGCGTCTTCCTTCATAGTTTCTCATGTCCACATGCAACCCGATCTTGAACAAGCCGAAACCGAAGCCGAAGGAGGAACCACCGAAGGAAGAGAAGGAACCGGCTGCGACAAATGAAACGGGGGACCAGTCGAAGGCAGCAGGGAACGGGGAGACAAAAGACGCAACGGAGGGTAAAGACGCGTCAGCGAACGCGACGACACCTGATCAGGAAAAAGACTCAAAGGCCGAGATGGACCTTGACTGACACTCATTCCTGCGTCATGTCGCGTCGTAAAACCGACGCGAACTTTTATCAATCTGTCGTCGCCCGACGGCCGGTTGATTGTAGCTCCCCCTGGTGGTGATCAGGTGATTCGTCGTCGTTCGATCGCAACGGGGCAGTGCACAATGTAGTTCTCACATTCGCTGTAGATGATTCTGGATGGAACGCAGTTGGAAGGATGTGTGTGTTTAAATTATGTCAAAACACTTCTCTTGAATATCTGCTGCACTGGCTAGCATGAGGGGGAGTATTATACACATCAGCAGTTTGTCGCCATTGATATTGCAAAATGCTGCAACTTGTGCGCTTTTCAACGTTGTTACTAGGAAATTCTTGAATATGGCTATAAATATGTTAAGACGTTTAACTTGAGTAGCTGAAGTTAATTTAAGTACATGTTGATGAAAGCTTCTCTACGTTTCTATTATGGCCTATAGTAGGTCAGTTTTTGTCTGGTTATTTTAATAGACATTTATTATTTGTTCTTTTCTGTCGCAGTTGCTGACGATTGACTTGTTTTGTTTGCGTCGTTTCTGGTTCAGTGCACAGTGGAATGTTTGTTTTCAATTAGTGCATGGATGCGATTCGGCTCATGTTGAGTCAAAATCTAATAAACAGTAAATTTCAAACAGACGTTTTTGGGTGTACAAGGATCTTTTAAGAATCACAGAAAAATTGTGTCGTGAACTGATTTAACATTGACTTCCAGGAAATACTGTAGAAAGAAAATCGTTTCATAATAATGACCACAAATGTGACCATGGTAAGTTTACGTCGTTAAATTACAGAGACTAGCCAGAACTAGCCAGATATACGGATCAGGAATGACACGTACTGAGTGGTTATTTTCAAAGCTAGTCACTTCCAATATGACGGACATGTTACATTGAAACGTTTGCTTAATCTGTGATTTATAAAAATTATTATGTCAGCTTCTACAGATAGTGTGGGAAACAGTTCATGACCTGTTTAGAATATCATGAACTCGTTAAAAAATTATTGTTAATGTTTCGCATACTTTTATTTGAAAACTAACTTGTTAGTTGGTTTAGATTCCATTTCAGAAGCAGCGAGGACTAGCTTGCTGTTGGCTTGTTGCAACCACACTTAGTATGTTAATAGACTCACTCTTTCATTGATATTTAACTATTGCCTCGAGGTTGTGAGGTACCAAAGTCATATCTGCTGAATTTTTACAACCATATCGACTTTTATCATGCCAACTTTTTGCAGCACACATGTAAAGAATAGCAGAAACAATAGACTTGTCTATAACATACACACCGTCATATCATATAGAAAGTTCTTTTGATACTAAGTAAATTTTTGACCAAGAGCACAGTTTGTTTTATGTATGTATATTTTGTATCGTTATATACAATTATCAGTCATTTCCAGTTAAAGTTACTAGTTTTGTCTGATGTTGTAACCTGATAAATCGAATATAGATTCATAATGAAGTTAACTTCAAAAATACTAATTTCATTCAAAATAATATGGCAGTATTTAAGTAAATGTTCCTTTTTCTCTACAGAAATTAACTGATCGATTGTGTTAATGATGGCTGGGCTACAAATTAATTTGTTTCATATGCATGGAATTGATGTGGCACATTTATTCATCTCTATGTGGAATATCCTTACATTAAAATACTAGTAACATTCAAATAACTGAATTATTTAATTGTGAATGTTTATGGCATAACTGAGCATGAATGACGGCAAATGCAGAGTACACTGTACTTCAGTTCAAACATACCTTGTCTGGGCCTCAGTGGAACATCGCTACTGTGTAGATAGATAAATTAATATTGTCGCTGGGTGACCTTAATTTTGAGGTTGTCTTAAAGAATGAAGAATGTATACTGCCAGCTAAATGCATTAATAACACTACGCAATTTGGATGTTGCCCCCACAAAATGTGTACCACGAACTGGAAATGTAACAGTAAAGATGGAAATTTCCTACAACCGGCCTGGTTTTAGGCCACGAGACAGGAAGTGGAGATAAAGCACAATTAATTATGTGTACTTCATGGTAATAATATGAAGGTTACGGGACAGGAAAGTTCAAATTAAAATATTATGATAGCCTTAAGCATTGTTGAAACTATCGGACAGTCCAGTCTGGAGTCTGACGGGGGCCAATAATTGGCTATATTTATTTGTGGTTGGACATGTTTTCTTGCGTTGCGCAGCAGAATAAAACTGCTCCAGTTGATTCTGTCTTCGATGTGCAAATATATGCATCCTTATTTCAAAATAACAGTTGTCCGTGCAACATTCACAGGAATACACTGATAGCATTTTGTCTTGGTTCAAACCAACCATACCAAATCATGGTGTTGAATGTACCATCAGGTAGTAATCCATAATGCCTTCAACTTGGCAGCAAGTCAGGGCAAAATTATCGGATATATCCTGTTGGTGATCTCAAGAAAACAAATCGCATCTATGTTCCTTATTCATAATTTAAATATAAATTGTGTTTTATCCCTATTCAGTGACATTTTGAAAACTGCTATTTTGCCCTGAACTGATTTTTCTAAAAAAAACGTGTCCCACCGACCCCCCTCACAAGGATTAGAACATAGTTCTAGGTGTCGGGCATCAACTTCCACATGGCTAGAAGTCTCCCATTACTTGGGAAGGTATGAAATACACAAACACAGCCAATTTCTGTATTGAAATTTATATATTTGTATCGTTTTACATTTTCCACAACTCACGAGTTGATATGGTGCAAAATTGATGACACAGCAGTGAGTCTATATACATTGGGTAGTTGTGACACTGAATAGTTGGGAGATAATCTGTGACATCACGTAGGGTTGAACTGTTGACCAACGCACTTGCGGTTGATTTCGGCAAGTATAACAGCAAACTGCATGGCTTTCTCAGTGGGAATGCTTGCGAAGAGATCTTCGTCCTTCACTGCACTTTCTCCACTGGATCGACTGTCGTTTGCTTCAGCAATCGCCTCTGCTGAACACACAAGTCAGATTACTGGCGGCCAACTGATTAATGGCCTAAACACCACGACAATGACGGCAAACGACAAAGTATATATATAACAATGTTAATAAGAATATAGAGCACCATAAATCTAGATGATTCCATTCAGGTGCTTAAAATACACACATTTCATAAAATTGTTAAATTATGTAAAATTTATTATTAAAAATATTGTTATGCTATTGTTAACTTGTTAAGACAATAAAACAAATTAAATAATTGTTGAACTATTGTTAAGACAAAAACAAATTAAATAGATAATAAAAATAATGTAAAGAATATAATCATCTAAAAATAGTGATGATAAATTACGTAAGTTGTGTAAAATTTACATAGACATATATAAAGGAAAATAATAAAAAATAAACAAAATAAAGGTGGCTGCGGAAGAAACCCGGAAAACTTAAAATGTCAAGTCATTTTAAATTTGAAGGCAAGTGATACAAAAGCAAGTGGACAAGAAGCATTGCAGGAGTGAATGGGATCATCCCAGCACACCAAAGGTCACTGCTGCTGATTATGGCTGAACCAGCCTGCAATAGCTGTGGCTGATCTCTTCGCAAAGCTCTGAATCAAAGCTCAGCAAACTAAATCGGAGGAGTGTGATCGGGATCTGGTCATGTGATGTCATTTTGGGTGATTTCATCCACACACTGCTCGGGATACATTCAATATTTGGTATGTAGAGGCAAAAATTTGAATAGATACAACTGTTGAACTGTGATTGGGCAAACGGGTCATTGCACTGGGACTTCCAGAAGTTGTTTATCCGTCTTAAAATTGGGGGCACTGTTCTCACAGGTGAGGCAGTCATGACTGGAGAAGTCAATAAACTATTTCGACTGCTAACTTCCATACTTTGCTCAAATCAAGGTGAGAGGGATATCAACACAGCCACAAATGGCAACCTTAATGTTTACACTCATTGCTTAATCCTGTATAAGAAAAACTGTCCAGCTTTGATCATTTAGTTCTGATTTTCTTTCTGTTCCCATAATAAATACTAATATTGGGACACAGCAAATACAAACCTTTGTCGTGCAGTTTCTCTTTGATAATGGAGCCTTTCGGACGTCCACGTTTCTTACAACTGTCGTCGCTGGCACTTGAGTGGCTGAAACTACGTTTCCTCTGAAAGAGAAAACACTTATTCAATTGTTTTTATTTTTAAATGTTATCTTATGTTTTTGTCGGATAAAGAGCTGTGCGGCTACCTTAACGTGTTGAACACCGAACCAAGCTCAAAAATCACTCCACCCACTGAGGCCAATATTATTGATGAAATACTCCAATCAAGGTGACATAACTAACATGTGTAATAAATGCATATAACACACATACAAACATGCCCTATCTTTCACACACCGCACACACACGCCGCACACACATGCCGCACACACACTCACACACACACATGCACCTATTTGGACTGAACAACAATAGAAAATACATCCATGCTGCGATCATGATAACAAACATACCCTCTCACGCTTGAAGTACTGTTCGTATTCCAACGCGTCGAAGTAGTCCGGCCGTTCCCGTCTCGTCCGTTCCGTTCTCCTCACTACGGTTGTTGATGGTGTTGATGGTGTTGTTGCAGCTGTTGTTGCATCATCCCGAGTTACTGCAGACAGAGAAACTCTTTACTCACGCATCCACTTATCTCCACGTTTTAATCAGTGTTTATGTTTTAGATTAATGTATAGATAATTTACATACACAGATTTAGTAAAGGTTTTAATTTATATTAATTTATACACAATTGACACACAAAGGTGTAGTACTATACATCTTTAAAACAGTATCTATTTATTTTAAATTGATTTATATGATTTATATAATTTACATACACAAGTTTACTAGTGTACATCTAAAAAAACAAAATTTGATTTGATTTATATTAATTTATATAATTTACATTTATATTTATTAATGCATTTATTATGTCTTGTACAGCGCATCGATCTGCCATGTGGGAATTAGCGCTATAGAAAAACATTATTATTATTATTACGTGGATGAACATTTCCTCTTTCTCTTTCTATATGTGACCCCGGCTGACCAAATAAATGATAAGTAGGAAATATGTTGACATATTCTTTTTACATATTTGGAAAGAGGAGATATAGTACTTTACAGTGTTTCAAAAATTATGATTCTACTACAAAAATTAGTGAAGTTATGGCACATTAGGAATGGTAGGAGTTAAAAAGTAAAACTGTTGAAAACCACTGGATGGCTGGAAGTGTTAAAACAGACACTATGAATTTATTTTCCATACAAACCTAAAAATCATCAAAATCATGCCATCTGGCTTTAGATGGCACTCACGCCAAATGTCAAATCCCGACTTTCACTCATTTTGGTCAGCCGGGGTCACATATTTATTTGCATAGTTGAACCAATGACAAGGTATTTGAATAAACATTCATACCAGTTGCTTTTCTACAGACTAATATTTTGTTCCGTGGAACAGTTGTGTTGACATTTAATCCAAAAAACTATAAAGTGTAATTACTGAACATTTCTCAGGATAGTTCTTCAGTACTAATGATGTAATTCTTCATTAGTACTGAAGAAATCGGCGTGTAATGTCAGACGAAAGCCTCTACAGGTAATAAGTAAGATCTTATTTTTTTTTTATAAAAAATGAAAACTTTTGATTATAAAGTTTAATATTGTTGGAGTGTCATCAAGTTTCATAAATATCCATTCAATAATGCAAGCAAAACATTATTGCGTTATATCACAAGTATTATGGGTAGTTTGATGATTAAGACTAGTTCGGTAACATACCTGGTGGTGACGATGGCAAGGACACATCTCGTCGAAACGTGTAATTGCAGGATGAACAGCTTTTGCATGCGGTTGGCATCTATAACATAACACGACTCCATGAGTACATAATACTACATATATATATACCCAGCACACAAGGAACCATTTCTGAACCAGCTGGCACATGTCATACTGGTTCATAATTGGTACCGCTCCACCAGTAAGTGTTTTTATGTATATTCACGTGAATACACGTGTTCTACTTGTTGTCACGAGTTTTGAACGAGTTTGACACGAGTCATACTGGGTCAGAACTGGTACAGTTTCACTGGCACGTGTCATCACGTGAAAAACTCGTGATTTCACGGTAAACATATGTCGACACACCAAATTTGTTCACAGGATCCGGTGAATTCATGTGAATTGAGCCAGTTGAACTCGTGAATTCACTTACAGAACATGTGAAATCACGGGTCGTTGTTTGCTGGTTAGCTATATGTAGAGACTCGTTAAGGATAGGTAGATATATCCCTGGATGACAAAAAAAGATCATAGATAATTGTCAGTTAATCTTTGAAAACGGGTTTCACACATATTTTTGTAGTCTAATTTAGGTCATAATCACACATCTCGACTTGAAACAAACTGTACGTATGTGAGTGTTGTTCTTCTCTTGGCATCCCTATTGTCAGAGGTGAGGTTGGCCATGGTTTCTGTCATCAAAAAGATGTTTTGTTTTTCCTCACTTTTCTCTCACAAGTATCAGCAGTCTTCATTTTTCTTCTTTCTTCTTCATTTTTCAACTCTTATCAGATCTCTCATAAAGCAATCCCCCATCGCAATATTGGTCTACCTCGCCTCATTTTTTGGCACATATCACAAAAACATTTATGATTGGGCAAAATGCATTAAGCCGTGTATGGCTAGAATACAAGGTTTTATTGCAGAACTGCAAAGTGCAAAGCCAAGTGGGGAAATATGCATGGGCTTACGAAACTGACATCAGGATTAATCATCATTAAGCATCACTGATACCTCTCAATGGTACACCAGATGGCAGCACTATTCACTATGATTGAAGTAACAATGCTTACATATTTAGTGCAAACTATTAAGTCGAAAAGTAAAAGATTGCCTGGAGAAAAATTTTCAGCAGAGGACATAAAGTGATATTAATTTATATAACTGCACATTTTAGAATTTCAAATTTAAGCAAATAACGGAAAATTGCTCAAATATTTGAAATTTTGAATACAAATTGCATTTTGCCCCATCCTTAATGACATTGGAATGTCATTCTACATTACTTCCGGTACAGAGAAGTCAGATATAATTTTGTTTTGTTTTACTATTAGACAAGTTAATTCTGTCAAGTTGATGTAAACAAGCCGATGTCACAGCTCTGCTTAAGTTAGAGCGCACCCCACAGGCATCTGAACTGCAAAGGCGTAAACTGTGTGTACAATGCAAAGTCTGAAATGAAAATGTCATAAAATGTAATATGCTGTATTTGTATTGCAAAGAATAAATTTTAAGGGACTGGCTATTTTTGGGATATGTCTGCAAAATCATAAGAAATTGTCTTTGCGGTTCTGATGCTTGTGGGATGCTAGAGCTCTGTGACATTGGCTTGTTTACATCAATTAAACGGAATTAAATTGGCCTAAAAGACAATTTTGTTTTACAAATATCTGCTTTCTTTGTACCGGAAGTGATGTAGAATGACACCCCAAACAGATGCAGATTTATAGTTATATTTTGATGTTTTTTTCGAGGTGCGGGCCTAAACTGCAAAAGTACCGAAAAAGGTAGTAAAGCCCGTTTTGAAAAGTCTCTAAATAATAATTTAGCTGAAAGAATGTCGAAAATCGCAGGTGTGAGTAATTATGCAATATGGTGGATCTGGCACGACATCGCACGCCTCTAGATGTGTCGTCATTCAGTCAGCATCGCAGAATGAGACTCACTGTCAGTCAGTTGTCACTCTCTCCAATCTCAGCCTCAGCCCTCACGTAAACACTTTTTTAAGTTAATATCTTACCTGCTTCGCACAATCAGGACAAACTTTCGTGATCGGCATCGTCTTCTTTGTGACTTTAGGTTTCATGACTACATTTAAAAAAAGAATCAAAAAAGCGCGATCTTTTTACCCATTCGAACTTTATTTCCGATGCTACGTAAGTCTAACTCACAAAGTTTATTATGATTGAGCACCTGCACTTAAAATCTCATCTGAAATCTCGAGCGTACGAGACATTTGTCCGCGCTACTTTTGCAGAATTTTATTTAGATATTAACATCTTGTAGAAAATAATATATCCGCAAATAAACAAATGTGTAGATACTATGCTTAATTAAGAATAAACTATTATATTTCTCAACGCTATTTGACGGTCGCGCGAGAGTGTCCGCGGTTCCTGGGCAGCATGTAAACAAATATACATTTTTTCCGTTTTAATCAATTAGGTTTCGCCGTTTTCCAGGTTTTAGGTGCATTATTGATAGACCCCAGAAGAAACTGTAACATGGTAAGTATGTGCAGTCGTGTATTTATTTTTGTGTCTGTTTTTCAACACGGTTCATTTGGTCAAATGCCAGAAAAGGCTTGACAACGAATTGCAATAATATTCGACAGGCAGGCTGACCCTGTGCCTGTGGGCCTGTGCTGTGGCCTGTCCCTACTTCGAGTCAACCGGATGTTGGCATTTGCTTTCAATTATGGACGTTCAATTATTTACTGACAGGGGAGTGACGGCCCGCATATGCCATGCTCTTGTTTATATAAATGTAACAATTTTATAAATATCAAAATAAACATTTCCGTGATATATTATAGGCCTAAATATAACATAATTATTATATCCATAACCAAAAAATATCATATAAAATCATGCCCATAATAGTAATTATCATTACTTGGTCATGTTTCACAACCAGTCCAGGTTGCTTTCATATAAAAATCTGAATAGACATTTGCAAACGATATCTCAAGTTGTAGCTAAATCGGTAACACTTATAATAACTGATTTAATTATTTGTTTTGTTATGGAAATAAATTGTTTGAAAAATTTGAGTATAATGCTTACAGTTTGTATTGACAAACACATACCACCCCACAAAAGCACTGCCTTTCAGCACTCTGCATTTCCAGCCAATGAAAAGCAGATGTTGGTGATATTGAATTATTGATTTATAATTGAGTTATTTATTTGAATAATCTGTGTTTTCTCTCTCAGCCGTCCGAGACAGTGCCCCTGAAAATAGTTGCCAGGTGTCGCCCCCTGTTGGAGTCGGAGCAGGGTAGCGGAAAGAAAGTGAAAGTGAGCGGCCACAACATCACATTGGAGCATGGAGGTCAGGTGAGGTCGTCGTCTCTGATTCGTTAATTGAGCTTGGATTGCCATTGAGCTTGGCTTCTCTGGGGATATTGATGCTAAACAAGTAATTATTTATATTTTTTAATTATATATATATATATATATATATATATATATATATTTATTTATTTATTTATTGTTTTTGTTGTATGCTACATGTAGCATCAATCCATATTAGACTAATATATCTAAAATGTATACTGGTTGTCTCTAGGCCATATGTGACGTATACATTCTTCAAAATTCTACATATCTGGTACTAATTATGTGAATGTATGTCAATCAGTGCATGCTTTAGTACTGGGAACTTGAATCATTTTGTATTTTCAGGAAAACAGTTTCACATTTGACCACTGCTATGCAGCTGAAGTTAAAGCTGTAAGTATATTAATTAAATTGCCAGTCTCATAACGTATGTTTGGATTAGTAAAACATGTCTTGGAGATAACCTCCATTTGCCTGACTCTGGAGGCTGGGATTCATATGCAACATATTTGAGTACATTTCAAGTTCCATATGTAATATTAGTTAGATTATTATTAACATATATAAATTCTATAGAAATTGTGATTGCAACTTTGCATTTGTGTATTCCACATATCTGTCTGTTTATGTCTTCCATGTGATGTAAATAACTGTCAGTAGCTCTGATAAAGTATCACTCTATTATCCGTCCGTCCGTCCATCCGTCCATCTGTTATGTTGTTCCACTGTCTAGCCATGTATACCAGTGTGTACATGTCCTCATGAATACAGAGAGTAAAATGTCATCTGTTTTTCACAAATGTTTCTGTGTTTCTTTGTGTATAGAACCAGATCTACAGAGACAGCTGTGACAGCCTCATTCAGAAGGCTCTGCTCGGGTACAATGTTACACTGATGACATTTGGAGCTGTGAGTGATTCACTTGACAAATTTACTTTCATTACTAGTTACTACTATTTGCATTTTAATTCTTTCGGACATTTTTCTAATTTTTTACATAATAAAATGGTGATGTTTTCTGTAACTGAATTATATACATTTTTCTAAAAAGAAATTACTTGTTGTCAAAGACTTGACCTAATTACAGTTATTGGTATAATTTACTGCAATAAAATATAATTTATGGCTATCTTAGTAGTACATTTTATTGATTTAATTTCAAAGCAGTTCATAGTCATAGTTGATGATGCACGAGAAAAGGTTTTTAATAGATCTTATTTTATTTGTTGAGATAAATTTGAGATACTAAGAGTCTCCAGACACCTGCTGAATGGAGAAGTTATGTTGAATAATTTTATACATATTTATACATAATTAATAAATCGCAGAAAAACAACTCAGTCCAACCAGTTCTATTTCATTTTTAGCATTGTGTTCCAGAATAATAATTTTATGTACATTTGTGTTTTGTAGACAGGATCAGGGAAAAGTTACTTGATGTCGGGGACCTATGATGACCCAGGGATCATTCCTTGTGTGAGTAAAATATTAGGTTTCTTGCAATTCACATAAAGTGTTTCTTAAGCAACAATTTACTCAACTGGAGAATACAATAACAGTCTTTCATTGACACACACATAAGCACACACTCACACATGCACGCATACATACATGCATGCATGCACACACACATGGACTCACAGACATTATATCATGTTATAAACATTATTTTATAAAATGTTATCCAAATAAATCCTTACCTCTTTTGTGCATTAACACATTTCATCCTACTGTTTAACTTGAATTAATATATAAGAAATTAGATAATACTAACAAAACATGCCATCTGTGTTTTTCAAATAATTGATTCTGTGACAGAAATTACCCTGATGTGAAATACACCGGGATGTCCATTGGTAGATAAAGGTTTATTATATATATATATAGTAAAACAAATGTTTCTTAGAACTGTTTGTTATTTGTGGTTGATTGT
Organism: Oasisia sp. SBJ-2009; assembly: GCA_964017155.1. Taxonomy (NCBI): domain Eukaryota; kingdom Metazoa; phylum Annelida; class Polychaeta; order Sabellida; family Siboglinidae; genus Oasisia; species Oasisia sp. SBJ-2009. The sequence goes on from OZ024860.1 coordinate 10,623,802, forward strand.
TTTTGTCTATCTAGGTCAACCGAAGCGTCTTCAACAGTCTGGAAGCCTCAAAAGGAAAGAAAGAATTCTTTGTCACTGTTTCATTTCTTGAGGTGAGGCAGCAAATTATTTGAAATTGTTTTAATTCGTAACTATGTGTTTTATTGGGTAGAGTTTTACCACTATGATGGTTATACGTATAGTTTTAGACATCAGTCTGGTGACAGCAGTTGAAGTGTTATGAATAGTTTATAACAACCTACTTAACATTTATTAATATTATGAAAAATGCACAAAAAGTTTAATGACATTCTTCAAAGAAGTATACAGTTTAGTTGATTACTGTCGTCAGTGTTGAATTACACGTTTGCATATGACTTGATGTATCATAAACACATTTTTATCTATCATTTTAAATTACCTATGCTAAATGTTGTGTATTTACTTAGCAAAATCATTGCATAAGAATATATCGCTGTCTGATTATTTCTTCATCTTGAATGATAAATCCAACCATTTGCCTATGGAGAATATAAAAGAAAAAAACATTACTCATTTCCAAAGTTCATAGACTAATCCCTGAAAATTTCACACCTGAGAAAAAGTTCCCGTACACAGATCGGTTGGCTGTTACTAGATATGGCATTATGCTGATTAAATTATGCTTCTAGGTTTTGGATGAGAAGATGTTGGACCTGCTAAACCCTCACTCTGACGAGATGAGAGTGCGAGAACATCCACAGCTGGGCATGTGAGTAAGCACTGCAAACAAATCTAACTCAGGGATCTTTGAGTGTGTCTTGAACAGATATGATAATTACATATCACTTGACAACAGCAGACCATATCCCAAAATATGCATTTCTCAAAATTGTTCATACATCTGTAATGCTTTAAAATGTTAGACAATTTAGACAACATTAAGTGTGTGGCTTGAAACAGGGCATATTATATGCAACATGATTTATTATTGTGTGATAACATTCTGATATAATAAAAAATTAACCAATAATACATGTGATATACTTTGATTTATAATTTTGGGATAATTTCTAGATGAAAATCAGTGTATGTGTAAGATAGAGAAAAAAATAATCAAAAACATTGTCCAACAGTAAAAACAACCTAAGATAAATCTACCTATTCACAGTGAACACTGGACCATTTCACGAAGCACTCTTAAGGTAAATTCATCCTTAAACAAAATCCATTGTTAAATTAAACGATTTGTTTTCAGAACGCAAATATCTGTTGCCATGTTGTTATGGAGACTATTTCCGGCATCACACCAGTGACACTGTCCCACTGACGCGTCATCGTATTGAGAGTTTTCATGTATCCACGATCACTATTAAGGATAAAAATTGATTTTAAGGTGTAACATTGGGCTTAAGAGCGAATCCTCTGCTGTGGTGTTAAAATCTTGGGCAAGTTTTTTCACTCTAAATTGCTCCAGTTCACTCAGCTGTATAACAGATTACCTGGTTATAGACAGTGGTGGATATATGTACAAGCAGCCTTCGCGCATTATTTGTAGCATATGGCTGGATGCTTCCCAGAGAAGCCGAGATGATGTTTAAGTGAACAGGTCTGTCAGGGAAGTAAAGTGTAAAGCGCTTTGAATGGTCCTCAGGACTGGATACTGCGCTATATAAGAACTTACCTTTAATGACATTAGTCAAATGGGTTGCTGTATCTTACCTACTTGCACTTGTTTCAGTTACGTCGATGGCTTGTCGGAGCTGGTGGTGCACTCTGGTGAGGAACTGGCACACTTGTACGAGCAGGGAAACAGGGCCCGCAAGATTGGGATGACGGGGGACGTAGGGGCCCACCGGTCAAGGTGAGATGCTGCTTGACCTCACCTAAGGCATAGGCCAGTTGGACCCTTCCTGGATGTCACACCCATCGTTTACTCTTATCTCTGCAGGTGGCAGCAGGAGTCTCGTGTCATGTCTAACTCGCTCTGTCCATCTCTTTTGTGGTCTTCCTCTTTTACTTTGTTCTTTGTAGTCTTCTTTATAGGCTAATTTCTATTACATTTTTTTCAATAATCCAAAACACCCACTTCTAATAAAAAGGCCGGTAGACTGCAGTAATATATTGACATGTGTCTATGTCTACAAGTGATGGAGTTGATAAAATAATTACTGGGGTACCTATTATATATATATATATATCTATATAATATGTGTATTATATAGATATATATATATATATATATATATATATACATATATACATATATACATATATACACATATATATATATATACATACATACATACACATACATACACACACACACACACACACACACACACACACACACACACACACACACACACACACACACACATACATACATATAGATATTGACATCATAATTCTGATTATTTAAAAAGAATGATTACATGAACACACATACAATGATACACACCACCACACACATATGAATGCATATGCATGCATGCATGTATACACACGTATACATAATATGCATGCACACACATACACACACATACACACACACACCAACACATACACCCACATGCATGCACATACACTTGTACGCATGCATATAAATATGCACACATGCACGCATGCACACACCAGCTCAGTTATAGTTAGAAGATTGTTATTGCTGTTTGAACAAACTGTTATTTAATCCAATTACTGGATCTATTTATTATTGGATGCTTCCCAGAGAAGTTGAGATGGTGTCTGATTGAATAAGTCTGCCAGGGAAGTAAAATGCAACGCGCTTTGAGCAGTCCCGAGGACTTGGATACTGCATTATATAAAAACGTACTTTTACTTTCACCTTTTTTTTTATAGAGCGACTGCGATTTTCCTCATTAACATCGAACAGAAAGATAGCTCGAGCAAAGTGGGACTCCGCTCTACCATAACACAGGTTGATTTGGCAGGTACAGTGTGTAGTCTTTGTAATGCAGCCACTCTGTAAGTAAGGTCACCATAGGACGGTAACAAATTATTTCTGTACCAGTCAAGTATAGGAAATTAGTCCTGTTGCTTGAAGCACTGTGGGGCAGTGGGTGGAGTGTCATAGTCTCAACTAAGATAATCAAAGTTCGAATCTTATGATGCCATGTCAAAGCTTGGGGTAAGTTTGTTCAATCTACATTGCTTCTTTTCACTCAGCTGTATGAACGAATATCTGGCTATAGACAGTGGTGGATATTTCTATACAAACTACCTTCACATATTAATTGCAGCATGACTGGGTGTTTCTCAGAGACGTTGAGACATAGTTCGATTAAGCAGGTCTGCCAGGTGAAAAGTGTAAAGCATTTTGAGCAATCCTGAGGATTGGATACTGCGCTATATAGAAACATACTTTTACCTTTTATGTATAGCATCTGCTGGATTTTTAATCATGATTAAATTGAGTAAAATAGTAGCTTCAATGAAATGACAGGTTTTTTGAAATCTTAGTTTGCCACATTGTTGTTGAAGCATCTGTTGTGTTGTATAGTAAACAAATTATACGTATTCTGAAAATATTCTTGTTATATAAACTGAAGACATTGTAAGAAGAGATTATCAAGTTTTATTGTGTTTTAATTGCAGGTATAGAAAGTACTGATGCCAGCTCTAGGTAAGTTACTTGCCAATGATGGAATTTAATATTCTACACTCATCTGATTTTGTGACATATTAAAAATAATAATAGTGGTCTTATACCTATACCAGGCTATCATGGCATTTATTCCAACATCAGAGCAATTACCGGTCTGTTGGCTGTACCACCTTCAGTATCAGAACTGCTTTTTGTAAATTACGTACATTTGTGAGGCCACATTTTTTATTTCGTTCATAAACAACAGATAGAATGGACTAATGACTTTTGTTTTCTTCTAAGGTCATAGTCATGTGACGTAAATCAAAATTACCCAGGATTCAATGCGACTACAGGAAGTCGTGAATCTAGTGCTGTCATTTCACAGTTGGGCACTCGATTAAATATGGAACATGGTGTCGTGACATCAGTAATCCTTTTTTAACAGGGACATCCAAATACAAGTTACATTTTACTGGGTAAAAGAGATTCTTGGCTGCAACATTAAGGTTGGTGTTGTGTGTTTCTAGCGGCAAGGCGGTGTTGGAAGTGATAAAGGCGGCGGAGCAGGGCGGCCATGTTCCCTACCGCAACTCGGTAGTGACACGACTACTGCAGGTGAGACTTGTAAAACAAGTGCAGTGCATGTAAGTTGCTTGCTTTATTATTATTATTATACCAAGGTGTGTTAACACATTTGTTTAACAGACATGCATAGTACTACATACACATATGTATGTGTATGGCAAGCACACACACACATGCATACAAAACACGTACACATATACTCATACATGCACACACATACATACATACAGACAGACGCACACACACACACACGCACATGCAATGCACACACAAATAAACTCATACATGCACAAACAAACTAACACATACACCCCCACATGCACCTCCCACACACACATACACACACTCACACATACACACACATACACAAACACACACACATACATATATACACACAGATCACATATATGCAGACACACACACCCATACACACACACACACACACACACACACACACACACACACTCACATACACACACACATACATATATACACACACATCACATATATGCAGACACACACACACAGACGCATGCACGCACACGCACACGCACACACACAGACACACACAAAATTAAAACCTTAATATGTCTACAGTGAGATGTTGTGATGTTTCAGGAGTCACTGGGAGGCAACGCCATCACTCTGCTGTTTGCCACCGTGTCACCCACAGGTTGGTGTACACAGGAAGTCAACTTAGTGTCTCTTATGCTTGTGTGAAAACTATGAATTAGCATTGTAAACCCCAAGTAGCCTCATGTTGGAGACGTCCTCTCTATCTTTGTCTGTATTTTATCAGCAGCCCCACTTACACCACCTTAAATGTGAGTGAGTGTGTGAGTGAGTGAGTGTGAGTGAGTGAATGTGTGTGTGAGTGAGTGAGTGTGCATGTGAGTGAGTACAGTGAGTATGTATAATATGTGCACGCATATATACAGTCAGTGGCAATTATCTGGTCTTCAACAATCCGGTAGTTTCGCGATCCATACATTTTCTATAAGAACTGTCTTGTAATGAGATGACTCGTTAATCTGCACAATCTGACCAATAACACTGGGAACCAAAGTGTGTTGATAAGAGACATGATCATATATAATCTATATATATGATTATATATATATATATATATATATATATATATATATATATATATATGCAGATATATAATTATTTTGTTAGCATTTATGTGTATTTTTAAAGTACTTTATATCAAACCATGACATATCCATTACATTGGTTGAATTTAGTTAAGTTTTCCATACACATTACACATACAGACATCATGTACAATAAACGACATTACTACTTCTGTGTTGTCATTGTGTCACTACAGATAAGTCGAGCCACGAGAGTCTGGAGACACTTCAGAATGCCCGCAGAGCGAACCGAAGTGTGAAGAATCACGTCAAAGTGAACCTGGTAGGCGACTGGGCAGCTTTGCAAACTTCTTTGTCTCGAAGATGTTCATGGCACTTTCACTTACGTTTCCAGGCCTAGTGTTTTGGCAGCAATAATGCAGCAGCTGTCTGGTATTTTGTAGATTGAGGCAATTTGTTCGAGGCCAAAATACGTTTTTCAAATATTTCTCCTAGCTTAGACACCAGATGTACGAGACCAATGTCTAATATCTTCAAAGATAAGCAGACACTTACAAGCAAATTCTATAGCTATTTCATGAGTTGGCCAAACACATAAAATGGAGCAACATAATGACATGAATATTATCAAATGGCACTACATACAAAAGGTATGTACAGGTGAAATACTTTTGATAATAAAACAACAAAACAAAGAACGCTTATGCTGATAAAACATTGCGCTTTTTCTTAACGAATCTGTTTTGTTCTCAGGAAATATTCAGTACAGGTATATCACATTTATCTCCCATTACCTGATATATCTGAATAAAAATGTATGTGGTGCAAGCTCTCCCAGTTGAGTGTGGCTTGTAAAGTGAACTCATGCATAACATTTAACTCTTAGTTTATGAATGGCTGTTGGAGTGTTTGACATAGAAATGTTCTCAGAAATTTAAACATTGATTGGGTCACTTACTTGGGCAGATGTTGGGTCGATGCTAGATTCTGGGCAAAAGAAAGACAGGACTTTTTCCCCAACTTTATGTGAGTTGTTTTCTCCCAAGAATTATTGGCATATACATTTTTATACTGCTTTACTGAATCATTGGTAAAATTTAATGAAATGTATAAATGATGTTTTTCGATAAAGCAATTTTTTTTCAGAAGAAGATACACAGAATAGTTATTATTAAGTGAAACTTATAAACCACTGATGATACACAATGATGAATTGTACAAGATTAGGTAATACTGTCTTACATATAATGTAATTTGTTAGGATTGTTGAATTATATTTTATCACACCTTTACTATAAATTGAATTATCAACATATGATTGCAGAAGAATTATATGTGAAATTGACGTCTCTCTGTGATTGCCTTCAGGAGGAAACCACAAGTATCATCAGCGATCTGCGAGATGAGATTACTCAATTGAGGTCAAAGGTCGCGATGAACAACAACAACAAAGATGATGTGCTGCGGCTTGGGGTAAGTCTCCCTCATTGTCGGGGCAAAAACCCTGAACCCCATCACAGGGATTTTATAAACAGACAGTGTCGTTGTAGGAGAGCATGTTCTGCTCCTCATTTCGTATCTAGACTGGGAAATTTGTAGGGGTGTCACTCCATATCTCGATTGGGAAGGGGGTAGGGGTGTCACATCAGTCCTTCACTGGGAATTGTTCAGGGCTGTCAACTTGAAGTATTCTTTTTGATTTACCACCAGCTTATTTTTTTCTATTGGCTCTGTATTTTCTCGCCATCCTTACAGTCATAAGACACCATTTGAAGACAGAAGTAAAATTAATCATAATTCTATTGGCAAGCAAACTACTGAAAAGCTATTGCTGTAGCTCTAATGTATTTCATGTATAAACATTACATCTGTAACTGACCTTGACCTTTGCAGGAGCTGATCCATGACCTCCAGGTTGCTAAGCGACAGACCTGGGAGGAGAAAGAACGAATGTCTGCAAAGTTTGAGGAAGAACGGAAGATAAACCTTGCAAACAAGGCAAGTAATCCCACCCGAGGGGCTCACAACTAAATCTATTTCTGGTCATTACTTTCCCAAGAACAAATGTTAAGCATTTTAAATGTTATCTAATCAGCTGTATTTAACATTTTACACATGTTGCTGTCATGTTGACTCAGTGGCTACTGGCTAAAGCTTTGAACTCTTGACTAAGTGAATCCTGGTTCAAATTCTATGCTGCCATGTCAAACCTTGGGCAAGGTCACTCACTCTACATTGAATGAACAGTTCATTCAGTTGTATGAAATAATACCTGGCTACAGATAGTGGTGAATGTTTTGCAAAAATAGTTTTATTCATTAATTACAGCATGGCTGAATACTTCCCAGCAAAGTCAGTATGTTTGATTGAACAGGTCTGCCAGGGAGTAAAGTGTAAAGCACTATGATCAGTCCAGAGGATTGGATACTGCACTGTGTAAGTACTTACCTTACCTTGTGAGAACTGTGTTGTAACTGACGGATGTGCTTCCGTGCAGGGGATACTGGACTGGGTGATGGACACAAAGAAACAGGGAAACAAGGATGTGAGGGAGCGGATCCTTCTACTGCAGAAGGAAAAAGATCAGGTGGGAAAAGTTGAATCATCATCGTCAAAGTGGAAGCATAAGTTCATCATCATAA
>OZ024860.1:10636690-10684190 GCA_964017155.1 Oasisia sp. SBJ-2009
TAAAATAAGAATCATCCAGAGCAGTAGCAACGCTGACATTTTAAAACCAGTTTCCTCTCCCGCACGACTCCCTAATACTCCTCCCTGTTCTGTCGTGTCTCAGACGTTCCGTCAGTACCGGGAGATGTTTGAGGAGCAGAAGGCTGTATTGGAGCAACGCTACCGCAACCTGCTCAACGACGCCATCCAAGACGCTGTCTTCCTGTCAACTCGCAACAACGAACTCGTGCAGGAGAACCAGGCACTCAGACAAGGTACAGTCGTAGGGTCGGGTCGGGTCGGGTCGGGTCGGGTCGGGTCGGGTCGGGTCGGGTCGGGTCGGGTTTGGAAAGTCATATATAATGCGTTTCATGTTGGCTGAGACTGTCGTTGATTCGGGCCTTGAAAATAGTTTATACTAAGAAAGTTAGAGTGGAAATAGAGTTTAAAACGTTACAAGGCGAAGATAAAGTTATCTCGTCTCTCTTGTCTGCCCACATATTCTGTGGTACTTGTGATTGTGAGAAAGTCAGCATGGCCTCCAGCACATTGGATCCAGTGGACACTAGATAATGACAATGTCCCTACTGTTAGTCCTATCAATGTCCCACCCATTTGTCTTATCAATGTCCTACCCATTTGTCCTATCAATGTCCCACCCATTTGTCCTATCAATGTCCCACCCATTTGTCCTATCAATGTCCCACCCATTTGTCCTATCAATGTCAACCCATTTGTCCTATCAATGTCACACCCATTTGTCCTATCAATGTCCCACCCATTTGTCCTATCAATGTCCCACCCATTTGTCCTATCAATGTCAACCCATTTGTCCTATCAATGTCCCACCCATTTGTCCTATCAATGTCCCACCCATTTGTCCTATCAATGTCCCACCCATTTGTCCTATCAATGTCACACCCATTTGTCCTATCAATGTCAACCCACTTGACCTATCAATGTCAACCCATTTGTCCTATCAATGTCCCACCCATTTGTCCTATCAATGTCCCATCCATTTGTCCTATCAATGTCCCATCCACTTGTCCTATCAATGTCCCACCCATTTGTCCTATCAATGTCCCATCCATTTGTCCTATCAATGTCCCATCCATTTGTTCTATCAATGTCCCACCCATTTGTCCTATCAATGTCCCACCCATTTGTCCTATCAATGTCCCACCCATTTGTCCTATCAATGTCCCATCCATTTGTCCTATCAATGTCAACCCATTTGTCCTATCAATGTCACACCCATTTGTCCTATCAATATCAACCCATTTGACCTATCAATGTCAACCCATTTGACCTATCAATGTCAACCCATTTGTCCTATCAATGTCCCACCCATTTGTCCTATCAATGTCCCACCCATTTGTCCTATCAATGTCCCACCCATTTGTCCTATCAATGTCAACCCATTTGTCCTATCAATGTCCCATCCATTTGTCCTATCAATGTCAACCCATTTGACCTATCAATGTCAACCCATTTGACATATCAATGTCAACCCATTTGACCTATCAATGTCAACCCATTTGTCCTATCAATGTCCCACCCATTTTACCATACCAATGTGTCACCCATTTGTCCTGTCAATGTCCCACCTATTCGTCCTAACAATATCCCACTCATTTTGCCACACCAATGGGCCACCAATTTATCGTGACAATGTCGCATCCATTTTGTCCCAGACATTACTGTTAGTATCACCTGCCTGTGTTGATGTTGACAGAAATCGCAGAACAGAAGGACAAACTGACAGCACTCGGTGGCCGGGCGAAGTAAACCTCCTTCAAGGCATCTCATCCCATCTGTCGTTCCTTGAAGCAGCTGAGATGTCTCCAGATGTGTGCTACATATTTGTAACGTTTAGTGGAACCTTGAGATATGTGTGCCTATTACAGTTGTATTGGCATTGGCAGATTTGCAATGAACTTATGCAAAGACTAACTGATCACTGTTTATCTACTTGATTTGTACTACGCCATTCTGAGGTACGAGACATGCTTTACATCTGATTACTTGAGTAACTTTTCATATTGCACAGGTTTTAATAAGAAGGGTATATTTTTCTGCAATGTTCTTTGTCACATTTACTCCTATGTGTCTTTTTTTGATACTTGTAGTGTAACTTTCCAGCTATGATGCTTAACAAATGTTGTGAGCAAATATTTGTAACATTAAACAAACGATCCAAATAATCTACCTGACTTTGAAGTAAGCTGTAATTTGGGGACCAATTTTGTTTGTTTTGGTAACATTCTAACAAGATTTTTTAGTTGTTATAGTTACTAGTTGGTGTGGGTTTTTGGGGAAGGATTTTTATCAGGACATTTGACTTTATAATGGGGTGTTTATTTTGCTAATATCTAATAAATAATTACTGGACCCATATTGATGAATTATATTTCCACATTTATTGATAACGTGTATGGGGGTATTAGTGGCTTTAATAATTTAAGAGTGATGGAACTCTGATGTTATCTATTCCAGTGCCTGTGTGGTAGTGATCGATTATACTGTGATATTTAAAAAATAATATATATGCATGTCATAATATCTAATGACAATGTGGTAATCATTAATCAGTTTATTTCATTAGGTTAGTTATCTTTTGAAGGATTACAGCAATGGATCAATCAATACCTGTGCCTTAAATGTTTAAAACTGTTAAGTGTCATATTGAATGAGTCACCGATTGTCATTTAGTGTCATCAATTGTCACATCACTGTCATTCGGAACATCTGTAACAATCATGTGATACTGAATGTTACTGCAACTGCTGTGTGTTGTAGACATGTAACAACACGTGTAACCAGAAATAGTTACCACCGAGTTTTTACGGTTGTACCTTTAGTAATGCTATTTATTTTACGGTTGTTACTTTAGCAATGTTATGCTATATATTTATGTAGCAAACCCAGGTTCTAGATGAACTGCATTTGTTTGGTCCATGCTGGTTCATGGTTACATTTAATCTGCACTCAACATTTACATTCTAGTTTGTAGCACGCTGTGATAAAGGTATTTTGTGTGAATATTTATAGGTTAGCACTGGTTAGCGGTACAGTGGAATAGTAGGTCATGCTACAAATAAAACAACTTTAAATTATCCGGAAGAAAACCTGTGTTTTGTTGATTCAATTATGTCCAACATAACACAATTTTAATATCTCTATATACATACAAATATAATAATCTTAACAATGATAATGATGTTTATTGACTTATAATTATACAAAAACTTCCTTAGCTATCAGTTCCAATGGAAATCAGTTCGTCATTTGTAACAGTTTCTCTTGACTGCCAAATCTGGCTGCGATTTCAACATTTCCGGTCCATATTATTTCAGTGAGTCTGAAATAATTAACACGGAATGTGTTTTGAAATATTTGCTCCACTGCTATGGTGCAGTAGTCACATGATGCAGGTCACATGACCCAGCTTCCAATATGTACGTCTCACCATGCAGGCAATGCAGCTTTGAAAATTGCAAACAGATTTGTCTAAGCTCAGACAGACGCAGCAATGTTCTTCATGTTTTCTGGCACACTTGAGGTGTTTATGTACCAGCTGTTTGATACGATGGGCAGATAGATCTTCATCTTGTCGAGCTCAGAATCTTTTGCGCTTCATAATGTCTGGACGCCAGTTAATTGGATTTGTTTCTTCCGTCTGAAAACAACCAAATAAACCATTTAATCTACGACATCGTTATACAGTGAAACTTAACAATTAACCATTTCTGCCAATCACAGGTTTTGCCTAAAAGTGCAACATGCTTTCTAAGTTTACTGGCATTACCATGATAAATTTACCACTAAAATTAAGAATTTCCTTTAGGAAGGTGTTCTGCTACCAGTTTTACAATTACTCTTTGATTTGCATTAGTTCAATTGCAAAATATACTAGATCTCCTAACATAAAACATTTTGTATATTTACCATGTGACATATATTGGATGAAAGCACAGCCATATATCACTTATTTTATATCGTCTAACTACTATGTTTATGGAAGTAAATAGAAAATTATATAATTTCAAGAAATGTATAGAGTGTTACATGATATCTGAAAAATACAAGTTTAAGACAATATACAAGTGTCATAAAACATTTTGATCCTTAACGGTGATCTTGGATACCTGAAAACTGTCAACACCACAATGCTAGGACACTGTCACTGGTGTGTTATGAAAATAGTGTCCTCAATAATACAGCAACTGATATTCGCATTTTGAAAAAAATCTGTGAAATTTGCTTAATGAGGAATTTTCCTTAGGTGCTTTATCTTAGTGAAGTGGTCACTGTCCCCAGTAGAAATATATTTTTTTTAAACAAAATTGGACACATTCAATTGTAAATATAATTTTAAATAATATTTAGTCCTCTTATAATGTATGTCTACTAATTTAAATTATTTTTTATAATTTATATATATATATATTTAAACAATTTTAAAGGACATTTTATATATATTTATTAACTAGTTTACACCACAATTATTGTTAAATAGATAATCTATTATTTTAATTTTGTCTTTATTTATTTATTATATTAAAATATTTTATTTTAAAGAACAAATTATGTACAATGTATATCTTATATCTATATCTTATATTTATTTGCCATATTTCATTTTATTATATATATAGGCACTATATGAGTCAACGCCAGACTACATTCCAATTCATCATGTAACATTTGGCACGTTGAATATGGCAATAAAGCTTTATTATTATTTAACAGGACGCAGTGAGAGACACGTACGGCTGAGTCATCCTCCTTGTAGATCTTGATTGATTTGTCGGCCTCACACGTCAGGAAGCGACTGCCGCTGTTGTCGAACGTTGATGCGAAGATCCCAGCCTCTGAGTCGAGGGATCCGGGCTGCACAACCGCCTGAATCCGCTGGAAGTTGTATCCGGACTTCCAGTCCCAGAAGTACATGCTGCCGTTGTCACCTGAAATAATGGGGGTGGCGTCAACTGCAATTCATGTTTACTCTGTCTGAACATAATTAATATGTGCTGTTTTAAGTTTGATCTTTATCATATTTTTCTGTAAACAAACATAATTTATTCAGGGTTCGTACACATCCGGTCGTTTGAAATTCAAGATTATTCAAGACTTTTTAAGGCTATTTGAAAAAGAAATTCAAGACTGTTTTAACAACATATGTACTTTTAAGCGCAGTAAATTAATTTAAACATTACAATTTTTACTCGACTAAAAAAACAATGGCGCCGACCACAATGAAATGCCAATTGCTCAATGTGCACACAAGTTATTTTTGTGCATAAGCTTTTCCTTTTCTGGCTGTTATTCGTCACAACAATTGAGTCAAAATGATATTTTATTGATCACAATCAAGACTTTTGAAGACTACTTTGTAAAATTCAAGGATTTCAAGGCCTTGCATTTGGTGCAATCAAATTCAAGACTTTTCAAGACTTTCAAGGCCCTGTACGGACCCTGTTTATTCCAACCAGCTAGCAGATAATATGTTGCCTATATGTTCCAACAAAATAATTTTCATAACAATGACCCTATGACCTGAACTGATAAAATGATTTTCATTACGATGCCCTATGACCTAACGTGGCCCTGACTTATGACCTTACCTCCGGAGACGAGGACGCCATCTTCATTGACGGCAAGTGTGTTAATGATGGCGTTGTGACCTGAGCAGTTTTGCATGAAGTTGCCGTCAGGAAACTTCCACTGTTTGATGTTGTCTGGAGACGCCGACGCCATTGTGTACCTACAACAGAGGTATACAACACACTGCAGTTTGTGTTTATAGGATTCAACCACAAGATGTATTGTACAACATACTGTACTTGTAGCAAGATTATTGCAAGACCTAGTGCATTCTGGGATTTCTTTAATGACGGAAGAATGATGCAGTTGGTGATCTATAAATAATTAGACAACTCAAATTCAAAATACTGGCTAGTCTATTCAAGAACTACACACATCACAGCATTTGTTTAACATAAACATCAGTATGATAGAGAATGACACAAATGACAAAGTATGAATGCAAAAAGATGAACAAGAAGTACAAAGAGACAGAAGAAAGTAGACCAATATTAAAATGGGAAGAGAGATCTCTAAAACCCTGGAGAGAACAGCAAAAGAATGGCAGAAAACTGTCCGAGGTTCGAGAAGGTGCAACAGACTATAGTGATATAACTACAAGGGAACAAGAGGGACAGGATGAAAGGGTGACAAACTCACTGTGAGGGGTGCAGGGTGATTGCACGGATACTTTTCTTGTGGTTCGTCAACGTCACGGACGACCTTCCTGCCGCCAAGTCCCACAGCCGCACTGTGCAGTCGTGACTCCCTGTCACCACCTGTCAACAACCACAGGGTGTCACATCGCCTGTCGGTAATCACAGGGTGTCATACTATTCACTACTCTCATTGGAGTGTGTATGAGTGTGGGTGTGTGATGATTTTTACTGTGATTTAAAAATAATATTGTTGTATGCACCCTCCTAAGTGCAAAGTAAAGTTATCCATTCTGTGAATGGACAATGAAGTTATTAATATTATGTATATTGGTGCATGACTGTGTATACACATTTGTGCGTCTATGGGTCCAAGAATAAATATATTGTATTTCACAGAGCATTTTACGATAGAATTGACCAGACAGTGCAACTTGACCTACTAATTGGACACACAATACTGACCTGAGGGTCAGCAGCCTGACACTTGACCACAGCCACTGTGTTTGTGTGACCAGTGAGGGCGTGGATCTGTGCCTTGGTCCTCATGTCCCACACCTGTGACGGAGACAGGACAGTGATGAGAGAGACAGAACATGGCAGAACGGAGAGAAAGAAAGCAAGGAATTATTTCAGTAACATTCCTATCAGCTATTCAACCAGTTTTTGCTCTATAAAATAAATCACGCCTTTTAGCAATGACCCTGTTGACTGCAAATTTGTTAAATATGTTCTGTCAATATTTCATTCCGTTGCTCGGTTCTTATACCAAACCAGAAAATTCAAGTAAACAAATTTGGTCAATACCTCAATGTAAACTGATTAACATTACGTTCGTTGCTGCCAAAATGTGTCACGACATGTGCAAAAACAGTGTAAGTTTGAAAGCTTTCTTTTTCATGGACAACTATCACAGTCAACGAAATACATGTGTACTTGTGTTTATAAGTTTTTATGCTGAAATAATTTTAATGCAATTATTTATTTATTTTATAACTATTTACTATGGACATAAAACAGGACACAAACAAGTTAGAGGTACAAAAATGACTTGGCATAATGACCATGTCATCTTCGAGGGTGACAATGTCAGTATAGTGTAATTGTCATGATGACACTTACCCTGGCGGTGGCGTCCCGACCACAGGTGACAAGAACGTCAATGGTGGGGTGCAGGTCCATGGCGTACACGGCACTCAGGTGGCCGTGATAGTGACGAATCACCTGCAGAATACAACACACAGTCAACAATGTCAGAGACGACGACACAGTGTTATAGCTTAAACAGGTAAATTTTACTTGAAATATGGCTTAAATGGATATTAAAAAGAAGCAAGGCTTCTTGATTAACTAGCACAAAATGCAAAACTTTAATGGCGTTTTTCAACATTTTTACTTTTTAACCACTACCATACCTAATGTGACATAACTTCACCAATTTTTGTAGTACAGTCATAATTTTTGAAACACTGTCAAGTACTATATCTCCTCTTTCAAAATATGTAAAAACAAGTATGTCAACATATTTCCTACTTATCACTCATTTGGTCAGCCGGGGTCACTATATATATATATATTATATATATATATATATATATGTATATATATGTGTATATGTGTATATGTGTATATATATACATATATATAAATATATACATATACATATATGTACATATATATATATATATATATATATATATATATATATATATATATATATAATTCTGTACACTATCATACATAGCAAGAGGCCTACCTTGTTGTACTCCAAGTCCCAACACTTCACCTGTTTGTCCTCCCCGGCAGAAAACAGGTAGGGCTGGCGTGGACTGACCACCAGGCCTCGGACAGTGCTCACGTGACCGGTCAGTGACAGCTTCAGATTGCCCGTAGCCAGGTCCCAGATCTAGGACACGACAACTTGTATGTTTTATCACAGTCACACACATGTGATTTGCACTTGGCAATACACTCACACAGCTGATTTCATTACAGGCATCGAATTATGACCGACACAGTTGGCCTGTCCATCACTTGATCTGGTGCTCATTATCTGATGTCTAAAATAATAATAAATAACTATTAAAAATCTTACTTTTACCAAAAGTTTAATTCTTTATTCAGCCAAAGTACTTCACTGCACAATATAATACATTATTTTTTTAAATAAGTAAAAAATTGGAATAATTGTATGAATTAATGTTTCCACGGGACTTTCCGAATGTAAATTAAATAATCAACTGGTACAGCTGCACAATACTTTCTGCTGTAATCAAACCTGATGATGCACTAGAATCATATGGAGTCAGTGATCTTGTCTGAGTACATGTACTACAACTACCACTACTATTATGTACAATTAATGCTGCCGTTTGCAAATATTAAATGTGATATAAACATATATAATAATAATACACTTTATTTGTTCACATTGTAAGAAGTAAATATAATATAATACAAGTAAAAAAGTTTGAATACATATATTTAAATCTAAAACCAATTAATAAATAATTTAAATTATATACTTGCTGAGCTATTTAAAACATTAATTTCAATCTAAAAAGGTATAGAGGAGCTAGATATTAAAAGTAATTTTAAAATAGAATGTCTTTGCAATGTTACCTTGATGACTCTGTCACTGGCCCCCGTTGCGAACCACTCGTTCCCTGGCTCCACTGTGATACATCTGACCCAGCCAAGATGACCACTGATGACCTGGACAGACCACCACGGGAAGAAATAAAAATTAATTTTATTTAAACAATGGTTTCTGGAGTTTGACTCTGTTCAACAGTGTTCACATAGTCTTGACTCTGTTCAACTGTGTTCACATAGTCTTGACTCTGTTCAACTGTGTTCACATAGTCTTGACTCTGTTCAACTGTGTTCACATAGTCTTGACTCTGTTCAACAGTGTTCACATAGTCTTGACTCTGTTCAACTGTGTTCACATAGTCTTGACTCTGTTCAACAGTGTTCACATAGTCTTGACTCTGTTCAACTGTGTTCACATAGTCTTGACTCTGTTCAACAGTGTTCACATAGTCTTGACTCTGTTCAACTGTGTTCACATAGTCTTGACTCTGTTCAACTGTGTTCACATAGTCTTGACTCTGTTCAACAGTGTTCACATAGTCTTGACTCTGTTCAACTGTGTTCACATAGTCTTGACTCTGTTCAACAGTGTTCACATAGTCTTGACTCTGTTCAACTGTGTTCACATAGTCTTGACTCTGTTCAACAGTGTTCACATAGTCTTGACTCTGTTCAACAGTGTTCACATAGTCTTGACTCTGTTCAACTGTGTTCACATAGTATTCAATAAAACAATATAATTTATGTATTATGCAAATAAAATAAAATGTGGTGATATAATTGTGACTATGAAATCTTGTATAAAATATAAACAAATAAATGAGACCAAAATAGCAAACAATTCATAAATAAAATGTGAAACTTAAACAAATAATTATTAAAGTCATATAGTAGCACAACCATCAAATAACTAGACATTAAAAGCAGATTTGATATGATGATTTGATATGATGAATCTTACAGACATGATTTAAATTTGTTCACCCACTCCGTCACACGTTGGTGTTTGTAACACGTCTGTAAAGGTAGCCTGTTATACATTAAAAGCTAATTTCAAATAGTGTGTTTTGAGAGGTGCTTTGAAAGCGCCCACTGACGTGACCAGAAAATGTAGAACAATTTGAGTTCTTCCTGCTATGTTAAGTAAAATAATCTTTAAAACATTCTTAGATATCTTCATAACTCCATTACACCATTGATAAAACGTACGCATATTTACTATGAAATAAGGCAAAAAATAATAACCATAATAGTGACCAATGAATGCCAACCTAAAAAAAATTATATTACATATCTTGTGGAGATCATGTGACCATTGGGTTATGTTGACGTTACTGCCTATTGTGGAATAAGCAATACAAAGTGCTGAAACTGTCTTGGAGCGAGATATAGGTGATGTTCATAGCCTCACCCAGAGACCCGTCCACCCATCATTTGGATAGGCAAAATTTGAAAGTTACGTTTTTAGACAGGCAATTATTTGAAATAGGGTTTCTTTGCGCGAGCTTGCCCGTTCATGCCATGTTACAACGTCATTGAAACTTCCACAAAGTCAGGTACAGACAATGTATCAATCACTACAGTTTATTACTTGCGTCAATGACATTCTCTGTGTATTACACAGAGCGTTTGTCTGGTTGTGGCAAGCTAGTCTTCGTAACTGACTGCATTATTTGAATTACAAGATTTTAGCAAAATGTTAATTTAGATGCACTTGTCATTCACTGAGACATAAATTACAGAGACAATATTTTATCACACAATACATTATTACACAACAAAGGAACCTCCTTCCTGTGTTACTAAAGAGATCAACTCACCCTGTACAGCTTCCACGGGGGATGCCAGTTTGGTTTTGGCATTGTCTGAGCCTTCTTTGGCACCAGCATTTTCTGGTCGCCAATGGTTACCAGCGTCTGAAGAAGAAACAATTCAGCCATGCTGTAATTACTACTTGATACTTGTGATTCATCCACCACTGTCTATAACCAGGCACTCATTTATATACCTGAGTGAATTTAAGTACCTTGTCATGAATGAAACTGGTAACGTTTCAAAATGAGATTCCCTCAACTAACTACTACTTCATGTCACTAAAATTTCTTTTTAGATTAATTTATAGATTTATATATATATGTGTGTGTATATATTTACGTATACAGTTTTAGTAAAGGTTTTAATTTTATATTAATTTATATAATTTGCATACCAAGTTTTAGTACTATACATTTTAAAAGCAATGTTTAATTTAGTTTATATTAATTTATATAATTTACATACAAAGGTTTACTAGTACATCTTAATTTTTTTTTTCTATTAATTTATATAATTTACATTTCTATTTATTTTATTAATATACATTTAGTATATTTATCGTGCAGCGCATTGATCCGCCATGCAGAAACTAGCGCTATATAAAAACTGTATTATTATTATTACCATGTCGAACCATACAAACCTTGTTAGCGCCCTGAGCAGTGTATCTGTCCGGGTGACCGGCGTGACGCTGGATGTCTGTGACACTGGCCCCGACCAGGCCACTGTCCTCTCTACACAAACAACAACAATAGACACAGTGACTAACTCGAACCAGGAAACAACGGAAACATACTAATCTATCGTAACTCCAAACATAGAAAAGACAGTGTTCTTCTTTATTGTAGTATAATTTAACTTACTTTGGAGCTTAATGTCGAAGACGAGTATGACATTTCGATCCGTCAGCTACGGACCTTGTTCACATACTGACGGTCCGTAGCTGACGGATCGAAACGTCGTACTCATCTTCGACATTAAGCTCCAAAGTAAGTTAAATTATACTACAATACTTTTGGAGCTATGAACAATATATTCACTAGCGTTTTTCTTCTTCTCAAATTGCAACAAACAGTGAACTTACTCTTGCACAAAGGCATTTGATTACTGGAAACATCTGATGTGAAACATACCCCTATCTCGGGTGTTTCTTGATTTCATCTGTACGCCATTTTTATGACTAAACAAACCTTGAAACCCTCAAACGTCTGTCACCCTTTGCATAATTAAATTTAATGTCTATTTTAATTAAATATAAATTTCTTTTAATAATCCATAAAAAGTGGGATATGTACCTGCTCTGTGACAACTGAAGTTGCATGGAATCGACAGCGCCGGCACCTGCGTAACTCCGCTGCATTGTCCCATTCTCTAACGACATACCTTGTGAGCAAATACACGCAGAAATATTGTATTCAGAATGTCAGACTATCATCATCATATTACAGTGTATAGCAAATAGAAAATTCTTAATAATATCATTATATTAAATGATTATTATAAACATATGATATCAATACTATATATAATATGTATATGTATATATGTATATATGTATATATGTATATATGTATATATGTATATATATATATATATATATATATATATATATATATTATATACAGTATACATATGATATCATATATACGTACATGAGTGTACAAATGTATAAATTCACATGTAAATAATGTACTTTTTCTTAACATCTCAGTGAACACAAACACCTAGTAAAGTGTTACTTCAGCTGTGATGACATGGTCAGTGATTGCTTTTGTGTGATAAGCTTCACAATGAATGTTGCATTAGCATAGAAAACACATCTGGGATTATCATTAAAAACACACACATTGTGCAGAACAACAAAAATAACATGAAGATTAATATTGATTGTTTAATCTGACCTACCTGGTCCATTTGGGTAAGGATGAGTGCCAGTTATTACTGTGTCCTGCATCTGATCTAAAAACAGAATCACACATATAACAACTATCTCACATGTAATAAAGTGAAAAACTTACACTTTTATCTATATATATATATATATATATATATATATATATATATATATATACACTATATATATATATATATTTATATATGACGCCGGCTGACCAAATGAGTGAAAAGTCGGGATTTGACATTTGCCGTGAGTGCCGTCTAAAACCAGTTGGCATGATTTGGATGAATTTTAGGTTTTTACATAAATAAAATTTATAACATCCGTTTTAACACTTCCACCCATCCTACACTATTTATTCCAAATAAAATGTGTATTTTAACGTATTATAATGCGAGCCCTCTTGATCAACTAGTCCAAAATTACTAAAACAAAAGGATTTTGCTTCGATTCCTTCGATGAAATCCGCCATGTTGCTTTGGGGTTACCCCCTTGTATTGGGTATCACCAGAGAGGGCATTTCTTCCTCTCTGACGTAGAGTAACCCATATCCGGGCCAAGTACACCAAAATAGCTCAAAACTAACCAATAGGCGGCTACCCTGAGAAGGCTTTTGCATACTAATGAGATCCATGCTCTGTCACGTGCGCGCTTCGGTGCTTGCAATTGGATGATCGCCTACGCATATGCGCAGTACGGCAGTGCTAAACGTAAACAAGTAGCCATTTCGAAGGTGTCAAAACTACGTTCGTTCGTATTCAGCCGTGTTTTTCTATCGTTGTTTCCCTGTTATTAAATCGTTTGCAACATAATGTCGGACGCGTTCCTACGTGTGCTGAATACACCAACCAGCGATGACATTGCTGTTGCACGGATGTGGGAGCAGTACGATTTCGACGCCTCGGAATGGGACGCTGACCTTGACAGCAAAACCGGCAGCGACGTTACGGTCGAATACGACTGGGAAGCCGATCACGATGACAACGAAGACGGGAACATGTTAAGCAACGACAATAATGCTCCAATTGTCCTGACATTTTTCATAGACCTAGAGATGGTGTATACTCATAATAATACTTTTTGGTCTGAAAAATCGACCATTTGTCAGTGCAACATTTCACAGCTCACGCCGAGGGTTTGCGCCGGAGGCTAACGCAGCAGCGATCGGGCGGCCTATCCCGATGTTGAAAAACTCATAAAAATAAAAGGTCTCGATGGATTTGATTCATTTTTATGTTATATAGCAGCTAAAACGTATGGCTACATTTGTCTCGCAGGAAGTAGAAAATTTATCCGTTCAGTAATTACTTGGGTGCAGGATATTGCGCTAAATTAACATAAAAACGGCTTTGTTTTAGACTAATTAGCTGTGAAATGAATTAGGGCCACATGCCGCGTCACATATAATGTGCCATAACTTCAGGAATTTTTGCAGCAGCTGGTTGTTATTTTCCC
Source organism: Oasisia sp. SBJ-2009 (assembly GCA_964017155.1). Lineage (NCBI taxonomy): Eukaryota > Metazoa > Annelida > Polychaeta > Sabellida > Siboglinidae > Oasisia > Oasisia sp. SBJ-2009. Next base: position 10,650,674 of record OZ024860.1, read on the forward strand.
TCTATCATTGCACTATGATACCATAGCTGCATGCCAAATTTGAATGCAATACACATAATATTTATATGGTATCTAAGCCCATGCATAATGCAAAACTTTAACGGCCGTTTTCTCCAGTTTTACTTTTTGACCCCTACCATACCAAATGTGATATAACTTCCCCAATACTTTTTGAATTACTGTAAAGTACTATGCCTCCTCTTTCCAAATATGTCAAAAAAGTACATAATTTATTTTCCGACTTGTCACACATTTGGTCAGCCGGGGTCACACATATATATATACACTATATTATATACTGTATACATATATATATATACACACACAATGTTTATAAAAAAAAACTACCCATCACTCTTAGGTAAATTAACCAGCATATTTTAAGTATCAGGGTACACATTTTTTGACTCGGTAGAAACTATAGACTCAAGACATTTTAATTATGCTGTGATGCCTGGATTAAAATGCTTTCTATGCTACATTGATTGTATAATTGTTACGGTTAACTTTTGTTACGTGCAATTGTAGTGCAGTGGGAATTGGAATTGAATTATATATGGAATTGGAAAAAATGACTGACAAATGTTTAATTGGAATTGAACAAAAGGAACTGTAAGGAATTTATTGAATAGAATTAACCCCAGCCCTGCTGGTGGTCATGTTTATCAGATTGTAGGAAAACGGTACCATTCATAAATATTAAATGTCTTCACAGCTGTTACCACCATCATAAAATTGATATGCTTGATCACATTTTGTATAAAACCACACACAACTACCTCTTTTAAAATGCATGCATGCATATGCCCCAAACTACAGCCAGGTGAGGGGATAAGGCACGTGAACAAATGGTAAATATCACTCTGCTAACTACACTCTTTCAACTATCCAGCTGACACATTAAACTTGCTAACAAGCATGATCTATAGCACTCATTACAATGTTAAATTTCACTATTTCATGGATATTATATTTTTATTATTGTTGAGGCACAATAGGAATGTGCAAACTTTTCAGACAATAAGTCTATATACTGTCAAGTGCTGCCCCCTACCATCCCAGTCGTCATTGGGTGAGGGGTACTGCCCTGTGGCTGGCATCAGACTCTTGCTCTTCCTGTCTCTCTCCTGCACTGTGTGTCTCACTACGCCGTACTCATCACTGATCTTACAGGCTCGGAACACCTTCTCACTGCGTGTAACAGGAATGGCATATATAAATATAACAAATTATAGAAATTTCATAATAACTAATACAGTGTGTAGAATTTAGGCAAGCATACAGCATGTTGATAAAATTGAACTGGGTTCAGGAGTTCATAGCTTTATCTAGAGGCATGTCCACCTATCATTTGAACAGGTTGATATCAACTTGGGTGGGCGGAAATTGAGCTGACAGGGACTGCCTCACATTCTGATATGTTCTCATAAAACAACAGGGCTACTTGCAAGTAATCTTTTAACATGCATGGCATATATCTCTGAAAGGTTTTATATGATAGTAATAAACATAAGGAGTTAACATAACTTGCGTCAGCAGTTATTAGCATTAATGTTGGAACCTTTTATGGAATCTGTATCTGTATATGTTACTGGCAAAATGTCCTGGGGACACATCACGCCAGTGCGCATGGTGGGTCGTTTGGATTAGTTGTTAAAATGTTGGCTTAAATGTTTTTGAAATGAGTTTAGTGATTTACTTGAATGTCTGTGTGCGTGTCTTAAGTAGAAAAATATCCTCCACAGTTTTGGTCAATAAGTGATCTGGGACATAACGTAGAGAAATCAGTTGATAACTCTCCAGAGAGTACAGATAACTGTCAAGAATTTCAGAAAACTGTTGACTGCTGGGCACGGTAAATACACGACTGTCGAGTGTTCGACTGTTCTGTTGTGTACGGTTTAGACTCGCCTGCTATCGTCGGGTGGAAGTGGATTGCCCTGTTCGGCTATGAACATGTCATGTGTTCGCTTCAGTGAACGAAACACCAGTGTGTGCACAGAGTGCTTCTGGACTTCCTGCAAGATAAACAAAGACGCGATTACGTTGTTGCGACGATTCGGCTATTACTCGTATTATCGCTCAACCGTACATGCCGACATAAGTCATAGCAATTCATATTCTAATATATAATCGTGCCGAATGATCAATAACACTAGGTAATACCTAGCATTTCATATACATGAATCGCAGCTAATCATAAAAAGAAAGTATATGTAATTATTAATGATTCCTAACATAAATGAAACTTACCAAATCCGCCATCGTCGTATATTTTCAGTGCCGCCCCCTATGGGACTAGAACGGGTAAGCTTTAGGTCACGTGACACAATTAACGCGCCATGAGTCGCTTGTTAGCGTTTGTTAGCAGAGCCATCATTATTTATAAATTAAAATCGTGATCTATGGTATTTACTTGTAGCATGAATAAAGGGCACGTACGATCTAAACCGCGGTCTAATCATCTAATTTTCAGTAATTTTAGACATATATTTGTCTAACTAAGCCTTTACCAGAAGCAGCTGTTACAGTTATCGCACTTTCCACTGCCACTGCCACTGGTGACTGGAGTCCAGTCTGGAGGTGGGGCGAAGCCGAACCCGAAGCCTCGAAGGGGGGTAAATATCCCCAGCGTCAATTTGGGGGGGGGGCACTATGGGATGAGATTTGTCTTTGGGCATTCCGAAAACAGAAGTACATTGCCTTATGCAATGCTAGAATCAGCACTTTTTTGGGCATAAATGCTCTTTCAATGCCTTTTAATACATGTGTGTGTAGCTTTGCCTTTTAAGTTTAGAGATTATTCTGCAAGTGCAAAGCAGCATTGTCATTGTGTCATTGTCATTTCCAAATGACCGCTCAAACTTGCAAGGAGGGTGGCAGCATTGCACATAAGGTGGCAGCACCATTAGTATTAAACATTTCCAGAAAAGAACAACTGTTTATACTTCACTAATGTTTTAATTGCTGATTTTGTAGCTCTGTATGTAATCGTGTGCGAAAAATTCTTGTTTTTTATGTTGTGCAAATAATGTCATATGTAGACCACATGTAAGTTTGTAAATATGAATGAAATTTTTGTTTAGACCTAGTCTTGTCACCACAAATAATCACCTAATTGCCATATTCTCTGGTTATTTATCAGAGATGGCCAGAAATAGGCCTACCACCAAATTGTGTGAATGCAGCAACAACACCATGTTACTAATTGTTAGTGGGCTCAGTAAAGATGGTGGTATCTACTTCTTCTTCCGGATACTGCCTAGCCTGAGGATACAGGCGGGCAAACAGGAAAAATCTGAATTTTTTCTTTTCGTTTAGGGTGCAATACATCAGAACAGTAATTAGTGCATGTAAACAGTAATTAATGCATGCAAAAGAACTAGTTATGTATAAAAGTGGGATAATGCAAAGTCTGGATATTGCTCTTAAAATTAATCAAGGCTGTTTTATTTACGTGTTGAGGGAGGGAGTTCCAAAGTCGAATGGTATTTGGGAAAAAAGAATACAAGTGGTATAATTACATCTGGAGTGAGGAATAAGGTAAGCCAAGGAATGTCGTTTTCTAGTAACTCTGTTTACAGGAATAAGATATATTTTTGCTGGTATAGCCACTAAACCATTTGCTATTTTATATATTATGCATAGTTTATATAGCGTCATTTCCTCGGTCGGATAGTGCTCTCCATCCTAATGTTTGGAGCCTATTGGTTATACTTGGTGTTGTGGTGGTGATGTAGGACATATTGAGCTGCACGGCGTTGGATCATTTCTAGTTGGTTTATCTGTGTAAAGGTGTAGGGGTCCCAGACAGTACAGCTGTTTTCTAAGATAGGTCTGACAAACCCGGAGTTTTTATTTGAACTGACGAGACAAATTTCTGCGGAGGAAGCCTGGTGATCTATTTGCTTTAGAAGAAATGTTATTTATGTGGGCATTCCCCTGAAGGTCTGAAGTTATGGTTATACCAAGATATTTTGCCTGTGAGACAGTTTCAAGTAATTGTCCATGAAGCATGTATTGGGTTTTAATTAGTTTTTTCCTTGTTACAGGGATGACATGGCACTTTTCCAGATTTAATTTCATGTTAACTTTTGTTGCCCATTTATCAAGTTTGTGAAAATCTTCCTGGAGCTGTGTTTGTCTTAGGCTTAAGAGCTATATACATCATGGAGTCATCGGCAGTCTAACTGTAGAAGAAATATTGTCTGGAATGTTTTTAATGTAAAAAGTATTCTACTTCCACTCAGCCAGCCCATTGACCAGAATGCAATCGTTGTCCAAAATTAAAAAAATTGTCACCTAAAGATGACAATCATTTTTTATTGTTAACCAATAGACACAAGTCACATAAAATTGACCAGTTTTGGGGCTTTGGAGGACCCTAGGGGCCTTTAGAATGATTCAATCAGATTTTATATTTCTTGTACATAGGGCAGTACACGGAAGATGTTTATGCAAAATGTCAAAATTCATTAATCGTTTGTTAGATACGGCAGTTAATGGCGATGTCATAAGTCTGTTGGACCTTCTGCCAGAAGCAAAGGACTAAAATGAAAGGGCATCCTCCTTTTAACAAGATTATCATTCACAATCAAGTGGGCAAAGAAATTGTTGGGTCTGATTATTACGATACAGTTGTCAATTTTGCTTGAAACATTAACCTTCTATGGTACTCCAAGCTTAGTGCAATATGTAATACACAATGCAGTCAACGTGTATAATATAGGCAGTGTTTTATTTTACGTTTAAGCAGTGATGAAAAGAACATAGCATCCACACAACCAGAAGTAACCAGTTAATGCAATCAAGCCCAGTATTTGTTCCGCAATGCATCAATCAAGATCATGAACATGTAAACACAATACTAAATAGCAGCGAGAAAAAATGGTAGACGTCTTACTCAAACATTTGCATTAATAACGTGTCAATTGGATTAAACGACTACTAATTAAATGATAACGATTACACCTGTCCCATTTAGCTGATCAAGAATAAACATCCCACAACAGCATCTAACTTTCCTCTGTATCTCATGCTTTCGAAAAGTTAAAAATTGCCCGAGCAATTGATTAGATGACATCATGTCTTAGTAGTAGTAGCCATTCCACAATTACATATTTTCCCATCACCTAATAGTTATATAAACGTGCCACAACAAAGAGGAATATGCTCGCATATGTACCATACCATGGGAGGACAGGCAAGTTATTGGCTAAAGAGATATTGATATGAGATGGAATGTATAGTCTGCTTTTCCTGGATGAATAATACCCAATAGACATGCAGTTTAGTAGTGAATGTAAAGTGAATAGAATGTGAATTGTTGTCTTTGGTACACTTCCGTTGTTTTTAACAGTCATGGTTATATTCTCATCATTCCACATTTCGGAATGGAGACCACACACTTTGGCAGCAAACCTATGCAAGGAACACATTTTAAAGACTGTGTTTTTCTATAACTGCATTCTATTTAGTAATATACATGGTGTCCTCAGCGGATGCTGAAGGGGTTTTCAACTGTTAATAGTATCAATGATTGACAGGCAATAAGTACTTTATTCACTACTATTCCACTATGACAAACCAACACATCGTCTACAACTGCAGATGCTCTTGCTACGTAACAAAACATGCCAGATATGTTGTGAATGGTTTTCAGTAACACATTCTAACAACTGCGTGACGTAATGAAGATCACACAATGAAAAGAACTGGTAGCAAAGAATGAAAACACAGTTGCCATCATGGTCACAACATGGTTGCTAAGCAACACGATTATTTCCGGAACTACTTAACTATTGACTGCCGGTACACTTAAAGCACCCTACATTCGCTAAGAAAGCATTTATAAATGACTGATGGATAAAGCTGTTTTAATATACAATAAGTATGTACGTATGTATATATGTATATGCATAGAATTACACTAGTGAACCACGCCCGATGACCAAATACTGCTAAAATAATGAAGAAAAAACATCAGTTACAAACACGATTACGCTTCAAACTATAAAACACGACAATATGTACGATGGCAACATTTCCCATCTACGTCCAAACTTCCTTTCAAATACACCGTACAAATTTTCTCATGATCAAGTAGAGTTGTACCAAATAATTTTTTTGAATGAAAACCTGTGGCAACCTGAAGCTCATTAGAATGTTTTTAGTCGCTAGAAAATTGAACCAAATATTTTACAATAGCATCATTGTTTTATATGTGAACATGAACACTGATATCTTCCAACAAGACTAGTACAGTATTGAATCCGACACAGAATTACTTTCCAAAAGATTCGACGACAAATCAGCCAGCGCACAGTAGGCATTTATCACAAAACGCGGTGGCTAACTCGGTTATTTGCGAGTTCATGATATTTGTGTCGGTATATGGCCGCAGGTCTCTCCACTTGTCCCAGCATGCATCACACATCTCCATGGAAACAACGTCATGTCTTCCCAGCAGGCATCGCTTGGCAGTGTTCAGTGCCACCTGGTGTTGAAAGCGGGCATTACGAACTGGCGCTGAGCCGCTTCTCCTGTTCGATGGCTGAAATTGAAAATGAACCAAATTACCACAAACGATTAATTAGTGATTAAGATTATTATAATGCCTGCATTATCAGCATGAATTTGTCGGCCATAATATGGTTTTCTAGAATGCAAGGAAGTCAATAACATCAGCAAAATGTGTGCGTGTAAGAGCAAGTTTATTTGAACTCACAGGATAGATGACTTATCTCTACTGATGTGACATGACAGCATCAGTAGACTTTCACCTCTTGTGCACACCACCTGACAGGGTGGCCTTGTCACTAGGTGAGTCAGATACTACAGATACTATTTTTAACACATAGGTGTTGATATGTAAACTGAGCAGGTCATCTGAACATGTCTTTAGATCCAAAGCAAGTCAACTGACTTGTAAACAATTTACAGGGAATTACAATTTGGAATTTGTTAAATAATAAAGAAATAGTACTGTATACCCAACAAGCAATAAATACAACTCAGCAGGAATAAATCAACTGTCATAATGTTAACTGTTACGTTACAGTGGGCTACCAATATTGGCATTATAATGGGGCAAATTTAATCTGTCTTGGAAGTCCTACAGATCAATTTATGTGTAGCAACAACGACGCAGCCATATTAAACCACTCTGAGTAAGTACTTGACATTACTGAGAAGTGCATAATTTTTCCACTCCAGAAACGCCCGTTCACATGACTCAGTCAGAGTTCACATGACTCAGTCAGAGTTCACATGACTCAGTCAGAGTTCATATAACTCAGTCAGAGTTCATATGACTCAGTTAGTTATTTATTGGAATGAGCAAATCGCATGTACTGACCTATATGACTGGGCCAAGATGGTAAATTTTCCACTAAGAGCACAGCATACTGACGACTCATTCATGCTGGAATATTCTGGTCTTTACATTGCACAGTCCTCAAATATAAGCAGGTTCTGTTATGTGTTTTTCTGTTTAGCCAATTTTCTAGCTGTTGTTTTAATACCATTTAGAGCACTGGTGTATTTTTTTGGAGGTAGCTTGGCTGACCAATTAACACGTATGCTAAACATGGTAGAATTTGAACTTTAACAGACAATGAAAGGACAATAAATTTGTGAATAACCTGTTGTGCATTGACTATTGCGATTGTTGCCATGGTAACTCAGCAACCAATCACATCGTCATGTCACACATTATCTCTTTTTTAGATGTGGTGTCCTAAATTCACAAAATCTAGAAAATTAATTGTTACATTTTTTACCGATTAAAAAAAAAATCTTCAATTTGCATTGCGCAATTCCAAGCAATCCGATTTTCAAAAAGACATTTAAATCTCACCAAATTCAACTTAGGACATTACCCACCATACTGCTAGATTCTGACCGTCACTGCAGCATCAAATGTACAGTATTGGTTCTACGCAATAGATTTTTATTTCGCTACAGTACAAGGCAATGACCAACCTTCCATATGTAGGCCTACATATAGCTCAACATTTCTGGGATTTTGGTAACTTCTCTTACAATTCATCAGTGACTCAGGTCCATGTCACTGGGTCAAGGACACTTACTCTCTTGGCAAAAACGAATTAAAGCAAATTTCTTAACTCACAACTGTAAAGATTCAACTCACATCGATATTTCGACCACCTACGCCAGCCTTCCTTAGGAAGTGCGGAGGAAAGCTGCTGATGGCGGTCAAAACATCGATGTGAGTTGAATCTTTACAGTTGTGAATTAAGAATTGTTTTCTAATTACAGTTTACTTACTCTCCTTGTTGGGCAGCGGGTTCTTCTCTGCCGTCTCTGCGTGTCGCAACAGACCCTTGTCAAACTTGCTGATCCCCTCAATGGTCTTCTCCTGCGTGATCACTGAAACACAACGCACTCGCTCAAACACTTGTTTGTCACTTATCTGACCCCACCCACTTCTTACATGACCATTACGACCTTCTCCCCTCTGGAAGGAGGTACACAATACCAACAGTAAAAACTCAGCAAGCCCTTAAATCCTTCATTCCATCCTTTACCAAGTATCTGAATCAGCCACAAAAAAGTAATCGTTGACCTATCACAGTCTCTACCGCTGCCAATGCAATGTTGTTTTATCATCTTTAGTAATTAATTAATTTATCTTATTACAATGTTGTTTTAGCATATTTATTTATTCCAATACACACTGTATATATTATATAATTATATATTTGTTAGCTACCGTTTACATATTTACATGCTTGATTTTACTCTATACATCCATTACTATGTGACTTAAATATTGTGTTTTTATGCAACCCCCAAAGTGCAAAATGTATTTCCACTCTATGAATTGGAGATTAAAGTTATTATTATTATTATAATAAATTATTTCGAATCCCCTTTAAAAATATTTTTTGGAATAATGTCATTATTACTAGAGTAAATATGATAAAGGCACATTTCCTTCAAAGGTGTATTTAGCTAAATATAGTATTCACTGTTTAACCAATCTTAAGGTTGAAATGTTAAAACTGTGCAAAAGATTTAAATTAAAAACAAATTCTACTGGAGATATTGCAATGTTCCTACATTCATAATGACTGGCTCAGTCAAGTTCCTGCATGGATGACTCCTGCCTGAGTGTAAGAGAACATTACGCTTTGCTTCACTATTGTCTATACCAACTATAACATTTACACCAAATATAATAAAGACAACATTATCAGCTCTTGCTCCCAACATTTCCACGACAGAAAAGTGAAACACCAGATTCCTGAAAGGGATCACCAGGCAAGATATGCACACATTTCCACATATGTTGATCACGTAACTATTCAAAGTAACCCGTTTGGTGGATTTTACCATGAAAACTTGCTGACTAACAGTGTCATCTAAAATAACTTAAATTATGTCCCTCTCTCATGTGTATTTGACATAAAAAGCCAAATGTTTAACATATCCCAGCATCCACTTGTTGTTTATAACCTAAGGACGAAACGATGCAACGAGAGCCGAGAGCTGCCTGATACAGTGCCGTGGGTGTGGCCCTTAGGATCCAGGCACTGGCATCACCAAATCTCATCTTGTGGGTGGGGGAAATTTATGGGATCCCATTTCAGCCTACGTACAGTGTCAGCTAAATAAATCTACCCACATGCTTGAAAGTGAGTCCTGATCGTTTTTGTTTGACCATAAAACTGAATGGCTTACACAATCCACAGTATGTGTCATGGGAGAACCCATTCCTGGCATTTTGGTATGAAGAACGGAAATAAAACATGCCTTTCTTTGGTTCAGGTAGGTAATGATTAACTAAATGTATAGTACATAATTAAAATCATATAGCACTGTTTCAGGTGTTTATTCTGTCAAGACTATTTCACAAAAAGTTCATATTATATACTGGAGTTAAGCTGTTTTAAACAAGTGCATGTTCAGAGCGGTCTTAGAAGCAGTGATGTTGCACTGTTTGACAAATTGAAGCAGAGCGTATCAAAGTTCACCTGCTGCTTTGGAGAATGAATAGCCTCAGAAAACTTGAGACACGGTTAGCAAACCTGCAGAGTGGGTAAACAGAAGTAACTTTTTACAGCAGCACCGAGTCAGACAAAGTTTATGAATGTTCCAAGTAGTGCTCCCGTTCACAAAACAGCCATTATTTGGCTCGTAACTAGTGACTTAGATCAGCACTACCACTCCACGCCAAGGCACACATACTTCAGGACATGACACATCAAGTAACAGTTGCATTCTCCAGAACAACAAACAGAAACTGTGCATTTAAAAATAAAATTATCATCCAGTGTATTTAATTACTATTTTTCCAGTTTCAGTGCTTAACTAAAATATTTAACTGTTTTTACTTTATATTTAATTTACTGTTTAAATAATAAACATTTTAATTTGCCAGCGCAATGATGAACTACTGAAGCCAGTGGTAACACAACAACGACTGTTTGATTACTATTATCTTGACGCTAGGAATGACATCATTTTCACTTCACACTCAGATCAAACTTCAATGCTGAGTGTGTAATTGAATTAGGTACACAACCCTGACTTATCAGCAACACAGACAAAAACTAATCTTATGTCACAGACTCGACCTTGACATTATGTCCGGGTTGTTCTGACTGGAGCCGGTCTGTCAGATGTACGGTACGGTACGGTACGGTACGGTACGGTACGGTACGGTACGGTACGGTACGGTACGGTACGGTACGGTACGGTACGGTACGGTACGGTACGGTACGGTACGGTACGGTACGGTACGGTACGGTACGGTACGGTACGGTACGGTACGGTATGGTACGGTAGAAACAAGCTTTAAATTAAAGCATGACTGATCATTTCTCAAAGTATGTTTAGGATTGTGAGTTTTGTTGCGAAATTGCAAGTTTTCAATCATTCTGGGTCCCACATATTACGAGATTTAAAATTCTTCCTCTTTTGTTAAATTACCAGTACCCATAGAAGTTTTCTATTTACTGCTAAACTTTAGTAAATTTTAAGATGTTTGACAAGAACAGGCTTAACTATTGGGCTATATGAAAAATCAGTGTCAACAGCAATCATACAGTAAACAATAAATTGCACACGGTATGACGAGATTATAAAGAATTTTGTTTCTGCAAAAATCGCATCATTGAAAGGGCATGATGACCCAGACACTATTTCTGTAGAGAAAACGTCTGTGTGACATTATACCTGGTTCAGGTTGACACGTCATAGTACACCGCTTAACAGTGATGGTAATTTGTCATATTTATGACACGTATGTCAATGAAATTACCCAATGCATAGGAACATGTGTCAACCTAAAATTCTGAAACTGTGCACATGCATGACACTGTGAAAATGTAATGTTTCTGCAGCGAACACATACACCAATAAACAGCAGATGATAACTGCAAATGTGGCAGACAGTTTTTATATAGCACCGGATAGACCAAAATGGAGTCAAATTTATTGCGCTGGGCTAATGCCCTTGTATGACATGGTCCCAAAGATAGCATCATGGAAAGTGAAAACTGCCAGCAATTATCACAGCATGCAGCCACAGAAAAAATAGCAAGTGCCATTCGATCTAAACTGCCTTCTCATTAAATTCAGTGCGTTCAACTCTGGGCATTTGGTGTCGCATAACACCAATTTATGTATTGGATTTTTGCACATAACACACAATATCTGCTGTAATAAAGGTGTTCATTTGACCCAGCACATGAAGACAGCATTATTGCTTTCCATGTAAGGATAAACTATTTGTTGTCAATCAAACTGTCAATAAACGGAATCAGTGAGCTGAGGAATTTAGGACAACAATGGTTGAAATAAACCTGTCTAACATAGTTAATTCCCCGACTTCCCAGCAGGTGTGCCACCTGCCCATCACCACTGCTACAACTTTATAACAAATTCAAAATTAATGTTTGGTGGAGTGGTGTAAATGACTGGTTTTTAACTTTATAGCAATCAATGTCATTGTCATTTGCAATGTGCTGCATCATTACAAATGTGCACTTGATTACTGCAACACAGTTTCAAAGAAAAACGTTTTTCAAAAATGCTTTTTTGCTATTCACCAGGTAACCCTTTCCCTAATGCTCAACATAACATAACATAACATAACATAACATAACATAACATAACATAACATAACATAACATAACATAACATAACATAACATAACATAACATAACATAACATAACATAACATAACATAACATAACATAACATAACATAACATAACATAACATAACATAACATAACATAACATAACATAACATAACATAACATAACATAACATAACATAACATAACATAACATAACATAACATAACATAACATAACATAACATAACATAACATGCCTACGTAAAGGCCAACATGTCTGAAACTGTAGGACATTCTATAAGGTATTTGGTTGATATTATGACCTCAAATTGTTTGACAAAACTATAGGGCAATGCTAGAGGGTGGGGTTGGAGGGCTAGGTTAGGTGGGGTTGGAGAGTGGGGGTTGAGTGAATAACCAGTTACCAGTTTTGTCCGGGAGTGTAGTCTTCTCCACTGTGTCTGCGTGGTGCATTTGAGATTTGTCGAAGTCACTGATCTGACTCAGTCGCTTCTCGTGTTGTTTCACCTCAGTCAGCGCTGCAGGGGCAAATAACAACACTGATAACAACAAAGATAGCAGCGGAGATAACAACGTAAATAACAGCGCAGATAAAAATGCAAACAACCAAGTGGAAATCTGCAATTTTAAACAAACAGACATCAATGTCTTTCTGGTGGGGAGAGAGAGTCAGTGATTGTTACCAAGCAGGTTTTAATGGGGAAAAACAGGATCCAGATTCAATTTCTGCAGGATGAAGCAATTTTAGATGGTGAGAGTTGCGTTAATAATAAATTTATTACACTGTTCTGATGGTCTGTTAAAATGTAATAAAACTCATTATAAACTGTAAAAAAAACTCATTATAAACTGTTTTAACACCAAATGAAAGATCGTTATCCAAAAAGGAAGCTGCACCATGTGACCACAATTTTGTCATTAAGTCATGTGACATACACTTCTTGTTGCCATGGCAACATGTTGGAATGTTCAGTCCTTCTGGAATTTGCTGGGTTGGAACGGACTGTTGGCAGTGTCTCATATCACTGTTGTAAATCAGCCAACAACATTTTTAACGAAACAGACAGCCTATGGTGCAGCTCCGGCCAACCGGAAAAACAGAACTCGGGCAACATAATTTGGATGTCAGTGCAAACGTTCATAAACCAGACACAGCTCTGTGTTTATTGAATCAAACGCAACTGGCATTATGACAGTCACGGCGGATGTCACAGACGTCGGTCGTGTCACGTGACCTACGTACTTTTGTTGTCGGGAAGGGGATTCTTCACATCCACACTGGTTCGGTTTAACCCCGCTCTGTCAAAGCCCTCAATACCGTTCACAAAACGGTCATGCTCTTTTTCTGCGATTATACCTAGCAGCAGCAAAGGGTTAAGGCTAAAGCAGGCAGTAGGAAGCAGTTCGATGCGGCTAGCTAGCATGCAAAGGGTTAATTCTACAGCAGCCAAATAATGCAAATGAATATGTAGGGTTAGTAAACCTTATTCAAATGCACCAAGTTTACAGCAGTTAAACACTAAATCTGCAAAACCCCTAAAATGTGCCGCTATCTGTATTACAAGTTAATCCACAGTGACTGAATTTAGTATAGAAGATGGCTACACATCAATTACAGCAATATATCTTAACAAACATAACCTCAGAGAAATAACATCAGCGTATGAGATTTCCGCGTTACCTTAAACCCAAAACATCAATGTCTAACCCACAACAAACCCAAAACAGCAATGCCTAATCCAAAAGGATCCCAGTTGTAATATCATAATGCACCATTTTTAATACTACCTCCCAGCCATCAATACTTTGCACAAAGCCACCAAATGGCGAAACAGCACACTCCCGATACTAACACCACTACACACTGGATTTAGTTTCGTACCATCGCATTACCGAACAAGCAAGCAGCGACCTAAGAGTTCCCAATCACCGCAAAAAATATGGCTAGTTTGCTACGTCAACACACTACCCAAACCACCACGCCGGGAAGGAAACATCAACCTACTCTGTGAGTCGGGAAGTGGATTTTTCTCTTCAGTTTTTGCGGCTGCCAGTGCTTGCTTATCGAAGTTCTCGATTCCCTTTACGAGCCCCTCGTGTTGTTTCTCTGCTGCCAGACCTGTTCATGGTTGGCAAGCTTAGCAATGGCGCACATGTACAGCCACAGCATGCAGCTAGGGGGCAGCACGGGTGCTAGTCCACGTGGGACATGTTCGAGAGGGTGACTAGTGCTAGAGAGTTCTACACAAGTTTGCGAGAATAACAAGATTGCGTTTGAGAGGGGAGATAGGCAAGGAAGTATAGTTTATCAAGAGTTGTATATTGAAACAAATAAAAATTCTGATATTTTTGAGTTTTACCTTTAAATATGGCAAGCAAAATTATCAGTTGATTGTATATTCTATTCATTTATAGTATTTTGTTAGAATTAATATGTTGATATTTAATCTGTGCCAAACACTCACTTCAACAATATTATTACTGATAATTTATTATTAATATTATTTTGATAATTTATTATTAACATAATCGTCAACTCGGATGCCAGTAAGTGTAGAAATTGTCATAGGATTTCTGTGGTTTTCACTGAAGCTGTCACTAAACTTTGACCTTTCAGTATCACCTAGTTATACAGGAGAAAGTTTGTGTAACAAAAAGATTAATTGAACCAGTTGTTTTATCATTCCAACTGATTCCTGTGCAAACACCTCTTAAAAAACAATTTGCTAAGAGAATACAAAATGGTATTTAAGAGTTAGTTCATTCACATGTTATGTACTAGTTCAATTCACTTTCAACATGACCATGTCCTTTACATTTCAAGACCACCCCAAAACATTGATTGGCGTATTGAGCAAGTATCTGTCACATGGAACCACAATTCACATGTTAAACTTACTGAAGGAAACATAATTAATCCTTGCTAAAATGGCACAAAGCATGCCTAGTTTTTACGCCATACTTCTCGCATGCAAGACATGCAGATTACTGTTCATTTATTTGGCATGCATCTATATAACAAAATAAATACATTTAACTGGAATCATAACTGAGGAAACTTGCAACAGCTTGTGTGATGTGTATTTTTGCATCACATATAACACAACTGTGTTGGTAAAACATACCCTGTAAACTAAGCCATTACAGGCAGATGTCGATTTTTGGTGGCCATAAATACAATAACAGTCCAATAATAAAATATGTTATGCTGCTTTTTATATTTCACTGACGTACTTAGAAATAATAATATATATACTTTATTAATAGCAATAATATTTTTAATAGAGTATTCAGTTCATAAATATTTAGATCTTAATTGCCGAAGTGTTGTAAAATTGCCTGTCTAGTTACTGCCATGGTCTAAGTTACTGTGTGTTATACACATGTGCTAAATATTTACCTGGTTATCTTGATAAGTTGTAGTTTGAAGCACAGTTCCCAAATGGATATCAAAATTATTAAATACAGCTGTGTGGCATTAATATTTAATTCTTTATGACATTCTCATTATTTATTAAGTAATGTTTGAACATTCAAAATGTAATACCACAATGATTTATAGTTTATAATGAGACTAACATACATTTACTTATGTCATGCTTTGCAAGCATTATTATTAATATGATTGTTCTAAATAAAATTATCTATTTATGTTAGTAACTATTATATCCATATAAAGATGGCCGACATCATGCTAGAGCCGTTGCCATGGCGATACCTACTTGACTGGTCAGGGAGGGGATTCTTCTCAACCGTTTCTGTGGTTTTCAGTTGCGTCTTTGGGAATCCTTCTATGGAGGTTCGGAAATTCAATTCCTTCTTTTCCATTTCCAAAGCTACACAATGAAGACATAAACACAACATTGATAATTGTCATGCAAATTCAGTAATGAACAAAAAACAAACTGAACAAACTGATAGTAAACACGTTGGCAGATCGACGAGGAGTAGTATGAAGTGTAAACAATAAATGGTGTAATATTCTTAAACAGAACATGTAATATACAAAAAAAAGAAATGTCACGTAACAGTACAACAAGAAATATGAAACATCTCACAGAGTAACAGCATGCAATGAAGCGTCGTCAAAAGCAAAACAAATACAACACAATATTGTTCTACCTCGTAAGTCATTAAAACAATGCCATCAGATATAACAAATCAACCAATCTAGCAGTGTAATATGTGGGCGCATATGTCACGTGACACAGCCTTTGTAAAGGATATATATCTGTGTTATTAAACACCAAACAGTAGAAGGCACAAGTTGTTAGTTGTCGTTAGGAAGTCGCTGCATGTCAGTCTTAGTAATACATCATTTGCTTCACTATTTAAAGCTTGCAGTTAATCAAAAGGTATTTCAAAAACATTTGACTTTTATGTTATTATGGAAAATATGCCAAACAATTTATTTTATTTTATTATTTTCACATTATTATGGGATTATAATTCAATCTAACACATGGACAACTCTTTCATTGAAATATTCCTTCATGGACATAATTACACATTAGTGAGATCTTTGGAGGCAACACGAGGTTGAAAATAACAGAGAAGAATTGTTTGTTAAGCAAAAACACCCAGTCTCAGGGGAGTGAGATGAGACACTAAACAAATTTTTGACACAAACAAGGCAACAACAGTGGCAAAAAGCTTTCCCTCACTGCCTACATTCTACTGAACTGCTGGGAATTTGAGCATGGACAAGACTGGAGCTTCTCAAACAAGGATTCCTTTGTGTTATCCAGAAGGCTTGTGCATGCCATTAACTTGGTCAACAACAGCTGGGCAAAACATTTGCCTGCAACTAAGCGGAAGCAATGTGCTCGCTATCTGGCGATCTTCCACTTGTCTCACAATTCTGATTATATTTCACCTGAAACTGTTATCGGCATGAATGTTGGCACAGAATTTGTGAGAACAATCGGAAAAACAACATTAAATTTACAACGTCATTCGGACTGGTGAACAAGTGCTATGTTGATAACACAGGCTGGAGGAGAAATGTTACGTCACATGTCTGGCTCTCGTGAAACAATCAGAATGGAATTCACACCTGACACAACATTCACAGGACTGTTACACAATACACACAACAACATTTTCATTTATTATATCAAAGATTCCACTGGTTTGGCCTGTGCATTTAAATAATTTTACAAGTATGATACTTTACTTTTACTGAGTGACTATGTGACAGGATCTTGATTCTAGCTGCAGGAAATAGGGTAGTATTTATTGGGCCAAAATGAAGGCACTTGACAGTAATGTATACAGCAGCAACCAGCTGTGACTCGAGAATGACATATTTGGACAACATCCAAACACTTGTCATTTCAGCATGTGACGTAGCAGTTTGCGAATACATGAAATGTGTGACATGACAACACACTGTGCATGCTCACAGTGTGTGCATGCTCGCAGTGGTGTATTTTTGTGTTTTGTTCGAATTGGACAGTTAGTCCAACAGAATCCAGACAACACAGATACATATGCACACAACAGTTACTTCGCAAACAATCACTCGACTCATTTAGCATTTGGCATTTGCACTGAATGCCTACATAAATACATATTTGTGTTTTATTATCCGCGCAACACCACCCACTACTTGCAACCTACCAAGGTCGACAATACTCTAGTCACGTGCATACGGTTACGGATACGTGGCTACTACAGAGTGCTGAGCTAAAAATAATAATAAGAATATCGTCACTGTGTGTAATATTTCCTAATCTTGCAAATACAGATCTATAAATCTGTGAATGGACATTTATAAATAAAAACAGTTTTCATTAATTTAATATATTTTGTAATTTGTTCTAGCTAATTAATAATAATTACTAATATGTAAGAGCTTTTTGATATAAATACCAAAATAATGTAGTCTTTTTAAATTGTAATACATTTAAAACTACAAAAGCTCTACATGTGCTTGCACCATTGCTATAAGCTACAAACTATTAATCTACAATTATCTTCTTGCACATAAATATCCAAACTTTATCCAATTAATTATCCAATCTTTATAACAGGTAACATTTATCCTTGCACTACACCATTAAAACACTCCCTGTTATGAATATAAACACTATTTCTTGGATGCAGGTATCCATTCCAACGAGACACAAGACATTTATTAGTTATTACAAGTCTTTCACAGTATCAGGAGGTCATAAAAATATCCACTGAAATGTTGACAGTGTCCCTGTTGACAATGTCCCCCTACTATGTGGGTCACACACTGCAGAGACAGCCATCCCCAGTGTCCACACCTGCAATGTTGACAAGAGACATGACTGATGTCGCCCCCAGCAAAGGTAGACTCAGCAAACACCTTTTCTAGGTCACTGCACTGCTTAAGTTCCCAGGTAACAAATAAAACAGTCATCGTCACAGACTGTGTATATCATGTTTCTCACTGTGTGGCACAGTTACCAGATCAGTTAACTTTACCCAGTTCAGTAACATTTTGACATATAACTTTTATTTAAAAAATACAAATATGTGTATATGGGATTATTTTTATCATACACCTTTGGAAAAACACTTCGGAACAAGTTTTTTTATTATCCTTTTACAATATCAAATCTCATAATTAAGATACAGACAAAACCTTCACAACTGCCGCAAAAATACTACAAATCAGGGTAAAACGATTTAAACCATCTCATTTGTCTCCCATCTTCAGGAACCGAAAACACTTCGAAATTTTTATCTTGTAAAGTTTACTGATAAACCAAATATTCTGCCAGGAAGACGTGAATTGAAATGACCTTTGTTACAAGTGACATTCCCTACACAGGGACACACTCACCCTTCTGATCTGAAGGACAAGGGGGTCTATCCAACACGATTACCCTTATCTTGTAACTTATCAGTGAATGTGGGCAGAACATTTTATACCCCACTTGAAGCCATGACAAACACAGCCCAATTTGGTGACAGTAAATACAAGGGTCAGCCCAGCACAAACACGGCCATAAAACACACTTCATTCACTAAACTGTTTATCACAAATTATCGTAACATTCGTATCTGTAAAACAGCGCCATTACGATGAATCCCACTGAAGTCTTAGATCATCTCACAGTGTCAATGTCTGCAATCAGACGGAATTACTTTCATCTGGCTTCAGCCTCCACCCCCATTCACAAATTTGAAACCTCATAATGATGATAGCAATATATTAACTGCATGATGTCTGTCTGGTGCCAGACGAAACATTCACTGACAAAAACTGACGAAAACTTCCCAAACAAAAGTAGTTTTCTGATCTATTAGACACTGACATTCTGAGTTGATCCCTCGGGTTTCCTGCTGATTGATATAGCTACAAGGCTTTCCAGGCAATTTTACACTGGGTACATGTTATAATGAAAACGTACTGCAAGTAAAGAAATATGCACTCCTAAAGTATGTTTTGTGTCTTCTATGGTTATAAAAATTAGTTGTACGTGTTCTTATTACTGATTTTCTACACAACTACAAGAAAAGTTACTTGACTAGGTGGGAGAATAGAATAATCTACATAAATTTCTAACTTGTCCGCCAAAATACATGTAGTGACGGGTCACACGTCAAACCACTGCTAGTTTCTTAGTTTGTGTTAGCAAGTTTTTAGTTTTATTACATTAAAATAAAGTATGACATACATAAATGTTGAAAAAAATAAACAGATTTCGCTATCCTAGGTAGTTTTAAACATACTGGAGTGAAACACAATGAAGACAAAAACGTTTAAGTAAGGTTGGCTCTGCTGGATTGTTCCTGTCATCATCCATCACTAGAAACACTATCCAGGCCACATTTGTACCCAGCGCAGACAAAATTGTAAAAGTCATGCCCCTTATAGCTGTTGGCTTCTAGATTTTTTCATAATAAACATGTCCAAATTTGGCTGTGCATCTGGCTTTCACTAAACATTGCAGGGGCCATAAAGAAAGGCCCACTGATTCAGAATACTCCCTCACAAAGACCATTCACCTGACCAGATGGCTTCGGAAATGTCCACGTTTCTATTCCACGAACATCTGTCAAATGTCTGATTAAGATCTATTCTGGTAAATGTCACATTCACTGTGGCAGCAAGTGTGCATTGTTATTAATGATGGACTTCTTTTTACAACTGACATCTTGTTTGACTGACTGCAGTATTGAAACACGATTCTCAAAAATCTATATTATCCCTGTGCCGGTTTTTATATTTAAATGCAATCAACTGCATTTTATTTAGCAACAAAGCAATGTGTACGTCCATAAATAGAACACAATTGTACATATTTCTTTAATTTCTTATAACTTTGCCTCCCCCCTTGACTAAGACATCTGATTAAACTGACAACAGATGCTGTCTATGGTATGTTATCTACACACTTATCTGCTCCCTTTTAAACAAGGTCAAAAGTAAAACAGGATGTTTCTACAAACTGAGATTACAGCAGTAGTTGACAGGTGGATTGATGTCTGTCTAGCAGGATGTTTGAGGAACAATAGCAAATTTACTAGGTATTTATTTGCCTCCATATAAATTCATGTGAATTATTCTGAAAGAGTTCACGAACACAAGTCAGAGGGGATATCCTATGGTTCAAAAACAAACAAGTTGCTCACTTTATTATGTGAAATAAATGTAAAATACACCACAAAAGTTGGCAGTAACTTCCGTCCATTAGAGTATTACCACAAGAAACATAAGAGCATTTCTGACAAAATCTTAACATAAGAATGAGTTTCCTGTCATGTGACCACTATAGACAGGAGCAGTCATAAAACACTACCTTGGTTAAACTGTTATGAAACTGCACAATTTCATTCTCTGTATCAATATAATCAATGGAAATGCTCAGTTCAAGATGTGTATAACTGTTGACAATGCCAGTGCAACTCGTCTGCAACAAAACATTTACTGGATAAACTAAACCCAACATTTAACTTTTTAACCGTTTTAAGCTATGGTTAGTAGTCTATGCTGAACAGTCAGGCCCAATTAGATGCTAATCCACAGAGACTTAGACAAAGTGAAACAGGATAGATCAAATTACGGGAAGCAAACTTCAAAATGAAAGTAATGTTTTTCTAATTTAAGACAGATCAATTTACCGGAACCAAACTTCAAAACGAAAGCGTGCAGTGTTCGTCTAATATTATTTAAGATAAATAAATTTACCGGAACCAAACTTCAAAATGAAAATATGTAATGTTCTTCTAATTTAAGATATATCAATGTCGGTCCTATTGTCCAGTCATAATGGACAGCTGACCACTGTATATGGAATGTCCAGCTGGGAAAAGGAAATATTCACCACACAGAATAACTAACTAATTTTGGCAGTGACAGCAGCTGTGTCCCCAGATGTCCAGCTGGGGCAATGGTGACAGGTGTGCCTGTTGCCACGACAACATCACATTACAGAAGTGACAGAGCTCTGTCAATCATGACTTTAATGGCCCTGGATGAATGGAGAAAGGGTTAGGCTGGACTGAGTGATGGTAGAGTACCCCACCTATCCCCTAGAATGGAGTAGGTATTCAAAGAATGCTATACCAAGGCTCGGAATGTGCAAGGTGGTAAACAATGGCTCTTGTGTAATGAGTTCAGGTTTCCCTCAACTGCTTGATGTAATTCTGTCCATGATGTAAGGTGCCAGTAGAAATGGTGTTGTGGTCAAAGATTATGTAAGTAAAGTCCAGGTGTTCATGGGTCATTCAGTGACTTTTTTGTTGCTGACCAATTGAGCTATGATGACATCAGGTGCACATGACTGGTCACATATATATAAATTCAAAATCTATAATTATTAAAAGTTCATAATACACACAAAGAGGTTCCCTTGCAGGTGCAGACCTGGTCAACTGTAATGACATCATTTTAGGGTCAAGTACAGTTTAACTTAGGGCTAGTCAATGAATTAAATAACGTTTTGTTGTTGAATCATGTTAGTACACGTGGAGACATGCGTGGGTTATTCTATTTATAAGTTCATATTTCCTCAGCCTATACAACAAGACATGTTAGTCAGTAACCTATCAGTTCAATGACAATATGTTTTTGTTGCACCTGACATCACAATCTGTACTTACTCATTTACCTTAGTCATACAACGAGTCATGTGGCTACCAACTTCACATAAGAAACACAGGAAGGTTCCGTTTGGTAGTCGTGCTATTTCTCATACAGGATCTATTTCAGGTCACTCATTCAGTAATGATGACATCATAATGGGCAGCCTGGCATTAGTCAGTCTACCCTGGTAGAGTACTTCCAAGCGTACATTGCCCTACAGTTGTAGTCATTGCCAGTCAGACCCGGTGGAAATTTCCACTGCAGTACAGGGAATTAACGTCTTGCCGAAACAATCACTTTGTTGGCATTAATTAGAAGAAACCTACCTAACCAGAATATCCATAATATTTTAACAATTTCTCCCTTTTCTTAATAATGCTCACTATGATGTATGTAACAAAACATATAAGTCCATCTGCCAATGAGCAATTTCACTCTGTGTTTTCTTTTTATCTTGTACACAAATTCTACATTTCAGTGGGCCAATATTTATTACATCACGACTACTTATTTCTGCATAATTTAGAGAAAAAACCTGATATTAAACACCTGTTTAGATGTAATTTTTCTCAGTTCATGTTGCCGCCTGCAAGATCTCAATCACTGACCTATAATGAGGGTTATAAATATTATCTAGTAACCTGTAATTTGGGGTGACGCCCGATTTTTATCAGGTGAAAACGTGTACTGTAGCACCACATTCCCGAGACAGACCAGATACAATACAACTATTTATGATTGTGACATTTCAATTTCTGTCAGCAGTAATTTATTTTTGGATGTTGTTAATTTAATTGTTTATCACTAGCGAGCTGGGGTTACTACGCTGAAGGTGTGCCTTGTACCGAAGGTAATTCTTACTTTACAAATAAACTGAATACAAGCATTGTGTGAAAACTGAAGTTGCTGGTGAGACAGCATTCGATTTGTCACACCACCCATTAATGTCGTAAAGGGGGCATGTCATGCTTATTTACCCCCTGACAACTGACTCCCAGTGACTACTATTGTTTTGCAGAAAGGTTATTCCAATTTCCTAATACAGTTTTGTTATCAAAAACACTTCATACAGAATTTCATTTTGTGTAGAATATTGCATACATGATGACATGATGTCTCATAGATGACAACGCCTCTATAGAGAACTGGCACACTCATGAATTGTGAAACAAACCAGGCTCAATTTCCACTCAAGCCGGCAGGCAAATTTGTAAACTCAGACTGCCATGCCAATTCAGGCCAGATCCGGTAGTTTCTGGCAACAGTGACCTCATTCGGAAAGC
The DNA here is from genome assembly GCA_964017155.1 of Oasisia sp. SBJ-2009. Lineage (NCBI taxonomy): Eukaryota > Metazoa > Annelida > Polychaeta > Sabellida > Siboglinidae > Oasisia > Oasisia sp. SBJ-2009. The sequence continues at coordinate 10,674,150 of OZ024860.1, forward strand.
ACCCATAAAAACTCCCCTGTCTACATGTCAAAGAACCCTTAGCAGTGCCCCAGGTTTGATTTGTGAGTGACATCCTAGGGGTGACATACTGGGGACTGTCTCACTCCAATATCAGGCTCATAGGGAAAATTAAATAAACAAATAGAATGGACTATAACATTTTAACTTTCTTAAAAACTGCTGGCACTATGTCTCACAGAAAACACAATTTCTGGGTCAAATTAGCAAGTGCATAGGGAAATAAATTTCAAAGTATCAAACTGGACTTATGAGCTCAGAAGATTTCTAGTGACACTGTCCCCTGTTGTTTGTTCCACGAGTATCTGTTTGAAAGTAGACACAGCCAATGGAGATAAATACACAGGACTTTGGCCAGAAAGAATTTTTAATGTTTGCACCTGCACCGGGAGAAAAACTACAGAGACTGTGCAGAACTGTGACACTCCTGGCTGACTCAGACTAAGATTACGCTGAAACGAACCACATTAATTTTATTTAAATTGACTTCAACACTTTTTGTAGTCATGTTAAAAAAATTATTTTAATAAATCAGACTACAATCAGATGTACAGATGATAATTTCAGATAGAGGTGTAATGTAATGATACATTGAGAGCTATCGATGTATTGCAACAATCGATGTGACGCGCAATACTATTGATTGAGAATAAATTTGTCTATCAATTGCTATCAGCAAGGCAGAGATTCCTAAACCAGAGCAATGGTGCCACATGTATATTTGGGTTTGGAACAACATATTTATTTTAGGGTCCATAATGATACAATAATATCACAACATGAATTATAGCTATCAGGATCCTATTGTGATCAATATGCAGATTGCTTTTCAAAAATTCAACTGTCAATACCATAAATTCTACTTTACCATATCTGACTACAGTGACTGCACACATTGCCAACTGATAACTGGCCATTGCCCAAAATTACACATATCAGCCTGTCATATGTCACTGATAATAATCTTCTAAGTCACTTAAATTTATCTCTCTGAATTCAATCCTAACTGCAAACAGAAAAACCTTCCCACAGTCTGTCTGCTTTCTGTCTCAGCAAACATTTTCTTTGGGCGCCCGAAGGTCGATCAAATTACAGACACAGAGGGGAAAAACTGGTTGTACCAGAAATAGTTGTTCGAACAATCAGGGAGTGCATTGTTCAGAACCTAACAAGGCACCTACATTAAGGATAAGAGGGCGGTTGCTGCTGTGTTGTGCTTTACCACAGCACACATGTACGGCCTAGAGACTACAGCATTGCCAGAGAAACAACAGAGGGTAGGTGCAGGCTTGAGAAAACAACTGGGTAAGAAGAATTGTTGCAGTAAACTGCATCCTGACATACAAAAACCCCTTGTAAATTATCATAAAAACAAAAAAGTGCATCACCCAAAAGGTTGGCAATATGTGGGTATTCCATTCAAACATGAAGCCTTGGCTGGTTTATGTGAAGCCCACTGATGCATGCCCCAGTTGTCTGCCTTCCACCCTGTAAGTTTAACCCTTTATCCTGTCTGCAGTGGTTTCACCCTTGAATGTGTTACTTTTTATACCAGACTTGTTCAGTTTTTGTACCAGACATGTTTTTGACTTCCCACTTATCCAGACAGAACCTGCCAGATGGGGAATTTGGAAGGATTCCTGTGGAACAAGGAAAGTGGTACTGATACCACAGCCTTGAGGATGGATGATGACAAGATGCTGTCTGGATAAAATGACAATGGAATACTCACCTAATCTGACATACAAAACACAATGACAAAAAACAATGAATCTAATTTGTCATGTGGTGGTGAACATTATTACTCTTTGACTTTGACTAATGTTACAGTTATTTTATATTTTAATTACAACTTGCATAATATAATTTTAAATGTTATTAAAGTTTAAAAAAATTGGCCGATTAAGAGGCACAAAATACTACAACTGTATCCGAAACTGAGACATTTGGTGCTATTGTCTGAAAAGCTGTGAAGGAATGCTTCAGACTATAAGTGGAACAACCTCCAGCTAGACTCTATCCTGTTTCCCTTTGCTCTAAGCCAGGCACCTCGCAGATAACAGGTGGACTTTGTATCCTGCCTGGAATGTTCTGAGTTTCTCACCCTGGTAAAAATGGGTTAATGTGGACAGCACAGGATGGGTTTGGCATAATGGGCAGCACAGGCAGGGGTGGGAGGGTAGTTTATGGGGTCTATGGGGGGACACATGGAACCCATTTCCAAACTGCACAATCCAAATCAGATTGATTAATTAATTAATCATCAGGATAGCCCATGCACTTGTCAGTGGAATGGCCCAAAGCTATGGCAGATGCTTAGGAAAGCTACACACCTAACCCAGACTGTTTTCCACGAAGTGGTATCCCCAAGCTATATCCTAAACTGCAAGACTCCGGATACATTCGCTGATCAACCATTGTGTTGCGTAATCAAATTATTTAATTTTAGCAGTAAACACAATTAGTCATTTCTACATAGATTATGTAGACATAATGATTTTTTACTTAATGGGCTTCAAAACCAGTCACTTTGTTTAGTCAAGACTGAGGGGTAACTTGTTCAGACATTTATGCAGACTGTATATTGTATAATTTCTATAACAAGACAACAATTTCACTGACATGTTTCACACAAACTGACATTTGAAGAAAAGTGAAAATTGTATTTAAAGATGTTTCTGTGGACCCAACAAAAAATGTCAGTTATAATGGTTTGTCGGAAAATAACTCAGATGAGCTAATGTTATCAAATTTACATGTAAACCGACGTGAAATAAAGCTTCTTGTATCTTGTATGAGGATAAAATAACTATGATCTGTCCCCAGTTATGCCCTACCCCTGCAGTGACCCTCTGACAACCCAGTGTCTACACCTGCAGTGAGACAACTGCACGTGAACCACTGCACATCCTCCTGCCTTGCCAGTCCACCCACACAAGGGCAATAAATGTTTATGTAAAAATGAATCTACGCCAGACATGTTAGAGGCAGCTGTCGCCTGCTGACTGTGAGACAGAGACAGAGACAGAGCAGTCAGAGAGAGCAGACCACTATTTACATGATCCTGGCTGAACCCTGTCAAGTGCACAGTGGCCACTTTCGCCAGGCCAGTCACTTCTGTTGTCAACAAGATGATGATGGCCTTTTGGAATCAAATAAGGCCAGCGAGGACATTCTGTCATCTTACAGCTGCAGTATATAGGCAGTATAAATGTGGCTTTTTCACTGGGTTTGGCTGGGGGGTAATCTTAATTGCTAGTCTGCCACAGTGGGCTGCCACCCTAGAGCACTGGGGGTAACCTTCACTGCAACCCCTGTGGGTTGGGTAATACTCCACCCTGGGTGTGGGTTGGGGGTAGTACTGAGTAGTTAGGGTTAACCTTCACAGCAACCCCTGTGTGGTTTGTGAGAGACCTACTTAGCTCCTACACTATCTCCCTGTCAACCAGATAGAGTGATACTAGATTAACTGTGGCACTGAATACCACAGGGGGGCAATACCCCTAGTGGATTGGTCCAGGGGGGACTACAATTTCCATGGAGAACCCCAAATTACCAAACCCAGCACATCCTCTAGGGAGACAGTCCCATTCATAGTGGTCCCATTCAACAAATGCCTCAAGGCATGCTGGGACTTCTGAGCTTGACCCAAGAAAGTGGGAGTAATTTTACCAGTCCAACTGGGACATTTAATGATGGTGATATATTCATGAAAAATTACAGTAGTGTACTCTAAACTACAATACTACTACATGCCTATTCATTGTCTCACTTGAACTTGTGTACACTGTAGCCTTATTCAGTTATTAACACTAGAAGACACTTCAATCCATAACAAACATCCATTCCACTGGGATGAAACTCTTGAAAACATCAAAGCTGAAACTCTTGAAAACATCAAAGCTGAAACTCTTGAAAACATCAAAGCTGAAACTCTTGTTCAAAACATCAAAGCACAAATCCAGACAGCACAACATTCCTAAACCGAGCACCGATAGCCACGGAAATGTCACATCTCAATACATACAAAACTATGAACAGAAGTTGCCCACTGACCTTCCTTGCTGGGCAGCGGGTTCTTCTCTTGAAGTTCGGCATGCTTCAGTTTCTTCGGGTCAAAGCCGGTGATGAGATCATCTATGGCAGTGGGCAGATGCTTCTTCGTGCTATCTTCTGTGGTGGCCATCTTTAACTTTGCAATTCAACAATCTGAAAAAAAAGTTACTTAATTTAGGAACATTTGATGCATTTGAGGGGGAGAGACGCATCTTTTGCCATTTTCCCCTTCACTTACCCCATTATACTGTTGTGACATTACATTTCAGGGGTGGGGTTTAGTGGCCTCTAAACTTTGAATAGCAACCCTGTTGAGGCTTGCCAAAAAACATTCGGCAAACCAAATTTGTATTAAATGGGTGGACTGAGCCAGAGCTTCACCATGACTCCATGACTAACAGTTGCCAGTTGATAGTTACTGAATATTTTCACAGCAACACTCACAATTTTCATAGATCTAGGGGTCATAATAGTAGGTAAACTAAGCACACCATTCTAGCACAGACATAGCTCAAGAACAATTACAATGACCTAGTGGGACATTTGGCCCCTGACCCTCGTAGAACCATGATTTTAACATATATGTAACTAATGGATGACAGGTTAGGTCCCTTTGTTACCCAGTAGGCTATAGAGATGCTGCTGTTTGCTAAAATACTTTGTCATTAAAGATCATTGTAAAACTGTACAATGTGGCCTTATTTCATAAACATTCTTACAAGATTGTCAATCCATCTGAAATCCAAGTTTACTGACAAAAACATCAAAACCCAGCTGCTGACCCCAATTCCTGTTACATCATTATGGGACTGCTTCTAACACTCAGGAGCTACTTAGTGCTCAACTGAATGATTATCACATAAATCACTGGTGTTACACCAAGCAGGTACATACACACATTATGACCCCAACATCCCAGTAAAACAGCACTTTACTGCAGGCACTCCTAAACTAATTGGCTTGATAAGAGATGACCCCATGATCATATCCAAAGTATTTACAGCTGTGCGTGTTTACCCATAGCTAACCAACCAACGCCTTGTGCAAACTGAATCATCGCTAAGACTGAGGTGAGGCAACATTGTTTACTTTGACACACTAGCTCTCACCTGGCAGGTTCAGGGAACTGTTTACCTCGTAGATCAAATACAGAATACGGAATACATTACACTATCTGTACCAATCAGACCTCACATTCACTAGTCCCTCGACCACAGTTCGGTCAACAACTCTTAGTTTCCTCCCCAGACGTAAACAACGAGCATGCTGCCTGGCTTTTCGCCAGTTTACAAAACACCTTTCTTTGTGCGACACATAAACATGATTGGATCGGATGAAAATAGTTCCTTTGTCTGCGTGCAAACGGCAACCTTAAACGGCAACAGGGTTGCCTTTGTTAGGAAAGCAAGGAAGCGTGATACGTCAACAAGGGTCTCTATACTCTATACTGTGTGTGTTCATACAATATGCATCCGTCAAAACCAATGAACGACTGAAGTTATGTATAGAATCTGACGAATCCACTACCCTAGTCAACGGGTACTTTCAGCGGTGGACCCTTTCGGCTAGGATCAGATTCCAGTCTTGATTTCAGATTTACTGGACAGATTACAACACCTTATACCATGGCGTCAACTAAAGCAGTATCCCACCTAGAAACAGTACTTACAATTTGTAGAACAAATGTCAGTGTCATTTATTAACCATCAAATAAACCTACACTACTATCACTTCCCATCACCACCACCCTGGTGTTGAGTGAACTGACAGCAATTACAGTCAGCCATCGGTCTGACACTACAATTTTCTCACCAACCCGGAGATAACAACCCATGTTAAATGGCATACATTGCTCCAAATCCTGCAAGTGTCTGCACAGCCCAGGAGCATTACTGTCAGGGCCACTGAATTGGACATTGGTTGCCTGGAATACCAGTGACATAAAATACTATTAAACCAACAGTAAAGAAACCATTTCAACTGAAATGCTGATTATAGCATCCATTTGGTGACAGTGTCCACGGGCAAGACAACACAAGCAGGAGGGACTCACAGCAACTGCGAATGTATATTTCCTAATCAACCTTATAATGTGTTTCATACTAAATATAAACCCCGACTGCCAAAGCATCGATATCAACCAAATTTTCCTGCAGATAAATTTGCATATTGTACACACAGCAGTTACTCATTAGAATCCACTTAGCAAAATAGTCAGAATGTTTTACAAACTATCATCATCATCATGTCGGCCATTCATTCATCAAATTCCACAAACAACCAGATCTGTGACAGTACAGGCCGTCAAATCCGCCTTTAAACATGAATTTTATTTTGTTAATAGCCCACCAAGGCGTCATACATGTTTTGCTTGCTCTGCTATCTCCTGGTGCCTGGCGGAATCAATACAAACACTACAAGTAGCAAGTCAACAGCACCTAGGAGACCTCCAGCCTTGACAGAACATGATTACAGCTCACAGTGTCATCTCTCACTGCACACACACATGCACAAATCCACCATTTGGGTCACTCGTCATCAACGTAAACTGTTTAGTTAAATATGATAGAACTCGTTGAACTAATGAAACAAGTTAATGTACCATTCTGCTGTGGAACTTTTACAGGTAATTTATGGTCTATGCAAATTTGTAATAAGGCATAACTGATGACGACTATTCATGCCATCTGCTGTAAAAAAATATGCAATCATTTACATGTCCTGGTACGAGGCTGAATGAATGCACCAAAAACTAGTGAATAAATCTACTTTATGAAGTAATTTTTATGGCTTACAATAAAAAATGCTGCACATTGTTCATATGGATGAAGTGGGAAGTGAAATATAAATGAATCACCACATGGTTTGGCACAGTTCTGATATTCTGTCTACACTAAAGATTAACCATGTGATAACACTTTGACCCTGCAGGAAGAGACACAACACCCCATGAATAATCACCCAGGGCTGGATAAGCCAATGACTAATCCACCCCTGATGTTGAGATCTGATCCCTGGGGTAAGTACCCCTGCACAGTACCCATGACCATGTAAGGGAGTGTGGGTGAAACACAACCAACTGAAATACTGAGGTAATAAGACCAGAAGATAAATATTTTCCCCAATTATTACATTTATCTGTTCACAGTACATGGTTTTTCACTGACAAGTTGCCAAGCATACTTCCCACAACACATGTCAGTGCCAATGCAAGCAAGTCTGTCAATTATAGTTTCATTAAAATTTACCAAACAAATCAATGGCATTATAACATAATCTGCGTAAATAATGAAAGAAAAACATCTAAACATAACCATGAAAGCAAAAACATCGGATATCCAAAACATCTGTAAATGTAAGTATGGAATCATCTAAACTTACAATATTTGTTAGGTATACCATTTGTTATAGGTTCTTATGGGTCCTTTTTGTCCATTTTCATTAAAATCAAGACGTTGAAGGATACTTCAATTCAAATCTATCCGAAAGAACTATTCAAAAAACAATGTGAACACCAAGGCAAGAGGCTTTCAAAACACCAATGAATACTCAGTCACAGTAACAAAGCTTCTAGTTTTACTTCAACAATTGACCACCGAGACTACATGCCTGGATATAATCTGCGTGACAGCAAAACATTTCTCCACATCAGCCCACGCTAACTATCCTACAAGCTGTCGTCTAACACTGCCCTAATTCACATCACCTGGAGCCAGAGCCTGGCCTCAAACTATATTTTAATAATTCAACAACTGCACAACCATAAACAGTGTTCCCACCGCTAACACGCCATCACCACATGTGCACGTATATAATTACACACATAATGCCCAACTGCAGTCATTGTAACTGTAAGAACAAACACATGACAACAGCTAAAATGTCAACAGACATACTTACTGGATACAACAGAGTGACAACTGCAAGCGTTCCGCTATTGTCAGTTTCTCAGCAGGTCTGTCTAGTGAGCAGGAAAGTCGTCCTATTCCTATGGTCAAACCCGGATCTAACCCAGCCCTGTTTATGCAAGCTTTTATGCACAGCTGGCCGCCACACATTTGCCAAGGGAGTGACAGGCTGCTTACCAGTTTAGTCTAATGCTAATATTGCATCAACATGCAAATGTTTTTGATAATGGTAATTTGCAAACCCACTGTCACAAGCATAATTAGTAATTGTTCTACTAATTAATGAACAAATCTGAGACATCCAACATTGTAGTACAACCTCATTCACCTCGACTTGTAATGGACTAGCCCCACTAGGCCACATCAACAGCATTAGTCACCAGCACTGTGTCTGGGCTATGAATTCAACAAGAGGGGTGTGCTGTTGCTGTGAAAATTCATGCATATTCATAAGTAAGGGGTAATGGGGTAGAGTACATCCTAACTCATCCTAATTCCTCCTATATAAGGCTTGGCTCTTTACAAATATGCCAGCCCTGCTGCACTACTTTTTGTTTTGTTTGTACACACACTTGGAATGCGGTTGTATTTCCCCTCACAAAGACAACAGGTAGAGCTTGATATATGGAATGTTCCATTTCAACTAATTGTTGCCTGGCATATAATTTGTTATAGTTGTTCAATTATTTAAATAAGATACGTATCTCAATTATGTTATAATAAACAAAAAAGATTCATTCATTCATATTTTATATCAATAAATACTATATGAACGCCAAAATGCAGAAGTATAAACAGCTAGGAAGTTGGTAATTTAAGTTTAAATGTGCATAAATATAACTATACTGCTGATGTCATGCTAGATATAAAACCATGTAAATTGTTATGGACATGTTTCTGCCATACACATTAATAACATAACCATATGATTACATAACCAGCTGATATCATGCTAGAAATAAAAACATGTAAATTGTTATGGACATGTTTCTGCCGTACACATTAATAACATATAACCATATGAATACATAACCATGCTTATATAAACAATACCTCTAAAAACAACTCTTAAAACTTTTAGTTTTAGTCACAAGAATCAGCAAACATACATATATGTCTTTATTCAACCTGTCTGCCTTAATTAAGTTTAAATATAACATGTTCTTTGTACTAGAATAAATAAGATGAAGATTTATTTGATTTATTTATTTATTAGTATTATTTAATACACGATATAGTTGTGTGCTAATTTATGTTTTTTTAAGGGAACATGATTGTTTTTATTAGCATATGCATATCTTATCAAAGTAGTATTGCATTTAGCATTTTATTTATTTTTATTACTATTATTTTAACTCAGGAAGAATCATTGTAAAGTGCCCCAGAACAATTATTTGGATAGGGTGCTATATAAGAAAGAAATAATAATTATTATTATCAGATAAAAAAATTACTGTACCAAAAAGCATTATTTCATCAGCCTAAAACAAGCTTGCAATTTGACTTTATATCGCTAAATTTTCAAATTATATAAATACAATCAGATCGTTATCTTGCTCTACTTATAGTTACTAAGTTAAGAAATATTTAATTGTCTAGTGTCTATACACATCTACATAATGGAAAATGTCAACATTTCCTCAACGATAAGGAAGCAGATAAACAATTCCGTAACGGGTGGGAAATCTGAAAAATCCCAAGCCAGCATTTTGTTGCCAGTCACAACAACATTCCTTCAGCACTGCTCCAGTGACCAATGCAGGTAAATAGGTTCCTGGTCGGAATTGCCTGGAAGGAACACAATGCATGTATGTAGGCCGTCACACCGGGCAGAAGATGCAGCAAACTGGGAGGAATGCTGACTGAGCTAGAGACCGATGTGTTAAGGACAATTAGGCGATGAACAATGAACAAACTGGAACATTTTTCAGGGAACTTTTCAGGAGACAGCCAAGTCAAGGTCAGATTTGAAATTGTACATTGTACAAGGAATATATTTACATGTGTGTGATTGTTTGAAATCTTTATGTGGAAGCACAGTCTCGTTTGTATTTAGCAT
>OZ024860.1:10686690-10726690 GCA_964017155.1 Oasisia sp. SBJ-2009
ACTGTGTGTGTGACACTGTGTGTGTGACACTGTGTGTGTGACACTTTGTGTGTGACACTGTGTGTGTGACACTGTGTGTGTGACACTGTGTGTGTGACACTGTGTGTGTGACACTGTGTGTGTGTGTGTGTGTGTGTGTGTGTGTGTGTGTGTGTGTGTGTGTGTGTGTGTGTGTGTGTGTGTGTGTGTGTGTGTGTGTGTGTGTGTGTGTGTGTGTGTGTGTGTGTGTGTGTGTGTGTCTAGAGGGTGGAGACAGAATTGTGTGTTTGTCTAGAAGGTGTAAATAGGATTCAGTGGGTACATGGAGGGTGTAGATAAATTGTGTGGTTGCGCAGAGGGTGTATATAAAATTGTGTCGGTGAATGGAGGTGTATATAAAATTGTGAGGGTGCACAGAGAATGTAGATAGGATTATGTGGGTGTATGGAGGGTGTTACTGTAGATAGGATTATGTGGGTGCATGGAGGGTGCTGATAGGATTGTGTGGGTGCAAGGAGGGTGCTGATAGGATTATGTGGAGGTGTCTATCTACAGGCAGTACTGTGTGTGCATGCATGCGTGGACACACACTGGCACGCATCATTGTCACATGTGAATCAGCATGTGAATTTGTTTGTAAGATTTATTTTAAGAACATCTTTTTTGGCAGTAGACCTAGATTGAGATTCGACAGTGGCGCCTCCTGGTGGACAAGTTTGTAATGAAGATTTCACCATGACAAGTTATAGAAATAGCAGCAGTACCAATTTATTATAGTTTACGGTTTTGTTTAAACTGTGACACACTAGATTTATGATTTAAGAACAAATTAACATGATTTTCTTGATCATTCCACGGACTTATGTGCATATAAGTCCGTGATCATTCTTACCAGCGAATTAAGGGCCCCACTGCTTCTGTTTGTAATTATCCTTCGGAAAATAAAACTATGAACACAATTTGGGGACAGCCTGGCTCTCAACATTAGGGACTGTGTATCCCTCGTAAATCGGAGAATCATGTTAATGTCGGTCCCATCTCAATTTAGGATGTAAAAGAACCACTGAGGACGACAAGCACCCTGGCAGTGCCAGTGACTATCCTCAGTGCCAGCATAGAAAGGTCGCCTTGGCGTAGATGTTCTGAAAAAGGCTGACTAGTTAAATGAGACCTCATAACATTATATGTTGTAACCACAACATATACAGACTATTTTAGTATGATTTACTTACTTTGGAGCATTATTGTCGAAGCAAGTACGACGTTTCGACCCGTCGTCTACGGGCCTTGATCACGTACTGGTGTCACGTGTGTTGCCTGAGATTTCAGCGGGATGACTTGATTGTAGATGGCAGGCAGATGGTATCCCTGATCTCTGTTCATGGTAGGGGCTCTCTGTCTGATGTATATGGCCTCCTTCACTTTTCTCTTGTGCCAGTTGGATTCACGGGTCAGTACTTTAGTGTTCTTCATGGACACTGAGTGTCCTGTGGCCCGGCAATGATCTCCTACTCCTGTTGATTTATCCAGGTTAGTGTGTTCTTTGAATCTCTGGCTGAGTGTTCTCTTAGTTTCACCTATGTATGTGTGGCTGCTGTCGATCAAGGCCCGTAGACGACGGGTCGAAACGTCGTACTCGCTTCGACAATAATGCTCCAAAGTAAGTAAATCATACTAAAATAAACCATTCTTGGAGCCATGAACAATATATTTACTATATTCAGACTAGTCAGTTAACAGAACGTTGCCGAGTGCTGGAAACAACTAGAACTAGAACTATTATTGAGTCACTGTTAGTGTTTCTGTACCTAGCTATGTGTAAATACCCAGTAAACTGGCTTATCGCAGTGGCCTTGATCTGCGGATCGCGTGCCTGATATGACTACCACCACTGGCGGAGATCAGTCAAAATACCGTACCTTGTGGAGTGTTGTGTTGCTTTGCGTTCTAAGAAAGCGATGTGCTTTTGTTTGGATGATGTAGTTCACATCTTCCTCTGCAGCCTCACAGTTTTATTTTGTAAATCGGAATCCGATAAGTTTATGAATTTTGCATGCGGACATTTGTGCCATTTGTTACCAAGAAAGTTGAATAAAACCATCAACGATCACACTGAATGTAAGCAAAATCGTTTGTGAAACCTATAATATCTTTTTGTTCAGTCTATTTACGATGTGTATGCTGAATTTGGAGGAAATTTATCGATCCTCTCTTCATGTTTTTCCCCGCACAAAAGTACACATAGGCTCTGGAAAGGCCTCATGTAAATGGATTTTTGGGTGAAAATAACTTGACTTTTTACTGTTATTTTTCACTTTGCTATAAAATACTGTGGTCGTGTGGATCATCGATAGTTTTAAAGTCCTGAGAATTGATAATTGTAGTTTGTATACACCGATGATTGATAATTTTGATGCATGCATTCTACTCTAAATTGGAGGCTGGTTTGATGAGTGGAGGTCACGTTATCACATTCCAGCAATCTGATTCGGCAATATCGTTTGTTTACAAATAGTGACACCACATGCTATTGTCCATTGTATTAGGCATTTTTGTCAATATATTTCAGAATCAGGACAGGAACACTTTCCGTTTTTGTTTCTCAGTTTTAGTTTTAAATATTTCTTTTCCCCAGATCATAGGTTGAGGATCCATACTGGCTGCCTTACATGTAATACAGTAAGTACTATAATCTGATGATATATAATTTACATTATGTATGGCGATATAATATAATGATGGCAATATGATAATAAATAAAATACACATTAAATTTATTTAATTAAATTATAATTTTAAAATAAAACCGTAAACAGTTGATTAGGTTATAATTAGTTATATATCATAATCATAGGTTAATCATTAAAATGGTTTATTCTTATTTCTAATTTCCTAGGCTTTCCAATGGTACCAAGATTTTGAAAATCGAACAAGAATTAAGAAAGTTATGGCATGAAACCACAAAACTAAGTCTTAAGTCTAAGAAACGGGTCACAAGTTACATCAGATCTGCTAACTTTTTTCCATTTAAGACAAAGCCAAAGGCCAAAAAACGAGCCTAATTTCTGAGATATAGAACACCACAACTTGTTTAATATTTGTCACATAAAGGTAATATTGGTACCATTTGAAAGGTATGTTCAAGCCCTTTCCAATGATACCAATTAAGTTGGGAAGGGTTAACTTGTAATTTGTTTTCCACATAGCTACTGACACTATACCGTATCTTCATCGCGCGCCGGTCTTATTTTTATTTCCAATTTACTTTATCGTATAATTTATCAGTTGAAAAACGTGTCATGTCAAATGAGTAGAATGTCCCAAAAGCTGTTCTCTTCTATGACTTACTTATATACAAGCAATACTATTATGCAACACTTACCCCTTTCAATTAAGTAAAAATATTATGTTTTGGACTCCCCAAACACCAATGCGCGTTTCTCTGAAGCATGTAGAAAATGAGAAATTGAAAGGTGTAAACGGTACATTTTTAATACCACAAGTTATAACAATTACATGAAATTATGCAACATTTTCAACATAACATTGCTTTCTAAACTGCCTTTTTCATTACGCGACATCACTAAAGATGTTTAACATCGGGTTGATGTGCCTTTGTGCGTGTAGTATACACAATGACAGCAGTAGTTTTGCCATCAGCTATACGCTGTCCGTTTACCTGTTGCCAATGTCTTACGTTTGTTTTTGCAAACTCGATGAAATTACACCCGAGGACTCATAATATCTCAATCACGGGCACAGGCAATCAATCTAGTCATCAAGTTTTGTGTTACCAATTGTATGCATAACTAGGTAGAATTAATATCAAACACGTATTATTTATTCTCCAAACATTATTTATGAGCTACGCATGTTCACATTGGTGTATTCATACGCCGAGTATTTCTACGCAATGACGTGTTGGTAATGAGTAACTCGCTGACCGATCTAGTCGATTATACAGCTTGGCCTGACAAGACTTCGTGACCTTAGTCGTAGCCTTAGGAAGCCTCAATAATAAATATTACCTTGTGGACCTGTTAGGATATTAGTTAAACCCAATTTAGTTAATCGGAGTTTGGCATTGTTAAAAACTTGGCACTTTGCTTAAGTTTCGTTGATTCACGTTTGTAACATTTACCAGCTGTAAATAAAGAACTGAGAGGCGATGCCATGGCATGGACATGGTAGCCAGGTTTGATTACTCTCTCTTACGATTTTAGGTGTTCTGGAATGAGATCAATTATACGGAGGCAGATAATGTCAACGCATAGGCATTCGTTTTAGATATGAAGGGTTATTTCCCAATGTAATTATACAAATTATATATAATCTAGATTGTACTGTTGGTTCATATTTGGTTCTAATGGAATTATATCAAAATGCTCTTCTATATTGTTTTTGTGTGTGGAGGTTTCCAGCCAACACCGTATCTCATAACGTAATATTTCAGAGTTTTTTGTAAAACACAAACAAAACAGAGCTAAATGTATTATGTAATATTGCAGCTCATCGAAGATAATTTATTTGTAGGAAAACACAAACATGTACCATTTCGTGTTCACGTTTAAGCTAAATTCCGTATCTAAAAGTTCTCTCACTGCTTCCTGCCCCTCAGGGGGGCAACAAACGAGATATCCTTATGCTTCATATTTGGGGTCAAATACATTGAAATGTATTTAAATACAAATACTATTGAGGGGTTCAAATATTTTAAAATACGAATGTATTTAAATACATTGGAGTGTATTTCATTTCCAGGATGTATTACTATGAAGGTAAAAGAAAAGCAACTCTACTTTATTGCATTATTAGTGTTTTGCTCATAATTTATTATGATGACAGGCAGACCAGTGGTGCTAGGGAGTTTTGTTATTGCTAACTACATCACAATGAAAACTGACTCAAAAACGTCTATCCACAGAGGTAAAGCCCAAACTATGTTGTTTGTTATGTTACGCCAGGAGGTCCGTCATAAAATGCCTGTTGCCCTCAGAAGAGACACTGCTAATGACTGCAATGATATTGCAAGGCAACTGACAGCGCAACTTCAAAGTCAGCCAGGAAACTAGAATAGCCTGGTGCCAGCTTGGAGCCTGACTAGTGACTAAAAATAATTAGCACTGTTGGGTGAAGTTGCAGTGAAGGTAATCAGTTTAGTAGGCATTACATGTGATCTTGAAATGTTGATACAGACAATGAATTTTAAGAAGTCAAATAATTAGGAAAGGATATAAATAAAATACTTTTCATTCCTAAAGGTCAAATACAAATACTTTGAAAAAAGTATTTAAATACTTTCAAATACAAATGTATTCGACCCCATGTTTGCTGTGCAACAAAGTATCTGTCCAAGTCATTGTGATCATCTCGATTTGTTTTCCAAAAACTTTCATAGGCAATGTATATCTTGCCTTCCATCACTGTTTTGGGTTGTGGACTCCCCAAGTTTTTACTGGCATGTTGTTTTCTGCACCACCTTTGGAAATGCCATTCTTCAGTATTCCGCTATTCATTCAATATCATATAACTGAAGTCCTGCTCTAAAATGAATGGTGACCTTGGAATAAATGTCAGGAACTTCACAGCAACGAAGTGCTGAGTACATAAAAATCAAGGAGCAAAACACAAGAACAGCACAAATCAGAGTTTAATTGTCTATCGTAGAGACACATTACACTCAAAATAACAAAGGTATATAATTATGTATATTGTGACTCCGTTAATTTGATGGTCTATTCATCACCTCGTACAGAGTCAAAGAGCACATGCAAAGGTCAACTAATTATATCTTCATAACAAAACATGCACACCAGTTTATATACAAGTGAACCTCTTCTACTGCCGATAACAGTGTAGAGGTGTGGACGATGATAACTCACTACAATAATTGTTTCAGCAAGTGGCACTATTCATCAATGCCAACTTAGCAACAATTTGAAAAATTGTCTCAAAAACAATTCTTTTGCAAAAACGACAAAAACAAAATATCCACTCACCAAGACTGTTCATTTCTAACAAACGATATTTAAGAAACCGTTACAATGACCAACTACTTTCTTACTCGACAAGTAACTACCGACAATGGCTGGGATTAGGGTATCAGCAAGGATAAGATATCCTAACCTTGCACACGATTCCTGCAGCAATGTCATAACAGTGATGACATCCAATAATGTACATACTCCTCACTGTTTTATACCTCATCAAAATTATATGGACAGTTGCTGCTGGAGGTTTATGCAATGACCTTGTGTCGAAGAACATCTCTCATTCATCTACAATGCTAACACTGTAATTATACTCCTACCATACGATGGAAACAAAACCTAAATTTATCCTTAACAGTTGCAACTTATGTTGCACACTTGTTACACTCCCGTCAATAAAATACTCGGTGACCATTAACTAAGTGTGTGCAGCAATCATCAGTGGGGAATAATCAACATACTGTACATATCGGCAATACATATTCCAACTGTTTATCCAGAGTTTGGAATAAACCAACCATTGTTGCGTAGTCATGGCAACCAGCTAGAAGAACAGCAAATCTCCCAATTGGTAGCACCGACTGCACACGACCATAAGATATACGCCAACACGATGTAGCTGCATGGAAACCATCAGCTTCAGACACGTATGTCTGTGCAATACAATGTCTCATCTTACGTCAACACAGGAACACACGATCGACACAAAGTATAAATACTAACACGACTGTGCCAACATTTGCTGGCACCATTTCCTACCCCTGAATTCAATCATTTGTAATATGACTTTGTGTATGCGTATGTCTGAGCGGCAATATCCGGAAAAAGATAACCCCCGCACACGAAACAGATCGTCATCCAACCAAATCGTATGCATAAGACGATTCTGTTACGTCACAGATCAATGGATTATGAGGGCCAAGCTGGGTAAACCAATCGACACTACAAACATCTTTCTTGTCAATCATTAACTCGTGAAGTCCGTGAAAGCATCAACATGCATTGACATGTGAGCTTAGGCGAGAGTGATGTGGTCGACACCTAAACCGGCTTCATAACGCTCCCACATGGCTCTGTACAGACGCTCGAGGTCCTGGGCATACATCTTGGTGTTAAAGAGGCCACTTGTCATGCGAGCCTTCCACACCTTCGCCCTCATCTTCTTGAGACTGAAACAACAAAAGTGACTGCATGAGTACGAGATGGCTGACTGCATGAGTACGAGATGGCTGACTGCATGAGTACGAGATGGCTGACTGCATGTGTACTGCATGAGTATGAGATAGCTGACTGCATGAGTACGAGATGGCTGACTGCATGAGTACGAGATGGCTGACTGCATGAGTACGAGATGGCTGACTGCATGAGTACGAGATGGCTGACTGCATGAGTACGAGATGGCTGACTGCATGAGTATGAGATGGCTGACTGCATGAGTACGAGATGGCTGACTGCATGAGTACGAGATGGCTGACTGCATGTGTATGAGATGGCTGACTGCATGAGTATGACATGGCTGACTGCATGAGTATGTATGAGATGGCTGACTGCATGAGTATGTATGAGATGGCTGACTGCATGAGTATGTATGAGATGGCTGACTGCATGAGTATGTATGAGATGGCTGACTGCATGAGTACAACCAGTGAAAACTACAGTCCACTTTTATAACGAGAAGGAAATACAGTTTTCGTGGTTTGCATGTTACAATCAAAATTACACGCATGAAGAGACTATTGCCAGTGCTGTTCCTTTGCCAACATGTAAAACTACATTACTGTTATGGCATGACATCAACACGATTCAATATTCCTGCAGAGTTGCAGCTCAACAAATATTTGACTCATGTTTTTGTGAAGAACCTTTGAGCCAGAACCATAATAACATTTACAACTGAATTTCTAAAAAGTCTATGTGCATCTATTTGTTATCGATGTCGATTTTAGCATTGCAAGAAGTCATATAATGACACTTCTGGTGGACAGTTGACCATTAGCAGTGTGGTAGTCCGTCTGTGAAACCGACTACCAAACATTGCGATGAATCAGACAACCCATCTGCTAACTCGACAACAAGTAACACAATATTAAGAACACTCACTAATCAAAGTCAACACCGAGACGAATGGCAATATTCTGGTAGTCTTCGCGGCTCTTTGCGATCAGCTCCGGGCAGCCAAGGGCATTGAGCTGTGATGCAGCTACCCTTGACGCCAATGTCTCTCCTATAAAACAATGTCACACTCTGAATTAATACCAACTCATGCTAAACCCTGTTAAAATTAATGAAAGAAAAGGAAAAAATCCACACTAATGTTGTACAAGATAAATTTCCTTTCATTAATATATTTTCAAAATCCAGATGTTAGCGTAAACTCGGCAACAATAATTCAACTCTGTGTAATCTTCAAGCTGCTGAAATGAAGCCATATAGTCTTCAAAAACAATGCAGTAACCATGCCGAATGATTGTGGCTGGTGCTGCTGTACCCTCCTGCAGTTACTTCAGTGCACCCACCTGGCAGTGTGATCATGGGGGTGCCGGCCCACAGCACGTCCATGCCAGTCGTGTGGCCGTTGCACAGTGGTGTGTCCAGACACACATCAGCGAGTTGGCCTCGGCGAACATGCTCCTCCTGCAACAGACCATCACAGCACAGGTGACAAGCAGGAAACAAGAATAAACTTTTACGGCCTATATCCTCGGAAACTGATCTCGGAGGCATAACATACATTAGGTATAACTGTGATTTAGGGCGGGAAGAGATTTCATCAGAGCATGGAACTGCCAAAGGGTAAGGTTGGGAATGTGATTTCAAATAAACAACTACAATTTTGTTGCCAAAGGGGACCAGTTTCAAATAATTTTATAACGATGGGAATCAATTCCAGAATTTGGATGCAGCACAGATACATTCCGAGTTCCAATGACACCTGCTTCATCACATTGATGGGCCACATTTCTTAATGAGATTTTTTTTGTGCTGATTTCTCATACAAACGATTTAGCAAAAAATGAGAATTTTGTTTACTTCAAACTATTAAACGCATCATGCAAATTATTTTTGATTTGGGCTAGCTAAAACACATACATTCAGCTGCGGTGGTAGTTTTAATCCAA
This sequence comes from Oasisia sp. SBJ-2009, assembly GCA_964017155.1. Lineage (NCBI taxonomy): Eukaryota > Metazoa > Annelida > Polychaeta > Sabellida > Siboglinidae > Oasisia > Oasisia sp. SBJ-2009. Next base: position 10,695,779 of record OZ024860.1, read on the forward strand.
CTGTGCACATCAGTTAGCCTCATTCGAAAACTACAGATCCATTTAGATCAACAAACGCACACGCAACTGAACCGTGACAGGATGTTCTACTGGCTGAAAATGGTATCACGCACAAGTCACCAGCAGCCACACGTACCTTGGGTGCAACAGCGGAGAAGACAATCCTGCTCTCAGTGATGCCCTGCTTCGCAGCGTAGTTGAGCATGTTGGCCTCGCCGGCGGCGGGGAAGCGCAGCAGCCACAAGACACTGTTGGGCACGGCCTTGAGGATGTTGATCCAGCTGTCCATGGTGGCGGGGTCCACCTTGTACAGCTGGTTGAAGTCGCAGTAGACGACAGCGTCCTCGGGCAGGCCATACTGCTGCCGCGACGACACGATGATGTTCTGTGGGATCTCCTCGCCGTTAGCGATCTTGTTGTTTGTCTGCCACAAATAACACCATTTTCATAACTTCAAGCGTTGGATATTGGAGTCGAAGCATGTGATCAAATAAAATAAACAAACACTGACCGATACTTTTGAAAACGAGGACCTATCTGCAACTACTTTGAATCACTGAACAATGCCGGATTGGACAGGACAGGGAGAACTTACACATTATAAGATGATCAATAACACATTTGCAAAAACAGTCAGGTAATTTTGTCGAAGAAGGGATAGAAAGCGAAAAAGTGAAGACTGGGACTGATGACAGACAAGATAGCTAAGGCTGCACGAGACAGAGTATGGCTGATATATGGATGGTATGAATAGGTACAGCTGTTTGACATATAAAGAAAGCAACAAATAGGGCCCGTAAGTGTGTCACGATAAATGGCGTGACTCCGCGCGATTGGGGTCTAAGCGAGACAATTGGGGACTAGCCACAAGAATAATACACAATAAAATAGTTTACAGGATTTGCATTTTACATTGCTGTACATTGTGGTTTCGATAAGCACTTATATCTGACAAGTTGTTTAAATGCACATAATCATAACACATGTGTACGTTTGCCCCAAACAGGTTGTACTCGCGAAAAATGGCACTTTTCATTATTACTCAAGATTGCCAAATGCAAGTACTTGCCGCTATTGCCATGGCAACCACCATTATAATCGATTAAAATTCATGATTTGTGTGATCATTGTCACCGGCAAAGTGTTCCACTGCTTCTGCTTGTAATAATCCTTCGGACAGTATAACTGAAATAGTTAGACTGGAACAGTTCGATTATTACAACCAAAAACAAAACGAAGTCCTATACGTTAACATGGAGAATATGGACCTCCTGCCCCCAACCTCGTTTTCACACGCGAGACTTACACGCCCTATTAACACAGGAGTGACAAATGACATACCTCTGTGGTGGTGAGGCCGTTCTGCATGACGATGCCACTGACGAGTGTGTGTGTCTGTCCTGTCTGAATCATTGTCTCAATGGGTTGTGTCGTTGGCAGGTTCACAATCGACAGCTTCACTTCGGCTGGCTTGCCGTCGGGCATGTCAACGGTCGGCCCATTCAGCGCCACCTGGCTAACTTCCTGTGTACCAAAGCAAAGCGTTGATGATAACTGCATTCACTGGATCACAAATAGGGTTCCGTGTTATGGCCACGGGATGAGACTATGTTTTTCTGACTACATGCATTTACCACAATTTGAAGTTTGACTTTTCTTACGGTCACAAAATGTAATATTCAAGAAAATTTAATTTGATATAAATTGTTTTTATCAACCATAACCAAAGCAGTTTACTATTATTACTGAACATTAAATGCATTTTTGCATTACATACACCATAAAATTCACATTTTAGTTTTTTAAGTAAACTGTTTCTTTTTGTTTACTTTAGAAGTAAAATGTATAACTATATAAATAAACACAACAAATAAATACACTCCACAAACCTTGACGGCTTCGGCGGTTTCGATGAGTGGCTTCAAGTTGGTGGCATTGGCAACCATGACGTTGTCACGGTCGACAATGGCCGACTTGCCGCAGTCGATGATGACGTGTTCGTGGAGGTGTGGGAACATGTGGGTGTGGTCGCCCAGGAAGAAGGTGCGTGGCATGTAGGCCAGCTTCTCCGAGTACTGCTCCGCAAGGTGCATCGGCGACGTGACGGCGTCGGTGATGATGTAGTCCATGAACGACGCACCACTAGTGCCTGGGTAGCCCAGCCACATCACCTAGACAACACAGCAATGTGTAGACCATGAAGGACACACTACTAATGCCTCCACAGGCCAGCATCAACTACACTATAGCCATCTAACTGCAACTGAGCTACCACAGTTACATAACAAATTACACATCCTAAGTATGTTTGCCATGCTATTCCTACAACTCAGGTATTGAACACTCAATGACTTGTATCCAATGTTTTAGAACAATTACCTCACTATTACATTTTCTAAGAACAAATTAAATTACATCAGTCTAATTTTACTTTTGTGCCTTCATGAAAATTTGCAAACAGGTGGTGATAAAACGGGAATATTCTTACAACTGTGCAATGGTTCAAATACATTAAAATATACTTCATTATATACTATTGCCATTTGTAACAGTAATAATAATGTAGCAATTATATGTCGTCCACAAATATCAGCTGTAACTCACCTGAACAGGTGCAGGTCGAAGGGCAAAGATCTCATTGCGAGCACCCTTTGTGTAGCCATTCATGTTGACAAGGATGTGAACACCATCGGCATGGATACGGTCAGCCGCCTTGCCATTGCAGGGGATCTGTAAAGCACGAGGCTACCATTAATAATTTACTCAGGTATCAACACAAAAAGCTTACTTAGTTTTTTAAGACTTCTGACTGACACTGGAATTGAAATATATTTTATTGGTTGAGTGAAAAAACAATTAAGTTGTCGTATACTACCATTAGTGCTTATTATTTAGAATATTTAAATGTGAAATTACTAGCTAAAAAGCACTAGAGTTAACCACCATTTCCAAAACACTACCTAAAAAAAAATAATGTTGTTTAAATTTTATATAGAATAGTCAGAAGCAGTTTCATTTGTGGATTCATGTCCGACCACATGAAATGCAGTGTTCCAATGGAAACCTATGGCAAAGCCTAATTGTTCTCTCCATAGCAGTAAAACAAGTGCAAAGAAGAAGGCGAAGTTGCTCACCGCAGACAAGTCGATGAAGTGCTCTGATTCCCGTGTGATTTTTGCCCGGAACGCTGTCCCATCATCAGAACTGAGAGAATAGCAGAAGATCTGAAACAAACAGGTAAACAGGTAACAATATGTCATATAAACACAACTTCAGTCAGTAAAACAGTACATGGCCAACCACGGTAGTTTTTAAAAGACGGATAATGCTGGTTGCAAAAATTCTCCACAAGAACATCCTTGAAACAATATGACTTCTGCACTGACAACTGATACATCAACATCGTTCTGACATGTCGTACTCGCTCTACTGGCAACAAGTATTTACATGTGTTACACAAAGTAACCCATTTTATCCGGAATACGATTCTAGTCGTAGTTACCCTTTTTATCCGGAATACGATTCTGGTCGTAGTTTGCACTTGGCACGGCTTCCCCGCACTCTGACATTTTGGAATCCCATTGGCTGGTTAACACCGAATGACGTCAGTATATCGGGATCACTAGGAAACCCATATTTTTCAACCAATCACTGCCGTTCTTTGGGTATTTGCCGTACAAACCGGGCACCCCCAAGCCAAAGTGAAATCAAAGATGGCATCGAGTCGCAAAGATCGTTAAATGTTGACGTATTTCGAAGAATAACTCATTAATTTACTTCATACTGTTGATGACAAGAAGGCAGACAAGTGGATAGCCAATATAAGATGGACGGTTATGGTATTTGATGCGATATTTGTCCGTGAAGACATACTTTGAAGCCATCGAAATGGGGTCGACCGACAACGGCATCAATTTTCGCTCACCGCGCCGGTTTTTTTGGCGCCAAACAAAGTTAAGATTATTTCCAACGATGGTAACTACTTCATCAATAAAGTGACGTTGAAATGTTGACCAACGTTGTTACTTTAGAGTAGTTCTTTATTAGTTACAAGAAATAAGCCACAAAATTATACATCGTTGACAGAAAATATTTCACAAATTTGCACAATTCCGCTCAGCGGCGCCACTCGTTGGCGATTCAATCGACTGACATGGGAGGTATTACAAACAATTTTACATTATGAGATTATTATCCAAGATATGTGGACAAGTTGTATACCTTTGTTTTTAGCAGAGAGTAATGCATAAAATAAACTCAACTTGCTCATTGACATGTTGTCTCCTTCTTGGCGAAAATGTCAGGTGAAAAGTAATGTGACAAACCTCAACATAGGTTTGAATTTATTGGGCATGTTTTGTCATATGCCACATAAAATATATATGATAAAACTATGAGTTTGTCAATGCGGCTTGATAGTTTATTTTATCTACTTTCTAAAGGTATATCACATTTAAAAATGGATTGAGAAATAATAAAGTTATGACCATTTTAAATGAAGGCCTGTCATTTTTTAATGCTGACAGATTGATTTGAGGAAATGATCAGGAACTGGCTGCAACTCGTCTGCACTAGCTTCCGGATAAAATGGGCAACAAAATGGAGCAATCAGACAGCAGAGAACATCTATGCAAGCTGTTCATCGCTACACCACACACTAATTCAATTTTGATGAAACACAAATTTTCTTCCAAATGTAGCCATCGCCTAATTGCACTACCAATGCCACATTTCACCTCATATAAGCCCAGTTTATGTGTCAGAGTGTCCTACCTCCACATTCTGTCTGGTGTGCAGCCCCGGGATACTCTGCATCAAGTGGGAAGTCGGGTGGTTGCCGAAGTCCGAGCTGACGTAGCCGATGCGTAGACGGCCGCCTGAGGCTATCAGGTCCTTCATGTGCTGGTAGATGGGCTTGTGCAGCACGTTGATCTACACAACAATAGCACTTGATATTTATTCTTACTAGTTCATTTATTTTAATGCCATGAATGTACATTTCATCCGTAATCTTACTATTTTTTATTCCCCTTAATTCTATATATTTATTTGTTTATTATTATTATTTGATAGTTTTTATGTAATATATTACTTAATTATTTATTGCACCCAACATTTTACATGGCAGCAAACTCTTACTTGGCATGGAGCAGTGGTAACTGCCATCGTCACATAGCATGACAAATTTTGAAATGCGTTTGTGTTGTAAACATTTGTCCAATGCAATGCTAACGATCTAGATAAAAGGGCAATACTGATGGCAGAAATAAACGTTTTCATCACTAGAAATCAAACCTTAATATTTTTTTTGCTTTATGACAACAATAGCCCTAGAACTTTCAGCAACAGCTTAAAAAGACTCCCCAGTACCACCCAGATGAAAACACACAACATGTGAATAAACTGGCACCACACAAGTGTTTTGCACTAAAAATCAAACCTTAATTTGTTTGCTTTGACAACAATAGCCCTAGAAACTTCAGCAATAGCTTAAAAAGACTCTCAAATACCACCTAGCTGAAAACACACACGTGAATAAATTGGCACCACACAAGTATTTTGCACAACCTCCACATACATCCGTACAGACTTTGCCATCATTTACACAGAAGTCTGTGATAATCTTGCACACGTACCTTCTCGAGACAGAGAGCAGCGTGTCGGGCGGCGATGCCCTTGCGCTGTTCATGTGTGAGGGGGTAGAGCATGCTGTGGTGGGGGTGCACGGACGGCAGGCGATTCTTGGCCAGCTGACTCTGGATGATCTGCACCAACTTCTTCATGCGGCGATCGTAGTCAGACCAGTCACACACAATCTGTGGGAGACACAAACAGCTCGTCGCAGCAACGTCCTAACTAATTACATGTTGGATCTTTAACGTTTTGTCCAAACATTTCCATAGGCTCGTAAAAATGTTCATCAAGTTGGCAGTATAATACATTATTCAAATTTTTTCCCCTCATAATTACACAACTAGCAATGTTCTACTTACTTCTACGTGTCAAAGTAAGTAGAACATTGTTAGTTGTGTAATTATGATTTTTTTTCTTTGTAATAATTTCCATAGGCTGTTTCAAAAGACCACTGCAAATTCACCTTTCACCATTTTCTTCTTGTTTATTCTCCTTGAATAAAAATGTTCATCTCAGATGTCAATTCGACATAACATCACATCACACCACCTAGCCCTTTTAGTTAAAGCTGTAATTTGCATACATGGGAATTATTAGCCATAACAAACATGACACTGTTATGAATACATGAATAGACAGCAGGACTTAAGTCACCGAACAAGCTTCTTATAATGTTATTTTCGACATAAAAGAACAATGCCACAAGTCAAGAACATTCCGAATCAACCGAAACTATAAAACTCAAACACACCACAGGCGAGACTTACCTGCAGACAATGTGCGAGATTGCAGTAGGCGTCGGGGAAGTCCGGCTTGAGCTTCAGCGCCGTCTTGTACGAGGCGATGGCCTCGGGGATGTTGCCCGAATCCTTGTGGATGGAGGCGAGGTTGCTGTGGGCGTCTGCGAAGGCGGGGTTGATCTGGATGGCGTGCGTGTAGCACTGCAGGGCGCCCTTCACGTCCTGCATCTCCTTCAGCGTGTTGCCCATGTTCGAGTACGCGTCGGCAAAGGTCGGTGAGATGCGGATCGCCTCCTTGTAGTGCAGCAGGGCCTCGTGCAGCTTGCCCTGCTGCTGGAGCACACTCGCAAGGTTCGAGTGCGCCACGGCAAACTCCGGGTAGATCTGACGGGAGAACGCATAAAGCATGGTCAACAAAACATCTAGTGGCTTCACTGTACAATACAACCTTAAATAGTCTCCCAAAGAGGAAATTCTTGTGGTAGATATTCACATAACACAACGACATTAGTATTGACAATGCTTATAATAGTAGTGCGCCCCATTGTATCCCCCCCCCCATCCTCCCTGATCATTTTCCCATCCCCGATTTCGCGTTTAACAGAAGTTGGAAGAAATGCAGATACAAGTTCCATCGCTAGTCTTAGTAACTACATGATTCTGTTTGTTTTTAGACACATAATAATGTCTACGCTGCAGTTATAGAAGCACAGAAAAGAGGGTGATAAGAGAAAGATGAAAATTAAGACAGACAGAACATCCTGGAAGTACTGTAAAGGGATGGAGAAAAATTGTGTAGATCTAACATTTGAATGTCAGGATAGGTGAGGTACAAAAAAGACAGAAAGCCAGGTGTATTTTGTAAATTCTATCACCTCACCATTCTCAAGACATTAACAACAATGCATGGTGCATAAAAAACATCCTTTGATGACAAATTCCAAATGTAACACTTTCCTGTCAAATGGCCTACAAATACTGCATTCACAACACAATGTTTATTACATTTTAAACTTGTAAAATTAGTTGCAGGTAAGCACAACTCGTTAGTTTCTTGCTGTGCCACTGTACTAAGACAGCAAAGAACTTGTACCTACCTCAAGGGCCTTTGTGTAGAGCCTCACAGCCTCCTCGGTGAAGCCCTGCTCTCGCTTGATGTTGGCAAGATTGTTGAGAGAGTCGGCATGTGTCGGACACAGAGCCAGGGCTGTGTTGTAACATTCTTCTGACTCCTTCACCTGACACAAACAAATGACAATCACAACAACTGTTAACATGGTCCTCAATGGAATCTCTAGTATACGATCCTCGGGATTACTTACCATAACAACTCAACTACATCTTCTTTATTACAACCTAAAATTTTGTTTTGTTTTAGGAGTTCACATGCTGAATACAACTAATGTTTTATACAGGAAGATTGCATGTTATTGTCAGTCTCAGATAAGGCCGTAGGTAAGATGCCACTGTTAGGTTCCATTACACCAGCTAATTCCATAAATACAAACACAATTAGCATTTGTCAAGTAAAATGACACACTAACTGGAATTAATGATAAATTATGCAATTAAAACCAATCCAGATGATCCTGATTAACGATTCATAGAACCAGTTCATAATTTATTTATTAGAAATCTAACTAATATGCTTACTCGAACTATCTATCTAATATTGAGCTACAACATCAGAAAACAAATCTTGAGACGGTCTCAATGCTCAGTTTTTGGCAATTACTGACTGGTCTTGAGGTAAGATCTTGAGGTAAGATATCTAATCAGTCATGCCCTCAAAAAACTGTTAAAGACAGGCTTCAGCATACCACAAAAGAAAATGCACTCACCAGTCCCTTCTCCTTGAGGGCATTTGCCAGATTGCAGTAGGCATCTGGGAAGTTTGGTTGCAACTCTATCGCTCTCTTGTATGTGTCTATGGCCAGGTCTATCAACCTGCACACAAGTATATCCATGTGAAAACAAATGACACTGGCTATGCAAACAACATTTATGCGTTAATATTTGGACAGATTATAAACAAAGAACTATAATCTGAAAATAGGGGTACAAATATAACAGTCTTATTATTATGAAGCCTTAGATATTACAGCGGTAATCTGATTAGATACCACAACAGTTCCCACTGGCAGCACATGTGAGGGCCTTGTCTTTTAAAACCTGATGACCACATAATTATCTAAGCATGATAAACTGTTGAATTATTCAGTCCATTGCTAACATATCTCAAAATCACCTCAGTGTGCCAAATGTACATTGCCCCAACACAATTGTGATTCTCACCATTTGTAAGTCTTTTTTATTCATCAGCTAGGAGTATAGTTTTCAGAGGAGACATCTTTTGGACCTGGTGCGATTGTTGTTATGATAATTATGGTCTTATGGTCTAAACACGACGCAGGATTTGAAATGTTTTCGTTAAGTGCGCATTTTTGTAGAATCATTTTATTCAACTGTTATTAAAGAATAAAAGAAACAGCACTCACCCTTGTTCATAATAAACACAGGCCAGATTGCCATGCACCACTGCATGGTTTGGACTGAGGTTGAGTGCCCTCAAGTAGGCAGCCACAGCCCTGAAAAAGCAGCAAAAAAGGATTACATAACACGGCCAAACAATGGTTTTGAAGCATGTTGTCACTACTGTGACCTCTAAGTTTGTTTAGTATATTTATGGTCAAGACAGTTTCCCTCACCTGTCAAATATACGAGCTTCCTTCAGTACGTTGCCCAGGTTGATGTACGCGTCCAGGAAGTTTGGGTCCAGAGCCACGGCCTGTCAACACCACCAACAATGTTCAAACACAACGATAAGCTTGCATGAGAGGTATCTTCCCTCAAAAATGTAATACAAATAGTTGATATATGCCCCTGGTTTTGGTCAAGAACACAGCAATAATTATGAGTTTTCTAATTTATGTCCATGAAAGAATAATGACCTACGGCATTCAAAGTCCTGGTAGTCATCTAAACTTTTAGGCAAAACATTGGGAAATAAGTTAGTATCAAATGTGTGTATACTGTTCTGTGGGGCATCCATTTATATCATGCTACTAATTTGTCATATGTAAATTAATGGATTCCGAGATACAAGTTACAAAGTACCACCTGTATGTATACTGGCAGTATATCAAGCTGTATTGGGCGGCTGTAACACTGACCTTCTCGAAGTGGTGTATTGCCAGCCATATTTCTCCCTGTGCGTTGAACACGCAGCCAAGGTTGCTCCACGCAACGGCAAAGTTTGGCTGTGTCTCAATCGCCTTCAAGTAGCATGCCTAGTAACGCCATGCCCAGTAGAACATGGTCAGAGAAGGGGGAAGGAGAAACAGAGAAACACAAATGATGTTAGTCGACACATCGATGAGCAAATGACGCGAAGCTGCGCTGCTCCTTGCTTCATGCGCACGTAGTCGCTGCCGCTGCGCTGCGCTGCCGCTGCGCGCACGCTCTGAGTAAACACAATGCGTCACCAATGTGACTCGCAAAACGGTGAAGTTTCAGAAATCAGCAATTGTTGAGGAGCACGCTAAACCCCAACATTGCTGCTTTAGCTCAAAACAGGCTCACTTGACAAGGGATGTAATATGATTTTCCGGACTGTGTGGTTTACTCAGGCATTTATTATATTCGCTGCGCCAATTGCCTGCAAATTCGCTGCGCAGAAACAAAAACACCCCAGACAGGGCTTCGTATACGCAAGCGCAATAAAACGACTTGACACTGAACTATGAAAGAGAAAAAACGGCGTTCAATGCTGAACAGCAGTTGCTTTCAAATGTGAACAGGCTACCGTGAACGATAAGTTATTAACTGCATCACAATTTTAAGCAATCGACTGGATTACCAACCAGCATCTATGTACGCTAGTGACAAGATTGAATTTTACTACTTACGATACCCGGCGTCTCTTGGTTTCGTCTAGGTGACCAGGGTCCCCGTTGCCACGATGCCCGATAAATTTCCTTAGAGAATCCGTAGCCATTTCTAACAGTGTGCACAGGTGCAACATTCATTCAATTGACAGGGGCGCCAAATGTCGGTGTCACACAAACAGGTGAACATTCTAGAAAACTTTTGGGGGAGTAGCATGATGTATATATAGATATGTATATATATAGTAGCTGAACAATGGTAGTAGTAGTAGAAATCTGTCTGCAAATGACTTACAATATCATACCACAGCGTTGCAGGCTTAGCGTGCGTCGACGGCCACTAGATTGTTCGCACCGGCAGTAGTAAAGTATGAGGACTTTGGCTACAACTAATGTAGATGGGCGAAAGAGAGAAACAAAAACATATTAGTAAGTAGTTGTCAGAACATTCAAATAACCAATCAACACTTTTGTGAACACAAGTTCATAGTCGCTTCCGATACTGAATGAACAGCTTTCTACCATCTTTTGACAGACTGGCATGAGGACACCAATCTGTGTGGAACATTACCACCTGTGGCATGGAAACGAAACATTGTACACGAATCACCTTCATTCAGTACCTTCAGGAACAATGAACTGCCACCAAAGTAAGAATCACAATGACAGTTTAACAGTGGTTATGCTGAAACATTTCCTATGTCAGGTACAGATATAATTTTTAAGAAAAAAAAAACACTGGCAGAACGATAAGTAATTTCCACACTGGCCAATGATATATTACATTCTAGACAACAACCTGTTATAATACAAATGTAAATCGAAAGCGTTTTTCCTAAACGAGGACAGATGTTTAATGCTAGCTGCAGTTAGCGTTAATGCGTTATTAACAACTGCTTAGTATAAAGCAGTGTGACAGGATTTTGCCGGCTATGAGACATGCAATTTGTTTGTGCCATCAACGGTGGCAAGTTCTTACGAATGGTGGATGAGCAAATGGCCATTTCAGCAACACGTCAAACTTGGTACAAAGTGCTCTCAAATAACACGCGCGCATGTCCGCCACAAGAAACCACTAGAACAAAGTGTCTTTGTCGTGTGAATCAGTCGGTTACTGATCAAGTCTTTTCAATTCCTCAAGGCGCATCTCACTCAGGGTTTCCCGCAAGGTTGCCCCCAAAACCGCTGTGAAATTTTCAGATTAGGCCACTCTGTACAATGTTCTCAGTATTTACAAGCACTTGCATAAGATTCAACGCAAAAACAAAAGCACGTTTTCATCTCTCATTTGGCACATAACAACAAATGAAAAACAAAATGAAACAACACCAAAATGATTTTCATTTGCACAGGTGAATATATAATGACAGCTAATTACTGCACTTATTAATAAAATAATACAGCAACATGTAATGAATTTGCCGAATGGTTAAACCTTCTGAAGAGCCAGCGAAATAATTTTGGAGAATAGACATATTTGTGGGAAACACTGCGCACAGGCACCAGATGTTCTTGTGGCTTCTTTCGGACACAAAATAGTGACGGCTAGCGCTATGGGGATGCCACTGGGAAGGCGGGGTGGTGTCCCAGCCTGACAGTGACAGCCCCATTGGCTAGGAGTTGGACAGACGTGTCTGAAAAAGTGGACTGTAATCAGTGGCTTCTCTGTACGTGGTCGTGCACGGATAGCCTGATTAGCTCAGCTGCAATTCCCACTGTGCTTGGCGGCAGTGCCACAGAGCACAGGGAACAATCATAACGACACACCTTCTACCAAGTCGCGTGTGCACCAATGCAATTTACTGGGGACGGCACTGTCAACGATTGGTTACTCGGATAAAGGCACATCAGTTTCCCCAACCCTGTCACACCACCCGTTGATCCGTGACTGACATCGGCTATACACTGTACAAAGCTACTCTAGCGGCTGTATCTTTCCAGATTGTTTTAACAATGCTCGGCTAGCTCAATGAAAAATAGACGTTTCACTGGACTATTGCTATTTTCAAATATCACTGAAGGTGGGTATACTTGCATATTTTGGTCACCCCAATGTGGTAGATAAAAATTACCTTGGCTTCGTCGAGTCTTCGCAGTGCCTTGAGCAGGTTGCCTAAATCACTGCGCACACAGTACAAGTCCTGCAGACAGACAGATGTTGGTCTGAGCAGTCGTGTACAAAAGGCATGTAAGTATTTTTGGGAGAGTTAGGGAAACAAACATTATACTATGATTTTTAATCTATAGCTGTACATTCGACCAACATTTCCACTACCCAAATTTCAATTCATAACAATAAGTGTTACAAAAACCCTCCCTCATACCTGGAGAGAGTGTTTATATAAAACAACAAAAAGAAATAATTTATAAGCATTGTTGAACATAACTAAATCTAAAATTTCATGTCGACTAATAAAAAGATTGAAGTTGCAAACAGGTCACAGATGTGTGGATAAATAGTAGGACATCTTTAAATGAACATAAAAAGCGTTGATACTTACAGGATTGTACTGAAGCGCAGTGACGTATGCCTGTACAGCCTGCTCCATGTCGCCCGCGGCAACAAGTGCAGCTGCAAGGTTGATGTATCCATCAATGAAGTCTGGCTTCAGCTGCACGGCATGCTGGTAGTTGGCGAGAGCCTCTTCCAGCTGGCCTCGTTCCTTGTAGACGTTGCCGAGATTCGAGTACGCCTCTGCCAGCAACGGGTCCTGCTTGATGGCCAGTTGACTGAAGTAGGCAGACCTGCACCCAAACACAAACATTAGTTAAAAAATAAAACACTGATACTATTTTTCCACGGTATTCATATGAAGATCATTTCACCACTGCAATTAGGACACTATTGTTGATGAGACAGATAACGGCAAAAAAAGATATGTCAATTTTTGGGGAAGCCCTTAGAAACATTCAATCAAATAAACATTTACTTTGTACTACCTATGTAGCCTACAATATGCCAATTCAAGATAAGAGAAAATAAGAGTTTGGGGCCTTCAGAATGATCCAATCAAATACAAATTTATTGTGCATAGAAGTGCAGTAAGAAATCTTTCAAATAATTAAAATAGATCCTCAACAGTTTCTGAGATATGGGTATTAGTGCATGGTGGACAGTCATGCCATAAGTCCATTGGACCTTCACCCCCAACAGATTAAAAACTGACAACAGAAAGTCCCTAACATGCTTTCTGCATTAGCCCCTGTATGTTCAGTGATAACCAGGCCACAAAGGACACCTACAGAATTCATGCAGTCCACCTACTGTTACCAACTTCACAAATGAACACTTTATTTTACAAACAAGCTACTTTTTGAACAAATATTCTGATACAACCAATGGATGGGTAGATCAATTCGTTGGTCTAGACTGCATGAAACTAGTTTGTACTAATGAAAGAACTTACTTATCAAGCCTGCGACACTGGAAGTGGATGGAGCTGAGCAGCAGTAGAACACCAGTGTTGTCGGGTTCCTGTCGCCATAACTGCATGCAGTGTTGTTCTGCCCTCTCATAGTCGCATGCCTGGTATTCCTGGTGGGCCAGCTCAGCCAAACCTGTCAATTCAAAATGGTTATATAAACACATGAATGTACGCAAAATGATCTCCAAGTCGGACTGCACAAACAATGTTTGTGACTGCCACTTTTTGTTTAAACAGCCATGCACTTTACCCAGGTTTTGTTGATTATTAAATAATGCTTTATCTCTTATTTTATTTTAGGTGCAAATATTTTTAATTATCCAGCTGGCAAAAAATGGTACTGGTAATGAATTTCAATAACATTTTCTAATGAATTTCTTTATTAGCCAGCTCTAAAAAAATAAAAGTGTGCTGATAAAAACATAGTAGTGCACTAAGTTCACATATATTTAGTTTTTAGCTAGTTATTTTACATCATGAGCTAAGGCATACTTTCAAGTGACCACAATGGGGCATTATTAATTGAAACAACCCTGAGCACATTCCCCTGCTGCAAAACTACTGAAAACAATAACAACACACACACAACATAAACATATTTTATTCAGCTTTGATCACGTTTTACTAAAATATCCCCGGTAGTGTTTAGTGACTTTAGTCGTATTTTGATAGCATCACTCATTATCACAACTCGCAGTGGTAAGATTTAAAATGTGTAACTAAAATGTCCAATTTATACTTCGTCTAGCCGGGGCCAGGCGAGACCATGAAGACGAAGGTCGCTTGATTCTCAGTTGGCAAACAAAAACCTGGACGCAAATCACAACAAAAACACCATGCCAGTTATGCTTTTGAGTAGCTGTTTGCACGCTAAATATACTACAAATTTGACTTATCATACAATGATCGTCACATTATTAACGAAGTGATAACTTCGCTAACTTGTTTTGAGTATAGTCGAACATTAGAAATCGTGAAACAACAGACGGGATGTTGCAAACATGGCGATGGCGACATGAGAGAAGGCACACCGCACTTCTACTTCTCAGAAGGTTTCCACATTTGACCGTTTAAAGGATTGGAATTACACAAACAGTTTTCACATTATATTAACAAAAATACTCACCAGTAGTATCACTTATGATCTGTGCCATTTTTCACCATGTGCCAAGGTATCTCACGGAAAAATCGAGAAGCATCACCTTCGCAATGACGCAAAATACCTCTCTTTCTTGGTGCAGTTGCAAAGATGGCGATGAGGCCGTAATTTATGTTTATCAATGCGCGTGTAATATAGTGCACGTATAATTTACATTTATTTTAGTCACAGTGATAACGATCTCACATGAAATATATCACATAACAATGATTTATCCAACCCATACAAATTACGACTTGCATAATAATAATGCATCTAAATTAGTAAAGTTAACGGAAGGGATTAGTCGAGCTATCGATAGTGAGTAGCATAATCGTACTCCGGATGAATCCGGCTGAAATATGGAACGCCAAAGACGACTTTTATGGTAGTGATTTATGATAATGGCGTCCGGAATGAGTGTGTGTGCGCACTTTGGCATCGCGTGGACGTGTGTGCGCGCGCGTGCATGTGTTTTTGTTCTGGGAGCTTATAAAAAATACACAATATTCCCTCTACCGGTGCGGGAATTGTAGTAACTTAGCATAGACTCTGTTTCTGCTATTATAAATATGTATAGGTGTACGTATAGCTATATAAATAGCTATAGGACTATAGTACCTACGTACGTATTATTATATACCTGTATGTGTCGTGTTGGGTTATAACCTATCACAACACAGTCATAGGCGTCGGAACCAGGCGGACTTCGGGGGCTGACTCAACAATGACAATGTCAATGGTGAAGGAGAGCGCTGAAGATAAGATTATATGCACCACAGTTAGGGAAGGAGTACCTATAGTTTGGTAGAAATTAAGGTTTACGGAGAACCTCCGTGAAAACTTTGATAAAAACCGAACGTCAGCGAAAAACCTTCGACAGCAAGGTATACGCCCCCCCCCCCCCCCCCCCCCCCCCCCCCCGTCATCTTCGTGTGTCATGAACCGATCCGGTTTCGGAGAAGCTTGAGCTATGTATATGGTGACGGTGATTTATCTATAGCACCTGCTTGCGCCCACCACCCACATTCTGTGCTCCCGATGCACCTAGGCTCCGTGAGGTGACAACACTTTTGAACATGTCGCTACTGCTTGGGAAAATTATAAATGCTCTGCATTTATGGCCGCCAGGGCGACCTTCCCCCCAATAATTGGATACAGACGCTGATTGGTTCATAGGCAACGTTTTTAATTAGAAATTAAATAAGGATACCCTTTTATCAGGTAATACTATATTTTAACAACTATTCAACATTAAACTTCTACTGAAACATATCACATACAAAATAAATATAAATGAAACATTTGCGCTGTTAGTTTTTCATCTTATTTTAATTTTTTTATTTTGTGTATAGATATTTTATAACTTAGTTTCGTTATCAAAAGTGTACATACAATAATACATTAATTATTATTATACACGTAAACCTATAAATTAAGAGAGGGGCAGGGGCAGGGGCAGGGGCAGGGGCAGGGGCAGGGGCAGGGGCAGGGGCAGGGGCAGGGGCAGGGGCAGGGGCAGGGGCAGGGGCAGGGGCAGGGGCAGGGGCAGGGGCAGGGGCAGGGGCAGGGGCAGGGGCAGGGGCAGGGGCAGGGGCAGGGGCAGGGGCAGGGGCAGGGGCAGGGGCAGGGGCAGGGGCAGGGGCAGGGGCAGGGGCAGGGGCAGGGGCAGGGGCAGGGGCAGGGGCAGGGGCAGGGGCAGGGGCAGGGGCAGGGGCAGGGGCAGGGGCAGGGGCAGGGGCAGGGGCAGGGGCA
The DNA here is from genome assembly GCA_964017155.1 of Oasisia sp. SBJ-2009. Lineage (NCBI taxonomy): Eukaryota > Metazoa > Annelida > Polychaeta > Sabellida > Siboglinidae > Oasisia > Oasisia sp. SBJ-2009. Next base: position 10,712,358 of record OZ024860.1, read on the forward strand.
GGGGCAGGGGCAGGGGCAGGGGCAGGGGCAGGGGCAGGGGCAGGGGCAGGGGCAGGGGCAGGGGCAGGGGCAGGGGCAGGGGCAGGGGCAGGGGCAGGGGCAGGGGCAGGGGCAGGGGCAGGGGCAGGGGCAGGGGCAGGGGCAGGGGCAGGGGCAGGGGCAGGGGCAGGGGCAGGGGCAGGGGCAGGGGCAGGGGCAGGGGCAGGGGCAGGGGCAGGGGCAGGGGCAGGGGCAGGGGCAGGGGCAGGGGCAGGGGCAGGGGCAGGGGCAGGGGCAGGGGCAGGGGCAGGGGCAGGGGCAGGGGCAGGGGCAGGGGCAGGGGCAGGGGCAGGGGCAGGGGCAGGGGCAGGGGCAGGGGCAGGGGCAGGGGCAGGGGCAGGGGCAGGGGCAGGGGCAGGGGCAGGGGCAGGGGCAGGGGCAGGGGCAGGGGCAGGGGCAGGGGCAGGGGCAGGGGCAGGGGCAGGGGCAGGGGCAGGGGCAGGGGCAGGGGCAGGGGCAGGGGCAGGGGCAGGGGCAGGGGCAGGGGCAGGGGCAGGGGCAGGGGCAGGGGCAGGGGCAGGGGCAGGGGCAGGGGCAGGGGCAGGGGCAGGGGCAGGGGCAGGGGCAGGGGCAGGGGCAGGGGCAGGTAGCAGGGAGGGATATAAAAATGGAGAGAGTTGGTTAAGCAGAAGGTGGGGTATGTGCATACATTTGCTTTCCTCAGTGCCCGAATCGACAATCACAGCTGCAAGCCGTTTCCTTGCAATACTGAAGAATGCTTGTTAATGACTGATTAAGTGATTTCTGGTGAATGTGAGTCGTATAACTGACGCATGTAAAACTATCAGATATACCATCGCAACAGTACCAGTTCGTAAAACCTGTAGGCTACATACGTAAAACGTTATGTTCACGCAAACACGATGACGTCACACAAAGGCAATGACGCCATGGTGACGGCTGCATTGGTTATTGTTCTTTAATGTAGATAAATATATTAATGAAATGTCTTCGGGGAAACAATGCGCTTATTGTAAGGTAATATAAGTATATATCCGAAAATGTAAATCTTCTTTGTTGTCATTATCCCAATTACGTTTGACGTGCTATAATCACTCAAACAATGCGCCGAGACTCACATCACGTGACGCTTATTGTTTCTGCCTAACGACCAGTTGTACATGTGTACGTTGTCGAAATACACGGACGCGTTTTTATCGCGTCTTTCATAATGGACTACACCAGGAATCTCCTGTCCCACTGCGGAACAAGTATATCGGACTCCTGGATCAACTGATGAACGTTAGCTGACGTCATAACGGCGACGTCGTATTGTCGTTCCGAATTCTCGATCTAGCAACATTCTTGCGGCCTAATCCAGGACCAGGTTAGAAGCCTTTTCTAAATGCAATGCGTCTTCCTATTTACGTGTTGTTCTTAATGGGATCATATGACATTTTTACTAACATAAGACAAGATAAGAAGATAAGATAAGACAGCTGATAACGATGACAAAGCGAGCTGCAGGAAAGATTGTTCGCGAACTAGTAATGCTTCGCGCAGACCAAGCTTATGTTGTGTGAGTCGGCGGGAGTGAACTGCAACATTTCTCATTTCTACAGCAACTCTCATTTAGCAACTGCTTCCGGGCATTCACTTTCGATGTCATATATATATATATATATATATATATATATATATATATATATATATATATATATATATATATATATATATATATATATATAGCGAGAGAGAGAGAGTATTTCAACTAAATTACTTGTACAATATATTCCTTTCTATGTCGCAAATAGTACATTTGTATACAGTTTTTTTAAAAGAATAGACCTAATCAATTGCCTTTAAGGCTTTTAGTACCATTTAAGAATATTATTACACGTGGAGTTTATACGAAAACATTGTTTAATGCTCACATAAATTGTGTTATGGACATTTCCATAGAAAGATTGGCGTCACGAGTTTACTTTACCTAATTAGCCGGTAGCTGATTTGTGAATGGTAGTCTTGGTTATGCTGCTCAATAAATCAATATGTTGCAGCCAACCGTTTGTTAGCATGCCTTGGACAAAATGTCTTCCTGCATTATAGTCTCGTATAGATATTGCATACTAGTACAATATTGCCCCTTGCATACATCCGGAGTTAACCACAAATCAAACTAGTGTAAAACTGTTGGTTGTAGTTGCAAATAGCTAGTTTATATTAACACCAGGTACATTCCACCAAAAAGTTGCCTTTTGTTATTTTTGTATAGCAAATAATTATTACATTTTGAGTTTCGTTTTCACGCAAAGCTGTATATATAAGCTTTGTATCAGTCCACATGGCGGCGCCACTTGCGTCTTACTCCTAACATTCCACCAGAACACCAAGTCGATCGGGCGGGCGGTGTTGCGCTTACATTTTTCCGATCGTTATAAACTTTTCTGCGTTTTTGCGCATGCGCAATAAATAAAAAATCATCAAAGTGCAGCGAATTGACAAAGCATGTACAGTAAAAAATACTACGGGCTGTTCGTTAGGATGTATATATAACATCTCTGCAAAGTTATTTGTCGCAAATTAACTCGAGGCAAACAAGTTTTGAAGTATGTTTTGATAGCAAACACAAATCCGTAACAGTGATTTAAACAAATGTAATATTTTATTGTATTGACCGACATTTTAAGCAACTCTTCACAGTAATCATCACAGGAGAGTTAACGAACAGCCCGTGACATTTATGCCAAAAATGCTTTGTCGTTTCGCTGCTCATTGAGGATTTTACATTTATCGCGCATACGCAGAAACGTCAATCGGAAAATTTATAACGACCGGAAAAAAATAAGTGCTACAGCGGCACGTTATGACTCACCAGGTGGGGTCCGCAACGGCATTTTTCGACCAATGAGTAACGAGCATGTGTTCACGTGGACAGCCTCTGTTTACAAGGTACACGTGACAATGTTTCCACGTGGATCTGCTTGTGTTGTAATTAATACAAACAACTCGTCTTGTTCAAATCCATTTATTACAGATCTTTCTATAATTATATACGTGCTTACTGATCTAACCCTAGCCAGGGGCGTAGCTAGCTGTAAGCACGTATGCACGTGCTTCCATATCAGACTTTATGAAACATTTCTATTCCAATATCATTGGTAAAAAATAAGTCTGGTGACACGAGCAACGTAAATAACTACAGACCAATTATTAAGTCTGTCACCGTTGCGTTAAAAATATTTGAAATTATATTGCTGGAACTTTAGACACCGTATCTGGATAATACAATCAAGTTTGGATTTAAGAAGGGACACTGTACTTACCACTATATATTTGCTATAAAACATGTTATTCAGTACTATAAAAGTAACAATAGCCCAGTGTATTTCTGCTTTCTAGACGGTTCAAAAGCATTTGTTAAATTCAATCACTGGACACTTTTTTTTATAGAAAATTACTTAACCGATGTGTGCCTGTTCTACTTATCCGTATCCTGTTATACGGGTACAGATCCAACACATTTGGTATCAAATGGGGTTCTACAAACTCGGACTTTTTATTTTTCCAATGATGTGGATTTTGTCCCCATATTTATGTATCGTGATGATTTAAGCATTATACTAAATAGTCCTGGAACAGGTTGCCACACACACAACTGCATTAATTATGTGTTACTAGTCCGAGTGGGCTTCCGGGTTTGCTAAACATTTGCACACCGTTTGGTCTTGAAAATGATGTTGAATATAACCCAACCAAGTCGTTACGTATGATTTTCAAACCATGTGGCTTTTATCTGAAATGTCCAGATATCTATTAAACAATAAATATACCTAGTCATTGTAACATCAATTTGTCTACTTATTTTTAATGTTATTATAGTACACTGAGCACAATTTGAGCACCAGACCCTCATGACAGAATCTATATTGATGTAATTAATGCGTCTACGTGCATTAAATGTTATGACTGACTACGCCCCCGCTAGCCTAGACTGGTTCACTATAAACCTTGACAGCGCGCACCACTCTGTATGCTAATTACTATCCGCGTGGGAACTGCCCTTAGAGTCCATAGGTTGTTGCTAGGCAGCGTGTCCAAATATACTCTCCCTGCCGATTTATCGGATTCAAATGGCCGAAAATAATATGTTAACTGGGCATGACTTGTGACGTTGTTTGACTATAGGAAACAACCGCCTATTTCCATTTAGTGAGTCTAGATTGATTTATTTTGATGCTATTTAGAAGCTGAAATATTCGCTTATTTTTATAATGTTCCGTAGCAGCCATTAAAATGATGCATGGTGTACCGTGTCAATAGCGATGCGTAAATTGCTTTATATGCATCTATATAATGATCATAAACTAATGCAGCAGTCACAGAAACGTGGCCAGATGACACTGCGCATGACAATGACGTATACATCTCTGTTGAGCGAAGGGATCGAAACAGCAATGGAGGAGGTGTATGTATTTTTACGAGACATCCCAGCAAATACGTAACGTTCCCGTAACGTTAGCAGAAGGTTATGCAGTAACATTCGCATACGTAACGTTAAGGGAACGTAAAGAAAACTTTCCAAAAAACGTTAGGAGAACGTTACCGGCTAACGTTATCGTAACATAGAAATAACGTTCTGCTAACGTTCTGATAACCTGATTTTGTTAGCTGGGATAATATTGCTTTCAGTGGACGGGAGGACGATCATCATAATGAACTTGAGTTTTTAGTTGTTGACATTAATTTTTTTTACCAAAGACCTAGTCAATCTTGCTATGTGTTGCATACAGACCACCCAACGATAACATGTTTTAGTCGAAACTCGAGGAGGCCTTACCATGTTTCAATCAGCAGGAATGTTATGTGTTAGGCGATCTGAATACATAATGTATTCTAGCTAAAAAGAACGTTTTAAAGAGCACACTTGAAACCTTTTTAAGAAACCGTGCTATGGAATAATTGATAAAGGAACCAACTAGAGTTACAAATGGGACTGAGACTGATCTTATATGTTCCTCGGGGCGGGCGGGCGGGCGGGCGGGCGGGCGGGCGGGCGGGCGGGCGGGCGGACGGGCGGGCGGGCGGGCGGGCGGAGATATATGATATCGAGTGTATGCCAGTACTGTGCGGATAACACTGTGTGTAACCCTAAGCAACACCAAGTATACTGTAGAATCCCAACTGCTTGCCCTCGGCGTGCTGACAGGCACTTCTCACAAGCATAAATAAATGTTAGTTCACTACTTTTCATAAGCAACATATAGAGGGATGCTCTGGAGACCGGAAACATCTCATCACGTCTACGGTGCCCCAAAGTGTAAATGACACAAAAGTACAAATAATCATGCAAACGTTGAACAACGATGTCTGTCGAATTGTTTCTGTGACGCGCCGCTATAGTGGAAGTCGTAACAACGATTCGTTTTATGAAGTTGCCCTCTTTCCCCTCAGCTGTTCCCGGGCCTACGTCCCTAGTTACAGTTCCGTTTGTACGGTAGCGGTATGCGGCACCACACTGCACACACTGCCCAACGGAGAATAATAGAAGCATATCGTACTGTATATAGGCGGATGCGTTTCTTTTTGCTGATGTAAAGTATTGAATTACCCCGTGTAGCGATTGAAATCGTATACGCATAATAGTCGGGTAGACAATTCTTTATTAAAATGATGTCACGTCAGAGATATTTTCTATTCTTCATGCCACTTGGCACACGCACAAAATAATAATTTAGCTTCATCTCCGACTACACTGACACAAGTAAAACAAAAAGGTAAAAATGGATTGCACACAGAACATTTAAGTCGCCGGTTAAAAGCCAACGATAGTAATATTACACAACAATAAATATACATCAATACATCACCGTATTAAATACGTCTTAATTGTACAAAAACGAAACATTCGCACGCACGCCCGCACGCACGCACGCACGCACGCACGCACGCACACAAACACACACACACACACACACACACACACACACACACACACACACACACACACACACACACAACGTAACAGCACAATCCTTTTTTGAGATCGTAGCACAAACAGTGCGGAATCACGGTTCTGACACGTTCATTGTTCAAGAGCACCGGTTAAATGCGTCTTCCAGCGCACGGGGAAGTGTGACGGCATAGAGACGTCCAGATGATGTCGACTTTGGAGAAGAACACGACTGTCGGACGAATCGCCACAAGGACGAGTAATCAAGAACTGTCTGATTACTCGTCACTCAAACGTCTCTCTGAGCGTCTACCTCATCCATCCATTCCTAGGTCTTGTTCTTCCGACTTTCGGCCGACCAAACAAGAACTAAAAAGAGGCGGAAGGATGTAAAGCGAAGAAAGCATATATTAACAGTTATATCAGTAAAATGTTGCACAGTATTTGCATACTATTAGAAGGGCGAGGATGTCTGCATGTTATTCGTCACTCCAACGTCGCTCTCAGCTTCTATTTCCACCGGCCACTCTTCGTTCTTAGTCTTGCGACTTTTCTGAACAACACTAGAAACAAATGGAAGGATGTAAAGCGAAGGAAACCTACGCTATCAGTGACATGAACAAAGACTGCGTGACAGTTTTGTTATCGTAGAGGTAGCTCGTTTGTCTTCATTGTAATTAAAAGTCTTCTTCATTGGGAATTGTCAAACGGGAAACGCCTTTTTAGTGGCCAATGTTTACGGTATTAAGTAAAAACACACCAAAGCTACAAACGTACGAAAACAGTTTGGAATCCACTATACAGGACTGACAATTGTGGAACCGGGGCAGCACAAGAAAACACGTAAAAGAAAAATCAACAAATACCCCCAGTTTGAGAAAGGAAACCGACTCGGTGCTTGCAAAACCGATTGTAATATTGCTTTGACGTAAAGAGGCCTGAGTTCACACCAACGATTCAACACATCGTCCTTCATTTTTACAGTCATTGGACACACTGACTATAAAGACAGACATAGCCACACAGCCACACACATAAACACACACGCAGACACACACGCACGCACGCACGCACGCACGCACACACACACACACACACACACACACACACACACACGCATGCACACACAAATTCGCAAACGAACCCACGCGCGTACACGAACACGCAGACATGCGTGCACACACGTGCCACATGCACACACAGACCTCCACCACCTCCACGATGATGACGACGACGACGACGACGACCATTACCACAACCGCCACTGCCACCGCCACCACAACCACCACCACAGCGACCACGACCACCACTACAACCACCACCACGCTAGCGCGAATATAGTAATACTACCAATAACGTACCTTTGCACCCGGCTGTGGCCACCTGGCATTATACTCTTTAGGCGTGACACAGTTCGTCTTAACCGACCAGAACTGTTCGACGTCGACAGTCTGACGCTCGTGTCGATGTTTCAACATATAGTCACACACTTGACACCCGAATGGCGGGCCAGTGTTCGTGCATGTATACCCCGTCCGCCACCGGAAGTACTCGTTGTACAGGGTGTCGTTGGCGTCCACACGCTTCAGGTGCGCGGCCAGGGCCTCGGGGGACGAGAAGTCGCCGACGTCCACAAATGAATGCGGCGGCAGTAGCTCGGCGTATTTGGAAAATCCCATCACGACCGGAACGACGTTCACCTGACGTTGCAGGATCTTCCACACTTTCTCCGTGATGTAATCCTCGCACAAGCTGTTCTCGAAGGCAAACGTGAACTTGTACTCCGTGTTCACCTTCTGCAGGCAACGTTCGGCGTCGTTCTTCGGGCACGAATACTCGCCACCGCAACTACCGTATACGTGGACATCCAGGTATGGTTGTAGGTTTTTGACGTATTCTTCTCGCTTGCTTTGCGGGTGACAGTGGCTCGTGAACCAAGCGGCCACGTACTTCTTGCCAGCCGCGAAATTAGTCCTGCGATGTTTATCTAGTAGTTGAGCCTTGAGCGTGCTGTTTGCGATCGGAACGTAAGTTCCGTACATCCACGGGATGTTCGACGACCGTTTGTACGTCATCGTGAGGTTAAAGAGCCCGCGGATCTTGTGGAGGTCCAAGCCCGTGTACACCGGGGACTCCATAAGGCCGAACACCCACTTCTGATACGACGGACGATGTCTGGGTATTTTGAAGGGATCGCGCATGTGCAGTAGCATGACGTCAGCCATGGAATACAGACCACGGTCGGTGGAGTAGATGCACTTGTCTTGCAGGTGTGGGCAGTGTTGCAAGTGGTCGCCGAATTTCCAGTCCTTCCGGTCAAACACGGTCGTCCAGTATAGGAGAAGCAGCGGAGAGTTTCCGCTGCGATTGGTGTTGATGACGTCACCGCGTCCGAAACCGATGTCACTGATGTCCAACACGTCTAGTTTTATCTGCACTATTACCATGCATCCGACGACGAGAGTGAACAAGCATGCTATGCGTCTGTAGCCCATCGTCAGTAGATGTCTCAAGTAGGATTTACACAGTAGTCGATACGAGAGGCGAGAAAGGGCCATCCTAGACAACAGAAGAGATTGGTTTTGTTACCTTCAGACATTCTGGTTAGTGTCCTAATGGTTGTGTCACCAAGGCCACACCCACGGTTTATTTAAGACATTCTGGTTAGTGTCCTAAAGGTTATGTCATCAAGGGCACATCGACGGTTTATTTCAGACATTCTGGTTAGTGTCTTAAAGGTTATGTCATCAAGGGCACATCGACGGTTTATTTCAGACATTCTGGTTAGTGTCCTAGCGGTTATGTCATCAAGCCTCAAGGCCACGTGCACGGTTTAATTTCGGAAGCGGTAGTATTGTTTGAAGGTATCAGTCAAGAGCGGCACAAAGCAATAATCTGAATGAAATTAAGGAGGGCGTGCTGTTCCAACACGATTACTGATACACAAGCAAATTTCATGATTACACAACTAATAACTACTACTCACTTCAACGTTTCAGCCACCGTCGGCGGCCTTCTTCAGGAACTGAATTGTCACTGCTCGCTAGATGGCGGGGCGAGCAGGCTGTCCCAATTGATGACACATTACACATTATCAGGAAACGACTGGGAAGCTGACTCAACACTGAAGTTAAGGACACATTTACAGGTTGGGGACATTATGGAGCTATTGCAATTTGTCGTTACAACAACATACTTAAGCTTTAGGAGCACTATTTACCAACAGAAGTTTGGCACAGCGATGGGAAGCCCAGTGTCACCGGTGATAGCCAATCTATTTATGGAATGGCTGGAACAACAAGCCATCGCCACAGCTCCATTAACGTGTCAGCCCCGACCGTGGAAACGACACGTGGATGACGTAATGGAGATCGTGAAGAAAGGGTGTGAACAACAATTGACAGCGCACCTAAACACCTTTGATACCACAAACAATAACAAGTTGACGTACGAAGAAGAGAGTGAGGGGTCACTGCCTTTCGACTTGATGGTACGGAATGAGGACGGAACGGTCAAACTCGACCAGTACCTTGACTTTAGTTCACACCATCCGCTACATCAGAAACTATGGGTCATAAAAACATTACTAGGCAGATCCAACAACATTGTCACAGAACCAGAGGACAGGCGGAAAGAGGAGGAGCACATCACCAGGGCTCATATGAGTGTGGCTACCCGAAGTGGACAATAAGAAAGATAAGAGAAAAGCAGCAAAGCCAAAGAAGAAAGACTGAGAATAAGAACAATGAGAAGTCCAGATGTTTGGTTACATGTGTCCCAGGGGTTATGGAACGGTACAGCGTATCTTAAAACATGATATAGCATCAGCTGTAAGACCACACAGAAATCTCAGACAAATACTAGTGTATCCGAAGTGGAAGACAAAAACCGATTGTGTGAACCCAATCCCACGTAAGACCTGCAACATGTGTTACATCGACGAAACAGGAAGAACATTTGGCACGAGTCTAGATGAACACAAAAAAAGAAGTTTACACCATAACAACTAGACGTTTCACTCGGGAAACCAGAAGGTGCACACAAATCGACATAACTGGGACTGAGAGGGGGCGAAAGTGGTGGATAAAGAGACGAACAGATGTGCGCGCTTGATAAAAGAAGCCATCTGGATTAGGAAAACGATACCAACTATGAACAGATGTGAGGGGGGTACAGACTTAGTCACGTGTGGGACAGTCGGCTGGCCACGCCATCTAGCGAGCAGTGACAATTCAGTTCCTGAAGAAGGGCGCCGATGGTGGCTGAAACGTTGAAGCGAGTAGTAATTTTTTTTAGTAATTGTGTAATCATGAAATTTACTTGAATAATATACTTGCAACTGGATGAACATTTTCACGGACGTATACTGATAGTTTATACTACAACATTCATAAGTCCTCAGAAACTTAATAATATGTTTTTGAGATGATCGAAAACATAAAGAATGTGTAGTTGAAATTTATATGTGGTTAAAGATACCGAAGCATCACAGTTCAGAATAGTGAAGGCAAAGCACAACCCAGTGCCAATAGTTACGCGATGACTGCCAACATATTCCGAGTCGCAGAAGGCACCAAACATATTAAAATATTAAAACGTGTGTCATAACGATTTGGTCTGGTTAGAGTAAATGTAAGAGAACACGAAGTATTTTGAATACAACATAAGTACAACTTCGGCAGTATGCCTGCCTCCTGAACGAACCCGTAGACAACCTGGATAGTGACAATGGCGTGAATCAGCAGAGAATGTTGGTTTTATGTTTGTTTAATGATTTTCCGGCGGGAGGGCTTCATAGAGACACGGCCTAAGAATTTGTTTACGTAGGCCTATGCCTGGTCAATCGTACACATACGCACGTGTGATTATATAGGTAGCAATACACGCATGCATGTGCGTACAAAACACAAACGAGCGAACACACGCACTTGCACAGAGGAACGCACGTTTGGAACCACTATAAAATTATTGATTTACACTAGGTATAAATTCCCATTTGTGAATTGGTCGCGACGCTTTGCGTACTACGCAACTTGGACACACCGTGGAAACGATCGTGACTGGAGAGCGTTACTTTGCGACACATTTACATTTAAAGTCGTCACATAGGTACCAACCTTGATTAGAATATATTCCGAAGCACCGCAATGTATGCCTTTTACAAAAACAAAACACGCGGAGCGTCGCTGCCATGATGCCTTCAGTTATGGTAGCAAGAGAGCAAGGTTGACAATCCTTTCAACACGAGGGTTAAGTGTTTATGTGAGTGTTATTTTGTTCGTGCGAAGTGCGTGCGTGTATGTGATATCTGCTCTTCGTGTAGCAAAAGGCTGAAACAAACATACGCAACGACTTATTTATGTGCCACTGTAAACTATAACTAAGTATTTTCAAGTAGAAGAGACTTACCAGTAACGCAGTTCGTCGTTAAATTAATGATCTATTGATACTCCAATGTCGTGAGTTGCACACACACGACCACGCAGTAAAACGGTCACCCGCAGTGAACTGCACGCTGTAAGCGACAATACCCAGCAGCCATGAACCACATACGTCATGCTGTCCGGTATTTGTAACGGCGCGAGTGAATGCTCGCCTATAGATCCAACTTGTGAGTGAAGAAGAACCAATCAGGTCTCAGCATTCTCTAACCTACATAAGAATATATTCATTCGATGGCTTTGTTCTCAGTGGAGCTGTATCTGTCTACAGGTCGCGGGTAGAGACACGTGAGCTACAGAGCGTTCGTTACGTCGTTACAGCACAGCACAATAAAATGTATTGGTTACCTCGTTTGAGCACCTAGCATTCTTGTGCATGATGTCACACAGCGTCGCCCATATATCATATGTTGTCTTGGTTACGTCTCATGAACTTCGAGACAGGTTCAGTCTCGGAGGGCAGTTACAGTTACAGTTACAGTTACAGTTACAGTTACAGTTACAGTTACAGTTACAGTTACAGTTACAGTTACAGTTACAGTTACAGTTACAGTTACAGTTACAGTTACAGTTACAGTTACAGTTACAGTTACAGTTACAGTTACAGTTACAGTTACAGTTACAGTTACAGTTACAGTTACAGTTACAGTTACAGTTACAGTTACAGTTACAGTTACAGTTACAGTTACAGTTACAGTTACAGTTACAGTTACAGTTACAGTTACAGTTACAGTTACAGTTACAGTTACAGTTACAGTTACAGTTACAGTTACAGTTACAGTTACAGTTACAGTTACAGTTACAGTTACAGTTACAGTTACAGTTACAGTTACAGTTACAGTTACAGTTACAGTTACAGTTACAGTTACAGTTACAGTTACAGTTACAGTTACAGTTACAGTTACAGTTACAGTTACAGTTACAGTTACAGTTACAGTTACAGTTATATATATATATATATATATATATATATATATATATATATATATATATATATATATATATATATACATATATACATATATACATATATAAAGTTTTATTTCAACACCACATATCTACGAAGTAGATTCAGGGGTGTTTACACGTGAAAGTAAAAAAATAGATTACGAATGAAAAAAATATTACAACACAGTGTATTACAACAGATCAGCATATTAAAAGCACACATTGCTATAATAACGCAATGCACAACATTATGTGCACAATTAAGTAAAAGCTTGTTCAAATCATTTATAAAACGTCAAGAAACACACACACACACACACACACACACACACACACACACACACACACACACACACACACACACACACACACACACACACACACACACACACACACACACACACACACACACACACACACACACACACACACACACACACCACACACACACACATATATATATATATATATATATATATATATATATATATATATATATATAAATAATATATAAGTATATATATATACCAATATATAAATAATATATAAGTATATATATATAATATATACCAATATATATATATATATATATATATATATATATATATATATAATAACTATATGTAATGATTGCGGATCGATAACCACCAGCCGTGCTGGAAGTCGTGACAGGCTTGTGCACCTAGTCTACTACCTACGCCAGATCGTGACTTATTTCTGCGGCCACGCCTGAAAGGGCAAAATGTGGAACGCTGTTTTTGACTCTAATCTAAAGACCTAACCTATTTTTCGAGGAGAATTGTACGGCGCCATGAGCAGGGACCGTAGGAGGGGCGCGATAAAATGTCACGACTAAAGATTAATGATTACTAGTGCCAATATAATATATATATATATATATATATATATATATATATATATATTTACACATATATACTTATATATATTTTTTATATTTATATATTAATATATATATCCTATATCCCAACAGCGTTCCTTCTCGCGAACTTCCACTGTATACTTGACTACTAAATACTGCACGCATAGACTATAACATAGTGTATACGATCACCGGTTGGCACTAGTAATCATTAATCTTTAGTCGTGACATTTTATCGCGCCCCTCCTACGGTCCCTGCTCATGGCGCCGTACAATTCTCCTCGAAAAATAGGTTAGGTCTTTAGATTAGAGTCAAAAACAGCGTTCCACATTTTGCCCTTTCAGGCGTGGCCGCAGAAATAAGTCACGATCTGGCGTATGTAGTAGACTAGGTGCACAAGCCTGTCACGACTTCCAGCACGGCTGGTGGTTATTGATCCGCAATCATTTCCATGGATCTGCGTCGTGCGGTGCTAGAAGAATAGAAGAGTTGTTCTGCTCGGGTTCTCGTTGATTACGTCAATGATAACAGACTCGTTATCACCGATGATGTCACGATTATGTTCTGCGCGTAAGGCAGAACAAAAATATCAGGTGTACCATGCCCTATATTGAGTCGTGCCAGGAGTGTAGAACTTTATTTCGGCAGGCCGTGAGCGAAAAGTCTGGACTTGACATAGCCCTGTCTGGCCAGAACGATGCAGTGGATAACAGTGTCGATGACGGGATAAACGTCGAACCGATAAGTAGCATATCGTCATGGATTTTTGTTTAGAATGTTTGCCTATGCGATTACGCCAAACATGTGACGGAGGATGTACGATGTTTTACACCGAAGTTCGACAAGCTCGCATGTAACTACATTTGTAATTCGTTATGAGTGAGAAAATAACAGTCACGGTTTTACTCAACGAATGGTATCAATAGAGTACATAGGGTGAAATGGAGTCGGTCGTTTGCACCATGTATAGACGCCGTAGGTAATACACCATATTGACGTAATTGATACACAACGTTACATTCGATTAGTTCGTTTTAATCACGACTTAAACTAAGACAACATAGTTTCGTGTGTTCGTGTGTTCGTGTGTTCGTGTGTTCGTGTGTTCGTGTGTTCGTGTGTTCGTGTGTT
>OZ024860.1:10729190-10754190 GCA_964017155.1 Oasisia sp. SBJ-2009
GTGTCTGTCTGTGTGTCTGTCTGTGTGTCTGTCTGTGTGTCTGTCTGTGTGTATGTCTGTGTGTCTGTCTGTCTGTCTGTCTGTCTGTCTGTCTGTCTGTCTGTCTGTCTGTCTGTCTGTCTGTCTGTCTGTCTGTCTGTCTGTCTGTCTGTCTGTCTGTCTGTCTGTCTGTCTGTCTGTCTGTCTGTCTGCATAAGACAACGCCTGGTGACGTATTCTGTGTAGAAACACGGGTCTACAGTGACGCGTTCCATCTGCAGGTCAAATAAAGTTCAACGTGACGAAGTAACCATTGCTGCACTCGCAGTGTCCTGTGCTACTATTGAAACACGTCGCTCAATCATCATAACAATAGTCCACCAGGCACCAGCAACTTCTGGTACATTTACAGAAATAACAGATTACAACAATTACGCAGCTTTAATGCGTCGATTTGGACGCAGTCCCATTAGCGGGCAGGTGACGCTCGCTCACAATGGCCTATTTCACCTGAATGACCTAGCAACTCAACTTAGGGTGATGCTTAATTGAACGTATTCGCTAATGGCGCAATGGACCATTTTGGGCGGTCCCACGTACAACGCGCGATCTTTTGTTTGCCGAACTATTTCGTTCGTCCAGTACACAGACGTGTTTGTGTTTCTAGGGTCAATTGCGTAATCAACGCGCTGGAATTAGAATCAGTTTATATGACCTGGCCAGACGTAATAAGTGGCGAATAGCCTACATCTAATGTTGTTTAATGTAATGTCGCTCACATGGGAGTCATCTCATACAAGTAAATAATATATGTATATATATATATATATATATATATATATATATATATATATATATATATATATATATATATATATGTATATAACCATACTAACTGTGGAGAACCTACAATATTATGATAAATCTTCATTTAAAAATGTATCGATCGATTTCTACACATGCACACACTGGCATAAGTGTTTACATAAATACACGCATTGGTTTACGTATAAAGCTTACACTATGACATATACAAGTGGTACACTTATTATGAATAACACAGGGGTTATAAATATAATGAAGTAATTTCATATGCAAGTTGAAAAACCACAAAGAGAGCGTGTTTATATGTTATTCGTGATAATAAAAAAGGATATAGAGTAGAAAATAATTCATAACGTTGCTACAAACCAATAATAAAAGCTCACAAGACGTTACCTTGAAAGTATTAACGATAGTGATTGCAGTTAAAGCGATCACGATGGACAACAATATTGATTTTGTGGAGCCTTAGTGTTCGTTTGCCGTATATTTAAATGCCTCGATACCGTTGGCACAGTTCACCACAATGGCCATTGTACCAAACTGTCAAGTATTTCAATGCAACTCTTCCATGTGTACCGAGTGGCCAAGACAATGGGGATCGAGACAATGCTAGCCTGGTAGTGAAGACTCGAAATTCTGTGTGCACTTATTGCATGCATTACAACAACTGTTTGAAGGACCACTTCCGTTATCACACAACCTTTATGGGGATATTCAATGCGCCTAATAAAAGCCTTTACTCGATTGGCTAAGAGCATGTGTGTTTTTCGCCAACTGGCAACTGGAAGGATTTGTTACTCAAAATGTTTGCGTGTTACATATAAAGAATAAGGATGCTCATATCCAGAAAGTATTAGTTGTAGTTGTGCGCACACAGAAACTGGGGTATGGTGCACATCAACACGGAACGTTCTCGATTTCATGTTTTGAATAACCACGTAAGCAGATGTACGACATCAACCACAGTGACCAACGCTGTACTACGAAGACTAGCAGTGAGGAGTGGAGAAGATGTAAGATCAGCGAGGGCAAGAACAAGACTACCAACCAATGAACCCAGTGACATTATCGAGGCCAGACTTACCCAGAAAGTCATAAGGTAAAATAGAACAATAACACTAGTATGAATCTACTTACTTCACCCCGCAAGAAGAGCATTCAAAATAAATCATCTAAATTGACACCTGTCTTAAAGCATGCACGTGCATCTCTCTAACATCGTTCAACACTAGGTTAGAGAAGTTGCAGTCTGCAGAATTACGGTTACATATCATCCAGCTTTTAGAAGATGTTACCTACATCAAGGAATAGACAAAACAAACCTTGTCGTATGTGAATACACAAAGTAGAACGTAATCCAAGTGGCCGCTACTGCACTCGCTATCGAATCAACCACTCTCGGCATGGCGAAATAATATCAACACCTGGCTGGCATAGCTGCGTCCTATAAAACCAATCAAGCGAGTAGCCTTCCTGGTGGCCACGTTGTGTGAGGCGCGAATAGCTTCACCGCCTCAATTAAGTTTCATGGTTAATTAATGACATTGCGCGACAAACAATATACACGTGTTTGGGTGGTCGCTTTTGCTAAATATATTTAGTTTCTAGGCAGTGTCTTCGACGGAGAGATGTCTAAAACACGTGTCACTATAACGAAATACCCGACTGGAGAGTGGCGTTATGTAAAATTGAACGGCAACACGAAATGTCACTAAATACGTATATTCATGCACCTGCCTTCCCAGACCGGACATCAGCGCCTCCTAACTTCTCCACATAAACTGGCCACCTAGCAACGGATGTCCGTCGCTACGGTGTTCATAGCTGTGCATTCGAATACGTATAATTGACTGCAGGAAGGATCAATGTCATACTTCAATATGGATGTCCTTTTAGTCTTCAAATCGGTTCACCTGCGGTCATTACCTTCTTGCTACAGAAACGGGTAAAACAAATCTATTATTTTTTGCAAACATGTTGCGAACTATATCTATCTTCATTATGAAAATAATCAACATAATAATTTACGTGCTTATTAGTGATTGAAAATAAATTAAAATTACCAGGCGTTCCGCTAAATGACCAGGTTTATCTGAATATATTGATTATGATGGGTGAGACTTGGGTGAGATTAGTCGGTTGTGCTTGTTCTGTTTCAGACAAATGGCTTCATGTTTTCTGAAATGGAATAAGAGTGTCTTGTGCTTGGATTGGGTTTGGGGTGAAATGGATGGGATCATGGGAAAGGGCATGTGTTTGGGGAACGTGGAAGGCTATGTTGTCTATGGGAGGTACATGAAGGGTGCAATTTTCACGTCAATGTCCTGCGCTACACCCCTGAACCCGTCCAAGTTGAATGTGTCACTGGTAAGTGCGTTCCACTGTGGTATTGTTTGACGAAACCAGCTGTCAGTGTAGCACATATGAGAGGGGGATATTTGTCTGTATTTGTATGGGTGGTTGGATCTCATTTAGCGGTGTCCAGGCTTGAGGCATTCATTGGGATTTATTCGCGATCTTCATGCCTAAGTACTTCATACTTGACCGACCTCCTAGTTCGACAATAATCAGCCCGTGCGTCACACTCCGCTGACGCTCACCCGCTGGAAGTTCCGCTCTGCAGGCAAAGTACTTAGGGGGACAAAGCCTTCTCAAGCGCTGAGTCACGGCTCTGGAACAATATCCTGCTTGCCACGTGTACCACAGACTGCTACAATTCTTTCAGCAAGCAACTTTAGACCCTTTTTAAAAGAGCTGTTTCACTTATACTGAAAACAAATCTTAATATACACTTTAATTTGTTAATATAAACTGTTGTATTATTATTATTAACTTGCAGTATATTATACTAGTATTTGTTATAATTATTATTTCAATTGTTTATAATTAGCATTTCTTATTTATTAGAATATACGTATGATTTATATTTTAATGTTTTAAAATAAAGGTTTGTTGTAATGCGCTTCTGAATTGCTAGAATTGCCAAATTTATTGCGCAAGCAAATACTGTATAAATAGAGTTATTATTAGGAGATTGTTTATGATTTTGTCAGTAATGGAAAGCCTTTCATTGAATTAACATTAAACCAATTTTACTTAAACACGAATCTTCATTTATGGTAATGCTGGGATTATATACACGTCATGCTATCGGTAGTCGGTTTTTTGTTCTTTTACGACTATGTCTGAACAATAAAAATCAATTAAACACTGCTAAATTATACACTAACCTATGCACTATCAAGCTACAGTTATTATTTTAAGAATATCAACAATCTCATTTTTAGGAAATAATCGAATCAATTGACTGTTTGTATTTATTATTTAAATAGGGTAGTTACTACACAAGCCACCATATACGGAATCGTTTAATTTATTGTATAGCTATGTATTATTATTACTTTATGGTGAAAATATCAATATTTTTCAGTTACTGTCAAGCGCAAGACATGTGGCGCCACCCAGTGACTAACTAATAAGTAACATTTTACAATAGTCTACAACACCGGAACAGAACTGACAGCGTGGAGTTATACTTGGCTTATAAACAATTGACTACCTCCGGCTTCAAGCTGAACTTATGTAAGCATCATGACGTAGACCAATGTATGTTATAAGTTCTTATGTTATGTTGTGTTTTATTATGTTATGTTGTGTTATTAAATTAAGCATGCCCGACGATACACGGAATCTTTGAAAATGTGTGTGTGTGTGTGTGTGTGTGTGTGTGTGTGTGTGTGTGTGTGTGTGTGTGTGTGTGTGTGTGTGTGTGTGTGTGTGGATGTGTGGATGTGTGGATGTGTGGATGTGTGTGGGTATGTGTGTGAATGTGTGTGTGTATGCATATATATATATATATATATATATATATATATATATATATATATATATATATATATATATATATATATATATATATAGATATATATATATATATATATATATATATATATATATATATATATATATAGATATATATTATATATTGCCTATGTGTCGTAGCTTGTTTGGTGCAACAATATAAACACTGGACGACAGTTGTAGTGTGTAAAAGGGCACATTTTATTGCCTGTTCACCTCAGTGTACTTCAGTGTAATCCCAATTATAGCATACATACATTATAATAAAAGCCAGCATTGCTAATATTCTTATTTACAAGCAACAATGGTGACGGGCCAACCCCCCGCAAAGTACATAATTATAGTTGTCGCCATCTAGCGAGCACATACTATTCAAACAAACCGCTAATCGTTGTGACAACTAAGTACACATTGGTCTCGCCGCCATCTAGCGATCAGAGCAAATATGACAAAAGTTAATATCAGCGACAAGCCAGACGTAATAAGTGGCGAATAGCCTACATCAAATGTTGTTTAATGTAATGTCGCTCACTTGGGAGTCATCTCATACAAGTAAATAATATATATATATATATATATTATATATATATATATATATATATATATATATATATATATATATATATATATATATATATATATATATATATATATATCATCATGCTGTCGGTCGCGAAGCGACAAAAACTGCTTCCATCACTTGACTGTTGCTCTCCATTTATCTCTCTGCTCTGAGAGTGATGTCCATGAGTCGATCTTTATGTCTCTCAGCTTCAGGTTTCTCTTGATGGTATCCTAGAACCGGAGACGAGGGCGCCCTCTCTTTCTCTAACCAGAAGACAGTAGGGAGTAGAGAATCTGCTTGGGTAGCCTGTCTGGTGACATCCTCATGAGGTGTCCAGTCCACCGGAGATTCTTTCTGATCAGAAGATCTTCCATAGATGGCAGCCCTGTCCGTTCGAGTATTTCCTTGTTTGTCACTTTGTCCATCCAGGTTATCCTCATGATCGATCGCAGATGTCGCATCATGAAGGCATGCCGCTTTTTGTACACTGTCCAGGCCTCGGCTCCGTATAGGAGGGTGGACAGCACGATTGCACGGTATATCTTGCCTTTAACCCGCATGGACACATGGTGGTTGTTCCAGAGTCTCTGGCGTAGTCGGCCGAAAGATGCACTAACCTTGGCCATCCTCCTCTGTATTTCATCGTCAATGCATCCATCACTTGATATAGTGCTTCCGAGGTAGGTGAATTCCAGAAGAGAATTCAACTTGTTTATATATATATATATATATATATATATATATATATATATATATATATATATGTGTGTGTGTGTGTGTGTGTGTGTGTGTGTGTGTGTGTGTGTGTGTGTGTGTGTGTGTTGTGTGTGTGTGTGTGTGTGTGTGTGTGTGTGTGTGTGTGTGTGTGTGTGCGTGTGTGTGTATAACCATACTAACTGTGGAGAGCCATATTATGATAAATCTTCATTTAGAAATGTATCGATCGATTTCTACACATGCACACACTGGCATAAGCGTTTACATAAATACACGCATTGGTTTACGTATAAAGTATAAATCTTACACTATGACATATACAAGTGGTACACTTATTATGAATAACACAGGGGTCATAAACGGATGTTAAGTAATCTGATTTCCTAAATCTGGAATGAAAGACACATTCTAAGTATAACACACGCTTAATCCTAGAACATGCAAAAACATACAATACAGAGAGTGCACCGCACAAGTCAAAGAGGGGCGGAGGGGAAGTGGAGGTTCCAAATAGTCCTCAATACAACTGGTCTGTCCTCGCTGGCAGCGCAAACCGAAGTGAACCAGCACAGCTGACTTCCCAGCATGCTCTGGGGGGACCAGTGATTTTCCCTAAGGGAGATACATTACTTCCTAGCATCTACATAAATATACCTGCATGGGGGGAATCCAAATCTGTGTATTCTCGGAGTTGTCTGTGATACCATTTTAGCCTCAACTCCCTATTACGATTAAATCTTCTCAAACTATAGACCTTTCAGAAAAAATGAAAATATATTTGTTTGAAATTGCTTTCCCATCATAACTTTTCGGCGGCTCTTAGTCTCGCTTAACCGACTGTCGGTCGGCTGCGGAACTACGCCAAGAAGACAGTCTGATCAGTTTGCCGGCAATTGAATATTTATCCGCGTGATCTATACAATGCTGCCACATCACGGACACTGGTTAACCCTGCCGTAAATTTGAATTGTATTTCTATCTAATTTGTGTTAATATAAGTTTAATTTTGAATAGTATTTATAATACAGCATTATTTGATAAAAAGGTATCCTTATTTAATTTGTGTGTTATTCGTGTGGGGCTAAACAATGCTGCCACCTCACGGATACTGGTTAATCCTGCCGTAATTCTTATTTTATAAACAACTGTAAATTTGAATTTTTGCTTATTTTGTGTTAATATAAGTTCAATGTTGAATAATTTTCATAGGATATCATTATCTTGTAAAAGTATATCGTTATTTGAATTTTTATTTAATAGTTGGCCTGAGAGCCAATCAGCGTCTCTACCCTAATCTGGGGTAAGGCCGCCCTGGCGGCACGAAAATGCAGACCCACATTTATCCCAGGCGAAGTTGAGGGGCTTAAAAGTGCTGCCACCTCACGGAGTCTGGGTAATCGAGGCAAGGCGGTTCTATGCTCCAATGACAACTTTTGCCTGTCCCCGTGTATGACTAGCAGAATGATTTTGTTTGTTGCGTCTCTGAGCTTGAATATTTAAAGATATGGGCGCTATAGAAATTATACACTTATTATTATTATTTACGCGTCGCAATCGTCTCAACTGTCTACTGGCACATTCGCCTACACCACAAACGAGAGCTGCTCTAACAAAACCATATTCTGGTAGAAACGACATTGTATGAACATATAATCTTAGGGCCAAAGCGAAAAAATTTGTTACGCTAAGTGAAAATGAAAGACTGATAAAATTGACGCCGTTCATTGCTAACGCAAATAGTGCGGACGAAGTCGTGTAGATCTGAACAATTTCCCCACTGGTTCATACTACACCAATGCCATTCATTTTGGATATATTAAAGGTCAGGCACGGAAGGCAAAGATTGTAGACAAAATCACGAAAGGTGTATGATTTCCACACAGTTTCATATTACACTAGGAGTGCGTGATGCCCCAGTAGGTTTTTTTCACTATAACGAATCAGAATCAGAATCACTAAGACGAATGCTTCTGCTTGTTGTTTGTACCTGATTACAACATCTTGGATGTTGATATGTATACATTATATACATTTACTACATTTCTCTTATGTAATTCCACTTTAATATTAGTAATATAGTTGCATTACTTGTATTCTATTTTCAGTACAAGTCACAAGAAGTCACCACCACAGTGATAGCATCACCACTGAACAAGTGTTTGAACTTTGAGATCTTCTCATCTTCGTCAAGAGAAGTCATCGGCAGAGTTTCATCGTTGTCAAGGCATATCACTTTCACCTGTCGATTGTATCCTTAGCCCTACATAACTCACCTTTCAATACATTTACGGTCATGGAGGAGCTCATCAGGATCAATATTAGGCTTAGCAGAAGTAGAACAGGAGCAGGATATTATATGTTATGTTGATGGTTTTGTTTTGTATCGATCGAAGAAAATCTATTGTAATAATGAGCACTGAGCAGTGTCTTTCAGTTGTTAATCACATCATTAAAGGAGAGGGTGAATAATTGGACAAAAAGGTTACTGAACACCTGCATGAGACAGGGGAAGATCCCAGAGGTGTGGAGAGCAGCAGGTTTTTTGTCCCATTATGGTAAAACAAAAAAACGTTCACGACCTTGGAAAAAATAGAGGTACTATTTTGCTAAGCAATATGTTGAAATTGTTACATATAATCATGGATGGCAGAATATGAACAGCAACAAGGGAAGTCGGCGAAGCACAGCTGGTGTTAAGAAAGGGAAGACGAACAATTGATGGGATGTTTGCCATGGGGCAGCTACTGGAAAAAACAGGAAGGACAGCAAGAGATGACAATTAGATTAATAGACCTGGAGAAAGCTTACGTAACCATAACGAAAGAAATGGCGAAGGCGACACTGATGTAGATGGGCATCCCAGAGGAGGAGGTCAGTAAGGTAGAAGGGACATATGAAGACACAAAGAGCGAGGTCTTATGAGGACCTGGGATATCAGGAGAGTTCGAAGTAAATGTTGGCCGGAGTTAGGGGAGTGTCCTGAACCCATTGCTATTTACCGCTCTGGCGGAAGTGATATGCAGACAAATTTCTACGAAAGACACACTGAGGAAACTAATGTATGCAGACCGCCTGGCAGTGGTAGCGGACGGGGAAGTAGATATCCAAGCCAAAAACAGCAGATAGCATGGAAATATGCTCAGCAGACACGAACTGAGAATACGTTTGGAGAAGACGAAGGAAATATGGGTGCGGCAGGGAAAGAAAGAGCTGAAAGTACACTTGGAATGGAAGAGAAGAAGCTTATTCAAAGAAACAGTTTTGTATATATCTGTGGATCGCAATTCGGGCACGGAAATTCACAGAACCCTACTAATGTTCATTCCAGTAATACTGACTAAAGCTTGTTTTCACATTGTTTGCTATTCATCAAGTTAGTAATGGCTATATTCAGTGAACGTTTATTAACTTGAGACCATCTGAATAACATGTTTAAATATGTTGATCCTGTTACACTTGGTGTCACCTGAGTATCTAATATGAATTAGTACAACCAAAAAAGACAATTTTATTTAATTATCCATGATACATTTCACATGCCATCAATATATAAGATAACAAGTGCTGAACCCAAAATATATTTTCTGCGTACTCGTACTGGATTACATTTGTACCGTAATAACTCCATCTCTGGTTGACAGTTCACAACTGCATACTTCTCTATAGCCTCGGATACCCAGGCTCCGTGAGGTGGCAGCACTTTTAAGCCCCTCAACTCTGCCTGAGGAAAGAGACGTTCTGCATTTGTTACCAGCCAGGGCGGCCTTATCCCAGATTAGGGTAGAGATGCTGATCGGCTCTCAAGCCAACTATGAAATAAAAATTCAAATAATGATATACTTTTACAAGACAATGATAACCTATGAAAAGTATTCAAAATTGAATTTATGTTAACACCAAAATGAGTAAAAATTCAAATTTACAGTTGTTTATCAAATAAGAATTACGGCAGGATTAACCAGTATCCGTGAGGTGGCAGCATTGTTTAGATCACGCGGATAACACACAAATTAAATAAGGATACCTTTTTTTATCAAATAATGCTGTATTATAAAACTATTCAAAATTAAACTTACATTAACACAAAATGAATAGAAATACAATTCAAATTTACGGCAGGATTAACCAGTGTCTGTGAGGTGGCAGCATTGTATAGATCACGCGGATAAATATTTGCTCATCAGACTGTCTTCTCGGCGTAGTTCCGCAGCCGACCGACAGTCGGTTAAGCGAGACTAACCTCTCTATCGAAACATGATCGCCTAATTGTCCCAACGGGCGTTCACATTCGCCATTGCGTTGTATTGCGTCTCTGCGTTGGGACGGTGGATGTTCAGCATATAGTTCGGTGTCATCTGCGTATATGGTATTTAAGATTGTGGCATTTTACGATATCGGCAATTGGTAGACAGAAAACCTTGACGAAGAACGGATCCATTCGGAACAAGGTGCTGTAACGTTCGCCGAGAAGGTGGTTTTTATCGGATCTTTACAAGGAATAAGCCTGATAAGTAACTGTACATATCTTAACGATGATACGACATCGGACAGGAAGTCAATGCAAATAATTTAGAAGTGGCATAGAACGAGTTAAACATGGAGGTCTAGTCACAATCATTGCTAAGCAATTCTGAACAGGTTGTCATTTTGTGATATATTTAAAGGGGCAGCTGATATATAAACACTGGAACAACCATTGTCCAAACATAAGAACATACAATTTAGAGTATATGCGACCGTGATTTTATGAGCACGGAGCCACGGTATATTTTTAATAATATTTATAACCTGGATATCATTTGCCATTGGGCGCTGCCATAATAATGGCCTAATATTTTTCTGCTTATGCTGCATTTGACTCGAGTTGCTCCTGTATCTATTCAATGTAAATTTCAGATTGCTTTCTGATTTACTTCATCAATAGAGATTTCTGCGCGGAAACAAGAATAAGGTGCCGTATTATATACGGTAGGCTACATGTAGATCAACAAACCAGTTGTATACGTATAAGAAATACAATGCTAAATTACGACGATTTAACCTCTTAAGCCCAGTGCCCAGTTTCATGAAGCCGTGTAACTTTACGCGCAATTACGCGGTCTACTGGTCGCAGTTAACAACGAATAGTCAATGCAGCTTACGGCCGGTTTCATGAGACCAATTAAGCATGCGCGCCACAAAATCACTCCAGCATTGACCCCCTTACGTCGCGGTGGGGAATCCCTGTATTTGTGCTGTGTATGAACAACCTTTTTCTTTCTAGCTGCCGCATTTGCCGTTCGCATAGCAAATGGGAAGCTATGATGAATGTAAAGGATATCCAGTGTAAACATTAAACATAATTTTGTTGAGAGTGGGCGTGTCGGGAGCATACCGTAAATATTTCAACGAGCGTAAAGTTACGCCTACTAAATACATGGTGCAGCTAAGTGCAACTATGGAGCAGACTCATAAAACGCAACTAGCGCAACTTTACGACGTTTTAGGTTTACGACGGGTTAACGCCCGCTACGACGTCGTAACTACGTTACTTACGTTCCCCACTTCGCGTAATTAACAATCAAACAGAAAATCATTGGTTTTTTTATTTATTTTATTTTATTAAGCAGACAAACACTAGCCTGTGGATAATATAACCAAATGCAAACATTCATAGTAAAATCAAAGTAACATAGATAATAACATATTATCCATCCAATGGTGAATATTGTTCTTATAACTCATCCCGATCTAGATAATCATCATCATAGTCATGGTCATGCTGGTCATCGTTCTCCTCCATCTCCTCTTTCTTCGTAAATGGGTTGCAGCACTCATAACCTGCTGTGCAGCGGCAGTAGATTGTGCAGGTGACATTTTCACGGTAATAGCTACAATTGCGTTCCTTGCATGCCATGTCCTTCGCTCGACAGGGGTAGCTAATGACGTTCATTAGAAACGGTGGTCCTGGTGGACCACTGTCAATGCTGGGGCAAGTTATCCCATCGTCTATTTCCCAGCCAGTCTGAGATGGAGACATTTGGAGAACCCTGTTGGCCAGTTGCCTTCCAAAGCAACATCTGCAGGTGAGCACGTCGCACGTGGAGGTAAATGTTTGTGTCCGTCGGAGGCAGTAACATTATGCCCGGTGGCTTCCCCTGTATGGAGGTGTACAGATTGTACCGAGGTTGAATCGTCGAGGTGCCCGTGGGCTGTGCATAGAGGGTTGTCCATACATGGCAGTTGAACTGCTGTTCAACTCCATGAGATCCACGCGAGTGGCACTCTCCTAACCCAGTACGTCGAACACCCCTGGCCTGCTTTCAATGTCTTCAGAACAAAAACCTTGTCTTTGCCGAAGGGGTAGGACACATTATCACAGCCGCTTACTGCATGGGCTCCAAGTAGCTGTGAAGACACTGTATCCCCTAAGCTGGCACATGTGGCATTGATATCAATACCATCCCACTTATTATCTGCACAGCAACACGAACTTGTAGATCGTAACGCCACGTCCAGTAGACCAGCAGCACGAAAATGTCGCTGTCGTCGCTGAGAATTCAGACCACCTGACGACCAGCATCGCCGGCTTGAAACAGATAGCTAATGATGGTGATATCTGCTTCATCGTGTAAGAAGACGCCATCATCCCTGCTCTGAACTGACACCCCACACACTAGGTTGAACGTGCTGAGAAGACGTGATAGGCCACGCTTGTTATGTTTGTTCTTCATCACTGCCTCACAACTTGGCATAGGGCTGTTGAGATCCAGGTTAAATGTATTGGACCCAACACCAGTTCGCCGCTGCCTCTCATGGTCCTTTGCCGACATTTCAGTGTAACGGTCAAAACGAGAATTTTCTCTGTAGCAGCACACAATGCAAGCCGCGCTTTCAGTGACTCCGCAAGCACACCCACACTTCCCACACAGGGGCAGACCACATGATACAAGAGCTGCTGGGCGTCCACGATTATGACGTCAGGGCGTGGAGGCTTGTGATGCTTTTATCCAAGCTTGTGAACTAGTATCGCCTTGTTTCCTCTCCGGAGGCAACCATACTAATCCATAAGCGATGGAGGGACAGCACATAGATCATACCCAAAATATTGGCAGGAGTTCCATATCGCGCTGTTGACCGACTACCAGAAGACTGAGAAATATGGACTTTAGGTCGAACACGACCTTGTCACCAATTCTGATATCTCGTTTCAGATGTTTCATAGTATTCACTGGGCCCAGTGGCGAATTGAACTTTCCATGGAATCCGGTTGGGAGTGTATTGCGGAATGCAGTTGCCATCGTCCCATCAAGTGCCAAGGAGTCTGACACACTAAACATCGTTGGATACACTTGGCTATTATGGATGTTGTAGAGGACATCACTCTCGGTATCGAGGGGGTGGGAATATTTTCCCAGTTCTGCACTGATACGCAGGCGTTCCACTTCATCAACTTTACATCTCTTTACACCTTCCTCCTTGTGCGGTGTCTCGGTGGTACTGCTCGACAGACTTGGAGAGTAGCAATGGTCAAGCGTATCAGAAATATATGCAGATATGGGGAAAGAGTCAATCCATTCTGCTACTTGTGTTGAAGATAGTGTGATACCCTTCAGACCCCCTTTCCGATCTTTATTGCCATCTGCATCCCGAACTGATCGGCAGAGACAGCGCTCAAGCTGCATGCCTTGTGTCTGCACACAAATGCACCGGAGAGAAGGTCGTCCTTGGTCTCGGCAGGCAGGAGCACTGACATCTCGAGGCAGTGCCACGAGAGGCATCTTGCATAGTTGTGGTCTTCAGGGATGAAAAGGTATGGTAATAAACGCTTGTTGCAGAGCTGCTGTAGAAGCCAATTCCCCTCTCCAACTGGTCGCCACTGTGTAGACAACCTCATAACCCAACCGAGGAGCAACTGGTGTGTGAACAAGGTTGGGGTTATGAGGTTGTCTACCCAGTGGCGACCAGTTGGATTAAGCCGTGCCCTTTCCAGGTATTCACATATCTCCTCCACGTCTTGAAACCAGTCTGCAGGAAGGATTGTAGGAGAATGTAAGAAACCACCCTGAATGCGCGCAACGCACGCAACCATGGTTTCCCAAAACCCATGATCTTGCTGACTCCCCCAAAGGCAGCACCAATGAGAGTCTCGAGACCTGACCCCTGCATCAAGTGGCCGATGCACCCACACAAACATAAGTTACTTCCATGTATGAGTGTTGATTATGATGTATGAAAATAAACTCATAAACTTCAACAAACTTGAGCAAAAAATGACCTTGATTTTTATACATTGACCTTGACCTTTAGTCACGACAAAAATATCATAAATTAATTCCTCTAGTCAAACTTGTATATAAAAGGGCTATCACACATGATTCTAGGCCTATTAGTTCACTTGGATCAAGCTTAATTTGCGTTAACAATGGTAATTATGCTAATTAGGTAATTAAAAAAGTTCCCCAAAGTTAACCCAGTGCCATCAAAGCTCAAAATCTTCCAGACACTCATGTGAATATATATAAATCAAAAACCTTACAGTAATTACAATTTCTAGGTTCACCATTGAAAAGATACAGCTGGCTACTAGATTATACGTCATTCACGAGCAGATCATTCCACGTCATCCATACGCATAGTGATAGGAGTCGTGCAAGGGACTTGTGCACTCCTTGTTAACATTGCAAAGTTTGTCTTTATTTGTTGATGTATCTTTGTGCATTGTTCTGTTTCAGTTAACCACCATTAGAAATGCTTAGAAATCGGCGATGTGTGACGACATTGGGCGCCTGCGCAGCCATCGGTTTGCCCGGATGTAATACGTTTACCAAGATGGTAAAATATATAACATTAAGTGGCCGCACTCACTTAGGGTTACTGACGTATTTTGTCAGGATGTAATACCGCTACCAAGGTGGCAAAATTAAACTAAGTGGCCTTGTGGTCACTATTACCGCATTTCCTTACAATTACAAGTAAACTATCCATATTATATGATGACTAACCGATTTAATCTCACCTCAAGTACATCCTGCGAAATATGAACATATTTACCCGCCATTCAGAGTCGGCGATCCCTCTGTTTTATATCTGCAGTCTGATACCCAGATGGTTATGTCGTCGAATGTTTTAAAATCATGTTTATAATATCGACATTATTATGGTATTGATGCTGGCGCTGTCAAACCGCACACACTGATTTAAACGTGCTTCCGCGAAATAACATTGTGGTCACATAAACTGTTACTTTGATTTAAACTTACGAAAACTGTGGCAAATATTACAATTATTGGTAAGTTTGACGACTTATCCTTTGACGCTGATTAGACTTATTAGCGATCGCTCCGACGCGAAAATTACAAAACAACGCTCTTATAATGTAAATTAGGGTAGAAAGGGGCTACTCGTAACACAGGTACGTTGTAACAGAGAGCTTGCAGACAAAACTGCTAATGCAAATTAATCAGCACGACGACAGTATATTCGCCAACACATTTGAGCATGTCACGTGTAACATCACGTGAATCCATCGATGTACCATTGAGGTACGCTATTTGTAAGAAAAAGATACTATTCTGGGTGTCAGACCGACTGGTTTATGAAGATTGCCATCTGAAGTACTATGCAAGAATGGAGCGTCATTGTTTTTGACAAATGCGATTTTCTTTTGCAGTTCGCAAGAAAAATCTGGAAATTCGTGGTCTTTGCAATCATACTTTATTGTATGATCTATCTCTTCTATACACCAGAGGGCGTAGAACCTGAGGAGATTTCTCACGAAAAGAAAAATCACAATGGCGGAGATACATGCACCGAAAAGCGGAATATCTTCTTCCTGAAAATAGCAAAGACGGGCAGTACAACTGTTCAACAACTGTTGCTACGTTTCGGTCTGGTGCGCAATCTATCCTTCATGTTGTTCGTCAACAAGTGGGCCTATCCGTCCCGATCTTTCAGTCACCTTCTACTGCCAGAGCCGAATCGATCGACGGGCTTCGACGGCCGCTACAACATTCTTTGCGAACACACAATGTACAGCGAGTCAGAAGTGAAACAACTGATGCCACAAGACACGTTCTATCTCACTAACCTTCGACATCCATTCACGCATGTCAAATCGGTTATAAATTACAGTGATTTATTCACGCAGTTAAACATATCGAAGAAGAAACACTTTATCGAAGACCTTCTACGTAATCCAGAGCAACACGATCGGAGAAACCGTACGCGTAACATAATGGCGAAGTTCTTCGGTCTGAATAGGAAGGTCAGCGACCTAGCAGCCGGTGATGCGTTGATCAAAGAGATTGATGCGAAATTTCACCTTATACTCATTATGGAACGTATCGATGAAAGTATCGTGCTGATGAAACGCCGACTGTGTTGGTCGTCAAAAGACATATTGTTCCTGCCTCTAAGAGTAGAAAAATACGAAGGAAAGACCAACGGAACTCCAAACAACAAGGACACAATAATTGCGAGACACCGGAAGTGGAGTGGCATTGACTACGCTCTATACGACCATTTTGTGCGCAAGTTGCAGGTGAGTAGAACTAAGTACAGTTAGAGGGATTCTTTCGGAGATGAAAGGGTTGTTTTCGTATCCCAAAAAGATATAAAGCGCATGATCATCATGACGCAGTGGCCGCATTAACGTCACATGGTTAAAGGAATTCGTGTCCCAAAATATAATGAAAAAAGATGCTTTGAGAATATAAATCTCTTTGTAATGTACATATGATTTAATTAATATATCTATCCTGTCGTATCCCAAATATATCCGCGTAATTTCTAGTAAAGGTTTCATCCGCCTATGTTATCAATACATGCCACTAAGGCTGGGGTCAATTTCATTCTTTCACTTCAAATTCATTGCAATTCCTTTTATTCAATTCCAGTTCAGTTTCTTTCAATATTTTGTTTTCAATTCCATTGCCATCTATTATCTTTCAATTCCAATTCCCGCTCTAATTCACGTAACAAAAGTAAACCATCAAATTATACGATTAATGTGCATATGTATTTATGTATTTATATAATTATATAACCATTATAATTTTAGAACACACACACATAATTCAGTGACATTTTGTTGCATTGCATTTTAATGCAGGCATCTTTAGATTCACTGCATAATTAAAATGTCTGAGTTCTACTGAGTATGCTCTCGTTCAGGCATCACCTACTTAATACATTTGTTTGAAACACAGCACATTAAAATGGATTTGACATTTGACCCATTGTCACGTAGCGTAATGAAGCATGTAGTAGTAAGATAGACAATTAACTGTGTTTATATGTGAACACAGGCAAGGTGTTACAAACTGATTAAGTAGCTAGGAAGAACATATAACAAAACCATAGAGCTGTACCCAACCAATACTACTGAATAGTATTGGCTGGGTAAAATATAATTATTAATTTTATGACATTTATATAGTTGTCACATTCTGGTTATAATCTTGTCAGTATTTACTGGCCTTATGTTTGCACTTTAACTGGTTTCTCTTCGGACTGTTTGGATATATCCTGGCTTCACTCCTGGTACCTGGGTGGTCTAAATGACTATTTGCTTAGCATGTGACACTGGGAAAGTGTGACTGTTACCTGGGCAATTTCATTGATTCGTTGAAGCAGTCCCCAGCACTCATTCACACAAGGCAGTAGGACAAGCCTAAGTTACTTCCCATTCATCAGTTTCATCCACTGATTAATTGCTGGGTAATGTTTAACCAGTAGCTTCATTGTCTAACTTTTCTTGGTTATTAAACACCATTGCATACACAGCAATACTCCCATCTGTCTGCAAAATATACTCCTAAGCATCACAAAAATATAACATGCTTAATTCCTTTTTATTCAATTCCAATTCCAATTCCTATTCAATTCAATTAAAAATCTTCCAATGCCAATTCCGATTCAATTAAAAACTATTCAATTCAGATTACAATTTAATTCATTATGTTCCAAATCTTTCAATTCCAATTCCCGTTCCAATTCCGGAATTGAATAGGAATTGAATTGATCAACAAAAATCCCTTTCCCAAAGAATCCATTACAAGTAATTTATGTTATCCTATTTAAACACTACTTCGTATAATTTTTTCTGTTACATCAGACGTCAACTTCGTTTCGTTGACAAGATATATATTTTATGATGACGAACGCTGCAACACGAATTTCCAGGTTCGGGACAATAAAGTTTTATTGTATTGTATTGTATTGTATAGTATAGATAACGGTGAATTTCAATGCTATCGTGGGCAAACAAAATTCGTAGAAACACGTTGTTTCTGTTTATTACAGGCTCAGATTTCCGTCGAAGACAATCTCGAAGCGGAGGTGGCAATGTTCCGACAAATCCGCGATCGCGCTAAGGACTTCTGCCGCGGCCTACCTGATATACTGCGTAGGAAACCGTTCGACAGAAAGACGAATTGGCGCTTCCAAATATTCCTCAACACAACCATCCTGTTTGACCGTTCGCCTTTCGACGAGCCGTTCTCTCTGACGGGCGTCGACTGTCTGCTGATGATGGTGCATAATGATGTATACCGGAAGGCGTTGACTGTGAAACAACTTCCGGAAATATGTCACCTGGTCGCCTTGCAGCCAGACCGCTTCAAGGGCAGAAATGAGGAGATATTTCCGGAAGAGATTGGCCGAAATGGAACTGTGCCTTTTTACGTAAATGCAAGATTTTGCCGTGATATATTCCCATCGATACGATTGTTCTCCAAGATGCCCCCGCCTATCATATGGAAATAGTAATGCTACACGGTTTCGCAATAAACGAATTAACGCAAAATTGAGACAATTGTTGTCCTGACTATTCTTCCTTGCCGCGATATATTATAAATTCTGTGCGTTTGCAAGGCTGGACGTTTTCGAAACGAACACTTTTCAAAAGGTAGCAACAGTCAGTTTGTGTGTATTTTATTTACTAATTAATATGCTTTTTAAATTATAATAAACACGCTATCGGTTCAGGCTTTATTTGGCTTTATTTGGGGTTGTAGAGTAAAAGGGGGCAAAGCGAACCCCATTGGGCAAAGCGCACCTCCACCTAAATCGATTTGTGGAAGCACTATGCCCTCAAACCATCTTGGTGGCAATTATTTAAGAAAATACAGAAATCGAAGTAAATTACAAAAATCTGCATTTTTCGTCAATGGTATTGTAAAAAAGTAAACAGCTTTAGGCGTTTTCACCGATTATGCTTGTTAAGTAACCAATTATGCGAATTAGCTACATGAAAGTATAGTATCGTATACTAGAAAAGATGCAATGTGTTTTTGTTGGCGATAATGCCATGTAGGTCAATTCTTTTAAGTTATGATGATGCAATGATTTCGGGGCAAAGCGCACCCCTCCTACGTAGGGCAAAGTGCACCCGGTGCGCATTGCCCCGTTTATTATCTTCACGACATGAACTATTACTCTGATAATGTTAAGTCTGGTTAAACTTGCTCACCGTTATCTTGTCAACGAAACGAAGTTGACTTTTGACGTAACCGAAAAAGTTATACTCAATAGTGTTTAAAAAGGATAACATAAATCACTTATAATGGATTCTTTGGGAAAGGGATTTTTTGATCAATTAAATTCCAATTCAATTCCGGAATTGGAACGGGAATTGGAATTGAAACATTTTGAATTGAATTGGAATTGGAATTGAATAAAACCGAATTAAACATGTTATATTTTTGTGATGCTGCGAAGGATATTTTACAGACAGGTGGGAGTATTGCTGTGTAGGCTATGGTGTTTAATGACCAAGAAAAGTTAGACAATGAAGCTGCTGATCAAACATCACCCAGCAATTATTCAGTGGATGAAACTGATGAATGGGGAGTCAATTAGGCTTGTCCTACTGCCTTGTGTGAATGAGTGCTTGCTTCAAAGAACCATTGCAATTGCCCAGATAACTGTTACACTTTCCCAGTGGGCAGAGTTGAAGGGCTGGAAAGTACTGCCACCTCACGGAGCCTCGGTAATCGAGGCTAGAATATTAGATGCAGTATAATAGATGCTTTCACGGGCCTCTAGCGTCCGTTGGCTCTAGGCACCTATACTTCCTACTGGTTAATTACTCGTCCACAGAGCGGTCAACTGTCGTGGACCAGTATAGTTTCGTGACCTTATCTGCATCTACACGCCAACCAGAGCACTTCGCTCAGAGGGAACCAAACAGCTTAAAAGACCTAAAACAAATTGCAAAGCTGGATGTGCCGAGTTGCCCAGCAGCTGCTCCGGACCTGTGGAACAGACTACCGTTCTCATTACGAGAACTATGCAATGATAACTCTTTTAAGAATGCCTTAAAGACGCTATGTTTTAGACAATACT
Organism: Oasisia sp. SBJ-2009; assembly: GCA_964017155.1. NCBI lineage: Eukaryota > Metazoa > Annelida > Polychaeta > Sabellida > Siboglinidae > Oasisia > Oasisia sp. SBJ-2009. The sequence continues at coordinate 10,749,466 of OZ024860.1, forward strand.
TTGGCTGATGCGGTAATAATTAAATGAAGAGACAATGCATCGAAGAGAACATCACTTCTGCCTTAAACGACCTTGTGTATTTATGTTTTTTAGCTTTCTATATTTATTTATTTATAATGTTTTTATTAGTCTGTCTTTATGCACTTTTATATAATGCACAGTTAATGTGTTTTAGTTATACATTTGGGTAATTATTTTTAAGAACAAGTTAACATGTACTTTTAAAGCGCCCTGAATAGTTGTTAAGCTAGATTTGGGCTATATAAGTTTATTTATTTAATAAAAGGTACGCTTTAAATAGCGCGGTATCCAGAGCGATTTACACTTTACTCCCTGGTGGAAGAATCCTGCCACGCTGCTATTAATGCGCGAAGACTATTCGTGCACAAATATCCACCACTGTATACAGCCAGAAACTCATGCATATAGCTGAATGAGCTGGAGCAACGTAAAGTAAACGAACGTTCCCAGGGTTTGATACAACGGCACGTGATTAAAACCAGGGTTCTCTTAATAGAACGTCCGAAGGTCTAGCCGTCGCCTGAGCCAGTGCGCGAGACCGAGGCTCTAGCCACATTAATCCACCACTATTGGCACTGAATGTTAATCCCGCCATCCTTCCAGCCGGACCGTCTTGACTTGGCCTTCCAAATGCAGCAACCGGGCAACAGCGATGCCCGTTTAACCGCATCACAAACGTTAACAACGTATCTGTCATCAGACCGATGTCAATGGCATTACTGGCGACCTACTCACTCGTGCACACTAATTATATATAACAGGGCCTGTAAGTGGGTCACGATACATGGCGAGACACCGCGCGACAGGAGCTGATTGGGGACATACAAAATGATATTCTAACGACGGATGACAGTTGTAGCTTCCGACTGATGAATAATAGGAATTTCAGGTTACAAATATCTTGCGTTATACCGTTCTTATCTTAAATGTCCGATTTAATATTGAGTTTACCACACTGTCATAGACATATAGCGACTTACGTAGCGAAGATAGTATATACGATGTTAGGTCGTTCGTGTCTTTTACGGGATTTGCATTTTATATTGCTGTGTTTTCACAACAGTTCGATAAGCACTTATATCTGACAAGTTGTCTAACACATAATCATAACACATTTATACATTCACCCCAAAACAGGTTGTACTTCGCGAAAGATGGCATTCTTCAATACTAGTCAAGATCACCAAACACAAGTACTAGCCAACTTCTATGGTTGGATGCTTCCCAGAGAAGTTGAGATGGTGTCTGATTGAACAGGTCTGTCAGGGAAGTAAAGTGTAAAGCGCTTTGAGCAATCTTGAGGGTTAGATACTGCACTATATAAGAAGTTACCTTTTAATTTTAGCCGCCGATGCCATGGCAACCACCATAATGATCGATTGCAATACATTATTTCCGTGATCATTGTCACCGTCAAAGTCAGTGTTCCACAGATTCTTCTTGTAATTATCCTTCGGACAATATAACTATAGCACACTATTTGGGGATAGGGCAATCCGATTATTGCAACCAAAAACAAAACGAAGTTCTATATGTCAACATGGAGAATATGGACTTCCTGCCCCTAAGTGCCCCAACCCCGTTTTCGAGCGGGAGACTTTCATGGCTTCGACCAGCCAATCAGAGCAATCGACTATCACCATGACAGAATGGAATTTATGCAAAGAACATTTTTTCGAGTCCTGTTGTGGAATAAGATAGCCTAATTATAATGTTTGTAGACCACAGTATTGGCACCAAAATGGGAAATATCTTTAATTGATGTCACAATAATGGTATATAGGTGCACTTAGTCCTGCAAAAGCCTAGGCAAAGCGGAGTCCAATACACGGACTTCAACACCACAAAGCGGAGTCCAATACATAAAATGGAATACAATACACAAGATGTATTTGTACTTGGTGAACTGGGACAATGCAGAGTAAATTAATTACCGCCAGTTAGTGCACATGACGTATGTTTTTATGTTCAAATCGCGCGCGACTTCTTCTTGACGTACGCAGCAGTTAAGAGCAGATGTTACCCGCAATTTAAGGACGCGTGTGTATTACACTAATGGTCTGGTTTATCTCATTGTAGCTCGCAACACAATGACTGCGGTTTTATTCTACATGATATGTTTGTTGTCGTATGGACACGTCGTGTACGCTACGACGATACTCGGTCATAAACAGAGTAAATGTGATGTTTTTCTTTATTGTTTGATTTATCTGATGGTGTTTCTTGATATATTGTATAAACCTAATTTTATGTCATTTAGTTATTTACTATTTTATAAGAAGAATATTTGTTCAATTATTTTATGATAATTTTAATACATTTTTGTTCGAGATCATTCGTTCGTTCGTTCGTTCGTTCGTTCGTTCGTTCGTTCGTTCGTTCGTTCGTTCGTTCGTTCGTTCGTTCGTTCGTTCGTTCGTTCTTTCGTTCGTTCGTTCGTTCGTTCGTTCGTTCGTTCGTTCGTTCGTTCGTTCGTTCGTTCGTTCGTTCGTTCGTTCGTTCGTTCGTTCGTTCGTTCGTTCGTTCGTTCGTTCGTTCGTTCGTTCGTTCGTTCGTTCGTTCGTTCGTTCGTTCGTTCGTTCGTTCGTTCGTTCGTTCGTTCGTTCGTTCGTTCGTTCGTTCGTTCGTTCGTTCGTTCGTTCGTTCGTTCGTTCCAACGTTCGTTCGTTCGTTCGTTCGTTCGTTCGTTCGTTCGTTCGTTCGTTCGTTCGTTCGGTCGGTCGGTCGGTCGGTCGGTCGGTCGGTCCCTCAATCGACAGGTTAACACAATTTTGGGCATTCTTCCTTCAGTTTTCGGATGCATATTCGAAGTTGATATGTGCAAGATGACGCAGGACAAGTCAGACGCGACGAAACCGGGCTCGAGGATCACAGGCAGCTACGACTGGATCCGACAATATGCGCGACAGGTTCTCGTGATCACACGCCCGAGACTTGGCGCACAACGCTCTTGGTACTATATCTACGCCCTTGGCCTCGGGATGCGGCCAGGGAGCGAGGCTCGGTAACGTACAGTTTCTTCTTCTTCCCCGTCATCCCTTGCGAGGTGGGGGCTATTTCACATTAATTGCCTCTTTTGCCTCCCTCGTAAGCTCCTTCCATTCTCCACTCGATTGGCTTTTCGCAATACCTGCTCTTCCTATAGACCAGTGACAATGGATTGTTGCACCCCGGTCACTTCACTACTTATGTTTACACTGCTCTGCAGAGTATTCTCTTTCCGACTGACGTTCCCAAACTTATACAAACATGGACGTAATAGTGATTACACTAAATTTGACAAAACTATTATGAGTAAGACAGCTGCTGTGCTACGTTGACACAGTGTTTGTGTTTCTTTTGGTGTTTGTGTTTGTAATAGTGTACCTGTGTAGTGTAGTAGAACTTATTGGAACATTTCAGCATCACGACCCCTGAACTCGGGTATGCCGGCGACGTGTGCGTCTCGTTCTATACGTACATGAACGGCCTGGGGGTCGGTAAACTGAAGCTGTACCGCCAGTACCGTTCTGACGTCAAGGATTATGTGGACTTGTGGTCAATTTCTGGTAGCCAAGGTTACCATTGGAACAAGCATGAATTCACAGTTCATCTTCCGACTATCAACGACAGGGTCAGTGCAGACCTGTATAGTTACTTCATCCCCTGCCATACCAATGAAAGGGGCATGTTCAAAACGTTGCCAGTTTGAAACCAGTGTTATAAGATGCAAGGCCTACAGTTATGCTTTCAGACAAAATGAACCACTAATGTTATTAGTTGAACCACTTATAGTGTTTACATGCGTCCACTAATTTGCACATCTTTCAAAATAGACACATCCCAGCCTCGCGAATTTACCGAACTGCTTAGATTAAACACACACACACACACACACACACACACACACACACACACACACACACACACACACACACACACACACACACACACACACACACACACACACACACACACACACACACACACACACACACACACACACACACACACACACACACACACACACACACACACACACACACACACACACACACACACACACACACACACACACACACACACACACACACACACACACACACATATATGTATGTGTGTGTGTAATGATAATAGCGGAATCGTTTTTTATTTATCGCTGAAAAATTTACAAATGGTTCCTGGGTCCCACCTTTCTCTTACTGTAGTTGCCTCAACCGTACATAAAATAAAGTAACATGCAGCAACGTATGACAGTATAATACTTTATATCAGTTATATAGGTTGTCGTCCTATGCAAATGGCATCTCTTCAAAACTGTAAAATATAATTGAACCTGCAATCATAAAATCATTGAATATTGTAATAAATCAAATGTTAAATACTGGATTATTTTCTGATAAATTCTAAATTGCCAAAGTAATTCCTATATTTAAAAAGCATGATCTCATAATATTTAAACATTATAGGTTAATTTCTCTATTACCAACAATATCAAAGGTACGAGAGAAAACTATCTTTATCCAGTTATCTTCATATTTTAATGAAGCTAAGCTTGTTTCGATTACCATTATGTTATCTTATGCAAATATTGTTGTTGTATTTAACTAAATGTCCAACAACACATTCGACATAGACCGTAACTTAATATCGATTGTAGAATCGATGTTAATAAAAAAAACTAGCTTAATACTAATTAATAGTTAAAAGTTCCCATTGAAAAAA
>OZ024860.1:10761690-10766690 GCA_964017155.1 Oasisia sp. SBJ-2009
CGTGTGTGTGTGTGTGCGTGCGTGCGTGTGTGTGTGCGTGCATGTGTATATGTCTACAAACGTTATATAAGTGTGCCTGGGTATATGTATGCATACTATAAATGCTAGTATTATACCTTTGTGATCATTAACACGAAGCTACTCTGTAAGCAAGTGGTTGTCAACCATTGCCTGATAAACGTTATACATTAATGGCCAGCTCGCGTCCACGTTATTATCATCCATCTGACACCCTACTTGTTCCCACAGATCGGCTGGCGCGGAATACGAGGAAATGAATATTCCGGTGATATCGCAATCGACAGAATAGGAATAAAGGAGAGAACACTAGCATGTTAACATCATAAAATCCCTGAGGAAACCGTCGTGTATTTATGGAAAAAAGCATTGTTGACGTTGTTTGTCATATTGTAGTTCAACACGTGTAATAGGAATTCTAATTTAATACGAATATCGATTACCACTTTTACTATTAAAATCAGCACGAGTCGCTTCACACTGTCTACTGATTAATTATCAATATGAATACATCTTTATCATATCTCCTGAGTGTCGATGCACTGATTTAAGAACTTACCTTTATGATATTCATTGTTAGTTGGCACTGCAAAACGAGTTATTAGTTGCTATTTTGATTATTTAATGCGTTTTCCCTGTTTTTATTATCTTGAGATCCTAAATCTTAACATGACAGTATACACATATGTGTACTATACGAGAATATATATATATATATATATATATATATATATATATATATATATATATATATACTTACATATATATATATATATATATATATATATATATATATATATATATATATATACATACATACATATACGTACACACTATTCTATCTTCTGTTCTTGTAGCGAGGTCATTATTGCTTGAGTTTGCACTGCATCGAAGGCTTTCTCATAGTCGACGAATGCGATGCAAAATGGGGTGTTATATTCTCTCTATTTCTGATTAAATATTCAGAGAATACCATTTGTCTACTCGTAGATTAATTGCTTACAGCGTTGCTAGCAAAATACTTATGCCATTATTATCACACTGTCTTACACGCATCTGTGGAGCAACACTTCGAAGGCAGCATTTGTCATTATTACAATACGTTGAAGATTATGGGAGACAGCGGCTAGTTGTAACAAAAACATCACATTTCAGGATTGCAGATGAGTTTCTTAACCAATCGAAACTTTTTACATGCCAAAGGTCCCCACATAAGTCCCGAAAATAATTGGGGCATGATTAAAACCTGGCTTATTACATATTCCTGGCATAATGAGTTATACGAGGTGTCCTAAAGTGTTACAAGTTACCCCGGTATGGGGTAACTTAAAACAAAAACAACACATTTCATGAATGCGGGTGAGTTTCTTAACCGGTCGAAACGTTGGTCATGCCAAAGGGTCCCCACATATCTCCCGCTGATCATTGGTGCATAATTAAATGCCTGGCTTATTACATATTTGTGGCATAATGAGTTATATGAGGTATCCTAAAGTATTACAAGTTACCCCGGTACGGTAGTACCTATTTTCTTTGAAATGGCGTAACTTTCTGACGTTTCGACGGATTCATGTGATACTACACACGACATGCTCAAATCTATTGATGAACGTGCTCTCGGCTTGCAGAATATTTTGCATTAACAGTTTTGTCTGCAATCCCCCTGTTACAACTTACCCGTGTTAAAACTAGCCCCGGTCTCCCCTAACTAGTTCACAATGGCGGCTATCACTCAACTGTGTGTAGCGGATAATTTTTAGCGTACCACCAGTGGCGCCACCTGGGGAATCACTGACAACTCGTAGAATAGTAACTACACATCGCAATGTGGCATGGCAGATTAGAGGTTAATGGTCCTAAGAACCAAATGAATATTTAGAGAAAGGTGAGTGGAAATTGCCTCCTGAGAGGAGATAGACGTACCCTGTTCCAAAGATAATGTATTAAATATAGATGATTTATTTGCAGAAATATATTCTGGCACATTGGCGACACTGTCATAGAGCAGTGTGGCACGTTATCATGCGAGTCAGGGTTTTATATAAAGGGTTCCGTACAGCGTCAGGGCACACAAGAAGGCACAATCCTTCATCACTGGCCCCGTGATGCCAGACGTCGTCATGTTGTCCTTGTTGTCTAGGATCACACCAGCATTTTCTTCAACGACTATGAACACACCATCCTTCCACGTAATGTGGTTTCGCCGTCGGATAATAATATGCAGCTGGTATTACTTTGCTTGCCTAGTTCAGGCTTTCCTTTCTCGACGGTAACAGTGACCATGTCTCCGCTGCCAGCCACGGGCATCCTATCGAGTCGACCCTTGATGCCATATACTGAGATAACAAACAGGTTCTTACCACCTGTGTTATCCGCACAATTGATAGCATCACCCTCGAGCAGACCGAGAGAAATGAGAAACTTTCTACGACCTCTTTTTGACTGGATGGTTATGCATACGCTATGACGACATCAACGCAGTTAGATTTAACATACCACAAACCTGTGACGTGTGTCCTTACATTAACATAACTGCCATCTTACTTTGTATAGCTTTACTTTCGCCATGTACTTAATGTCGCGGTATATAGGCATTTGGACTACTCAACGCATGCTACAATTCACAGTCTGACTTGTCAAATTGATCAATATCTCGACATACACAATCACGCCAAGACTACCGTATCTCTGTTTTACAGACGGTGAAGATGTGACCAGTAATAACTTAACAGGACGGCGCATACAGTTATATTTTACAGTATCTTACATCCACGAGCGCTTTCCACACCTATTAGGAGACAATCGATCAGCAATGACAGCTGAAGGCTAATAAATCGTTTAATGAACCATTTTTTCCACACTTCAAACGTAACACATGAACAAGATTGTGATTCACGTTATATCACTCAGATACTTGTGCGCTGTATAACGGTATTTTTACAACCGATGATTCTAGTAAGACAACAACGAGACTATAGCCACGTACTCATTCACACAGCCGAATCTACTGGAACAACGTGTAATTGACGAAATTATTCAAGTGTCGGAAAGACAGCAAGATATGACGAATCTAGAGTCGTTCTATTGACAGTCCGATGTTATATATTCTGACGCCGCACCCCAGCTTTGCAAACTAGCGTCTAAACCGTATTGGCTCATTCCAGAAGCCAACGGATGATGTCAGGACTAGAAATAAAATCATAAAAATACCGAACATCCGAGCTGTGTCTATTGTATACATGTCAACTTTGCTGCCTTTGGACACATGCACCGGAGCCTCGGCATGTAAAACGCATGTACATCGTTGCATCGTGATGTGAGCAAACGTTTTTAGCAAAGTGTAGGCCATACAATTTATTTACGACAGAAGCAGCGTTCATCCCTATGAGTGCTTACGACCAATCCGAGCAGAGGGGTGAGAGAAAGTAAACGTGCCATTAAGCCTACAATAGGTGTCCGCTAATTAAATTATACTGTTCACACGTTGGTTTCTGGTGGACTGTTAAAAAATACGAATTCATGTTTGGACAACTGAGTAGTTAAAATACAGTATGCGACTGGGAACTGATTTATTGACTTGGTTACGTGGTGAGCAGATGTGTGCTTTTGAGGTGAGGTATGTGTATCTCATACTAGTACTGCAAAAATGCATGGACAAGCTATGGATAAAAATACACGATATTTTCTTTATGGGACCGGCTTGCCCTAGATTGCGTTATAAAGTGTTCTTTGTAATATCTGTGATTTTAGCAGCCATCTTTGACCATATTTGTATCACTGTATCGTATATTACCACCAGTTGTCACACCGAGGTAAAGTGCATATACTCATACCCAAAACATAAGTATCTATTATATATATATATATATATATATACATATATATATACATATATATATATATATATATATATATATATATATATATATATATATATACATATACAAATAGACAAATAGTATTTTCCTACTGGCGCCAGTCGTCGCAGTGGCATCCTCTATAACAGAAACAAAATCAAAAATAAACCGACCATCCGAACTGTGTATATTGTAATCCTGTCAACACAGGTACTTTTGAAAACAGACCACTCAGTGTCCGCGTGCTAAACACGCATTACAACACTGTGTCGCCGTCTAAACATAACATTTTAACACTCCCTGCAACACGGCCGCCACAGTGGGCGTGCCTTTAAGAGGGGCAGTCAACCGAAGCGGAGTTGTAAGAGGAAGTAGACGTTCTCTTACAACAGGAATCGGCGACTGAATTCTTTTGTTCGCATGGGCGTTACTGGGGGAATTGTTGGTAAGTGCGGGGTCGTGTGCGGATAATTTAGTTACAGTACAGTTTGGGAGGGCGAACTGATTTTGTTAAATCGCTTCAAGTTACATGTTGTTGTGCAGAGATATGTGCCCTGTAGATGACGTGCATGTACCTGAACACTGTTACGGCGTACAGGTGGATTGACAAGTACAACTATACACGATTATTTCCTTGTCGGGGGTTCACAAGAAGTAGCTAGTACATTGCAGAATAGAACAAATCTAGCTAAAATTATACGTAAATTACAATATTAAATAAATAAATATGCATTAAGTTATTAATAGATTAATTAAGGTAATAAAATGTGTAACAAAGCTAAGCTGCTTTGATATAAACACATTCTTGAGTAAGGTTTGCTAAAACTATATAGGGTGACACAAAATATAATAATAATAATAACAATGACAAATAAGTTACGTAAACATTAAATATTAATGAATAAATAATTAAACAAAATAAGGTAGTAAATGGCACAATATATCAGTAATTATAAATACTTCGATGTGGAGAGTGAATGGCGTAAATAACTAGACATTAAAACCAAGCTTGAGATTATGACGCTTTAAAGGTGTCCATGCACTCGGGCGGACGTAGAACCTCAGACCGCGCGGTCGTCAGATCGTATGGCGTGACGCAGCTTGTGTGGGTTGAAGAACGAGGGG
>OZ024860.1:10771690-10779190 GCA_964017155.1 Oasisia sp. SBJ-2009
TTCGCACTTTAAGGGGGCTTCTTTTTTCAGCAGGCATAATGTAGAAGTTTGTAGCTTCCCGCGTTAATGCAAGTGTTCGTCTCACTATACAGTATAACGAATGAAGCTACGCACATGTGATTAATATGACGGGCAATTATATGATGTTAAGCACAGTTCCTAAATGTCAGTAATCCATCAAAACAGTTAAACTTGCGTAAGTAAGCGTAAAATGCAGATATTTTCCAAACGTATATTTTGACAGTGTCACTTTTTTCAGACAGTAGACATTTGGTGGCAGAAATACTTTGGTCTACTAAGTAGATTGGTGTAGTCTTAGAAAAAACAACGGGCTTCTTATCCTTCAGGCTCTTTGTCCCAGCCCATCGTAACGTTTAGTATAGTTATTAGTGTAGTGTAGTTATTTTCTCTACTTGGAAGCGATACAAACACAATGCGGTTCATATTGTAATAAACTATTTACCATTTTTATAAGGAAGTTCAGTTATTTGTATGAACGTTTTGTTGACTCAAGGGAGCTCAGTATACCCCATGGGGCAACGGTGTAACGGATCGCTCTCAGTAATGATGATGTCCTGCGGCATCAACACCATCGAATAATTATTGAGAGCCGCACAATTTAACGCAAACAGAGGTAGTAAACAAATGCAGATGAAGGAATTGCGGGGATGTCGATCCGGCGTAGGACTCAGCCACGTCACTTGTACTTATACGTCAATATGAACCTAACTCAATCCGGAAGTGCGAAACAAGATTACATTCGTTATTGTATATATATATATATATATATATATATATATATATATATATATATATATATATATATATATATATATATATATATATATATTCGTTCGTTCGTTCGTTCGTTCGTTCGTTCGTTCGTTCGTTCGTTCGTTCGTTCGTTCGTTCGTTCGTTCGTTCGTTCGTTCGTTCGTTCGTTCGTTCGTTCGTTCGATCGTTCGTTCGTTCGTTCGTTCGTTCGTTCGTTCGTTCGTTCGTTCGTTCGTTCGTTCGTTCGTTCGTTCGTTCGTTCGTTCGTTCGTTCGTTCGTTCGTTCGTTCGTTCGTTCGTTCGTTCGTTCGTTCGTTCGTTCGCTCGCATACAAGATTACATTCGTTATTGTATATATATATATATATATATATATATATATATATATATATATATATATATATATATATATATATATTCGTTCGTTCGTTCGTTCGTTCGTTCATATATATATGCCATAACATTCACTCACTTATTCATTAATTCATTGAGTGATTGAGTGACTGAATAATTGAGTGTCTAAGTGACTGAGTGAGTGACTAAGTGATGTATTTAATTATTTATTCAGGTGAACACCAACGGGTTGATATCTTTCCTGCGGGAAGTATCGCAATACACACCGGACGCGTTTCCTTTGTCTGCCAACAGACGCCTCGTGGCAGCTTTTTGGGCTGACGTGGACACCAGAAGGAATGATGGTCGGGTGTATTACAGGTACGAAAACTAATAAAAGGGTATTCCAAAATGTACGTTACACTGGCTTGAACATTTTGGTCTGGACACACTGACATTGGCAGAACAACGACAAAAGAAGCTATACGGTTGATATATATATATATATATATATATATATATATATATATATATATATATATATATATATATATATATATATATATATATATATATATATATATATATATATATATGACAATAGAGAGGGTAGAATGAATCTAACTTGATGATTATTATTGAGAAGAATGTTTAGCTTGTCAAATGTCAGTATCGTCATCTTGCGCATTGTCGACTATGTTATTAATCAACTAATACGTTAGTGTGATTAGCTAATTCAGTGGCCTTGTCGGTAGTATCATTGTTGTAAGTTAGTATAGAATCATTACAGCTGATTTGTGCATTACCAATGTAATGAAGTAGTATTAATCAAGACAGCATGAATATCAAGACCTAGAATCAATGTTAATGCACCCGCAGTGACATGTGATTTGTTTAACTGCCATAATATTCGTTAAACACAAATATAATAAGATTCCTTGTCTCTGAAAATGTATGTTTAGACATCAAAATCAAAAGCCTAAGATGCTTAGTAGCCAAGATAATGCAAAATGTGAGCAAAAAATATCGCCATTTTGAAAATCTAAGATGGCCGCCATAGATTGTTTAGAAAAAATGTAAACATTACTTTTCAGGTTCAGTAGGTTCTAAACTTTCAAAAAATGTATAGTTTTGCAAATCTCCAAAACAATTGAACGAAAAGTTTAATCTGTACATAGTGAACTGGACTAGACATACATTTTGGTCATTTTTTGAGTAAACATTGTGATTTATACCGTTTTGCATTAAATGTAGTACACTGTAAGTTGTCTCATCAGATTTCTTGTCTCTGAAAATGTATATTTAGACACCAAAATCAAAAGCCTAAGATGCTTAGAAGCCCAGATATTGCAAAATGTGAGCAAAACATAGTCGCCATTTTGAAAATCCATGATGGCCGTCATATAGTGTTTAGAAAACATGTAAACATTACTTTTCAGGTTCAGTAGGTCCTAAACTTTCCAAAAATTTATAGTTTTGCAAATCTCCAAAACATTTGAACGAAATTACACAAGGAACTGGACTAATAGTATTCGCTAAATAAAATAGCAAACACAAATCAGAAGCGACAGAAAGATTGCTATATATATATATATATATATATATATATATATATATATATATATATATATATATATATATATAATTGGTGATCTCTGGCAGAGAGACGACGGACAGCGCGATTCTAAAGCGGGCGACAGACGACGTGAGACGGGGCTTCGTACGACTCACTCGCTTTACTGCCTCTTGGGTCTTCATCGCCTCCTGGCACAAAGTCACGTACTTCGGAGGGTCATCTAGCACCTCGGTATGTACCTGTCTCTGTTGCGCTATCCTCTGCACAAATGTGTCCTTCCAATGCTCATCTAGTTCGTCTCTCCATCGCCTCGCCAGTCTTTCTCCAGATCGTTTCCCTTCATAAGGTTTCCAGGTGATAAGCGATGTGTATCGCATGTCTCGTATTCTATTGGTTTGTGTTACTCAGTTCCACATCCCTTTTCTGACTTGGTTAATCACGTATATATATATATATATATATATATATATATATATATATATATATATATATATATATATATATATATATATATATATATATATATATATATATATATATATATATATGCTTCCTTCTTCTTCTTATGCTCAGTCTTCTTTACAGCCACAAGGCAGGTGATAGCATTTAAACACAACAATCATACAACGAAAGTGTAATTTGCTTGCAGACGACTGGTACGTAAAACCTAGCTACAAATATAGAGTCGCGAACAAACACCTAGCTACAAATATAGAGTCGCGAACAAACTAAGACTAATTGATAACATATATTTGCTTTATTTTCAGCTGGTAAATAATTTACATTCTAAATCGGTGTATATCTGGTTTGTAGTTGAACACATTTCAAATCGTGCTGATTACAAATGGCCGCCATTCCTTCACGATATTCAACTACGGCGACATCTCGTGGACAACTGGAACAGCAAGTGATGGCGACCCCGAGACGGGACTGGGTGGCACTCCAGCACAGGTAGGTATTTCTTTCAGCGAAATAGTTCACAAAACATTATTCAAGATCAATATTATGGAATGCAGTACCATAAATATACAACAGCATTTATCACTTTATAAATTTAGAACGATATTCAAAGAGTTGTTACTGCTAAAGTAATTTTGGATTATTGTTAATGATCTTGTCTTATACATAAGCTACAAACATACCGTCACTATGTTATAGCATAAATGATTAAATGAGATGAGAAACTTAACGATTTACTTTATAGTATAATATTATTTTAGCATATTGCACTTACATATGCACATTTGTACGTAGTGTGTTTGTAAATGTTTAATAATAACTGTATTTACCAAACGGTACCTAAAATAGAATGTTAGTTCAATTTTGCTTACGGACCACAATGTCTTCAGCTGTATGATGTCATTGTATAGAACAAGGACTCAATTTTATATATTATTTTCTTTCCCCCGATCTTCGGTACACATTCAAGTCTTTGATTTTCAGGGATGCAGTATTAGTTTTTGTTTTATTGTTTGTACGTTTTGTGTTTGTGACAGCATTAAATAGCTTTCTATTTTATATGCTATTCCAACAGAAAACACCAACTTTAAACGCTACAAGGAATGCTGCTGCTATTCTTTCATTGTAATGTCATGTCAACCAGTTTGTCAACACTGAACAAATAATTTTTGTTCCTTTTTTGTAGCTGTTTCTACTACTGCTACTGCTACTGCTACTGCTACTGCTACTGCTACTGCTAATGCTACTGCTACTGCTACTGCTACTGCTACTGCTACTGCTACTGCTACTGCTACTGCTACTGCTACTGCTACTGCTACTGCTACTGCTACTGCTACTGCTACTGCTACTGCTACTGCTACTGCTACTGCTACTGCTACTGCTACTGCTACTGCTACTGCTACTGCTACTGCTACTGCTACTGCTACTGCTACTGCTACTGCTACTGCTACTGCTACTGCTACTGCTACTGCTACTGCTACTGCTACTGCTACTGCTACTGCTACTGCTACTGCTACTGCTACTGCTACTGCTACTGCTACTGCTACTGCTACTGCTACTGCTACTGCTACTGCTACTGCTACTGCTACTGCTACTGCTACTGCTACTGCTACTGCTACTGCTACTGCTACTGCTACTGCTACTGCTACTGCTACTGCTACTGCTACTGCTACTGCTACTGCTACTGCTACTGCTACTGCTACTACTACTACTACTACTACTACTACTACTACTACTACTACTACTATTACTACTACTACTACTACTACTGTATTATTAATCGTTTTATTGTTTAATGATGTTTTACGTGTGTATATTTATTGAAGGTTGGCTTCAACGCTGGCGACGGTGTGCGCTATTTCTCCGTGCCTGGATCACGTACTGCGTCCATTGTGGATGTCGAGACAACGTCTAACGTTGGTCTCGCCGGCCGCTGGGTGTTCCGTATCGACGACGTGTCTGTGGAGGCGGGAGGCTGCAACACTGAAGGTTCGACACTTGCGGTAGTACTAGCTCTTGTATAATTCAGATCACTGTACTTCATTATCTTTTTCATTCCGTCAATACGTTGCTGTGTAAAAGCTTGTTTTTTCCATTGCTTCTTATGAGTATCAGTTTCAAGATACAGTCTTTACAAAGTACGGTCGAATTTCTAACCTCGAACATACTCGCTCATTCCTCGTTGCTACAGCGAATGTAGCTGAGCAAAGAAAGGAATACCAAAAGGAGTAGTAATGTCCAATCGATCGGTTCTGCCACTGAGTGGAAATTGATGCATTCTGATCAATTCTTCCTACCCCATTATATAACAACGTATTAGTCAACATAAACTTGCTATTACAGGTACGCTGGCCACTGGCCCTAGATACGGATCAATGCTGGGTGGCACCGTGATTACGGTTTCCGGTCCGTGTTTTGATGATCTGTCGGACAAGTCACATACTCAATGCAAATTTGGTGATATCGTGACCAAGGTAGAGATTATTGACTCTACGCGTGCGCGATGTGTACTTCCTATGCTCCTAAATACCGGAAGAGTGCCGATGACGCTTTCTACTGACAATGGAGAAAGCTATGATCACCGCGGAATAATCACACTAGGTAAATGCTATTCTTTTTGGGTCATACACACCAAGATATCCTTCGCGATAAACAATTCTCCATTTCGCATTTTGTAGTATTGGAACTGTTCCTCATTTACGTATTCTTTTTCAGTTGGTGACGATGCAACAGAAAGCGTCACTTTAGTAAATAATGACAACATCTTGTGGGGCGATTTCAACAAACAGCTGCAAATCACTTGGCCGGCGTCGGTTTTTAATTCATCAATCGTGGATGTAGATTTTGTAGTTTTCAAGTAAGTGTCATCAATACATATATATATATATATATATATATATATATATATATATATATACAAAAGATAGACAGACAGACAGACAGACAGACAGACAGACAGACAGGCAGACAGGCAGACAGGCAGGCAGGCAGGCAGGCAGGCAGGCAGGCAGGCAGGCAGGCAGGCAGGCAGGCAGGCAGGCAGGCAGGCAGGCAGGCAGGCAGGCAGGCAGGCAGGCAGGCAGGCAGGCAGGCAGGCAGGCAGGCAGGCAGGCAGGCAGGCAGGCAGGCAGGCAGGCAGGCAGGCAGGCAGGCAGGCAGGCAGGCAGGCAGGCAGGCAGGCAGGCAGGGAGGCAGGCAGGCAGGCAGGCAGGCAGACAGACAGACAGACAGACAGACAGACACATAATCACCTTTGCGTTTTGAAGTTTGCCATGTATTTATTGCATAGGCGTCCACTAGTTGAAATGCTGCGCTTCACGTCCGTTTATCAAACCAATGAAACCATTCACAGGTACTAACCTTGTCCATCAAAACGGACTCCTAATTGTGTCAATCTAGCCAAAGGCAATCTTGACGAATATCATTTTTCTTTAATTCATACATTCATCCATCCACCATAGTTGAAATGTTGTTCGATTAATTCATTATAAGAAGGAGACAGTAATGTATGTAATCATATTATTATTATTATATTATTTGATTGAAACTATGTTGTAATTTCAGTTAATATTTTATATTTTTATTATCTAAGCCATTTAGTACCTACTTATCCATACCGTTGCATTTTGTTGTACACACAGGCACTCGTACATCATCGCACGCTTGCACAAACACGCACTTACACCCATTCACTACACACACTAATAGATTAGTTGACCAGCAACTCCAGTTAACATTCACTGCATTCACAAATAATGTATGTGTTTCGTACAGATACAATGCCAACCACAGTGCAATAGAGACAGAGGTTGTTCCGCTTGTGGTGTCGGCGGAAAATGTCGGCCATCTTACATTGCCTACCTCACCGGACACTTTGGCTAACTTGTCCGTCCTGCCATCAGGACACATGGGTGCTGTGAGAGTCCGCGGTCCAGTGTCCAGTGGTCAGGGGTGGGTAAATTATGCAACAAATAAGTGTTTTTGTGACCAGTCCCCGCACCCTCATACTATATACACATATATATGCCACACGCCTACACACACATATACACACACATACATGTACACACACACACACACACACACACACACACACACACACACACACACACACACATAAACACGCCCACACGATTATACGAGCGCACTACACACACACACACACACACACACACACACACACACACACACACACACACACACACACACAAACACACACACACACGCACACACGCACGCACACACACGCACGCACACACACACACACACACAAACAAACACACACACACACAAACACACACACACACACACACTCACCCCCACACACACACACAACCACTCACACAAACACACAAACG
>OZ024860.1:10784190-10796690 GCA_964017155.1 Oasisia sp. SBJ-2009
ATATTTGGGCTCGTAGATAGGGACACCTACAGGCATACTGTTATACATAGATTACATATGACCTTCTTGGTCCACACCTGCGCTAAGCTATTCTAAATTAGGTATAATTACAATTGGGGTTTTGGCCAACACACGAGAAAATATGGTGTGAGGTGTTATATCCTCCTACGTTTGCATATATTAAACTTTCAATATTCTAACCAGGATAGCTAGTATTAGATATTTAGTGTACAACCTGTATTGGAGTATCTTTTTCTCTTGCGCTTTATATACTGTCAAAACATCAATTAATAATGTATATATACCTGGCTGTTTACATGGTGTGACAACCATTATACATACTGTACGTACAGAAATATTCTTTGTGAATTAATTTACCAAATTACACAATAGCAAGTGTAAATTAATGCAGTCCGAGATAGTGCAGAGTATAAATATTTCCAGTCATCATCATCATGCTGTCGGTCGCGAAGCGACAATGACTGCTTCCATCACTTGACTGTTGCTCTCCATTTATCTCTCTGCTGTGAGAGTGATGTCCAGGAGTCGATCTTTATGTCTCTCAGCTTCAGGTTTCTCTTGATGGTATCCTTGAACCGGAGACGAGGGCGCCCTCTCTTTCTCTGACCAGAAGACAGTTGGGAGTAGAGAACCTGCTTTGGTAGCCTGTCTGGTGACATCCTCATGAGGTGTCCAGTCCACCGGAGATTCTTTCTGATCAGAAGATCTTCCATAGATGGCAGTCCTGTCCGTTCGAGTATTTCCTTGTTTGTCACTTTGTCCATCCAGGTTATCCTCATGATCGATCGCAGATGTCGCATCATGAAGGCATGCAGCTTTTTCACCTGTCGTCTGTACACTGTCCAGGCCTCGGGCTCCGTATAGGAGGGTGGACAGCACGATTGCACGGTATATCTTGCCTTTAACCCGCATGGACACATGGTGGTTGTTCCAGAGTCTCTGGCTTAGTCGGCCGAAAGATGCACTAGCCGTGGCGATCCTACTCTGTATTTCATCATCAATGCATCCATCACTTGATATAGTGCTTCCGAGGTAGGTGAATTCCAGAACATAGTTCAGCTTGTTTCCATCAACCATGATATCCTCCTCTCGTGTTCTTGTAGAGTTGGGTTGGTACAGCACCTCGGTCTTCGTGATGTTAATCTTCAGGCCAAACTTCTTTGACGCATTGGAGAAAGCATCCACTATATTCTGCATCTCTTCAGCAGAGTGTGCAACCAGTGCACTGTCATCTGCGAATAGCAGCTCTCTCATAAGTATCCGAGTAGTCTTGGTCTTCGCTCTGAAGTGTGCGACGTTGAATAGGTCAGCGCTCTGTCTGGACTGTATGTAGACGCCATCCCTCATGTCTCGGAAAGCATCATCGAGCATTGCTGATAGGAAGATGGAGAACAGCGTGGGGGCCAGTACACATCCTTGCTTGACCCCATTTGTGACACTGAACGATTCCGAGACTTCCCCTCCAACACTAACATTCGCCATCATTCCGGTATGTAG
The DNA here is from genome assembly GCA_964017155.1 of Oasisia sp. SBJ-2009. Lineage (NCBI taxonomy): Eukaryota > Metazoa > Annelida > Polychaeta > Sabellida > Siboglinidae > Oasisia > Oasisia sp. SBJ-2009. The sequence continues at coordinate 10,785,709 of OZ024860.1, forward strand.
TGCCTCGATCATTGTTGTGAACTTCTCTGGGCATCCATACTTCCTCAGTAGCTGCCATAGCCCGGTCCTCCCAACTGTATCGAACGCCTTACTGAAGTCGACAAATACCATGTACAGTGGTCGGTCCTGCTCAATGCACTTTTCTTGTAGTTGTCGGAGACAAAATATCACATCCACGGTGCTCCGGTTACCTCTGAAGCCACATTGAGTCTCTGGAACTACCTCTGGTGTTATGTGGGTAGATAGTCTGTTCAGTAGGATCCTGGCGAAGATCTTGCCTGCTATGGAAAGAAGAGAGATTCCTCTATAGTTCCCACAGTCTGTTCGATCACCTTTCTTGTAGATGGTTACAATGCTGGCATCCTTCCATGCTTGTGGTACAGAACCCACCTCCCAAGCATTGGTGATTAGTTGGTGCAGTCTGCTGAACAGATTGTCTCCTCCGTGCTTCCATACTTCTGCAGGAATTCCATCTCCTCCAGGTGCTTTGCCATCTTTCAGGCCGGCGATTGCTTTAGCCATCTCATCCATAGTTGGAATCTCATCTAGGCTTGTCTTGATAATGCTCTGCGGGATGTTGTCCAAAGCTTCGTGATCTATGTCTCCAGGGACGTTGAGTAGCTTCTGGAAGTGTTCACTCCATCTTGCCACAACTCTCTTGCTGTCAGAGAAGGTCTCCATTCCATCTGCTGATTTCAGTTGAACAGGTCCCTTCTTTTTGGGTTCCCACACGTCCTTCAGTCCATTGTCCATTGTATCCATTATCCATTGTATATTTGCAATATTTCCAGTAAAGATGTGGTAATACAGATGCACCGGAGGTAAGGGAGTAAAAAACGTAAGTTGCACATGAAAGGATACTCTAATCCACTTTTGCTATGCTTGTGTAAATGCTTGTAATATTAAGAGTTGTTTACACTAATTTCCTGCGCAGGGCGGACGACAGCCGACAATTCGCTGTTCGTCTACGACTCCGGGTCAAGTCACGCGACGTACAATGATTCCTCCTACGAGCCAATATTCGAGGCTCCGTCAGTAAGCAGCAACGTCATGGATACAGCGAACCAGATGTGTGGCGGATCACAACAGTGCGTATATGACTACCTCCTCACCGGAAAAAAGTCCCTAGCGCTGCATTCTGCAGACGCTGTCCAGGAACATGCAACGCTGGTTGAGGCCTCAAAGCACGGTGAGATGAGAAAAATCAATAAATCATGCTTTAACTTTTACAGTGTTTTTTACCAACGCAAATATTATTAGAATTGCTGCTTTTTCCAGACGTCGCATACAATTATTGTTTTTTCTTCAGATGTCATATATATATATATATATATATATATATATACATATATATATATATATATATATACATACATACATACATACATACATACATACATACATACATGCGTACATCCTCCGCTAAAATAGCATAACTCACAACTCACAACTCACAAATACTACGCATATATAATAAACTAGATTATGCTATACTGTACTGTACTAGACTAGAGTAGAATAAGTTAGAATATGATGGACTAGAATAGCATGGCATGGCATGGCATGGCATGGCATGGCATGGAATGGCATGGCATGGCATGGCATGGCATGGCATGGCATGGCATGGCATGGCATGGCATGGCATGGCATGGCATGGCATGGCATGGCATGGCATGGCATGGCATGGCATGGCATGGCATGGCATGGCATGGCATGGCATGGCATGGCATGGCATGGCATGGCATGGCATGGCATGGCATGGCATGGCATGGCATGGCATGGCATGGCATGGCATGGCATGGCATGGCATGGCATGGCATGGCATGGCATGGCATGGCATGGCATGGCATGGCATGGCATGGCATGGCATGGCATGGCATGGCATGGCATGGCATGGCATGGCATGGCATGGCATGGCATGGCATGGCATGGCATGGCATGGCATGGCATGGCATGGCATGGCATGGCATGGCATGGCATGGCATGGCATGGCATGGCATGGCATGGCATGGCATGGCATGGCATGGCATGGCATGGCATGGCATGGCATGGCATGGCATGGCATGGCATGGCATGGCATGGCATGGCATGGCATGGCATGGCATGGCATGGCATGGCATGGCATGGCATGGCATGGCATGGCATGGCATGGCATGGCATGGCATGGCATGGCATGGCATGGCATGGAAAGGAAAGGAAAGGAAAGGAATGGAATGGAATGGAATGGAATGGCATGGCATGGCATGGCATGGAATGGAATGGAATGGAATGGAATGGAATGGAATGGAATGGAATGGAATAGAATATAACTTAACTTAACGTGACGTGACGTGACGTGCCGTGGCGTGGCGTGGCGTGGCGTGGCGTGGCGTGGCGTGGCGTGGCGTGGCGTGGCGTGGCGTGGCGGGACGCGACGCGACGCGACGGGACGCGACGCGACGCGACGCGACGCGACGCGACGCGACGCGACGCGACGCGACGCGACGCGACGCGACGCGACGCGACGCGACGCGACGCGACGCGACGCGACGCGACGCGACGCGACGCGACGCGACGCGACGCGACGCGACGCGACGCGACGCGACGCGACGCGACGCGACGCGACGCGACGCGACGCGACGCGACGCGACGCGACGCGACGCGACGCGACGCGACGCGACGCGACGCGACGCAACGCAACGCAACGCAACGCAACGCAACGCAACGCAACGCAACGCAACGCAACGCAACGCAACGCAACGCAACGCAACGCAACGCAACGCAACGCAACGCAACGCAACGCAACGCAACGCAACGCAACGCAACGCAACGCAACGCAACGCAACGCAACGCAACGCAACGCAACGCAACGCAACGCAACGCAACGCAACGCAACGCAACGCAACGCAACGCAACGCAACGCAACGCAACGCAACGCAACGCAACGCAACGCAACGCAACGCAACGCAACGCAACGCAACGCAACGCAACGCAACGCAACGCAACGCAACGGAATGGAATGTTAATATAAGAAAACCTTATATCCAATACATCTTTTACCAGTATGTAGCTGTATGTACATTATTGTTTGCAACTTCCAATTTCATGTTCAGATCAATACGATATTCGATGTTACACTTCTGCTTTATGCTCATTGGTGAAGAAACCCTATGTCATTTCTTTAGTTGTCAGCTGCGGTTTCCTCGACCCACCTGGAAATGGCTCCATGAGTGGAAGTAGCCCACTCGTTGGGTTCGCGGCAACATTCGCCTGCAACTACGGATTTCGGCTGGAAGGTTCGACTCAGCGAAACTGTACAGAGGACGGAACATGGAGCGGCACAAACACCACGTGTACTGGTTAGTCGGTTTAACAAACTCCAATGGCTCAACTACTGACAACTCACAGAAAAATGCTACAGTACTATCTTTGTATTTTTCAAATACAACGCCATTTGTATTTTTCAAATACATCGCCATTCAGTGACCAGTGGTCCTATAGGAACCGAATGAACATTGAGAGACAGAGGTAGAGATAGCGTCAGAGAGCGAGAGGAAAGACGAGAGGGAGAGAGAGAGAGAGGGAGGGAAGGAAGGGAAGGAAGGAAGGGAGGGGAAGGGTGAGGGTGAGGGGAGGGAGGGAGAGATCGAATACGAAAGCGAAAGCGAGAGTGAGAGCGGGAGGGGCGAGAGGAGAAAATGAGAGAGAGAGAGAGAGAGAATTTATATATAGATGCCTTCTGTGCAGAAATACACTGTGGCCCATTGCAGACACCGTCAAATGGCCGCAAGAACGGTACCAATGACATCGTTGGTTCTGAAGTCAAGTTTTCCTGCGACGCAGGATTTTACTTGCAAGGTTCCGTACAGCGTAATTGCACAGAAGAAGGCATTTGGAACGGCGTGGAAGCCAAATGCGTCGGTTAGTTTGTTTAATCAATTAATTAAACGTCCTCTTATATGTTGTTTTTTCTTCACAGTTTTCTTTTCGTCTAGTTCAATTTTTGTTTGTTTACCACATTGTGGAGTTCCACGTTAGATATTTTATTAGGCCAGAATATCCGGCAGACCTTTCTCAAATATCCACTGTGGAAGGCGTCGATCTTTGCCTTGTCACCTTTAACCACTCGCCAGCATTCTGAGGCATACAGTACGATAGAATTTACATTACTGTAGTAAAATCTTAACTTTGTTTTCATGGTATACTGCTTGAACAAGTATGACCAATTAGGATTAGGATTACCTCATTTCAGGATTAAAAAACAATCATGATGAGTGTGTTACATTTTGTTTGCAGAGATCCACCGAGCTACTTTGGGTGGTGCACGAATGGTATCATCCGCTAGATATAATCAGCTTTCGTTTCTTTCTGCTTCTTGTATCCAATCACCGCATGATTCAATATAGTTGCACCAGTGGGACGCAGCGGTGTGGTAGTTAGCGTGCCTGATAATCACTCGATAGTTCGAATCAAATTGTTGCTGTGTGAAACACAGGGCTACTCAGTTGACTCTACGTTTCTCCAGTTCGCTCAGCCGTATGAACGAGAAACCAGCTGTACCAGTGATACGTTTCTTTGCACAGCTATTGTAGCATGGCGGGACACTGCCTAAATGAGTCATGTTGGTTTCTATTGGACAGGTTTGCAGGAAGAAATTCATACGGCGCTTTGAGCAACTTTGTGGGATGGTACTGTTGTTTCTGAGAACTTAAAGTTTTCTTTTAATGTTAGCAACATCAACAATAATACGGTAGTAAGAAGCAACATATATTAACAGTTGTGGAGCGTTGTATGACACCACATACTACAATTCACTACCACACAGACACTGATGATCTAGTGACAAAGTTATTATAAAGATGGCGATAGTGTGAATTTGCATTTAATCGCTGCAGGAATCAAATGTGGCAACCTGCAGACACCTGCACACGGCACTAAGCAAGGCGACGGTGACGCGGTTGGGTCTGTCGTCGCCTTCAGTTGCGACGCAGGTTACTCTCTGGAGGGGTCCACGCAAAGAGAGTGTTCGTCGGCTGGAACATGGAACGGCGTAGAAGCTCGATGTATCGGTACGTCGACATAATCGTCAGTAACGTGCAGATGTTTAACTGACAATATTTCTTGCCTAACGCACCCTTTGAAATTATTGCTGTATAATGTCCCTAATGTTCATATTTGTAACAAAATCTTTATGAAAATATCCAATCAGACGAAACCAATGCGGCGGTAGGGCGTTGTGTAGACAACACCCTGTGTGATGACGTTCACTCGACCTCAGACAGTCAATAGATTGGGAGGTTAATGCTACATCTGCGAGATGTTAAAGCCCAGTTCTCGGTAATGTTGGTAAGTTAATTATTATGTTCGGCCAAGCGGACATCTGGTATTTCAGACATCCCAAAATACTATTCCAGAAATTCGGTGTGGCGCCTTGGAGCCTCCACTACACGGCAGAAAGGTCGGGAACGACGATGTCGTTGGTTCCAGTGTGACGTTTACGTGTGACGTCGGCTTTCGTTTCTCCGGTTCAACTGTACGACATTGCACGACATCTGGCCAATGGGACGGTGTACAGCCGTCGTGTACTGGTTAGTTAATTGATGTACCCGCTAAGCAGTGATGCACCTATGGCAACCTAAACTGTGCTCTTGACCTCCGTCAAGATCTTCTTTTGCTAGCAGTGTTGGTTATGGTTATACACGTGAAATGCATTACCATTCTGCATCCCATCCCATACTCATTCTCGCTTAAAAATGCTATTACACACTGTTCTTATCTATTTGTCATAAACAAACGCTTTTCGGACCAGACTTTGAAACAATACGATCCGCGCATACATTGTTTTTATTCCATTTTAAAAGTAATTTATGTTGTTTTTAATGAAAACATATCGTCATATCAGTCTCCTCCATGTTTTAATTCCATTTTAAAAGTAATTTATGTTGTTTTTAATGAAAACATATCGTCATATCAGTGTCCTCCATGGAGAACGGTTCGACCATGTATGAACTGTTGAATTGTAGTGCTTACAAGAACACACATATACCACAATAACCGTAATTAACAACATTTAAATTTTGACACATCGCCAATTGTAGTGTCCCGAGAATGATAATTACTTTAGAAAATCCGGATGAACATCAGCATGACGGTGTAGAAAATAACATAGTCCTCCCAAAGAGAACATTACGTAAAATTACATTTTAATGTAGTTATTATGTGCATACTCTAGATAATACGGCTACCAAATTTCTTCGCTCAGTAATTGCAACGAGACTGACTGTGCCCCAGAGAAGTTGCGACGGTGTTCTGATGCACATATGTGAAACATGCTTTCAGCAGACGTAAGGACTGGACTCTGCGCTAATCTATCTTTTACATTTAATGTTTCGTGATTGGTTCCAGAGATACACTGCGGTGATTTGGAGGCTCCGTCAAATGGCACTAAAGAAGGCACTGGTGACATAGTTGGCTCGGTTGTGACGTTTTCGTGTGATGTTGGATTTCGTCTCGAAGGATCTGAGAAGCGACACTGCACAGAGGACGGACACTGGGACGGAACTGTCGCCAAATGCAGTAAGTCAAGATAATATATGGACTGTCATTTTTGTCGCCAAAACGTCAACGATCCTTCACCGTCTCTCCCGTTCTAATGCAATGGTAAACTACATAATACACCATACGCACGCACGCACGCACGCACGCACGCACGCACACATACTGTCTCTCTCTCTCACACACACACACACACACACACACACACACACACACACACACACACACACACACACACACACACACACACACACACACATACATGCACATACAATTGCACCAAACACACATAAACACAGATATACCAAACACACACACACACACACACACACACACACACACACACACACACACACACACACACACACACACACAAACGCACACACGCACAAGCACAATACACACATACATACATATGTGTGAGTGCGTGCGTGTGTTTGTGCGCATTGTGTGCGTGCGTGCATGTGTATGCGCTTGCATGTGCGTCAATGCGCGCATGGGTGTGAATAACGTATACATCATACATACATTTATAATACGCCATGATTTAACAACGTTGCTGTTGTTGTCTCGTAGCTGCCCCAAAGCCGTCGTCACACGCCCTGGTCGTGTCCGGTGTCCTCGCGGTCGCCTTTCTCGTCCTTGCGCTCGTCATACTCTACTGTACCTGCAGGCGGTAAGTAACGTGTGCGAGTGTGCGTGTATGTTTGTTTGTGTGTGTTTGTGTGCGTGTGTGCGTGCCTGTGTGCGTGTGTGTTTGAGGAGGCGTGAGTGTGGGTGTGCTTCACCGTATAAAAGTGGTTTGTCTTTAAATATCAATCGTTTCATAAGTATATACTAAGTATTAGCATGCTTAACATTTAACATGTTTTTATTAATAAATCAGTTAGCTGTAATGACACAAAAATCGATCGTAGACGAATGTTTATTGTTTTTTCCGTTGTATCATTTCTAGAGTTACTCAAATGGCGTGTCTCGTTACTTTCAGTCGCGAACGGCGTAGCCGTTTGTGTGGTTCAGAGAAAAATCAGCGAACACATCAGGGGACCGCCAGGTACAGTACCATGACGAAGTTATATACTTGTCTGAATATCACATACGCAAGCACCCACGCTCGCAAGCACACACACCACACACGCACCACACGCGTGCGCTCACATACCACACACACACACGCACACACAGACACACGCACGCACGTACGCACGCACCCACGCACGCTTAGGCGTGTGCCCACACGCACCGCCATCACCAGACAATTTGTGTAATTTTCTATTGCTCTTTACTTTGAAAATATTCAGAAGTGGCGTTTAATAATAAACTATAATCAGAAATGACACGCGGACAAAACCGCAATCATTATCTTCAGCGATTCATATTCGGGAATCGTACTTAATTATGCGTAACCTTAAATTCGGCTAGTTTCTATGTTCTGTGTGAAAGTCTTGCGGCGTAACGCCAGCCATTACGCTGGTTCTCGTATTTATTCAACAATATTTGAACAGATAAGTATACCACTAGTCGTAAAATAATCTATTCTACATTTAAATATTTAAAGTATAATTGCATTATTATACTTTATTTTATCTGTCTGACACGTTTACTGAAATATGGGTACATCATGTTTGCATAAACACGTTAAGATACAACATAGCTGTTGGCATTTTCTCCACATTTGAAATAAGAAGTTGTGGTTTGTCCGTTGACATTTTGTACGTTTATTTGTTTTGGTTTCACTGTCGCTGCGGCTGATTTCGGGCTTGAAAATACGCTACGGCGCAATATTGATATAAAACAAATGTGCCTGAATGATGGAACTGACGCAAATAATTGTTATAACGGAGAACTCGTGGAGGGTTCGGATTTGAGATCAGTTTGGTCTATGACGATTACAAAATAAATATCCTTAGGACTCTTTGGACCATTGCGTCTAGCAGGCGGCAGTAATCCTGGTGTATGCCTAGGTATTTCAATATGTAGCAGACAATATGGAGGTGTTATATAAACATTGACATTATTTTAACTTGAATTCGTTCGGGTGGGCTTACCACGGCCTGTAAAGCTACGGGTGCCTAGGGCCCACAACTATCTCAATCCTCGTCTGTGATTGAGCCCCTACAAATGCAACTTTCACATTATATTTACAGTGTTAACACGACCACGAGAAGCGGACATGCGGCGCGTTTCAATGCACACACTTTCACTCAAAGCGGAGTAAATAATTGGAAGACTTCTCCGTCACGTGACCCGACATTGTGCAACGTCATGAGGCAGTACCCGGTGGAACGTTATGGTCAGTCGTACGGTGGATACCGTGCTGCGTCCTTCCGTCCATGACTTAACATCATAGTATGAAGTCCGGTATTCCTGGACGATGGATAATGGAAGTGCTTTGGTACAGTCAATGGTCACGCAACAGCACTGCAGGTTATGTCCTGATGTATTCGACGCTCTTCACTTGGGTGGCAAAGCGACGGCGGAAATGTTCAAACACGTGACTGCCATTATATGGAAAACATTCGTTCGTATTATCAACATTTAACAAGGTTATAAGGTTTTTATATTCTGCTATTGTGAGACATCACGACTATGTGTTTTTCTCGAACAGTATATGATGGAGACGTACTGATAAGCTTTGGAATATGATACATGATGCTGAAGTATTGACTATAACGCGGTAATAATGGGTGTCTATGCCGGCGTGTATTTGCTTGTTAACACCACATGAATGCCCCCACGGACACACGCACGCACGTATGTACCCACACATACGACAAAGCATAGCATTGTATATTATAGACTAAATATTCAGAAGTGGCGTTTAATAATAAACTATAATCAGAAATGACACGCGGACAAAACCGCAATCATTATCTTCAGCGATTCATATTCGGGAATCGTACTTAATTATGCGTAACCTTAAATTCGGCTAGTTTCTATGTTCTGTGTGAAAGTCTTGCGGCGTAACGCCAGCCATTACGCTGGTTCTCGCATTTATTCAACAATATTTGAACAGATAAGTATACCACTAGTCGTAAAATAATCTATTCTACATTTAAATATTTAAAGTATAATTGCATTATTATACTTTATTTTATCTGTCTGACACGTTTACTGAAATATGGGTACATCATGTTTGCATAAACACGTTAAGATACAACATAGCTGTTGGCATTTTCTCCACATTTGAAATAAGAAGTTGTGGTTTGTCCGTTGACATTTTGTACGTTTATTTGTTTTGGTTTCACTGTCGCTGCGGCTGATTTCGGGCTTGAAAATACGCTACGGCGCAATATTGATATAAAACAAATGTGCCTGAATGATGGAACTGACGCAAATAATTGTTATAACGGAGAACTCGTGGAGGGTTCGGATTTGAGATCAGTTTGGTCTATGACGATTACAAAATAAATATCCTTAGGACTCTTTGGACCATTGCGTCTAGCAGGCGGCAGTAATCCTGGTGTATGCCTAGGTATTTCAATATGTAGCAGACAATATGGAGGTGTTATATAAACATTGACATTATTTTAACTTGAATTCGTTCGGGTGGGCTTACCACGGCCTGTAAAGCTACGGGTGCCTAGGGCCCACAACTATCTCAATCCTCGTCTGTGATTGAGCCCCTACAAATGCAACTTTCACATTATATTTACAGTGTTAACACGACCACGAGAAGCGGACATGCGGCGCGTTTCAATGCACACACTTTCACTCAAAGCGGAGTAAATAATTGGAAGACTTCTCCGTCACGTGACCCGACATTGTGCAACGTCATGAGGCAGTACCCGGTGGAACGTTATGGTCAGTCGTACGGTGGATACCGTGCTGCGTCCTTCCGTCCATGACTTAACATCATAGTATGAAGTCCGGTATTCCTGGACGATGGATAATGGAAGTGCTTTGGTACAGTCAATGGTCACGCAACAGCACTGCAGGTTATGTCCTGATGTATTCGACGCTCTTCACTTGGGTGGCAAAGCGACGGCGGAAATGTTCAAACACGTGACTGCCATTATATGGAAAACATTCGTTCGTATTATCAACATTTAACAAGGTTATAAGGTTTTTATATTCTGCTATTGTGAGACATCACGACTATGTGTTTTTCTCGAACAGTATATGATGGAGACGTACTGATAAGCTTTGGAATATGATACATGATGCTGAAGTATTGACTATAACGCGGTAATAATGGGTGTCTATGCCGGCGTGTATTTGCTTGTTAACACCACATGAATGCCCCCACGGACACACGCACGCACGTATGTACCCACACATACGACAAAGCATAGCATTGTATATTATAGACTAAATATATCGTAAATAGCCACATATATATCACTAATATAATGAATAATTATATATAGATATACATACATGTATATATATAAAACAATGTGGATGGTTAGAAAATAATAATGCTGGAACATGGTTACGTAGATGGA
>OZ024860.1:10801690-10974190 GCA_964017155.1 Oasisia sp. SBJ-2009
CTCTGCGATATCAAGTATGATACCTTCTCTTCTCTCTCTCTCTCTCTCTCTTTCTGTATATATATATATATATATATATATATATATATATATATATATATATATATATATATATATATTCACGAATACGCATATAATGTTTGTGTTGTAGTGCTTGAGAGCTCGGTTTTCATATGATAAACACGGTTTTAAAGTGTTGCTATTATCTTTAATATAGAATATCAGTGATAATGTTGAATAGTCGAGAAAAGAAACATCAATTAGTGTGCAGTTAAGATGGATAAATAGAGCCAAATATGATGTCTTTAGAAATACATATTTGTAACAAGAATGATGCATTCCAGAAGCACAAACTATTACTAGAGTGATAAGCATTTTAGCTCGCAGCAGTATTTCCAAAAACTGCTTCAAACTAAAATTGAATATAACATCCTTACCTGTCGATGATCAACGTCGACAACACAACCAAATCTTTGAACGACTGATCTTCGAGCGTGGTGATATGGTTACTGCGAAGATCCAAGCTAGAAACTGCACCGAGGTTGCGGAACAGTCCTTTCTTGATGACTGTGATGCCAGAAGTATTCATCACGAGAGTCGTTATGTTGTTGTCCTTCAGACCTTCAAATAATGCTGTTGAATAATCACGCAGGTATACATCGGAAAGATACAGGCTACGTAGTCGTGACCCTTGCAGACCATAAAATGCATCGTGCAAGACGGAGCCGTTTAAGGGGTTCGAATACAGATTCAATGACGAAAGATTGCGAAACGGCAGTAACGCGCCTCTGTTGATTGTCTTTATGGAACACATGGCCAACTTTAAACTCGTGATGGGGCAGTGGCGTAAGTGACGAAAGGTGGTATTATCAAGTGACGGCTTCTTGATGCCTCTAAACACAATCTGCTGAAGACGAGTCATATTAAGAAAGTCTTCTCCAAGAGTCAGCTTCATAGGGGAGACACCACTAATGAAGAGATTTTCCAAATATCGCAACGGACGTAGCAGCCCATCCGATATCACCTTCAGTTTATCCTCAGCAATGTAGAGATTTGTCAGGCTGGTTAATGGAATGAAAATAGTACTCGGCAAATATGTGATAGCGTTTTCGGTCAGACGCAATACATTTAATTTTGAAAGGTCTTTGAACGTATCAACATCCAGACTACGAATTCCACATTTTTTTATGTTAAGTTCTGTCAAAGAATACCGGAATGGTTGAAAGGTTGCGCGAGATATGTTACTTTGTTTCATTTCATACAGTGTTAACACTTTCAGTTTCTGAAGATCTTCAAAGCAATCATCGAATTTCACATAAGGGAATATGAATGTTCCCAGTGTTAACTGTTGCAGTTGTTTTAGCATACATATCTCTCTTTGTGGTACATGTATATGTTTTACTTGCAAGCTTAGAAGTGTCACATTGTAAAAGAAGCGAAACACTCCACTTTCGAAGACTACAGAATTCTCAATTAAAGTAAACGTTCTCAGCAAACTCAGCCCCTCAAAAGCTCTCTCATCAAGTGAACGTATATTGTTGTACTGCATCGTTATTTCCGTCAGTTTGTGAACTTCGGAAAAGGCGTTTGCGCGTATGCGCGAGATGTTGTTGTTTCTCAACAGAATGTTTTCCGTGTTGACGGGAAGTTGCGGGATGTCTGTCATGAAGGTGTGGCTGCAGAACACGCCACGTCCTGTACAGGAACACATGATCGGACAGCGTGGCCGCGGTGACGTGTCAGCATTGACACGGCCGTAATAAATGGTGAGCATGGCCAGCAGGAGTGACGTCAGCGCTGATGTCATTACGCACGCAGATGGGGACATCGTAGATCTGCAAAAAACATAGATATTCAGAACTACAACTAAAGCTCACTTATGCAGATTTAGAATTGTGAGAGTTTGATAACAATTGTATTCAGGCAATAATTATGTGTGTGTGTGTGTGTGTGTGTGTGTGTGTGTGTGTGTGCGTGTGTGCGTGTGTGCGTGTGTGCGTGTGTGCGTGTGTGCGTGCGTGCATGTGTGCATGCATGCGTGTGTGTGTGCGCGCGTGAGTGGTGTCTGTTTGTGTGCGTGTACGAGCGCATGCATGCATTGTGTATGTGTGTCTTTTATTCTACACCCCTCCATTTCTGCTTGAACCACCCACGGATTGCCCCTGATTACATCACCAAGCAATATGACAACTGTATTAATATGCAGAAATGCACCGACTGACATCTGTAATAATTTGACAGCTCTGATGCCACGCTGCACAAAAACATCATTTCTACTCACTCCACACTACACATGTGCTCACAGAAATTCAGGACAACCTGCATAATGCTGTTTTTATGGGGTACTCTTTGGAACACCTTATTGTGGTCTTGCATTAACCCCGTACAGGCACGAGAAATGAAATCGGGCTGTATTATCGCCCACTATATTGTAAAATGATTAATTTCAGCGGCGTAACTGGTTTAATTTCTAAAACTTTCTGCGTGTCCAAATAAAGTAGTGTGTTGGTCTTAAAACTGCAGTAATGTCAAACACAAAAATGCAGAATTTCGATTATAACATATAATTTGAACGAACAGTGAAATATATACATGTACCACCTTAGGCTTACGCCACCTAGCGACCAACCAACCATAACCTTGCTTCCATTTACTTACACTGATCTCCAGTCCCCTGTTACACGGTTATATTACCAGACTTACCTTCTATTACGAACTGGCTTCACATGTAACGTCTAGCTTTGTACCGCCTTCTTTCTCTGCGCGATGCCCCAGCCCGTTTCTGAGACCAGTTCCTCGATCGCACTTTGGATCACAGCTGTTCCCCGCTGTTGCTGTTCGTCAAATGCCGATGCCACTTTGGGCGGTTGAACAGGATGTGCCGCTGTGGTGTCACGCGACAAGTGTTGAGTCATCGGCATCAACTGGCTGGCAAAACACCATTAGTTAGCGGGCTTCTCGAGCATATCGCGGCTGCTTCATTTTTATTATACTCGCTTTTAACGTAAATAGATATGGTTGTGTGATGTATTTTTATGCGTTATGCACTGTAGTCCGTCGGCAAATGTCAACAAATTCAGTCCTGTCATATTTTTGGGTATAATATTGACAAATGGTTTTAATGTTATGTAAATTGTATTTAGAACTTAATAACCCATGTTTTCATTTTCTATTTGGTTCCATAGTGATTTAGCGGCCATTATTGAAAAAGGGCGCCAAATTAAATTTCCCCTTAGTTTAGTAACTATTACATCTAAAGCAATAATGGTGATGTGTGGATATATGTTTTATGGGACAGGGATTTAAAATATAGCATATTTGGAATTCACCAGCTTTCATCTCCGCCATTTTTAAAGATGGCGGTCGTCAATACAAATGTCACAATATCTCAAAATCTACCTCATATCGAGCAGTAATGTTGATGACATTGGATAGTTTGGTAGATAGTGATATACAACAGTATACACTTGACCTTCACTGACATTCATATATCCGCCATTTTTAAAGATGGCGTCCGGTTAAGCCATTTATCCATATCTTCAGAACTACATAATCTAGAGCCAATGTGCGAAAATGTAGGGTTTTAAGAAATGATTATTAAATTGTATTACATTTGACATTTATTGACTTTGAAATATCCGCCATTCTGTAGTATCCACCATTTTAAAGATGGCGTCCGACAAAATCTATATTATATCCTTATGTTAAGATCTACATGGCTTAGTGTCACAAAGTTGGTGTCAAAATACATATGTTTTCGAAGAAAGGAAGTGATGTATTACTTCTCCATTTTAAAATGTACTGTATTATTTCCATATCCTAAGAGAGCCTGTTATCCCTGTATCTTCAGATCTAGGTAACCTCGAACCTTGAAGCTGAAGTGAAAATATAGATGTTTGGAGGCAACGATTTTAAAATGACATTTAGATATTCTGTAAAATGGGCATAGCCAATTCAAGCATTGGTTTATTGATTTTAAAATTATGCCAAAGCCTTTAATCCACATGAAAACTCCCAATTTGTTTATCCATCCAACATCCCCACCCGCACCCAGACATCCAACGCAATTGTACAGCATTGTGAAGCGCATGTTGGGTTTTATATACTGACACGCTCTTCTGCAAAACGATCACCTCTCTTCTGCAAACTTTCATCAAACTGTTGTATTTGATGACAAGCCCCAATTTGAAAAAGGAAATATTGCTATCTTGGGGTATATCTGCAAAAGACCTCGATCAGAAAGATGGCTCCGAAACTGTGATACTCTAGGCAACATCAATACTCTTTCCCAGGATGTTGGCAATAGCACGGTCTTCAAGAGAAGATTTAACGTGAAAGCAATGATTGGCACTTACGAAATTGCATACACAAACTACCTGTTGATGTTACGAAATGAATAGACCCATCTAACAACGGATAACAGAACAGTTGCAGGAGAATAGTGGGCAAGCCAATTCTGGCACAACCCAATAAGCTACGTCATTAAACCCAACCAAGAGAGATGCTGACTCATAGTCGGTGGAATGACAGTCTAGCAGGGTTTTTGGTGGCAGTCAAGTACTTCAGCAACTACAAAGACCTTGGCAAATCATATGTAAACACATCCACTCAAAAGCTCGAGGTCATGACCAAGTGAAGGTTATCTTTGACAATTATATGAAAGTATCCTCACTGAGGAAACAACAACACAGTGCAGAGGGAATTCCAAGGGAATACGATCTAACGTAGTAGACGATTCAACGTGCATCATCTATACCTGGCGGAAAATATCATCGATAGGATAACTGCTGAGAACCTAGTGACTATGACAAGTAATGATGTCAAGACAATCTCCGACTGTCCACAGGTGTGAGCATAAGGAAATAAAGAGACAGTCGCATCATTCAACATACTGTGGAAATTGCAGAAACAGATTCATAGTCTCCTTATACTCCCATGAGCTGATGTCCGGTTCTTGTCTTTTTGCTTGGTGCCACAACTGTGTACCAGCTTCATAGCATTTCTTCCATCAATGCTTCAAGCCGAGCTGTACTTGCTGCCCTGGCTGGGTTTGCAGAAGGAGTAGAACCTTCCGCTAAAGTGGCCAAGGGCCGTTATTGTGCACACGATTATGTCCTATATTGCTCTACATTACCCTACGAAGGGCCTCTGGTGGCACCTGTTCAAACTACTGAACCATGAACAAGGATTAGGCAAACTCCGATGTACCCATTGTGCAAGGTTGAAGCAAATAAGGCAAGCACACATACGGGCGAGTGTTTGTTCATGGGACGTAGTCTTAGATCCAACCATCCCCAAATCTCTTGAGCATGGATAGCAGCAGCAAGATGGCTTACTGTTGTCAATGCAAAGGAAGGAAACGCCAGCTCCAAAATCCAGTCCAGGGTCAGTTTTGCAGCTGACGCAATACAGCTGTACAATTTAAAGAAAATCTTTGTTATTGGGACGCATGTCACATGATCATTAAGTGTGGCTGCATGAAAGGTTGCTCAGGGCAGTGTCGATGCATAAAATTAATTAACATCTTGGGAGTTTGCGGTATGGATAGTTTGTTTTTAATAGTTGAATTGGCTCTGTCCGTTTACACATTATCTAGATAACATATTATTAATCATTCATAAATCATAATATTATTATGAAGATGTGAATTAAGACAACTGTATATTTAAATGGGCATATTACTTTTTTTTGATAGTTTGTACGTTGTCGATTGTTAAAATGTTTAGCTTACCTGGACCGATCAGATGTGGGTCTCCAGCAGACTATATATCCTTCCTGCATCTGCCTGACCCAGGCGACTGCCTTAATCTGAGCCCCTCCTCTGCCTTGTCACACTGTTGCATTGTAGTCTAGCCTGTAGCAGTATCATAATTCAAGTTCAATTTATTATGAATTCATATATTGCTGTGATGAAATTGTTTTGTAAATAGGAAGAACAGTTGGCACATGCTAGTTGAATTTAAACGTTATCAGGCATTACATAGCCAAACATCATTTACCACAATGGAAACAAGTGCAAGAATACTACGTGTAAATATAAAACTGTAATACTAACATATGGTGTACATTAGCAGCACTAATATTTTTTGTTTATGTTTACATTTGTTATATGAAATAAATTCATCACAGTCATGGTTATAAATTATATAATAATCTAAATAATTTTGCATAAAATTTAACGTAAGTCAATAACATTCAATATTAAATTAGTACCAAAATGTCAGTCACAAAATACTCTTTTAATAATTGTGATAACCAATAATATAATTATCCTGCGGTTTATGTTCTGTTGCACGAAAAAACGGATGCTCCCCTAAAAGCACCAAGTTTCTCGCATGTTCAACAGGAGCCTTCCGAGCCTATTGCTAAAGTCCCCCAAACCAATGTTACTTATCATTTCGTCCCTCACGTCATCTATTTTCTCTAGATGTGTACCTTCACAATGACATAGCATGATCCTGCTTAATTAACTCCAATACCTGTACAAATCAACACAGCCACAGCCTCAGGCTGCATGTGGTGTATGACAGTGTATCTGACTGAGACTGAGTGATGCCGTTGGCGTTGGCGTTGGCGTTGCCGGGCGATGCCTGGAGTATGCCTATAATGTTGGCGTTCGCAAGTTGCAGTTGTTGTTGAATTATTTCACGACTACTCGCTCTTGTTGCTAATTGCGACAATGCACTTAAAACGTACATCAGTGCGACAGTGAAGCACTTTAGAATCTTCGTAAGCACGTGACCTAAAAAGCGCATTACGTCTACAGCTGCTGATTGTTTCGCCAGTTATACCCGATGTAACGACAATTATTTTATTGACATTTAAAAATTAAACTGACTGTGCATACTAGTTAAACTATTAACACGTTACATATCTGGACATAACAGAACCGGATTGGCATTAGGCAAACGAATAGATTGGGTAGCTTTAAATCAAGATCATCAATGAAACTGACTGCAGTCTTCTCAACTGCAGGAAACAAATTTCGGTTTATTCGAAGCAATTCAGCTAACTTAACATTTGATTACATCACATTGGCGCTAGTTGTGCAATACCCACAATCGTAGTTTCATAGTTAAAAGCTATGCCTTTCAACGTCAATCTTATTCGCTGCGAATGAAGGCAACTATCGCAAGTAAACACTAGATAAAGTGTAATACTGTATTTTTATATTCAAGGACACGTATTGGTATGTTATTGTGGGCCTAGGTCTACACGCCATTAAAGGAGTTTAGGAGACAATATTAATGCTCCATGGCGACTCGATATCGAATTAGATTGCACTTCAGACGATTTGACCTGTTTTTGACCCAGCGCGTATGCCCAGCCCATATATGGGAAACTGATATGTCGTGTATATTTAAAGCGGAAATGCATACAGCTAGGTCGCATATTTTGAAGTCCCATAATACTGAGCACATTGTACACTTATTTTTATTTTACAATGTCTTCTATATTAGACACGTATTCTGGTAGCTAAAACGCGCATTCAGTGTGGCCTATTATTGCTAAGGCGGACAAGACTGGGGCTGGTGAACAGTTCGTTTTGTCTCATAATCATCATCATCATCGTCATCGTCGTTATTATCGTCATCATAATGCGCAGCCGTAGTGTCCCAAGTTTCGGCACAGACGTCACCCCAGCCTGTCTGTCGTTATATTCTTTTTTTTGAATTTTTCTTTTGGCCGCCGGGAACATGTGAGCAGACGTAAAAGAAAACACTTTGCAAATTATCTGCGACTGTAGGCGCTTCAAAGCAAACGACATATTACAAGTTTTCAGTATGCAATTTTGAGGTTAAAAACATCGCAACTATATTATATTATATCGAAGTTTGCGCTTACGAATTTATATGCTATGCTTGCGCTAATGACTAAGTACAACATTATTTCGTCGAGAATACAGGCTCAGCGACGAAGCATTTCCCCCAGCATGCAAGAGTGACGTCACAGTTAAACGGGTCAGAGGTCACTCATTCTGTTTCTTCAGAATATTCCGCAAGCGTTTCTGCTTACCGAGATTCAGTGCGAATTTTCACAGTCTTACGATGTTGCTTTGCGTAAGCTTTTTACTAGTCACGACAACGGTGTGTTGCGCACCGATTGGAGGTAGGCCTACATTTGCTCTCTTCTTGATTGTGATATTTTAAAACGATTCTGTTATGTACACGATTGCTAGTCGTACGACTAAATCATTAATCTGTGGTAATCTACGACTGTTTTTATTCAAAATATTATGTAATACCTAATGTTCCGATACATTAGATGGTTTGGGATATTTCTTACCAGCAACCATGCCATTGCAACATCCGGATTGTCAAAATAACCTATTATTGTGTCGTCGAATTTAATCACTATATCATACTCAAAAAGTACTCTTGGTGCATTTATGAACACTGAATATTAAACCATCTACAAAGATCTAATACAAAAGTCCGCCGTATCCCATCTAGGGCTATTCATACAAAGCAAACCCCGTGTTGCCCCACGGCGCCCTTAGCAAACACTGACGCGATTTGGTATTGTGACGTCACACGGGAACGTTGCTCGTTTAATGCGTCCGGTGGCGCGTGATCGAAAAAGAGGCTGAGACAGAACGTAACCGGAAGCACCCGCCAAACCGGAAACAAGTTGCGTGCCTGCATTAGTCTCGCTTAACCGCGTCACATATTATTCAGCAAAATACCTGGCAATCAGTTGAACATAGTTGTATGTAAACAAGCATAAAAAAGACGACATTGTGAATTACTTGGTAAATAACGGAAATATGTTTTACAGTATCGTTGCGCCGTGAGCCTCCGACGGCCGATGATGATACAGCCGTGGTCTACCCGGCGACGGGAGATCAGCTGGCTCCTGATGTCCAGAAGACCGACGTCGACCCTGTGGTCGCCGAAACCGCCCGGGACCCTTCGTCCGACACCCGAGACCGTCAGTCTGACGCGAGTCTCCCGACCACCCGAGACCGTCAGTCTGACGCGAGTCTACCGACCACCAGAGACCGTCAGTCTGACGCGAGTCTACCGACCACCAGAGACCGTCAGTCTGACGCGAGTCTACAGACCACCAGAGACCGTCCGTCAGGCGCGAGACTACCGAGAGCCCACTCGTTGCTGTGGCCGGGCGCCTCCGGGGTGGCTCTCTTTCTGTTTCTCCTCCCCACGTGTTTTATCATCACTTGTACCGTGGTTAACATTCGTTCCCAGCCGCCGCCGCCGCCGCCGTCCCCCAAGCTTCCTCCTGCGGTGAGGAACAAGGCTACAGACCATCGCCGCGCCGTGCTCCGCTTCACTCGTTATCTGGGCCGAAGTCTTGAACTGTATCCGACGAGGCGAGTGGAAACGACGATCACACTCTGGAATCCGCGGACCCGTAAGCCCGAGGACCTGGTGCTGTGGTACGACGAAGACGTGCCTGTTCGCCCTCACTACCGGAGCGACCAGCTTGTCATGCGATGGCTTGAGTCCATGGAAGAACTGCCAGTCGGCCCAGACACTCCTAAGATCGCCAGTCCCGTCGTGTGTACCAGCCGGCACGTAGGGGGATGTGCTTAGGGAGAAGTTCTTTTTCTATTGACGTACTACATTATTGTAATTAAGGGATTACTATTTACCCCATATGGCGACACCGGAGTCCCGGCCTGTTCTTGCGGACGGGCCACAGTCGAATACCACCATCGACCACAACCGAACCAGTACCCGACAGTCTCCGAGGAGAACTGATGGCGCCACCATGTGACATAGTACGGCATACCATCGAGTCGTGTGTCACGTCGTTTGAGACTTCCGCCCTTCCTCCATCTTGGGCGGAAGTCCGGTGCAACACACCCACGCTGGATGTGATGCATGCTGGGACCATTATGATTATTTATTTTAATAAATATGTGCTATAAGTATAAACTGGTTCGCGTATGTTTATGTATTCGTCACAGAATTATGTCATTCAAATGGCAAAGTTCTTTATTTGGAAAATCAAATGTTTTAATAGCGGGACACGTTTTGACAAGTCACAACTGAAATAATATGAAAGATAGTCCTTTTATTCACCAGGTAGATAGCGACACCCGACATGTTTGTGAAGGTTGTTGTAAACTTAGCCGTATCTGACAGGTCCGTAAACTGAGAGGCTCGGGGGGTTCGTCGGGAGTCCCCTTTGAAAGAAGCCCCTTTTCAAAAACGACAATACACACCTATGTTCCTATGACGAAGTACCCCTATGAGAACGAACCCCACCCCCCGCTATAACACACTAACGCACCAACACACTAACGCACATAAAACACTACATCACATTCACAACACACACACACACACACACACACACACACACACACACACACACACACACACACACACACACACACACACACACACACACACACACACACACACACACACATTGACACACGATCTCGCGCTGTCCTCACCCCGCACGCACGAACACCCACTCACAATGTACACAGTCTTACACACATTGACACGCGAACATGGTCTCGCGTTGTCCTCAGACGCACGCACGAACACCCACTCACACTGTACACATTCTTACACACATTGACACACAAACACGGTCTCGCGCTGTCCTCAGACGCACGCGCGAACACCCACTCACACAGTACACATCATTACAGACATTGACACACAAACACGGTCTCGCGCTGTCCTCAGACGCACGCACGAACACCCACTCACACAGTACACATCCATACAGACATTGACACACAAACACGGTCTCGCGCTGTCCTCAGACGCACGCACGAACACCCACTCAAACCGTACACATTCATACAGACATTGACACGCGAACATCATCTTGCGTTGTCCTCAGACACACGCACGAGTATACTTTTTTAACAGATACTACTATATTATAATAACTATAACTATAACATTAAACTTATACTGTAACATGTTACATACAAAACTAACAAAACTGACAACATTTCGTTGTTTGTGTTTCATCTCATTTGTTTCTTCTTTTTATTTTGTGTATAGATAATTTACAACTTAGATTTGTTATTAAAGGCATACATACTATAGAAACATTCCTTCTTATTATACACGTAAACCTCTGAATTAATTCAAAACAGTGGTGCCGTCTAACGGCTTCGAGCAATGACACTACATAAGGGTTCGCAAAGCATCATGTTTCATTAGACTTGCTTAGTTATTCTCTAGCGAGCGAGAATTGATTACAGAGGCGCCGTTAGGTGGCAGCACTTTGGCTCCTCAACGGAAATTAATGCAGCTAGGGTTGCTACATTTGAGTAGACTCCATGATGACTCACAGGCCAGCTATGAAATAACAAATTAAATAAGGATACACTTTTCGTTTACAATAGTATACTATGTTATCAAATGTATTCAACATAAAATTTATTTCAACGCCAGTCGATATATATATATATATATATATATATATATATATATACATATCATATATATATATAATATATATATATATATATATATATATATATATATATATATATATATATTATATAATATAAATTGGTCCCCCGTCCCTCCACTTTTAAAACTGGAGCACTTGGAAGGAGTCGTATACGTCATGACGTGATACATTTTCGCAAAAAAAGAAAAATACAACCAAGTATGGGTAGATAATTGCTAGAACTAAATTTAAGATTTTGTGGACTTTTTGATCTGTCATCACTGTATTTCGATATTGGTAGAAAGTAAACTATGTTTATGAAATCACCAGTCAATGCTGTCTTTGCAGGTCGGAGACGTTGCTAAAATGATGCGGCCATGCGTGACTGAACGAACACACGACAAAGACCTGTAGGTGGTCTTCAATTATTATTATGAAAACCATGTGGCTGTAATAATATACATTGTTACTAACGTGATATTATATTCTATTTGTGACTATAAAAATCGTCTCAACAGCGGGTCGTCTCCATGTTACTTAGACGTCGTACCGATTGCATTGTTGGTCAACATATGTGCGCTGATTAAAACTCTCGATAGGTACAGGGGATGTGTCAAAAGTTGGCTAATTCAACGCCGAGTGTTATGCTACGAAACGGCATAGGATAAGGGAGGGAGAGAGGTAGGGAGGTATGGAGGAAGGGGGGGGGGGGTAATGAGCTAGAGAGGGAGGGAAGGAGAGAGTGAAGTAGCGAGGGAGGGAGGGAGGGAGGGAGGGAAGGACGGAAGGACGGAATGAAGTAGGGGGGGGGGGGGAGGGATGTACGGAGGTAGGAGGAGAGAAGGAGGTAGGCAGTGAGGGAGGGAGGGACGAACGGAGGGAGGGGAAGGGACGTAGGTAGAGGTAGGGAGGGAGGGAGGGACGAACGGAGGGAGGGGAAGGGACGGAGGTATAGGCAGGGAGGGAGGGAGGGACGAACGGAGGGAGGGGAAGGGACGAAGGTATAGGCAGGGAGGGAGGGAGGGACGAACGGAGGGAGGGGAAGGGACGGATGTATAGGCAGGGAGGGAGGGAGGGACGAACGGAGGGACGTGGAAGGGACGGAGGGAGCTACGGAGGGGTGGAGGCAGGGAGGCAGGAAGGTATAGAGGGGGCGGGCGGGCGTTCAAAGCTTTACACTTTATTTCCCTGACAAACCTAGCTGTTCACTCAGACCATCTCGGCTTATCTGGGAAGCATCCAGCAATATGCTACAATCAATGCGGGAAGGCTGCTCGTACACATATCCACCACTGTCTATAGCCAGGTATTCAGTGAACTGGAGCAATGTAGAGTGAAAAAACTTGCCCAAGGTTTTAACACCGCAGCATAGGATTCGAACCCGGGTTCTCGTTGTCGAGAGTCCGATGCTCTACCCCTGAGCTACTGCGTTCTACAAGGTGTCCTCTTACTTATCTGTATATAATTATGAATCATGTGCGTCAACGATGATCGACGCCACTTTTGATAAATTGTGTGCACTTTTAAGCTACATTGCACAGAAGCTCAAACATGACTGATAGTAAACATCTGGAGGGTGTCGGGTGATTTCCGTCGGTCTTTCTATGCGCCTGCACATTAACAGTAATCGACACTGGAATGTTACTCGACTGTTTCAGTGGTCTTCCTTGTTCGGGGTAACTTGACGAAATCGCATCGATAATGATAAACATGTCGCGACGTCATTGTGTGAGTGTCAAACTGGTGACAAACAGTTGGTTGTGATCACGCACAAAAAGCCCGGCGGCCTGCATTGGATCGACTGACCAAGCGGTCATGCGGAACGAAAAGCAGATGGTTGAGATAAAACAACGCGGAAACTTGTGTCTGCATGACTGCAACAAGGATCGGCGGCTTTGTTACAGCGTAGACGTGTTTTGGCACGCGCGCATCCGTCTACTCAGAACGTATTGACAGCGCGATGTTAGATAGTTGTAGCGATTCTAATCCTAGTTGCTGATGGCATTCATATCTACATTTCGTTGGCCACTCGGGATGCAAATTGCTCCCTTAATTAACTTAGTGAATGCCTCCAATATATTTCCTGTGGGTGAAATTAAAGGCAAATAAAACCAAATTGGTCGTCATCGGTATTCAAGTGCAGTGTAGTAAACGTGATAGTTTTTTACAAGTACGTTTCGAATCAGTATATCACACCACCAACGTCGCTACGTAATCTTGGAGTGATCTTTGATAGTAGATCATTATAAGTTAGTTTCCGACAACACAGTCACAAACGCTTCGCTGCTTTTTCATATCAGTAATATGGTTAGAGGGTTATCATCGGCAACTCTTCTAATTTCAAGCCCATCCATGGCGCGGCTCTCCACGGCGCGTCGCCCCTGTGTGTGTGTGTGTGTGTGTGTGTGTGTGTGTGTGTGTGTGTGTGTGTGTGCGTGCGTGCGTGTGTGTGGGGGGATGTGTGGGTGTGGGTATGTGTGTGTGGGTGGGTTGGTGTTTGTATATGAATGTGCATGTGTGTTTGTGTATGAATGTGTGTGTGTATGTGCATGTTTGTGTGTTTGTGTGTTTGTGTGTTTGTGTGCTTGTGTGTTTGTGTGCTTGTGTGTTTGTGTGTTTGTGTGTTTGTGTGTTTGTGTGTTTGTGTGTTTGTGTGCGTGTGTTTGTGTGTTTGTGTGTTTGTGTGTTTGTGTGTTTGTGTGTGCGTGTGTGCGTGTGCGTGTGCGTGTGCGTGTGCGTGTGCGTGTGCGTGTGCGTGTGCGTGTGCGTGTGCGTGTGCGTGTGCGTGTGCGTGTGCGTGTGCGTGTGCGTGTGCGTGTGCGTGTGCGTGTGCGTGTGCGTGTGCGTGTGCGTGTGCGTGTGCGTGTGCGTGTGCGTGTGCGTGTGCGTGTGCGTGTGCGTGTGCGTGTGCGTGTGCGTGTGCGTGTGCGTGTGCGTGTGCGTGTGCGTGTGCGTGTGCGTGTGCGTGTGCGTGTGCGTGTGCGTGTGCGTGTGCGTGTGCGTGTGCGTGTGCGTGTGCGTGTGCGTGTGCGTGTGCGTGTGCGTGTGCGTGTGCGTGTGCGTGTGCGTGTGCGTGTGCGTGTGCGTGTGCGTGTGCGTGTGCGTGTGCGTGTGCGTGTGCGTGTGCGTGTGCGTGTGCGTGTGCGTGTGCGTGTGCGTGTGCGTGTGCGTGTGCGTGTGCGTGTGCGTGTGCGTGTGCGTGTGCGTGTGCGTGTGCGTGTGCGTGTGCGTGTGCGTGTGCGTGTGCGTGTGCGTGTGCGTGTGCGTGTGCGTGTGCGTGTGCGTGTGCGTGTGCGTGTGCGTGTGCGTGTGCGTGTGCGTGTGCGTGTGCGTGTGCGTGTGCGTGTGCGTGTGCGTGTGCGTGTGCGTGTGCGTGTGCGTGTGCGTGTGCGTGTGCGTGTGCGTGTGCGTGTGCGTGTGCGTGTGCGTGTGCGTGTGCGTGTGCGTGTGCGTGTGCGTGTGCGTGTGCGTGTGCGTGTGCGTGTGCGTGTGCGTGTGCGTGTGCGTGTGCGTGTGCGTGTGCGTGTGCGTGTGCGTGTGCGTGTGCGTGTGCGTGTGCGTGTGCGTGTGCGTGTGCGTGTGCGTGTGCGTGTGCGTGTGCGTGTGCGTGTGCGTGTGCGTGTGCGTGTGCGTGTGCGTGTGCGTGTGCGTGTGCGTGTGCGTGTGCGTGTGCGTGTGCGTGTGCGTGTGCGTGTGCGTGTGCGTGTGCGTGTGCGTGTGCGTGTGCGTGTGCGTGTGCGTGTGCGTGTGCGTGTGCGTGTGCGTGTGCGTGTGCGTGTGCGTGTGCGTGTGCGTGTGCGTGTGCGTGTGCGTGTGCGTGTGCGTGTGCGTGTGCGCGTGCGTGTGCGCGTGCGCGTGCGCGTGCGCGTGCGCGTGCGCGTGCGCGTGCATGTGTATGTGTGCGTGCATGTGTGTATGAGTGTGGGGGGTGTGCGCGTATGTGTCTATGTGTGTACGTGTCTGGGTGCCTGTCTCTAATAAACAGGTTTCATAGCAATGATAAAAACAGTGAACCTATCCCTTGTTCACATGCGTGCACAAGACTGCCGAGTCATGGCTCACGGCATTCAGATTTGCGTGACTCATCTGTTCTTCATGTTGTTACAGAAATAGGTGCATAGTTCCACATCAATAGAATATGGGTTTGTTTGTACAACATATAAACGTCATATCATCAAGTCGCGTTTCACTGATACCAATCATTGCTGCCTTCTTTTTTTGCTGCCAGAACATTGTGTTATCCATTTTGGGTAGTAAACGTTAAGTGTTTAGGTAAACGAAATACAGAGACTTTCTTAAGAAACAATTGACTGTGTTTGAGTCAGCGTCAGATTGCGACGCATAGTCGCAGGAACAGGCGGGCAAGGTGACAGCAGCCCGTGGAATTTGGGTGGGAGCAGACACAATATGGTTCTGCCTCCGCGTTCAGTAAACCCGAAGTAACACTGAGACGAGTGTGAAAATGTGTGAAGAGTACGCACATACACCCAAATGGTTATTAAAACACGAGGCAAAGTGGCAAGATGGTCGTATAAAGGTTGTTGGGTGCTGACATACAGTTCGTTGGCAGTCTCACATACAGTTCGTTGGGAGCTGACATACAGTTCGTCCAGCCAAACTGGAGCAAAGTAATTTTTGCGCCGCGCCGCGCCGCGCCGCGCTGCGCCACCCCTCCCATTCCGTCTGTCGACGGTCATCCCGAGTGAGACGAGCGGATGCAATGAGACAAGAATCCCTCGGCTGCGAGAGACAATAGGAAAGTCGCGGAGTGGCGGTTTTTAACTACCTCCCCCCTCGAAAACACTGAAACAAGTTACCGAGTCACTGTTGCGAAGTCAAGATGGTTTCGGTGGCCTGCTGCGAATCTAGCCTCGATAGTTTGTCGTCTACTGTCTGAATCCGAAGCTACCGATTCTTCGAAAACATTCGCGTTAGTCACGCTCGGTGTCACACACTAGACATATGCATGTACACGTGCTGCAGTGATTGCGTTGGTTTACGCGTGTGTTAGCGTAACCTAAACAATAAGTGTTCATGACATTATAAGCCTACGTCCAGCAGCATATACTAAGACACGACGGTCCGGTGTTATCAGTTACGATAGATACTACTACTACTACTACTACTACTACTACTACTACTACTACTACTACTGCTACTACTGCTACTGCTACTGCTACTGCTACCGCTACCGCTACCGCTACCGCTACCGCTACCGCTACCGCTACCGCTACCGCTACCGCTACCGCTACCGCTACCGCTACCGCTACCGCTACCGCTACCGCTACCGCTACCGCTACCGCTACCGCTACCGCTACCGCTACCGCTACGACTACGACTACGACTACGACTACCACTACCACTACCACTACCACTACCACTACCACTACCACTACCACTACCACTACCACTACCACTACCACTACTACTACTTCCACCACCACCACTACTACTACTACTACTACTACTACTACTACTACTACTACTACTACTACTACTACTACTACTACTACTACTACTACTACTACTACTACTACATTTCAACGCTTAACTGTTCTATAACAGGTATTGCATTATATTTTATTTCAACAAAAAGTGAACGGACACATCACGACTGGTAATGACTTTCAGCAAGTCTTAGTAGGAATCTTCTCGATCCTCTCTTTTCACCATATCTATACACAAATGTGTACTATTATTGAATGCTTGTATATTTTCAATAACTTATTCCACTTGTATCGTGTTCTGGCGCGACTCTCTTCCTGTTGGCCTTGTCGCTTTCTCGCAGTTCACGTAAACAAAGATATTTAAGCGTTCAAGTCACGCTTGGTCTCTCCTTCCTGGTCCGGACGGATGTCCCTGGGCGACAGTTTAATAATAGAGTCGCGTCGTCGTTGACTAGAGCGTGGGCGACGGAGCGTATAATTGGCCATGGGGAAACCACTCTGTGTAACTCTGCACTGTTCTGTTGTTGCTCCAATACCTGTAGCGGCGACCACGCGTACAGAGACCGCCGTGGCTGTACGATTCATATCGAATTTCATGTACCCAACGATGAGGGTCAACCATTCTTATGTAGCGTGCCCGCAGCGCACGCGACAACGACTGGGTTAGGTTGACATAGTAAAGTTGAAACACTATAGAAACCATAGTTTGCAACATGGCCGCCCCGACGAAAGATGTGGTGACTTGATTAGAACGCTTCGGCTTTAACACTGTCACGCCATATACCAATTATGGTGCGCATAATCGTTATACATTTGTATCAAGGCAATGTAATCGTAATCGAAATCTTGAATATATAATCGACCCAATATCTGGAACTTTTTACGTCCAAGCTTGATTACGGCACTGTTGTACTTTTGTTGGAGTAAACTTGCCTATAAACCAGGAGCTGCAACTGTTACATCATTCGGTGGCTCGACGTTGTACGGGACAGCGACCGTGGGACGATCGGCACGTCACGGCTGCTGTCATTGCTCTCAACTGGCCGCCGGGCAGTGCGATTCAACTACGACATTCTTTTGTCGAAATACCGTGCGCTATACGATCTCGCACCCGCATGTACATTGTAGACATGGCCATGGTATCGCTGTGTTCACCAGTGCGTCGACTTCGTTCCGCTGACAGCCATTTAAAAACACGAAGATAAATGCGGTTGTGAACGAATAAACAATCGAAGGAAGGAGGAGGATGATGCTAAGAAAGGAAGTCGATATGGTGAAGAGCGTCAGTGGAGAGATTGCGTGTTCTAAGACAAGACATGAATAGATGCAACCAGTGAGTCTGGTTGAAAACTAAGAAGATAATTTCTACTGATATTGGATAATGTGTGAACGAGAATTGCGCACATTTCTTTTAAAAGGTGTGCTTATAGTTGTAATAATTTGTTTTTAAATAATGATAATGATACTGGTCACATTGGGCCTTGTCAACGCTCGTTCAATTTGCAACAAGACCGATGTTTTTGCGGATTACATATCTGAGGTGAATATGGATTTTGTAGCCATCACCGAAACATGATTGAACACTGGTGAAAAGACAATAAAATCATAAAAGACCTGACACCCCCCGACTATAAGTTTGTGCATCTGCCTCGGAAAAGGCGCCTTGGTGGTGGTGTTGGCCTTGTTTACCGATCGAGTTTCAAGGTGGTTGTCAATCGACGTGATGATCTGAATTTTTTCGAATTCATGGATGTTGATTTTTATCATCGGGAAACTCCATGCAACCTGTTATCATATACCGTCCACCTCCATTGAAAAACGAAAAAATATTCGTACGCTGACTTTCGTGTTGAATTTACTGGTTTCATCGGACACTATGCATTAATGACCACCCGGTTTGCGATTTTCGGCGATTTCAACATCCACTGGGACGTGCCATCTCACAGCAATGTTAAACATTTCGCTAATCTGCTTGAGTCACTCTATATCGCTCAACATGTTCACGCTCCAACACACATTGACAGTCACACAACTGATCTGATCCATCCGCAAATCACGGCATTACTTCGACAAAAACAGCGTTGCTGCTCTCCAACCACCTGTGGGTGGCATATGTTATAAACCTATATACTGACGATACCCAGCTATACATCAGATTTGAGATTACTGAACTCAACAGACTGTTGTCACTACGCCGAATTGAGCAATGTATGAATGATGTTCGTGCGTGGATGATCGACAACCAGATAAAGGTGAATGACGACAAAAGGGTCGCACTTGTGCTTTCATCACGCAACAATCGAGCGAACCACAACATCACCGTGATCAAAATTGGCGTCTGCGACGTAACGCCAAGACCTACTGGCAGAAACATCGGCGTTATATTTGACTCAAAAATGTTAGTGGTCAGCCATATAAAACATATCTGCTGCACATCATACTACAGCCTAAGGAACTATGCGTCGATCCAATCATGTCTCGCCCAGAAAGCCACTGTCCGCCTGGTAAATTCTCTTGTTTGTCTCCTGTGTGATCTCCCAGACTGCCTAATATCTAAGCTACAAAGAGTGCAAAACGCTGCCGCTAGACTAGTGGTCCGCCGCCACGGATGGGAATATATCACCCCATTTCTCGTGAAACTGCACTGGCTTCCCGTGGAACAGCGCGTTCAGTACTCAATCGTGCTACTGACGTTTCGTGCACAACATGGACTGGCGCCACTTTACATAACCGACCTGCTCGAACAAAGAGCTACTAGGGTGTTACGCTCAACCGCGAACAATGACTTGTACGTGCTGTCATCTCGCAGCCGATACAATGGCAAAATGTTATCAGTAGCTGGTCCACGACTGTGGAATTCTTTCCCAACTGAGATGAAGAAAATGTGTTCCCTCGTGAATTTTAAAAGACTACTGAAAACCCACCTATTCCCGGCTGTATGTGGAGAGTAGACACCCGTCAGTTTATTCATTTAACTTTTATTAATTATTTATTTAATTACCTACATATTTCTTGTACATATTTTACACTACTTTTACAAAATGTCTTACTTCTTATTTTATTATCATCTTAATAATCATCTTTAGCTAACGTATTTATTTTATAATTTATCACTATTACATTTTATACACATTTTATGTATTTCAATTACCTTAACAAATTTAATATTACAATTGCAATATACATGTGTACATATTCACCTACAGCCCCACCGAATGGATATTATCTAGATTTATGGCGCTTTATAAATGTTCTTCTTCTAATTATTATTGTAGTTTATATAGTCCAGTTTCAACAAGTTCAACGAGCTGCACACATACGTAAAATAACATTTTAAATTATACGTTGTAATAAAAAACAATATCAGTTATAAAATAAAAATATATGTGTAATGACATAATAAAACAATTAGCTAATAATTGTTAACATGAAAGATAGGTATAAACGTTGACGATGGAAACTAGTAAAAGTAGGACATATGACGTAGCATATACTAAGACAATCATGGTTACAGTATATTTATTACAATAAATTAATAAATGGGCCGAAATAAATATTTACATCAATAAGGGAAGCTAAACTATAAGACAAATAAATAAACAAACGGAGTTAAAACATTAATCAGCTATTGTAAATAAGCGTTTTCACTGAGTTACATAGCGGAACTCTGAATAGGTGTTTTCAACGCTGATTTAAGTGAATCAGTTGTCCTATTGTGACATTCGCCAGCAGACCGTTCCACACAGCTGCCGCTGCATGTAAAAAGAACGTTCCACACGGCTGCCGCTGCACGAAAACAGAATAAGCGCTCAGACTTTGCCTTGTGTTTCCGACGCGGCGAGGCTGTTTGAAACGGCACACCGGAGACATATCATCCCTTGCGTGTAGACGGTCTTCGTGTAGCGCTTTGTAGGTACACGCAGCGATTTCAACTGATTGTAATTTGTATTCAATGCGCCGTTGAATGGATAACCGGTGCAGTTAGCGAATAATAAGCGTCGAACCTTCGCAAGGAGTGTTGCATGTAACAAGGGGAACGAGTGAATTCTGGAATCGCTGCAATCGATCTCTAGTAGACAAGGAGAAACATTACCATGACGTTCACACTATAAGTTCCGCGATTGGCTGAGTCAGATAACGATGAATCAAATCAATGCTGCTTAGATGCAGCGATCGCTCACGGCACGAGAAATTTGTTTGGTCACGTCCAGGTGTCTATCAAAATGTCGAGCGCAACTCGGCCAGCAATCATTTAGCTGCTGTCTGGATCCTTTTTAAAGGAGTGAGTGACCTTATTCCTAGATCGATGAAAATAAATTATGAAAGTCGATCTTATATCATCATGAGAGTAAGGAATTCACTGTAATGCCCCATATTGCCCATACCAACAATACTATGTAAAACTTCATCATCAGTTCTTCCGACAGAACATTCACAGGTTAGTAGTTTTGTTGAATGTTGAAATCCAAACACACAACTCGAGGTTGGAACTGCCATCGGAATAATGTGTTTTAGTCCTCACCCCAAATGACAATAAGCTGCTTAGAAGTTGATCATAATTATAAATATTTTCATCAACCGTTGATTTGCACCCTCTGGTAGAAGTTCTATTCGGACAACAACGTGTGGAGACGTAACTATAGAGAACGTGGGTCAAACTAACTGAAAGGATCCCAAGCGTGATGATTTTTACCATATCTAAAGTCGTCACTGACTTATTTGCATAAGGTGCCCTTACAAGTGTAGAGCTTCATCAGTTTTGATGATTTCCATTACGTATGTAGGAAAGTCCGTACAGTAAATTATGTTCCATAACATTTAAAACTTAATTAAACTATGCTTCACGTGGTCCGCTTAGGGTATTTGGGTACACGGGAACCCCAAACCTACACGAAAGCGGTTGACTACATTTCACACGATCCTTTTATGGTATGCTTATGCAGACTGCGTGCGTGTCTACAAATAACCTTCTACAACTTCCTAAATGACACCAGCACGCTACATTGTGAGCATGTTTATTGCTGTTACGTTGTTGGCCTTGGCCAGCTTACCATTGATTACCGACTGCTTCTTTTAACGATCCTATCATTACGGAGAAACGTGCTTTGACGCTCCATATCAGATGTAAGAAATGTCTCGATGTCTGCTATGTACTTTGCACAGTGCCAACTTTACTGGTGATTACAAAATGTATACTGGTAGGAACCCCTGAAAAAAATTGATGCAATGATATCACTGTTATACATAGTTACAAACTATCAGCGCAATCAACCCTCCGGAAAGTGTAAATAACAAGCAGCTGGTTATCTGCTTAACCATCTGCTTCCTAGATGATATAAGCATGTTCCACAATGAGCTTATTCACTCGTGGCCGATTACTTTTATCCGATCTTAGGTGCTTTGATGTTCCATGTCACTCTCAACAAGCCTGTTTACCGCGTGATCGATTGCTTTTGATGCCAATTTTAGACCAGGCCTAGTTGAACATGTCAACAGTGTCACCTTGTTTGTTAGCGGTGACACGATCGTGTTATTCCAAGCACTCCGTGTTGTGTCACTTCCGTGAATGTCATAAGTGCAAAACGTTTATACGAATAGTGCTCATGATGTACTAAAACTACTAAATATTAACAGCAAATCCTATGGCATCCGCACATCTCGTAGTATGATAGCGAAGCACGAGAATAGTCACACTGATCATTTATCGGAGTGACTATACAGTCCAATTCTATGAAGTGACAGTAAACTGCTCACTGCCGTGTTATGCTGATGCCGTGTATGCTTAAAAGATCCCATGCATTGAACATCTCGGAGAGACAACTAGAGGCAGCTCGTTCCATTTAGCACGAACAGTGTGCCACACGCTCGCTTGGTGATTGGTTTCGAAGCTGATTGAACTGCTCGCTTAAGGTAGTCGAACAGCAAACACGTCATTACAAACCACCCGCGCCGTTAAAATGTAAAAAACACCTGATAGTTTGACTCGGCTCGGCTCCTGCGTGACACCGCCTAATGTGATGGTCAAAAGAGATAACAGCACACATGGCATGCTACAGGCCTAAACTGGCATATTATTATTACAACCTTCAACACATGTGGTTCATATTACTTAGCGCCGTTTACCTAGCCACGTTTCTCCACTTGTGCCAAACCGGAGAATTTCAATTACAGGAGCCAGCCAAGCGAAACTATTCTATTGTGCGTTTCTTACCGTGTATGCATGTTCCATGTCAATGCATATTGATGAATTAAACTCACAAAACATAAGTAAATTCACGGATCACGTGGCGAATTGTATCTTGCTGTCCCTAAAATAAGTCACGCTATTTATGAATTGTTTTATTTTATTATGGTTCTTCACTCATGCACACCTCCTTAGTTGAGTTCGTCCTTAATGAATAGGTGAGCGTGCGCGCGCGTGAGCGTGCGTGTGAGCGAGCTTGTGTATGTGCGTGCGTGCGGGTCCGTGTGCACGCGTTGCAATCTATCCATACACGTGGTGCATGATCACAGGCAGTTACAATTGATTAAAATAATGTATCAATTGTGGATCTTTAAAATGTAGTAGTTAAGATATTCCGATGACTTTTAAGTAATGACCAAATTAGCAATATGAGCAACATATTAGTTTAGTTCTCAGACAACACAGCCTTTACTTACAATGTTTTACAGACCATGCATTACCTCTAAGATACTTATTGTGTGTGTCGAAATAAGTGTTTTTGTGTTCAACACAGGAGGACTCCAGTAAGATAGCAGTGAGATTACAGCACCCTGCATCATCCGGCTGATTGTATTAGAGTAACGAAGAGTTAATGAAATTACTCAATCGTCTGAAATTCACGTAGATATTTCGAACCCGGAATTGGTTCGATTTAGGGCCCTAGTTTCTATACACTACGCCATTGAACCCTAGCTTGGCAACCTAGCTTCATGGTTATGTGTAGATGACGTACTGGTTCATTCCAGAAACCTTAGGATGATGTCAGCCGTGTCGAAATGAAATCATAAATACACCAAACGTCCGAGCTGGTAAATAAACACTTGCATTTAAATCGTTGTCCCGGAATTTAACCAAGATATTATTTATAGCTCGCTATACAATAACAATATGCATGACACAGAATTCGTCCCTTCGAGTTCAGCAGCCAATCCGAGCAGAGTCGTAATAGGAAGTAAACAACAATTGAATTCTTCGGTGCATACGTGTGTTTGTGGTGAATTGTTGCCAATTAGGGTTTATAATTACGGACAAGTTAGTGTCTGATAAGATAAGGGACAGGTACTGACTTTCCCCCCGATACTTTTTATTAGAAAGACCGTGGTCTTGATTTGCTGCACTTCGTTTGCAAATAATTCCTTTGTCGCTGAAGCTCCTAATGCTGGCTTTGAGCTGGTATTTGATTATATTTGGGACTATGATAGGACAATAAAAAAATTCATATGATAAAAATGGACGCGGTACTTGTAAGCACTTTGGAATGCTGAAGGATACTTATCGCATAAGCTCATCGTCTAATTATTTTGTACTTAACGAACATGCCAAAGGTTCGACAGAGCAGCAAAAAATACATAGCTTTCAAAAAAGGCGTTTGATAAAGAATACGAATTGCAATTGTGAACAACGGTAACATT
Source organism: Oasisia sp. SBJ-2009 (assembly GCA_964017155.1). Taxonomy (NCBI): domain Eukaryota; kingdom Metazoa; phylum Annelida; class Polychaeta; order Sabellida; family Siboglinidae; genus Oasisia; species Oasisia sp. SBJ-2009. The sequence continues at coordinate 10,826,164 of OZ024860.1, forward strand.
CTGCGTGTCGTATGTCAAGCCAGTCATACTCGGCGGTGTCGCACCAGAGTCGACCAGATTCGAGTCGTGTACTCGTGTCCGCTATCGTCCAAACCTTACAACAGCGCCGGGACTTGTAAGGGTTGTATTCTAATGAAATTCGTACTGCAAAACTACACGTACACATTTTCAGATTAAAAGACAAAGTATCGAATCGTTCAACCAAGTCATTGTACCAAAAAGGTCGTTATTTTCACACGTCGGTGGATGTAATTGATGTTTCAAATTGTTGGCAATGATGCAAGGGTAACAACATGGACATTTTGAATGATTATACATCAGGTTTACGTAAAAATGGTGTAACATCGAAATCAAGACAAGTTATACTTTCTTTGTGATTTGAGATGCCACACGTAAGACTATACTAGTATCACTTTATTGTGCATTACCACCAGCTGTCCCATCGCACGCAAAGCACACACACCGAATATTCAAATCCAAAATGTAAGTATTTAGTATTCAGGTGGGATAGCATGAACATGTTGTCAAAATTGCATAATTTAACGTGCAGTTTCGTGTGTTCAAATAATGGCCAAATATGCTGACATAGTACTGTCGCCGTGCAATGGAATATACCCAATGTTTCAGTCATTTACATAACTCGTATTGGATCATTCTAGAAGCCAACGGACGTGGTCAACGCGTAGACATAATGTTTCAGTAATTTGCGTAACCCGAAGGTCTACCGCATCAAAAAGTATATCATGTCACTGTGGCGTACTACGTCATGCAGATATTAGTTTTAATTGTATATGGCGAAGTAAATGTTTTTCATCCGAAGACTCCAGTCACACAACAGTGATACTGTAGCCAGCCAGGTACTCATTTATACAGCTGAGTGAACTGGAACGATGTGTAATTGACGAAATTACTCAACCGTCATACCGGCAGCATGGTAATTCAAACTCGGATTTGTTCAATTGAAGGTCCGATGTTCTATACACTACCGAGCCCCAGCCTCGCACCACTATCTTATGTGCCCATCACCGTATTGGCGCATATCAACGCGTACTGTAGAAATAAAATCACAAATACCCCGAACTGTCGACCTGCGTCTATTGTATACCTGTCATTCCAGTTGCTTTTGAAAGCCGGTCTCGGAAATCGCTGCATTGTACCCGCTGCCACTGTGTCGAGATCTAAACATCTGTAACATTGTCTACAATTCACGACTAACCCAGGTTGCGTGCCTGCGAGTGCGTCAATAGATCCGAGCTGACCCCAAGCAGGAAGTAAACGTTCAAATAACGACATGTATCAGGTAGCGAATTTCTTCTATTCATGTATATGTGTTTCTGTGGAATTGTTCGACAATAGTGTTTCGTGTAAGGATTATTGAGAGTTCAATACAGTTTGGGACTGGAACTGATATTTCCATATTCGATTTCCATTCGAAAGAAAGACCCGTAGTCTTGAAACGGTGACGACGTTTGCAATTAATTAGTGTTTCGCTTAATTCTTATATAATGTAGTCATTATGTTTAGAATTCTATATAATGTAGTTTTCTGTATACGTCGTAGGTTGGCGGATTCCTGTCGCATGAATACGTCGTGTTGACGGTCTTGCCCAAGGTTCGACACGGCAGCACATGATTCGAACTTGGATTCAATGGACTGACTTCGATTCGCTTCCTACTGCGTCACTGTGCTTCATAAGAAGAGATGTGACTTAGAAAACGGCCCTTGGTAATGGGACTTGCTGGTCTTGAAAGCAGGTCTCGGAAATCGCTGCATTGTACCCGCTGCCATTGTGTCGAGATCTAAATAACTGTAACATTGTCTACAATCTACGTCTGATGTAGGTTGCTTGTCTGCGAGTGCGTCAACCGATCAACAGTGAGCATTAAGATGAAGTAAACATTCAATTAACGAATTTCTTCTATTCATGTATGTGTGTTTCTGCGGAGTTGTTGGACAATAGCATTTCGTGAAAGGATTATTGAGATTAATATTGTTCAGGAGTTGAATGCCTTGTCCAAGTTTCGACACGGCACCACACGACTCGAACTTGTGTTCACTATAATTTTTGATTTCGATGCTTATAGTACTGCGTCACTGTGCTTCATATGTAATTAGAAAACGGCGCTAGGTAATGCGACTTGCTGCTATATCGTGCCAGTCGTTTGACAATCAGGTTATATTCGGCGGTGTCACGCCTGAGCCGAGTCGCTATTTTCAACAATCGTCGGCCATCTTGGATTTTTCTGTTTTGTTGTAAATGACGCAATGATGGCAACATAAATGTTCTGAATGAGAAGACATGAAGTTTATGCAACCATGCAGTTGTTGTCATATTGTGTAAAACAGAGTTAATGATAATTTTTCTTTTTCTTTATGGCACATTACTACCAGTTGTCCCATCGGATGCAAAAACTACAATTATATCCAGACCCAAAATGTAAGTTTCTAGATGGGATAGCATAAACATGTCTACATGTTCAGCTACTGGCGGCCATATGCCACGGTAGCATCGTTTCACGTGCAGTTTCTGGATAACTAGATAAGTAGATCTTATTGGTATGTAAACCACCATTAGTAACTTGGTAATCCATACTGCGTGGATTTGTTCAAAACAAGAGTTTGGCGATAGAACTATTATTAATTTTGATGTTTTGTATCATTAACCTAAACAAGAAAACAAATAAACAATGACGTGTTAACTGGGTTTGAAGGTAAACATTATTAATACTAACGAATTTTTTGTTACCCCTGGACATCCTGTATATATATATATATATATATATATATATATATATATATATATATATATATATATATATATATATATATATATATATATATATATATACATACACACACACATATATATATATATATATATATATATATATATATATATATATATATATATATATATATCTATCTATATATATGTGTGTGTGTATGTATATATATATATATATATATATATATATACAGGATGTCCAGGGGTAACACAACATTCGTATATATATATATATATATATATATATATATATATATATATATATATATATATATATATATATATATATACACATATACGTACAACAATCAAAAGGCGTGTAGCCGATCCAGGTATAAGAGATCTTCCCACGGATATTTGCAAACGAAGACTGCTGTCACACACGATGTAGTAGTCGTAGTGAGTGCATGCAAGAATGTATGCGTGACTGGGTGAATTTTGGCCTGAGAGAGTGAGTGAATGAGTGAGTGAGTGAGTGGGTGAGTGAGTGAGTGAGTGAGTGAGCGAGCGAGTGAGTGAGTGAGTGAGTGAGTAAGTGAATGAGTGAGTGAGTGAATGAGGAAGTGACTGAGCCTAAATGGCGCCGTGGTGAGCGTATCGATATGGATGACTGCCTTAACCACGCGGTGTTGATGACGTCGAGATCGTAATCACTATTTCTGTGTGTGGTTGGTTTCACATGAAAGGGCTCACTGTTCAATGGACAAGTTTCTTCCTGGTCTGGCGCACGTATAAGACAAGTTGTGTGTCGACTGCGGGCCGCAGAACGACACGGAGATGTTACTGCTCCACTTCAGCGTGACGTGCCTGGCGCTGCTGTCGCTGGCACCGACGGAGGTGACGGGGCAAGGGCTCTCCGCTCCGGCGCACTTCTATCCGTACGGACCTGGAGTCGGAGACAGAACAGCACCCGTAAACGACGACGGAAGCACCGGCAGAATATCCATATCTACCTCGTTCCCGTATTTTCATCAGAATCACCGCTCACTCTACGTAAGTTCTCGACGTTACTGGGATAAAAAGCTTATCGATGTTTACCGTCGTTGTGAGACAATCCAACATTTATAATCTTTTGTATGCTTATGCGTATCAACGTCGTCGTTCGTCGTTGGTTAGTTAGGTGATTGGTTGATTAATTGATTGGTTGTTTGTTGGTTGTTTTGTTTAGCATGTGGTGGTTGGATATATATATATATATATATATATATATATATATATATATATATATATATATATATATATATCGCCAATCGTGGTTGTGGAGTGTGACACAACAAGAATATGCACGCTAGGAAAATAATTCGGAACTAATAATCAATATATATATATATATATATATATATATATATATATATATATATATATATATATATATATATATATATATATATATATCGTGGAAGAGGAATATGCACGCTAGCAGAAGAATTTTACGCTAGGTCGACAGACGTATATATATATATATATATATATATATATATATATATATATATATATATATATATATATGTGTGTGTGTATATATATATATATATATATATATATATATATATCCCATCGTGGAAGAGGAATATGCACGCTAGCAGAAGAATTCGGAACTAATAATCAATGTTTAGTATGGGTAATAGTTCAATGTTTGTTCGACTTGGAAACAATACAAACATACTATGGTTCACATTTTTATTAACTATTAATATTTAAATTTGCCTTACAAAGTACAGTTTTTTCCCCTGTGAATCCTGCAATGGGTCGACGCAGCTTTCGAGACCCTCTTGTGTGTCATCAGCGTTGTACGGTGCCACTCTCGGTAGCCACGCAGTCAAATGTAAATTTGTAATGTTTTCGGTGTCCAATGACTCGATGACTGTGACACCAACGACATAACTTACTTGCCGAGAGCGGCACAACACAACGTTGAAGAAGACACCGCGAGGGTGTCAATACGTCTGTCGACCTAGCGTAGAATTCTGACTGATAAATTTACGTAAGCATCAATGTAAATGTAACTGAATCCGGAAGTGCTCTAATATATTCCTTTTGTTAATGCGTGCGTATTTATTTCTTTACACAGGTGAACACCAACGGGCTGATATCTTTCCTGCGGGAAGTATCCCAATACACACCAGACTCGTTTCCTTTGTCAGACAACAAACGCATCGTGGCTGCTTTTTGGGCCGATGTAGACACCAGACGGAATGCTGGTCGGGTGTATTACAGGTAAGTAAAATAACAGAAGGATTTTTTTTCGAAAATGCTTAATGAATAGATACTTAATGCATATATACATCGGTATGATCGTACGGTATGGAGACAGTGATGTTGACCGAACGACGACACAACTACCGAAGCTATACATTTGTCTGAATAAATTGTTTCGAAGAAATTCACATTCAATTCAGGTCAATTCAAATCAACAGCTGTTGGTTTTTTAACGTTTCCACCGTGACATATGTGTTGTCTAGCTGCCTAGGCTCTGCGAGTATTCATCAAATTTAAGTGAAAGTATCACAAGGCAGAAGAGAAAGTTGAAAGTATTTTCGTGATCCTTTGCAGACAAGTGACGTCTGGCTCGATCCTGTGGCGAGCGACAACCGATGTGAGAGGAGCCTTCTCGGCACACTCTAGCTTCACAGCCTCTTGGGTCTTCATCGCGTCTTGGCACAAAGTCACATACTACGGGGGATCAACTAGCAGTTCGGTACGTTATAGTTAGACACATTAGAAGCACATGTTTGCGTGTCCGTTCGAGCGTGCATACGTGTAATTCTATGTATGCGCGTGCGTGTGCGTGTGAATATACGTACGCGTGTGTTTGTCTATACAGGAGTACGTGTGTGTATATATTAAAGCCCCGAGCGGGGTTGGTTTCGATCGCGGGGCGGGTTTCGGCCCGCAGCCGGCTGGTTCCGCGGGCTGGATTTTTTTATTTGTTGCGGTGCGGTGCCAGATCAGTGCGGTGCGGTGCGGTGCGAGCCAGGCTGCGGGCCACAGGTTTCCGAGGCGCGGGGCGGGCTGCACGAGTTGGCTCACCACATAGGTTTTTGCTTTTTGTTAGCACGTTTGATCCGTTACAATTCTATTGCATGTCGGGATAAATAAACACATCTTTATTTTACCCTCATTCAGGCACCGGTAGCAGCCACAAGTCATACGTTCTAATTGGAATACGTCACCCGCTGACAATAAGCTATATATATATGCCTGCAATCTGTTCACAGACGACTGGCTGTTTAAACGTACCTTTAGAATAAAGTAAAAACCCAACCTTATTTAGAATAAATTATTCTTACGACATATCAGCTGTACTGTCAACTGACAATATTATTTCAATCTAAGTCTATTTAAATCTGTTTTAAAGGTGAACACATTTCAAATTGTGCTGATTACAAATGGCCACCATTCCTTCACGATGCTCAACTATGGCGACATCGCATGGACAACGGGAGGAGCAAGTGGTGGACACTCGGGCCTGGGAGGCACTCCGGCTCAGGTAGATATATGTGTGCGCGAAACAACTCACACCAATTTATTTACGATCAATATTACAGAATGAGTTACCTCAACAACTTTTGGCCATTAACCAATTTCAAAAGAAACACACAGTTATTATTGTCGAAGTATCATTGCATTCTTGAAATATCTTGCCTTATAAATACGTTATATACTTATTCATATATTACCTGAAAATTTACTATTTAGTTTATCCCAAATAGAGTAATATATGTTAATGTTATGTTGTAATTGGTGTTCAATCTATTGTAATTATGCATATGCATGTGTAAATAAAGTCTATATATGTGTAAATGTATATATTATTGTCATCGACCAAATGGTATATTCACTTTATTCCAGAAGAACACACTGTCTCACTGTTATTGTTTAATTGATATTAAAATATATTAAAATAAACCTCGTTCTGGTAGTTTTCGGTATAAATTAATATAATTTTGAAGAGGCTATCCATGGTTTCAATATTGGTTTTTGTTTTGTAACAAATGTTACATAATGTTCAATAAATTGTATCTGTGACTGAAATGAATGAGGATATCCTATGTGCACGAACCTTTGTACCAGCTTAAGAAAAACGCATAAAATAAATAATTGATCAAATAAGACACGACAAAAACCCTTGAAAACATGCAATAAGAGCATAACTTTGTTCTGAACTGGCGGAAAAACACCTTTCTCTGCTACAAAATGCTGATGCTCTGCAATGTTGTTGTAAAATCATCATGTTTGTCTACCAGGTAGAGAACAGTTAACCAGTAACCATCCGAATAAATGTCGAGTTGTACGAAATGTTGTACTACTACTGTATATCGTCCTAGTGGTTTTCATGCACGTGAGGGTGTATTACTGCAGGTTGGTTTCAACGCTGGCGACGGTCGGCGTTGCTTCTCCGTGCCTGGATCACAAACTGCATCCATTGTGAACGTCGAGACAACGACGAACGTCGGTCTTCGTGGCCGCTGGGTGTTCCGTATCGATGAGGCAGAGGTTGTGGATGCAGGTTCGAAACTTAAGCCGTAGTTTTAACTCCTCACTTTTTATCCAGGTTCCAAGTTGTTCTGGGATGAATTGTTGCGTCACACATTCTGCTCTTTCTCATACCAGTTTCTTATCAGCAGCATTTCGCTTCCTCTTTCATCATTAATGTTACGAGGGGTGTGGTAAGTTGGCAAATGATCCCGATTTCGGTGGGGGCATATATATGTAGTTCTGTCCGCCTGTTAATCAGAAGTTACAGGGAGACAGCTGCGAAAACAATTCCAATAGGAACCCACTCGTCTTCCGATGTCTGCCCCAGTTGACCCAGCCAACGAGAAGAAATAGCGGAGAAATTGAATGTATGCACAATTTATTTCAACAGTTCCCCCCTCCCCTGATGTTAGGGTCCGCGCGAGACGGGGGAAGCGGAGTGGTAGTGAAATATCTTTCCGCGCCAGTGACCTCCGCTATTCTCATGTCAGTCATCACGTGATTTGTCACTCTATCCTTGTCCTATTGAGCTTCTGGTCAAGACATCCATTATGTTTAACTAAAAATTTCTCATGACTTCAATGTAGTTATGTGCTTTGTCATATATCCCACACCCACATTTACGTAAAGACCGTATGTTTTACTTACCTATTATCGTACAGACATAGACAAGGGTTGTGATATATCCTGCACTTTAAGCATATTTTTAATACAATCCAGTAAGTTTGTTTGAATCCTCAGACGTGTATTAGTTAAAATTATCAATGAAGTCAAAGTGTCGATTTAATATCACTATATTTTGAGATAATTTCGACAAGTAGAAATTTCAGCTTAATCGACCTATTTGTGTATACCTGGCAACGTAACACGTTCATGGAAACAGCTTATGAACAACACGTATGCTTCTTGCAGATATACACTGCGATCTTTTGAGTGCGCCATCTCATGGAAGCAAGCAAGGTTCCAATAACGTGGTTGGTTCTGTTGTGACGTTCGCTTGTGATCGCGGCTATCGACTCCAAGGATCGTCGAGACGAACGTGCACCAAACAAGGGACACAAGGGATATGGACCGGTTCGACCTCCTCTTGTGCCGGTCAGTCGTAGATCAGTTATGTGCCTGACAATTTAGCAGCAGGTGCGAGAAGTAGTCTGGTCATGCAATGTTTTCTAGTTCTTCGTCAGTCTTAGTCTGTATCACCAAGTCTGTAAAGAAGTCTGTTTATAATGTTGTGTCGGCTCTCGCCATTTTCAAATTTAGAACTTAAACGGCATTGCGACTATATTTGAAATAAATTAGATGTGTAGGCTAGTAGGTAAAGTTTGCGATGCGGTCTGAATATTGCCTAAGTTGCTGATGTCATCCAATCATTTTTTTTAGAATCCACAGGAACGTATTAGCTAAGATGTCACGTTAGGGCCTATTAACTTTAATTTACCCTTAGAAAATGATAACTTCGACGTGCTAAGTTGCCATTTCAGCTTAATATTTGTATCGAAGAAATACCACTATCGTCCACCATACAGCTGATGAACAACATTTGTGATTCTTGCAGTGATACACTGCGGTCGTTTGGGTGCGCCATCTCATAGCAGCAAGCAAGGCAGCAATGACGTGGTTGACTCTGTTGTGACGTTCACTTGTAACCGCGGCTATCGACTACAAGGATCGTCGAGACGAACGTGTACCACACAAGGGACATGGAGCGGTTCGACAACCTCTTGTGCCGGTCAGTCGTAGACCCATTATGTGTTTTGTAATTTAGCAGCAGGTGCTCGATCTGGGTCACTATGTCTGTCTTGTCTGTAATGTTGTTTATCTTTTCACCACTTCAAACTTATAACTTTATCCGCATTACGACTATTTTTGAAATAAATCAAACGTGTAACACATGAGTTAATGGTAGAGATACATTATGATTATTGAATATATTGCTGATATAATAAAATAAAGTAAAAACGTTTTGAAAAATCCACACACTAATTCAGTAAAGGTTGACTGATTCGTCGACAATTTCGACTTACTATTTTGTGTGAACATGGCAACAATACACTTTTATAGAAATACTACTGTTATCCCCCATAGAGCACAGTCGATGAACATTTGTGATTCTTCCAGTAATACACTGCGGTCATTTGTATGCGCCATCTCATGGCAGCAAGCAAGGCACCAATGACGTGGTCGACTCTGTTGTGTCGTTCTCTTGTAACCGCGGCTATCGACTCCAAGGATCGTCGAGACGAACGTGTACCACACAAGGGACATGGAGCGGTTCGACAACCTATTGTGCCGGTTAGTTATAGACCCAACATGTGTTGTATGTCTATCTTGGTGTCTGTCTGTAATGTTGTGTCTGTTCTCGCCATTTCAAACTAATAACTTAAACGGCACTGCGACTAGGTTTGAATAAATTAACTGCATACAGGCAAAGGTTGTTACAGATATGAATTTTGAAAATTTTGCTGATATCATAAAGTAGCACGTTTAAAAAATCCACAGAGGCGTTTTAGTTTACGTCGAAACATCGATTTACAAACTGTAATTTATTACTTATGAATTAACAGTTTCTTCACATCGACTTAATATTGACATTAATACACTTTCAAATAAATTAATGCTGTTGTAATAAACCAAACAGATGAAGAACAACATTTATGATACTTGCAGCAATACACTGCGGTTCTTTGAATGCACCATCTCATGGAAGCAAGCAAGGCAGCAATGACGTGTTTGACTCTGTTGTGACGTTTTCTTGTAACCGCGGCTATCGACTCCAAGGATCGTCGAGACGAACTTGTACCACACAAGGGACATGGACCGGTTCAACAACCTATTGTGCCGGTTAGTCAAAGACCCGATATGTGTTCTATGTCTATCTTGGTGTCTGTCTGCAATTTCATACTAATAACTTAAACGGCACTGCGACTGGGTTTGAATAAATGAACTGTTTACAGTTAAAGATTGCGACAGCTATGGATTTTGACAATTTTGCTGATATCATAAAGTAACACGATTAAAAAATTCACAGAGGCGTTTTAGTTTACGTCGAAACATCGATTTACAAACTGTAATTTGTTACTTTCGAATTAACAGTTTCTTCACATCGACTTAATACTTGCACCGATACACTTTCAAATAAAGTAATGCTGTTGTCATCAACCAAACAGATGAAGAACAACATTTATGATACTTGCAGCAATACACTGTGGTTCTTTGAATGCGCCGTCTCATGGAAGCAAGCAAGGCAGCAATGACGTGTTTGACTCTGTTGTGTCGTTCACTTGTAATCGCGGCTATCGACTCAAAGGATCGTCGAGACGAACGTGTACCACACAAGGGACATGGACCGGTTCAACAACCTCTTGTGCCGGTCAGTTGCAGACCCATTATGTGTTTTATAATTTAGCAGCAGGTGCACGAAATGGTCTGATCAAGTAAATGCTTTGCGGTCCCTTTTGGCCTTAGTCTATGTCCATCTTTGTGTCTGTCTGTAATGATGAGCTTCTTCTCACTCCATCAAGTTCATAACACAAACCAAAGTGTGCCTGTTTGAAATAAACTAAACGTCTAACCTTTTAGTTAAGGGTTGCTATACGTACAGCATTGGTAATATAGTGCTGATATAATCCAATAGCACTTATTGTTGCCATCATGTTAATCATTGGCTAAGTGGAATTGTCGATTTACTAATTCTAGACTTTGAGTTATAAACGGTCACTTTTGATAAGCGAAGTAGAAATTTAAACATAATATTTATACACATACACTCTGCAACAATGTGATTATATAAGTATATTACATACGTCCGATAAACAGCTGTTACACAACATTTATAATTGTTACAGAAATACACTGCGGACCTTTGAATGCCCCATCTCATGGAAGTAAGCAAGGCAGCAATGACCTAGTTGATTCGGTTGTGACGTTCTCTTGTGATAATGGCTATGGTGTCCAAGGATCGGAGAGACGAACGTGTACCACACAAGGGATATGGAACGGTTCGACAACCTCTTGTGCCGGTCAGTTGTAGACCCATTATGTGTTTTGTAATTTAGCAGCAGGTGTTCAAAACAATCTCACATGAAAACGTCTGTGTGACTCTTCGTCTGCTCTCGTCTGTGTCATTATGTCTGTCTTGTATGTAATGTTGTGAATCTTATCACCACTTCAAACTTATAACTTTAACCGCACTATGACTGTTTCTAAAATAAATCAAACGTATAACACATGAGTTAATGATTGAGATACATTATGATTATTGAATATATTGCAGATATCATAAAATAAAGTAAAAACGTTAAAAAAAATCCACAGACTAATTCAGTAAAGTTTGACTGATTCGTCGACAAGTTCGACTAACTATTTTGTGTGAACATGGCAACAATACACTTTTATAGAAATACTACTGTTATCCCCCATAGAGCACAGCTGATGAACATTTGTGATTCTTCCAGTAATACACTGCGGTCATTTGTATGCGCCGTCTCATGGAAGCAAGCAAGGCAGCAATGACGTGGTTAACTCTGTTGTGTCGTTCTCTTGTAATCGCGGCTATCGACTCCAAGGATCGACGAGACGAACGTGTACCACACAAGGGACATGGAGCGGTTCGACAACCTATTGTGCCGGTTAGTCATGGACCGATATGTGTTCTATGTCTATCTTGGTGTCTGTCTCTAATGTTGTGTATGTTCTCGCCTTTTCAAACTAATAACTTAAACGGCACTGCGACTGGGTTTGAATAAATGAACTGCGTACAGTTAAAGGTTGCGACAAATATGACATTTTAATATTTTGCTGATATCATAAAGTAACACGTTTTAAAAATCCACATAGGCGTTTCAAATTACATCGAAACATCGACTTACAAACAATGATTTGTTACTTATGATTTACCAGTTTCTTCACGTCAACTTAATAATGGCACCAATACATTTTCAAATAAATTAATGCTGCTGTCATCCACCAAACAGACGAATAACAACATTTATTATACTTGCAGCAATACACTGCGGTTCTTTGAATGCGCCGCCTCATGGCAGCAAGCAAGGCAGCAATTACGTGGTTGACTCTGTTGTGTCGTTCTCTTGTAATCGCGGCTATCGACTCCAAGGATCGGCGAGACGAACGTGTACCACACAAGGGACATGGGACGGTGAAGCACCCAATTGTGTCGGTCAGTTGTATATCCATTATGTGTTCTATAATTTAGCAGCAGGTGCACGAAATGGTCTTATCAAGTAAATGCTTTGCGATTCTTTTTTGGCCTTATTCTATGTTCCTCTTTGTGTCTGTATGTAATGACGAGTTTCTTCTCACTACATCAAGTTCATAACACAAACCAAATTGTGCCTGTTTGAAATAAACTAAAAATGTAACCTTTTATTCAAGGGTTCCTATACGTACAGCACTTGTAATATACTGCTAATATAATCCAATAGCACTTATTGAGAAAAGACAGAAATGTGTTAGTTAAAATCATTGGTTAAATGGAATTGTCGATTTAATAATTCTAGACTTTGAGTTATAAACGGACACTTTTGATAAGCGAAGTAGAAATTTAAACATAACATTTATACACATACACTGTGCAACAATGTGATTATATAAATAGATTACATACGTCCGCCAAACAGCTGCTACACAATATTTATAATTGTTACAGAAATACACTGCGGACTTTTGAATGCCCCATCTCATGGAATCAAGCAAGGCAGCAATGACCTGGTTGATTCGGTTGTGACGTTCTCTTGTGATCACGGCTATGGTGTCCAAGGATCGGAGAGACGAACGTGTACAACACGAGGGACATGGGACGGTGTGAATGCCGTGTGTGAAGGTTAGTCGTACATCCATCGCGTATTTGATGGTTTAGCAGCAGGTGCTCGAGTTATTCTAACCAATCGACTGTTTTGTGGTCCCTCATCTCTCATAGCCTGTGTCTGTATTGGAATGTGTCTCTAATGTTGTGTCAATCACACACGTATAACTTAACGAAATAGTGGAACAGTCTTCCCCTAGATGCTCTAACAGTGAGCACAGTTGACGCCTATAAAGCATACGTTGACACACTATTTATCTAGACTCTAAGCAATCTCTTGTTTTTAACTTTAACTATATAGAATATTGCCACTCTTATTTTATTCATTTCTATTTGCGCAACCCCCCCCCTTGACAAAAAGTTCAACCTATTGTAAGTGTCTAGTACCTGGTAATGGTAGAAGTAGCTATTTCGCAATGCCGATTTATTACAGACAATTTCTATAAGCTAACTCGAAATTTCTACTTTATATTTGTATATTCATGGCAACGATACATTTTCATAGAAACACCACTGTCGTCCGCCAAACAGCTGATGCGCAATGTTTATGATTCTTGCAGAAATACACTGCGGCCATTTGAATGCGCCATCTAATGGAAGCAAGCAAGGCACCAAAGACGTGGTTGACTCCGTTGTGTCGTTTTCTTGTGATTACGGCTTTCGACTCCCAGGTTCGGCGAACCGAACGTGTACCAGTCAAGGGACATGGGACGGTGTCGAATTCAGTTGTATCGGTTAGTTGTAGATACATTATATGATTGATCATTTACCATTGATTATTTACATATTTATTTATTGTCATATCACTCGAATGTCTTGTCTGTCTGTCTGTGTGTATGTCTCTTTTTCTGCGCGCGTGTGTGTGTGTGTGTGCGCGCGTGCGTGCGTGTGCATGCGTGCGTGCGTGCGTGTGTGAATGTATGTATGTACGGCTGTATGTCTTCGTCATGTCTCTCTTCTTCTCTTTCTGCAAATATGTTGCTCTGTCTCTCAGTGTTGCTGTGTGCTTCTCTGTCTGTCTGTCTGTCTGTCTGTCTGTCTGTCTGTCTGTCTGTCTGTATGTATGTCTGTATGTCTGTATGTCTGTCTGTCTGTCTGTCACAACTTGAATGGTGGTTAAGTATAATACATCACCATTCAAAATCCTCACTTTTACATCCAAGTGGCAAATTGCTGTACGGTTAACCTGTGTACGTGGCAATCAATAATTAACAACCTTGCAACCCGCGGTCTGCCCATGTGCACCATCGCCACTGCGGGATATGTTGATCAAATCCCAACTGGTCTCATACTGGGATATGGTTCGTTTTCTCATCAGCAATATTATATTGCACATATGGAAACATTGGTGGAAAACGTGTTTATAGATCAATATTATATCACAAATGTACTGCTATCGTTGGTTCCAGAGATACACTGCGGTGATTTGGCGGCGCCGTCCAATGGGACCAAACAAGGCTCCAGTGACGTAGTTGACTCGACAATGACGTTTTCTTGCGATGTTGGATTTCGACTGGAAGGATCGGATCAGCGACACTGCAGAGAGGACGGACACTGGAACGGAACGAAAGCAACTTGTCGTAAGTGTTGCCAAGGCAGGCATATCCTGTTTTTTCATCTCAATTTTTTTTACCATATCGTCATCAAGGATACGCAGTTGTCGGCTTTGGGTTGTTACTTCGCAGACACTGTGCAGTGCACAATGCAGATGGAGCTTTCGTTGACTTGTCCTAACTGCAGCATGGAAGAAACAATGAGACCCAACATTTTACTGTTTATGATATCTAATTAGGGTTTACATCGCTGGTGATATCATGCACTGTTTAATCGGCGTACCAATCCCAGAATAACCACTGTTGACACAAACAGATGTTTAGGCTGTATTGGAATACATCAAACATACAGGTCTACTAAACTTTTCTGAATGACATAATCGGTCAGGTCGTTTTCTTTACCACGGCACGTGCCCTTTCCATGACTGTATTACAGGTCACAGTGACATATGCACACACATTAGTGTCTTCTTAAAACAAGACTCGAGATAACCTGACTCACTGTTTGAAATACTACAACTACATGTCTCCCAGAGAAGTTGAGATGGTGTTTGAATGAACAGGTCTGCCAGGGAAATATATTATGTAAAGGACACTGCTCTACACACGAACTTACTTTTACCTCTCCTTTTTTACAGCTATATTATATACAACGCTGTCTATATATGCATTTTAATGAAGCATTTGCTAGTATGCAAAAACACGTTCACTATGTAACAACGCCATTCCTTCAGGCCTCTCCCGCACTGATAAACAAACCATTTTCGTTCCGCATGACTGCTCGCTACAATTGACACCTTGCTAGCCGGGGGCATCGTAGTGCGTTATCTCACCATGGCTGTTTGTTACCAGTTTGGCACTCCTGTGCCGTATTCACGATCGTGTTTTGTTTGATTTTGTGATCAGTAAACCTCGTTTTACCTAACGCAAACGAATAAGCACACCTGTTAATTCATGTGAAAGAAAACAGTAGTCATAGCAAATAAAAGACCTGAACATTATCCAGAAAACCGTAATTTTTACATACATGTAAATGCCCATTGATGCGTGTAATAAAAGCAACTTTGCAAATAGAGGTGATCTGTGAAATGTGATGTAATCGACCGTAACGCGCTTATTCGGTGTCACACAACGAACAACCCGAAAGAAAGGCACCACTCACGGTATTAGTATCGGTTGAAAAGTGAACCAGAGCAATGTGTGGCGCCGTTATCCTGGAGAATACGTAGCGGAGCTATCTTTTCAACACGCAATTTAGAAGTATTTTTTATGACAGCTTTATTTTTAGAGTAGGCCCTAAATATTTCTCAGATTTATAGAACCTGTTTGTGATTAACGGCGTTCGTCGGTAGGCTTGTTTGCCTCTTTCTGTTGCCGAAACTTTTGCAAATGAACTAGTCACTATATAGTAGACTGGACTATTATAATGCCATTTTTCACAGTAATAACTGTATCCCTTATAACTAGGATATCACAGAATTCAGATTTGGTTAGCAAGGGTTGAGACAAATGTGTCGTTAGTTTAATTTTATTTCATAGTTGGCCTGAGAGCCAATCAGCGTCTCTACCTTAATTTGGGGTAAGGTCGCCCTGGCAGTTACAACGGCAGCCCATTAATACCCCAGGCAGAATTGAGAGGCTGAAAACGTGCTGCCATCTCACGGAGCCTGGGTAATCGAGACTAAGGAGTTGAGGGGCTGAAAAGTGCTGCCACCTCACGGAGTCTGGTTAATGGTAGGGTAGGCAGATAAATAAAACGAACGCAAAAGGTCGTAAAAGCTATCTAAAAAACAAGTGTAAAACGGTATGGTTTCCCATTAACCACGTAATTTTTATTTAGCTATCATTTTATCAATATCCAACGACAACAAAATTATTATACGCTAACGACAAACTTATTTGAGTTAAGCGTCACGGCTTTTGCGATCCAATCAGATTTACATTTCCTGTTCGACTTCGGCTGTGGACGCCACACATGGATTTTAAATTTGGTGTAAGTACAAACGTCGGTTGATTTCATACATAAATAGTTGTAGCAGTTACAAAAAAGTAACGTTACAGAGTAGTATGTAGATATAAATTTTAGGAACACATGCTTATGAAAATGTTGAGTTATAAATTACGCCTACTGTGAAGTAGGTAACCATCAAGACATCTCACATCGCCTTGCTCTTGGCCTTGCCATGGACGGTCACGGTATTGCCATTGAATGATTGATTGGCATGGCGTTTTCAGTTCTCGAATATGGCTAAGGCTAAGCACAAAATGTATGTGGAATTGTAAAAATACTATTATAATAGCACTATTTACACATTTAACGTTTGTTATTGATTACTATTAACCTCAACAGAACGAACATATAACAAAAAGTGAAAATAATAAGTCACTTGTTTTCACGAGTAAATCAATTTGTTGGCGCGCACCGGCTAGTATTACTTAACTTAGGCCTGCTAAGCCTAAGGCTAGGCCTAATCCTTAGGCTAAGTGCCATGTAATTCTTAGCCTTAGGCTAAGCCTAAGACTTAGAAGTCAGTGCGTGGACATACATTGCACAAATGTGACACTGTCACTGACAGCGAGGAAAACGCGCGTCACTGACACTGGCTGTTTTCGAGCTATATTTAGAAATGACATTTTTTTCAAGCCTCGCAGCAGTGAAACTATCAATAGGCCTGCCGAACTGTATGATGTATCACGCACGAACAATTTCCAAGGCAACTGTATAACAAAAATGAGATTAGTTAATAAATCATAGGCATGTAACACAGGAAATAATGTGTGACCACTCGGTTTCTGCTTTGTGCAAACATAATAATATTAATAATTATAATATGTACCTTTCATAACTAATTTTTGAAATAATTCTTCAGCACATATCATCAATAATATTATTAATCAGAATAACTTTTTCATCAATGGCATGCAAACAAATTGTCACATTATAAGTTGTTTGTAGAAAATATAATATTTGTAAAACGACAATAACTTCATACACCACATGGAAGCACTCAGTTTCAGTATAAATTTTGCCTCAGCCTCACAGTGCTTTGGTAGCCTGCCTGGTGGCATCCTCATGAAGTGTCCAGTGCACCGTAGATTCTTTCTGGTCAGAAGATCTTCCATAGATGGCAGCCCTGTCCCTTTGCCAAGAAAATCGCTCATCATTTTTATTATGGGATTATTTTATATTTGAAAACATAACAAATTTTTGTCAGTTTGAATTTATATAGGGACCATTGTAAATTGATACACTCCTGTTTGAATGTAAGAATGAGTTTTTTTCCATATGGATGAATAATCATCACAGTCAAAATATATGCATACTAATTATGGCAAACGCCATGTAATTAGATAGATAGATCATCAACAATATAACAATGTTGACCAGTTGCTTTAATATAGGTATATTGTCCCACATTGTTCTGCAAACATGATACCTTTTTATAAGTAAACTGCTCTACAAAGGAGAATTTGTCTGTACAAATTACCCATGGATGTAATGTCATCTCTGGTGAGTCAACCAGAATAAAATAAATGATGAGTATGACTCATCCTTGATTTGAATGTGTAGGTATCATAATGCGACACATCACTCTCAAAAAGTCCACCTTCTGGATGTGTCGATCATCCTAGCTGAATGCAAAACACTTGAAAAAAAATCAACCAAATTTTTAATTGACTCTGTCGAGAAATGTATAATTTTGGCATGTTCTCACAAATACAGTGAATTTTGATCAATGAAAACATTTGACAGTTTTTCTATCACTATTTTGTTCAGACAGACAGGGGTGAGTCAGACCTTGGTGATTGAGAGTGATACAGTGTAGAAAATTACTGTAGTTGAGAATATCTGTTCTTAATCAATTATTTGCTGTTTCACTTCAGGATACCCCAGTTTGCCCAAACTGCCAGAAATTCAGCTGGTGCGGAAAGAAAATGCTACCGCAAATGTCACAGATGATTTCAGCGTCTTCAGTCTGAAGTGTGATGTTTCTACATCAAATGAAACAGATGTAAAGTATGAACTCCAGTGGGTTATCAATGGCGATGTCAGTAAGGCAAACACCTTCACTTCATCCAATACCACGGATGGAATGTTTGAGTCAGTGCTGTCTGGAGATTCTCTTAAATCTCTCCAGAAGATTGACCAGGTCAGTGATCTCTTTAAAACTTCGAAATTTAATATTTTTTAATTATTGTTTTATATATACATACATTTATTTTACTGTACAGCAAATCAGTCTGCTCTGCAGGAATTATCACTAAATAAATACTGTGTTACATTTTAATGTTATAACTACTATTGGCAGTTTAATGGCAACAAAAATTAGTCCGATACTGCACTAAAGCTGGCATATTTTAACCTCTGACCCCATCCCACACTGTAAGATAGCCATGGAATTGCTGTAACAGATCATGCATGCTGTAAAATGTAAGTTTATGATGCAAGATACTAAATGACTGCAAAATGTATTGTCTGTCCTAAATAAAGCATTTTAGTAATATGATATGACAAATAATGATGATATGTACACATGCTTTATGTAATGTATGCATTGACATGTACGTGTCCACCAAAATAATGTGTGACTGGCAAGTGGCAACAATGGTTTCCTGTATAAAGCCCTGGTTGGAATTGGGACTGGAATTTGGTATTCTATTTTAAGCATTTCTCCCGTGATTTGTACTTTTTATATATGAATAAAAAAATAATATAAAAGTTGATTAGTATGCTAACTTTGGATCTTTGTAACTTGTAAGAGCATCTCCAAGGTGCCGATGTCCACTCACCTCTCTTTCATCAACATAGCTGACCATTGGCCTCTGACATAACTATAATTGTTGGTGTATTTAAAGCATGATATGAATACTATTGTTAAGTTAACTACTTACATATTTGCAATAATCTATGATTTCCTATTTAAAGAGAGAAGAGAGAATTGCGTAACTGTAAAATTGAAATAATTGCGTCATTATGAAAACATTTTGTAGATGACGCCACTGTAAACATATACTGTAAAGGTGATAGTTGATGCCCCTTGGTGTTGGTTCTATGGGTGGGAGATTTAAAAATATCCCTTGTTTGTTAATTTTCCAGATCATATGCCGTGTTTATACATGTTTTGAGGGCACATGTAATGAGGTCAGATTTTCTACTGATAGTCGTCCGTACAAGCCAGCAATTGAGGTATGTACCCTTTAATTTAAAAAAAAATACATACCATCAACAATCTTTGTGCTTTAATTGTGTACCGGTAAGTGGGAAAAGAGTATGATATTTCCAAGTAACCAATACTATAAGCTTTGGTTGTCATTTATTGACCATTTAAAATGTAATTGAACTGACTTGGTGAGAACAGATCTCCTATTATAATAGTGCTACATTTCCATACTAAGGTGTTAACATATAACTGTTTAAATAATAATTATTTTAAGTGATAACAGTGTAGAGTTGTACTGATATGGTTGATACACACAGTATAGATATAAGCCTATGTATGATAAAACACTGTGATATTACATTATACATGTTCCTGTAGGTGGTGACCAAGGGCCCACTAACAGTGACTGAGGGAGGGGATGTTGAGTACATTGACATCACTACGACACTTCCCCCACGATTCATCTGTGCGTCATCCGAAACTCTCGCCTCAGTGAATGGCACATGTGAGATAACAGTCTTCGGGATTCTGGGGATTGAACCTGGAGACAGGAAATGCTCAGACGGAACAAATATCCCCCAGGCTGTAATTGGCTGGCCCCTCTCCTACATTGACGGTATCATTGTTCCGTGTGGGGTCAAGGTCACGGATATGAATTGGTTCATGGTTCTGCGGTTAGCTGTCAAGGCAAAGGTGGATTTGATCAAGGACTCAAACTACAAGCGACGTTTAACCATCAGCCAGAAACTATCCATCGGTACAGTGGAGACTACTGCAGAACTCAACGTTATCGAGGTGGGTGTCTTCAGTTTCAGTCATGCAGCATTTCCGACCTGTTGCACATTATATGAAAATTATTAGCATTTACAATTGTGGTGTAAAACGTTCTACGCATTTAATTGCTTTCATATTATATATCTTTCTTCAATGTTAGAAATGTCATGGTAAATTTGCTAAAACTTAAATAATTACCTTAGGTTAGGTTAGGTTAGGTTAGGTTAGGTTAGGTTAGGTTAGGTTAGGTTAGGTTAGGTTAGGTTAGGTTAGGGTAGGGTAGGGTAGGGTAGGGTAGGGTAGGGTAGGGTAGGGTAGGGTAGGGTAGGATAGGGTAGGATAGGGTATAAAGTTTGAACAATTTCATACACTATTTTTTGTGACTAATTTATATTTTTGTTGTGCCATTTTATCATATACATCCTAACCCCCCAACTAAGCAATGGTAAGGTTGTTGAATTAAATGGATGGCTACATATATTATGCTGAACATCTCTAAAATGCAAAGAAACATGAATATTGTTTAAAACATCATTATAGTCTGTGTTTATCCATATGACGTTGTTGTGAGGTTGTAACATTAGTACCTTCCCCAATTCATTTGACATGTACTACCCATTTCAGGATCCTATTTACCAACTTCTAAAACTGTCTTTCTCTCCAACCTCCTCCATTCCTTGCTTGTTTTTTCTCCATACTCCAGCAATTCTCATGGCCCTGTTATTTTTCTGCTATTTTCGTAGTTTCCAAGCCATATAGGTAGGCTGATGTCACAAGCAGGCGGAGTGCCTTTCCCTTACTCTACATGGGTTTCACCCGGTTGTATTCTCCTATGTATTTTGTAGGGAATATTGAACGTTGTGGGTGTATGGACCATTTCAGGTGACAGTGATAAACATGGACCGGCTGTTGTCATGCTCTGCATCTGGTGACCCTCACTACCATACATTTGACGGAGCGTGAGTGAAACTTATTTGAAACATTTCGAACAAACCTAATGACTTGGTCTTCTGGATAATGTAGATTGTGATCCCAAAGTGCTCAGAGTATACTGTCTTATTTTTGTGATTATAGATGAATTGGTTAGAATTCTTAGTACTTGAGAATTAAACAACAATATTGTTCAGGGAGGTGTCCAGAAACATAAGGTACACAAGAATAATTAATTGTTTGTATAATGGGTGCATGTAAATGTAGTGTCTGAAGTTATTGTGATCACAGTATATGCAAATATGTTATTATTTGTAATTGATATATGAGTACATATTATATTAATGTTTTTTATGCACTTCTAAATGACCATAATTACAATATTTAAAGCAGAGAAAGATCCTGTTAAATTGTTGTTTATTATAAATAAGATCAGCAAAATGTAATATCTATCAGTGACATATAAAGCAATGTAGCAATACATAGATGAGCACTGACTAGCAACATTAAATAATATCCAATATTAATCATACGTACCATGTTGTTTCGTTTATTAGGCGAAACATTAAATCTAGTGTATACCATCTGTGCATGATTGCAGTTACTATGACAACTACATTGAGGGTGAACTGGTAATGTTCAGACACAAGACACTGCCATACGCCATACACACTTTCCAGCGACGATGCAACGCTCGTGCATCATGCCACTGTACCATTGCTATCCGTTCTGGTGATGATGTCATCGTCATTGATAGCTGTGGTGCCAGTGGGACACCAGTGCGCAGGACACCGCAGATTGAAGTACGACTGTATCTTAATGGTGATCTGACACCAGGCACAAAAATTGAACAGTACGATGGCGGTAGAACTTATAAAGTAAGTGTTGATTTTTATATGGATATGAATGTACATTAATTGCAGCATGGCTGAATGCTTTGTTAAGAAGGTGTTTGATTAAATAGGTCTAGAGGGAGAAAAGTGTATAGTGGTTTGGGCAGTCGTGAATGTTGGAAATTTTCAATATAAGAAGATACCTTTTTCAACTGCAAAACCAACCTATTCATACATTGTTGACACACCAAAATGAGAATTCTGTCATTATTCAGAAACAGTGCGTAGACATACACGCACACGCACACGCACACGCACACGCACACGCACACGCACATGCACACACACACCCACACTAGGTGCAGAATGAGCATTTTAATTATAGGTACTATTTGAACATTTTGGTAAGATTATACAGATTACGAGCATGTATTTGAAAAAACCCACTATATTTGACTATAAATAAGCAGTCATAACATAACCTACGTGAAGATTTGAATCTTATGTGGTTTGTACAAGTGAAAGAATTATGAGTTTTAATTAAATTGTAAAAACCATAGTCGTGTCATTTATATATCTAGCTGCCAACTCTGGGAATTGCCCAGTGGTCATTTAAAATTATTCTGTCTGTGTCGATTATTCGCCCTAGACCAGCTACTCAGAATTTGTGACAAGTATTATAACTTCGCAACAAATTGACTTACACAGTTGGCACTTGTGCCACTAGGAAACTAAAATGTTGCCGTTTTGAATGATGCCCGTAACCTGATACCACCCATATGTGCATGACCAGTCACATTTGAAGACTCCCTGCAATTGTTAAATGTGGTTCAAGTTTGACAGTTAGAATGTCTAGGTATATTTATTATTTAAACTGTAGTTTTATTTATATTACTAATTTGTAACTAAGTTAGTGAAATTTTGTTTGTTGACACGCTTATTTTGTTAGCATTTATTTTTATGTTTAGCATTTGTGTGAACTATTCTCAGTATGATTATTCACTTGCAATTTTAGGTCTTATTTGCATGAAAAGCACCTGAGAGCTATCTTGATTGATCAAGCTGTGTATTAGTAAAACACAGTATTAAGACCACCCAGTGATTGGTTTAATGGTGATTATATTAGCTATGTATTTATATATGATATTTACTGTTTCAAAAAATATTTGACTGTTCTGGGTGACTGTAATTGCATGTTGGCTGTATTGCTGGGGTAAGCATAACGCGAGCACACACACACACACACACACACACACACACACACACACACACACACACACACACACACACACACACACACACACACACACACACACACACACACACACACACACACACACACACACACACACACACACACACACACACACACACACACACACACACACACACACACACACACACACACACACACACACACACACACACACACACACACACACACACACACACACACACACACACACACACACACACACACACACACATGCACATACAGTGAAAGGAGGCAATGTGTGTTGCAGGTGAGACTGCCCACTGGCACTGTGATACATGTGCAGGGCGGCTGGATTTACATGAACACTGCCATCTATCTGTCGGCGGCTGATTACGGTCAGATTGAAGGTAGAGATTTGATCTGGTGAGACAGTGAAAGACAAAATAGAGATGTGTGAGTCATGGGCATAAACATAGTGTATCTAAGGCATACATATGATATCATCGAATGTAGCAATGTGGTTTCTTGGTTCATGTTATTTGGTAAAATTACCTCTCAAAGAACACCTGTCATGTCGTCAACCCCTATCAGCAAGAAGTGAACACAAGTTGAACACAGGGCACCAGTGTTCAATGAGGGATGTAAAAACCCTATGTTACATGATGTAGGTCATGTGACTCAAGGAAGGCTGCGATATGCAACCAAAATATGAAAAACAAAGTTTCTTGAGAGGTATAATTACTAATATATATTATATATATCATAGCTTTATGCAGAGACCTGTCCACCCGTCATTCGGACGGGTAAAAACTGTTGTGGATGGGTAGAAATATGGGTGGACAAGTGGTGGATGGGTAAAAAAAGGAGCAAAAAAGGTCTTCCAAAACTGTACATATTGTCCGTTATGCCTTAGAAGTGTGTGTAAATGGTGTCACATGTGTGTTTGTAGTCCACTTCAATTCACCAGACACAGTTTAATGTTTGTAAACTGGCTTACCTTACTTAATATCCATGTGACCACCAAAACATGTGTGACTGGTAATAATTTGGTACTGCATAAAGCCCTGACTGGGGATGACTTGTTGACCAGGGCTGGCTGATTGGGGATAACTGGTTGGATGGGTCTGGCTGACTAGGGATGATTGGGGCAGGCTGCTGGGGATGACTGGGGCTGGCTGACTGGAGAAGACTGGGGCTGGCTGAATGGTTATGACTGAGGCTGGCCTTCTGGGGAAGACTGGGACTGACTGCTTGATGATGACTAGGAATGGGGGCTAGGGGGGGGGGGGGCCATTTAGGGGGGGGGGGGGCCATTTTGGGGATTGACGGGGATGACTGGGCTGCCTACTGGGATGACTGGGACTGTCTGTCTGAGTATGGTGGGATGATTGGGGCTGGCTAACTAGGGATGACTGTGTCTGTCTCCTGGGATGACTGGGGCTGGCTGGCTAGGGATGATGGGGTTGGCTAAATAAGGATGACTGGGACTGGTTGACTAGATATGATTGGGGCTGGCTGCCTGGATATGATTGGTGATGATAGGGCTGGCTAACTAGGTATGACTGGGGCTGGCTGCCTGGGGATGATTGCCTGGGTATGATTTGGGATAACTGGGACTAGTGTATAGGGATGATTGTGACTGGCTAACTAGGGATGACCGGGGCTGGCTGCTTGGTGATGATTAGGGTTGGCTGACTAGGGCTGACTGAGGCTGACTGGGGTTGGCTGACATAGGCTGACTAACTGGGGTTGGCTGGGGCTAACTGGGGCTAACAGGGGTTAACAGGGGCTGTCGAGGTGGCTGAGACTGCCTGACTGGGTCTGACTGACTGGGCTCTGGCTGACTGGGAATGACTGGGCTGGCTGACTGGGGACATAGCTTTATGCAGAGACCCGTCCGTCATTTGGACGGATAAAAACCATTGTGGACGGATAGAAATATGGGTGGACGGGTGGTGGACGGGTAAAAAAACGAAGGCGCAAAAAAGGTCTTCCAAAAATATAGATATTGTCAGTTATGCCTTAGAAGTGAGTGCAAATGGTGTTTGTAGTCCACTTCAATTCATCAGACCCAGTTTAATGTTTGTAAACTGGCTTACCTTACTTAATATCCATGTGACCACCAAAGCATGTGTGACTGGCAATAATTTGGTCCTGCATAAAGCCCTGACTGGGGATGAATGGTTGGCCAGGGCTGGCTGATTGGGGATGACTGAGACTGGCTGGCTGGGACAGATTGGGGATGACTGAGGCCAACTGCCTGATGATGACTGTGGCTGGCTACCTGGATATGACTGGGGCAGACTGGGACTGGCTGAATGGTTATGACTGAGGCTGGCTGTCTGGGGAAGACTGGGGCTAGCTGCATGCGGTTGACTGAGGCTGGCTGACTGGGTATCACTGAGACTGGCTGTCTGGGGATGACTGGGGCTGACTGCTTGATGTTGACTGGGCATGACTGGGGCTGGCTGCCTGCGGATGACTGAGGCTGGCTGCCTATGGGATAACAGCCTGGGGATAACTGCCTGGGGATGACTGGGGCTGGCTGACTAGGGATGACTGGGGCTGGCTGCCAGGGTATGACTGAAGCTGGCTGAGTGGATATGACAGAGGCTGGCTGAGGGTGGATGACTGAGGCTTGCTGACTGGGGCTGACTGCATGGGGATGACTGCATGGGGATGACTGGGGCTGGATGATTGGGGCTGCCTGAAGCAGGCTGACTGGGCTGGATGAGTGGGGCTGGCTGACTGGGTTTGACTGGAGCTAGCTCAATGGGGATGAGTTAGGCAGGCTCATTAGGGACGACTGGGGCTGTCTTTCGGGGGAAGACTGGGGTTGGCTGCCAGGGGAAGACTGGGGCTGGCTGCCAGGGGAAGACTGGGGTTGGCTGGGGGAAGACTAGGAATAATTGGGGCTGGCTGCCTGGGGTTGACTGGGGCTGGCTGACTATGGATGACTGGGGCTGACTGCTGGGGATGACTAGGGCTGACTGAGGCTGGCTGAATGGGCTGACAGGGGCTGGCTGACTGGGGCTAACTGGGGCTGACAGGGGCTGTCGAGCTGGCTGAGGCTGCCTGACTGGATCTGACTGACTGGGCTCTGGCTGATAGGGGCTGGCTGACTGGGGACATAGCTTTATGCTGAGACCTGTCCACCCGTCATTTGGACGGGTTAAAAACCGTTGTGGACGAATAGAAATAAAGGTAAAAAATGAAGGAGAAAAAAAGGTCTTCCAAAACTATAGATATTGTCAGTTATGCCTTAGAAGTGAGTGTAAATGGTGTCACATGTGTGTTTGTAATCCACTTCAATTCATCAGACACATTTTAAAATTTGTAAACTGTCTTAACAGTTAACATCCAAGTTGTTTAATAACTACAGTTGTGAAACTTGTTTAAATATGCCCGTAACAGGGTGTATAGATGTAAAGCTGGGGTGAACATAAGACACATAGGAAAAATGTGACCTTAATGTGGGTATGAACATGATGGACCTTGAACCAAGCTGTGTCAGAGTTTGTTACTTAACGTTGTCAACCTTATGACAATGCACAAAAAGTGTCCTGTTCATCCTACAGGGATGTGTGGATCAGCTGATGGCAATGCAGGGAATGACTTTGAAGGTGGAAGGATGCCAGCTGAATGGATACAAAATTGGAGGTAGGTGGTTGTATGTGTGTGAACGTACATGTATGCAGGTATGTGTGTGTCAATAAATCACTAGTTAAAAAGTACTGGATAGCAGGAGCTCTTTGTTCTACATTGGAAGTCCTTGGAGATGGACTCTCAGAATAATAAACCAAGGGAATCAGAGGAGGCTCTGCATCCTAGGCTGGAAATCCATCTAGAAGAAGGATATACGGAACAATAAAGATGCATCTGACTAGGTGATCCCTCACGTGGTAGACGGACCATTGGGACATTGAGCATTCAAAAGGGGAGAGGAGAAGATGGGGAGTGAGATAACTCCACAACCCCTCTTCACCATGAACCTTTATATGTGTACATATGTAAATAAATCACACAGTAAAGCATTATTTCTATACATAATGATCTAGGTCTCTTTTATGATTATGTGGCTCACTTCTCACAATTTCTCCTAATAATAGAGTTGAACCGAATGTCACGCTGTACTATGGCTCTTGCAAGAAATTGGTGACAACTTCAGTGACATCAAGTCATCTAACGCCAGTAGTAACAGGTATTCCCACCTACTGTGACTGCACAAGTGACATGCAGACATGTGCCCCAGGCCGTGACGTGGTCAACTGTATGTCATCCACCAGCACTGGTAAAGGTAGGCAGTTATCTGGCATTTGTTTCTATCCTGTTTGTTGATATAGTAATGACACAGACAGTGGTAATGACAATAATGGAAGACAACTGTCTTTCTCCTCATCATTCTATGTCTTCATCATCCACTGTCCTTATCATTAACTGTCCAAATCATCAACTCTCGTCATTATCAACTGTTGTCAACACCCTCAATCCTCATTGTTCACTTGTAATTGACAGCCTGCCCTGTTGTCATCATACTCTAGCTTCCACTTTCCCCAGTATCCCCATTCCTCTTCATCTACTGTCCTCATAATTTTCTGTCACCTCTTTCCTCATCATCTTTTCAAATCATTGACAGTCATCACCGTGAACAATAATCATCGCCATTATCCACTGTTATCATCCACAGTCATTATCAACTGTCCTCTCCATCCTCTGACTTTATCATCTTCATCAACAGTCCTTGTCATCATACGTTCTAGTTATCTTCATCTTCCATTGTTCAAGTCATATGTCATCATAATCATCATGCACTCTAGTCATCATTCACTGTCCTGAGTCACATGCCATCATAGTAATATTATGTCCTAATCATCCCATGTTCTCATAATCTGGTGTAATCCATCCAATTAATATCCAATTAATGTGCAATGATTGTTTATATACTTGCCATTTCAAAACTTTGGTAAATTCATTCACCTAACAATGTGTGTGTTGTTCGGAGGAGACTAACAGCTGTTGTTCCCTTCTATCTGGTGTCTGTGCCAGGGGAAATAAAATACCTCACTCAAGACTAACCTCTCATGGACTCACAGAGTGGTGTGTGAGACATGCTCACAGTGTTTACAGTATACACTGTGTCACTGGACCCACTAGGTTCTCTATAAATGTACACATCTTCTGTCCTCATCTTCCACTATCCTGATAATTCATGTTATATGTTTGTCATCAGTTGCCTAAGCTATTCATTTCATCATTGTTGTAATATTATTTCCATTGTCACTATTTTAATGTTAAAGTCACAAACCCATCACCGTAACATTGCACTGCATTTGTATGGGTATATCTTAACCAAGTGTGGGTATTTGGTGATAAAATATTTCTGTATTCATACAGGAAATGACATCACATCTATGCTGCTCACTCAAGCGTTGGAGCCACGCGGCTGTGACGACGATGATCCACTGGATAAGAAACCCCCTAAGTTCGATGTTCACTTCAATCCTAAGGTATGATGAATTGTGTCAGCTTGAATGCAGCAAGTAATTGTAGGTGTAATTTTTACGAATATTAATAACTACAATAACTCCTGTCATGGTGATTGTGTTGGCATCTCAGAATGTATTAAACCACCAGCTTATAAAATCATTGTACAGTAGAACCCCTCATTTAAAACTCCCCCACCCAAATTGGAGTAGAGCGGTCTTAAAAGAGAGGTGGTCTCTCGTGAGGGGTTTGTTTATTTTGATGTTTTGGATTATTAATATAATTAATATCCTTACAGCAGGTATGCTTTTGATTAAAAAAGAACTAAGTAGTAAAATACACAAAATAAAAAAAAAACTTTTTTAAACTTTTTCTGTTTATTTGTTTTTTCTGTTTATTTTGTTTTTTAACTTTTTCTGTTTATATGTTTCAGTATAAGCTTAATTTTTAATAGCTTTTACAATATAATATTATTTGATAAACAGTATCCTTATTAATTTGTTATTTCAAATTCGGTTTGAGGGGCTAAAAAGTGCTGCCACCTCATGGTGTCTGGGTAATTGTGCCGTGGTTGCCATTTTCTTTGTCTTTCCAGCGGCACAAAACGGTCTTTTACTTTCTGGCCTAACCATGAAACAACGATTACAGCCACCAAACTTCGCCTCTTATAACTTGTATCACATATGCATACGCTAGGTAATAAAATAAAATAAATTTAAATTCCTGTAAAGAATAAAATTCACAAATCAAAATCGTGCTAAACTCAACATCGTTGGCGACAGTAGAGTACGGTTTCGCTACATTAATGAGCGTCAGAAATTCTGCATTAGTTTCAGCAAATTATGCTGGTCATTTAATCTATTTGGTATTACATAATTATGTATGTAGCAAATTTTAAGGAAACAGTGCAATATGGATATGTGTCACTGAACAAATTGCATAAAAATTGTAATTTTAGGGCAAAATTATGGAAGCATTTCTAATTTCAGTTACAAGATATACTTTGCATATAACAAATGGGCTTACAAAAAGAAAACTGCAGTTTTACTCAAATTAATAAAAAAATGTTTTTTACAGCAAGCCATTAAAATAGGTAACTGCTTCTCAGACACCTCTTGTGGTGTCCCCCAGGGTTCTGTTTTGGGGCCGTTGCTCTTCACTCTGTATACAACACCACTAATCTCTGTTATCCAGAGTCACAACCTGGATCATCACCTTTATGCAGATGACACACAAATCTATGTTTCTTTGACCACACCAGATTCTTGTCGCTCCCTAAACCAGCTCAGGGATTGTCTCCAAGATGTCACCCTTTGGATGAAAAACAGTAAATTTAAACTAAATGCAGATAAGACTGAATTTCTCATCATTGGTACCTCAATGCAGCGGACAAAACTCGATGGCTTTTTCCCGACACATATTCTGAGTCAGAGTATCATGCCAGCCGCCTCAGTTTTAAGTCTCCGAATAACGTTTGATGAAAATTTCAATTTCAAACAACATATCAAAAACATGCCGTTGCTGTTTTTACCATATCCGTGATCTTCGCCGTATCCGCCAGTTTATATCACTTTCCGTTGCTAAAACCATCGCAACAGCTCTAGTAAGCAGCAGGCTTGACTACTGCAATTCCCTCCTTTACAACACCGCAAGCAAGGATATAGCAAAACTTCAGCGTGTCCAAAATTGTTTAGCAAGGGTAGTCACATATTCTCCTAATTTTTCTCACTCAGTGCCGCTTCTAAAATCATTGCATTGGCTCCCTGTGCACTATCGCATTATTTTCATAATTTGTGCAATAAATAGCCCATCAAGCACTCTCATATACACAATCAGCATATTTATATTCAATGCTAACCCAAGCAAGAAATTCCAGACAGCTCAACCTGTAGTAACCCTCTTTACATCCCTCGAGTGAAAAGGAAAGCCGGGACCCAAGCTTTCTCGGTTGCCGCACCAACGGTGTGCAATTCGCTTCCTGCCAGCGTTAAATCAGTAGGTAATATAGTTTCATTCCGCCGACGTCAAAAAACCTATCTCTTTGATGCTGCCTCTCCTCCTTAGCCTCCTAGCCTGTTCATCCATCCATTGACGACTCACGCAATTTTCAATTACGAGTTTGCTTAATCTCTTGGTTTTGTCGTGCCACTGAGCTTGATCTTCGAGGATATTGGCGCAAAAGAAGTCATTATTATTATTATATTATTTCTATATATTTTATTTAATGAGTAGCAATTCACCAATAAACAGTATGCAACCTAATCCCAAAACGGAGACAGACTATATTAGATCAGGCCAATACCATTTACTAAATCATAAGAGTGATAATGGGTATGTGTTGTGCAGCTAAACAAATATGTGAGACCAAGTATTAATCTGTGTGTGGTGCGTTTTTAGCCAGTCGAATGGCCAACTACTGGCCTTCTCACAAAGACAAAGGTTGAGGAACATTGCCGCCTGAAGATTGAAGGCTCAGTTGTGGGCAAACTGTGTGGAAGACTTCTGAATGTCACGTTTAATATGGAGATAGAAGGCTGTATGGAAGATGTGAAGGTGAGGTTGCCAATTAACTAAATGTCCATGCATGCATAGCAGTAACACATGAACACACGCACGCACGCATGCACGCACCCACGCACGCACGCACGCACACACACACACACACACACACTGATATTTTCACATCCGTGGTAAGACTTTATTTATATAGATAGAAGTGTATTCATACATTTTATTTAATTCAATGTTCTTAAGACAAACCTGTAATAGTGTACAAAGTTTGGAAAATATGACCTCAGAGTATGTTAAAATGGTAAACAAAATGGCCAGTTTCCGAATATGCCTTTCATTCAGGCAATAGTGCCAAGTCAGGCATAGTTATTTGCTTGGTATATTCTATGAGTTCAAAGCTGCAATACTTGTGCTACTAGACATCTCAGCAGCATTTTAAACAATTGACTAGGAAATCACGTTATTATGCCTGTTGCATTATTTGTAGCTCCATGTTTCCATAAAAAATTGCCCCTAGTCATGCCTACTACAGACTGTCTCAACATGTTCAAGAAGCAACTTAAGACACTTCCTTTTAAACTTGCTCTTTCTCTTTAAATTGGAATTATATGATTATTTTCTTTTAACTTGTCATTCACATTGCTTGCTTTATTACTGCTATCCTTATCTGTTTACTGTATATACCTTTATATATATATATATATATATATATATATATATATATATATATATATATATATATATAAATGATAGCCTATAGTTTCTCTTATAATTGATATTAGTACTGAAGAGTATTGCGTAGAGTATTATACAGTAATACTTTCTAATGGATGACACCTATCCTGGGTACTGACTGTCTCCCAATTCTAGATTGGCGGTGTCCTTGCGTCAGCTAAAGCTTCCATTGACATTGCACTTGAAAAATGCAAGGCAGAGTTGGATAGAAATGAAGACTTCCAAAAACCAGACAAACCTGATGGGGATAATCCCCTCGTAGTTATTGGTGACAAACTGTGTCCAGGAGATGAGGAGAAAGGCACATGCAATGGGCAAGGAACCTGCAAACTTGGTATGTGCTTGGTCGTTTTGCATTATGGTTTCCTAAATTATTTTAAGTGATAATATCCTAGCAAACATTCAAATGTAGGCATTCATAATCATATTGGAGAAGTGATGTTTTAGCTTCATGGGCAACTTTGAGTGAAAAAGATTGTAATATGCATACCCATTTACTCAGTATTCAATATACGCAATACCACACATACAAGTATGTTAATATATTTTCTGCTATCCTAAGGCAAAGTTGCAGAAAGTAGAAATAAAAGGAAAAGCTAACTACTGCATATTTATTTAGCCCAATTGTTATATGTAAATATCAGTTTAAATTCCATCTCATTTTATTGTTTGATGAAAATAAAATTCTTCATGCGATACGTGTATGTGTCTTGGTGTGTCTATAGGTGTATGCACATGTAACACACCATTCCGAGGTCCAGACTGTTCCATTGATGGCGGAAAACCTCCTTCAATTGTGAAGAGCGAACTGAACTGCAATGGCTTCTGTACGAAAGTTGTCATAACGGGAGAAGGATTCTTTGAGTCTGATGCCATGCAGTGTGAATTCACAAAGATAGAGGTGAGTGGAACAATCATCACATGGCTGCATGCCATGAGTGTGACTGTGCTGGTTTACAGGCAGTTTATCTGTTTATCTACAATTTCTATTATTTTATATAGTAACAATTATATTGTAAATATACATATATTCAACCAAAACATCTTCATGCACTAAAATTCGAAGATTGGGGGACTGCTTCACTAAGATATTATGCTCTTAGGGAAAATGCATCCTGGAACAGAATCTGATGAAAATTGTAGTATCTTACAAATGTGATTTACTAACAGCATTTTAAAATTAATCTTGAACTGGAGCAACATCTCCAGCTCAAGATTAAATTGATTTCATTGACAATTTGTCTCATTGACAATTTGTAATCTATAAATATATATATATATGTGTATATATATATATATATAATATATATATATATATATATATATAAATTTATATAAATATATATAAATATATATATATAAATATATATATATAAATATATATATATATATATATATATGATTTTGGTCACTATGCAAAGAAATAAAATGCATTTTTTTTAAAGTCACCACTTTTACTGTTGAAAGTATGTCCATGTCACACACAGTGTAAACTTTGAATGCATATGCGTCGTTGATGAACATTTTAAGTTTACAAGATTGCAGGGAATGCCAAGAACTTAAACCAAAATTATATCGTTGAGTATAGTAATATGAAGGTCGGTAATGCACATTTAAAATTAGACACAGCGTAAACTGGCTCAACAAATTTAATAAAATCACAACAACCTTGACCTTTGTGAAGCCATAGCCAACTTCCCAAATGTCAACAGGTCAGTATTCCTAATATTATGTAAAAAAAGTCATACAAAATATCTAGGAGATAATTCTTGAAGCCATGTTAGTTTTTTAATTTAAATGATCGAATGATGTTATTACCCGGGGTAAGTGCATTGCTGAAGCAATAATAAAATCATCTAATTCAGCGTAATGATGGATTTTCTTTAAGAACTCGTTATAGACATATATGCATATACAGGGAAAGAAGAGGGGGACAAATTAACATCAACAGTGGTCAATCTTAGGGAAACAGTTCAAAGTGGAAGTGAGATCGAAAATGTGGAAATGCAAAAAATGCATTGTGGATTCTCACTATGCAAACCCTTAAACTGGTTCTGATAGTGAAGTAAGACTACGATGACACTGGGGATGTATTACATCATGTTAGTGTTGTATTTCTGACCACAGTTAAATGATCATAATGCCTCGATACAACCATTTCTTTTTCAGCTGAGTGTCACACCGTGGAAGGTGTTGGGTGCGTCACATGTGACAAATGTGACAGCAGAATACATGGGAATCAATCAGATGATGTGTACACTACCTGACCCTAAGGGCAGCTATGTCATCCGTGTGAAGTGCATTGGAGTCCTGTGGTCACCGTGGGTGACATTCCTCAACTACGATGACACGTGTCGCACTTGCAGCTTTGGCAATGATAAAAGATGTGAAATAAAGGTCAGTGTACAATCATGGTATTACTGTGGCTTCACAGGTGCAAGGTGTTACAGAGATGATTACTGCTGTAATGATGCATGATGTTACAGTGGTGCATGGTGTAACACAGTGCAAGGTGTTGGGGCATGTTATTTCAGTGAGGCGTGGTCTATGTTAATGTGGTGCATGGTATTTCAGAGGGGCATGGTGTTACAGTGGTGCATGGTGTGGCAGTGGTGCATGGTGTTGCAATGATGGTTAGTGCACAGCGGTGCATTGTGATATCAAACGATGATGTATTGGATACCCTAGTTCACAGCTATGTTGAACAAATTATGACATTTTGGTTGTAATGAGCAATGATATATGGAGAGCAGGATTGAGGCCAGGTACATAGCATACTATGCCAAAGTACTTGGCTATTAGGCCATATATATTTCAACGTACATGTCAGTCATAATTATTACAAAAAGTAGTATTCAGATGCCAATTACTAACTATTTGGGAAATACAGTGCTGTACATTGTGGATATAATCAGGATGGGTGATTAGTGTTGTTTATCACAGTGGCAAAATGGTTGATCAGTTTTATTTCATCTTAAAAATACATAAGCTGTAAGTACTTGAAACATATATGAAATGTACTTGCTGTTTGATAAGTGTAATTGTCCATACTTATAGAACTATCAGTACTCATCTTTAAAAATTCTAAGTATAATTAGAAAGTTTACATCAGTTCACATTAAAAAAAATTGCTTAGCCCCATCATTCTAGGTGTATTCTTGGAATTGCAATAAAACTTCCTACATCTGTTGCGTATTTCATAAAGTCATGTCTTTGTGCAGGCCAACACATGTTACATTGACAACACATGTCAAGTTGATGGAGGGCTGAAACCACAAGACGCCCGGTTGGGTTGTAAGCCTGGCATTAGCCAGGAACAGTGGAGTGTCATAGGAAGTAAGTTGTACATAAGATGATAGAATCAGTTGCCAACATGTCCATCCTCATAACAAAATTTGTCAATACATATACGCAGCAAGCCCACCCCAATGGTATCATTAACCACTATCTACAAATCCTAATCATACGTGTTACAAACCACCAGTGCCAGCTATCGCAAAACAGTATTTATAATTGACACCGGGAGGAAGGTGGATAACAAAATCACAACTTTAATACAATGATTAAATATAAAAAATAAATAAATGCAAAGTGTTTGTCAAGGAACACATGCTGAACAGATAACCCTCTATCTCTCTTCCCCCCTCTCACCCTCTTCTTCTCTCCACCTGACTCTCTCTCCCTCCCCCCTTTCCTCTCTCCACCTTTCTCCATCCCTCTCCCTCTATCTCCATCCTCTCCCTTCCACTGCCTTTCCCTCTCCCTCCCTTTACCTCTCTCCCTCTCCATTCCTCTCGCCGCTCCCCCTATATCCCCCATTTTGCTCCCTATCTAGTAATATTTAAATAATGAGACCACACATGTCAACTTAAACAAATGCTGCTTTGATTTTGGTCATATTTTCCTCTCCAGCATCATATCCAGTGGTGAAGGTTGCATTGACGGGCTGTGGTGGAATCATTGACTTGATGGGTCTGGGCACTGTCACTTCTGTAAGCAACA
Organism: Oasisia sp. SBJ-2009; assembly: GCA_964017155.1. NCBI lineage: Eukaryota > Metazoa > Annelida > Polychaeta > Sabellida > Siboglinidae > Oasisia > Oasisia sp. SBJ-2009. The sequence goes on from OZ024860.1 coordinate 10,862,449, forward strand.
CCAACATCGTGTCTGGCCCTGACAACACAGAGAATGGTGCCACAATGTTCACTGGTGCTGCAGAAAGCCAAGTGAAGATCGAGAACATCGCAAAGCTTGACACCAAGTATTCGTTGTCGATATTCTTGAACGTGTATGTTGAAGAATCAGGCTCAGTCATGAACTATGGGACTGACAGAGGTATGGGGCTGTACTACAATAAGACAAGTGGAGAAATTGTCTTCCATGTTGTGAAGCGTAACACGACTGACTTGATTGCTGAGGTAAAGGCGAAGGTTGATGCAAAGAAGTGGTATCACGTTGGAGGTACATATGATTACAACACTGGGAAGACTTACCTGTATATTGACAACAAACAGGAGGCTGTATCAGACACACCCAAACAAGACATGTTGGCCACAGATTCCACCATCTATCTGGGAGCCATTGCAGCGGTTACTAACAAGTTCAAGGGTCGTATGTCATGTCTGCAGATGTTTGACAGAGCTGTAGAGGAGGCTGAGGTTGACAACCTCAAGAAATGCGAGCTGAGTGAGTTATATTATTGTTTACACCCAACTTTAAGTATTTACTCAACATACTACCTTTGGTGCTAGTATAATTATTTGTAATGTCACAACTTGAAAATAAATATGTTCTGAAGCTATGTAGCAAAATCTCCTGCAACCCATATGTGGGCATATCTACTAATATTGACACTTAGTGTTATGTGTGACATTCAAATAATGATATATTCTGAAATATTGTTTTTATGGTTTAAACTAAGGAAATGACAGTTGAATTTGTTTTGAAATTACTTCTTCTGCCAGGCCAAAGTAGCAGTACCTAAATTGGCGACATGAATGACTCTGATACACTTACAAATATAAGATATGCAAAATGTAGACATTGCATACATCATTTTAATAGAACTTGTTTAACTTACTGTAACTGTTAACATGTTTTATTAACTACAGAGACCACTTACTGGAAAAAGACCCCAAGGGCTGGTGTCAGTGAATACTACAAGAAACTCAGTAACAAGATACTCTCTGAGTGCAAGAGCCTTTGTCGTGATGAGAAGATTTGTCGCTCCTTTACTTGGACTATTAATAGAAACTGCTACCTGTCAAAGTCTGTCAAGTTGTCACAGAAAAAGCCTTCATATAACTACTATGAGCTTGTCAAAGTGGATGGTATGTATTTATATTTTTATATGCTAACTTTGGGGGTGATGTGGAGGTGTCTTCTCCCAGATGCTGATAAGTACTCACCTCATTTTATATTCGGTCACTTCCTAAGGACCATTAGAACTAATACTTGCCAATGAAGTTTATCCCACTACACTTAAAATTCCTGTTACAGTTATGCACTTAGATACACCCAATATTCTTTTCTTCAAGAAGGCTCACTGCCTTACAGTTAGCTGTAATGTAATTTGCAACAGCAGATACGAGAAAATCAGCATTAACAAGTCGAAAATAGAACTAATATACAGAATAATATCATTTTGCTGTCATATTTCAACATGTTTTGATCTTTGTGGTTGTCATAGTTACACAAATTTGCATTATACATCATGAGCCTGTTTTTTTTTCAGCCGTGGAAGAGCTTACAGGAAGTAAGTATTTCAGGCTATATATTGGCGTCACTATCTCTCTGTTCACTCTATTGATGCTGTTTGTATTTATTCATGTTCTGTTGACACTTGTTACACAAGTCACTGTTAAATGGTTTTACCTGTTAATTTATGAATGACAGAACAGAGTAAAATAAATAATGGATATGCAGACTTATCATTTACCCTGTAGAAATCATAATGCAATATATCACTGTACTGAGCTTGCTAAATGCTGTTATTTCTTGGAAAAGAAAATTTGCCGAATTGAAAACTTGCTTTGGCTATTTGCTAAGTACGAGACGAGCGGTCTATCTGCAAACAAACATCACAGGATGCGGAGCGGGGACAATTTCGGGCCCCTGATTGGTTTAGAGCTTACTACCGTGGTATATCTTCTTTCCAATTATGTGACTAAATATATGTGACTAAATATTTTTTGTTTTTTGACATATGACTCATTTTGTTAGAACATGTCACACACACACAAGCGCGTGCACACACACACACATACACATCAATAAATATACAATTGATATTTTTGTATCAGAATACCCCAGTTTGCCTGAACTACCAGAAATTCAGCTGGTACGGAAAGAAAATGCTACCGCAAATAGCACAGATGACTTCAGTGTCTTCAGCCTAAAGTGTGAAGTTTCTACCACACAAGAAACAAATGTGAAGTATGAACTCCAGTGGATTATCAATGGAGCTGTCAGTAAAACAAACACATTCACGTCATCTGATGCCACGGGTGGAAGATTTGAGTCGGTGCTGTCCGGGAATTCACTTAGTTCCTTTCAGAAGATTGACCAGGTCAGTGAACTTTTCAGAACTTGTATTTAATATATTTTTTATTATTATTTGATACAGTTATTAAACAGTTACCATGGCCTACCTCACCCCTGATGAGAACAAAATTTTATTTCATTATATAGTTAATATACTGGGGAGCGGTGGTTGCGTGGTAGAGCACCGGACTGTCAATTGAGGGGACGGTGGTTCAATCCTACCTAACAAAACCAGTTTATCTTAAAGTCTGACCTTATCCCCCACTGCAAGATACCTATGGAAATGCTGTTATAGGTCTTTCTTTTACTTTAGAAAAATTGATTGGTGAAACATTCTTTGGATGATGTCAGATGTCACTGTAAAAGTATGCTGTAAGTGAGATAGGTGATGTTCATGGTTTGTTGTTTTGTGGATGAAAGCAAGTCTACCTTCATATGAAACAATGTGTTGTTAATTTTTCAGATTCTTTGCCGTGTTTACACATGCTTTGAGGGCCAATGTAACACATTCAAATGTCCTACTGATAGTCTGCCCTACAAACCAGGAGTTAAGGTATGTACCCCAACAATCTTTATTCTTTAATTGTGTAAAAAATATGTTTACTTAACAATCTTTATACTTCAATTGTATAAGTTGTAGAACAGCGTTATATTTGTAATCTTACATAAACAAATTGTAACAAAAGGATCACCTCCTTATTGTAATAGCTGTATGTGGACAATGGTATTAACATAACTTTTTCATTACATTTATGATGGCAGTTCCATGAATATTTTAGAGTAATGACTCTAAAATTATACTGATATGGTTTATTCTCACAGTGTAGTTATGAAGGACCAAGGACTCAGTTATATAACATTATGCATGTTTATGCATGTGTTGACCAGGGGCCCTGTAATGTTGCTTTATGCATATTCATGCATTTGTTGACCACATGCCCAGTGGTGTTGATAATGCAAGGTTCATGAATTTGCTGACCAGGGGCCCTGTAGTATTGCTTTATGCATGGGTCATGCATGTGTTGACCAGGGGCCCTGTAGTGTTGCTTTATAAAAAAGGCAAGTTCTTATATAGCGCAGTATCCAGTCCTCAGGACCGTTCAAAGCGCTTTACACTTTACTTCCCTGACAGACATGTTCACTCAGACACCATCTCGGCTTCTCTCGGAAGCCGAGATGGTGTCTTTATGCATATCCATGCATGTGTTGACCAGGGGCCCTGTAGTGTTGCATAATGCATGGTTCATGCATGTGCTGACTAGGAGCCCTGTAGTGTTGGTTTATGTATATCAATGCATGTGTTGCCAAGGGGCCCTGTAGTGTTGCTTTATGCATATTCAAGCATCTGTTGACCACGGGCCGTGTAGTTTTGGTTTATGCATATTCATGCATGTGTTGAACAGGGGCCCTGTAGTGTTGCTTAATGCATGTTCATGCATGTGTTTACCACGTGCCCCGTAGTGTTGCTTAATGCCTGTTCATGCATGTGTTAACTAAGGGCCCTGTAGTGTTGCTTAATGCATGTTCATGCATGTGTTGACCACGTGCCCTGTAGTGTTGCTAATTGCATGTTCATGCATGTGTTGACCATGGACCCTGTAGTGTTGCTTTATGCATATTCATGCCTATTTTGACCAATGGCCCTGTAGTGTTACTTTATGCATATTCATGGCTGTTTTGACCAATGGCCCTGTGGTGTTGCTTTATGCATATTCATGCCTGTTTTGACCAATGGCCCTGTGGTGTTGCTTTATGCATATTCATGCCTGTTTTGACCAATGGCCCTGTAGTGTTGCTTTATGCATATTCATGCCTGTTTTGACCAATGGCCCTGTGGTGTTGCTTTATGCATATTCATGCCTATTTTGACCAATGGCCCTTTGGTGTTGCTTTATGCATATTCATGCCTGTTTTGACCAATGGCCCTGTACCGCCCGGTAGTGTTGCTTTATGCATATTCATGCCTGTTTTGACCAATGGCCGTGTAGTGTTGCTTTATGCATATTCATACATGTGTTGACCACGTGCCCCGTAGTGTTGCTTAATGCATGTTCATGTATGTGTTAACTAAGGGCCCTGTAGTGTTGCTTAATGCATGTTCATGCATGTGTTGACCACGTGCCCTGTAGTGTTGCTAATTGCATGTTCATGCATGTGTTGACCATGGACCCTGTAGTGTTGCTTTATGCATATTCATGCCTATTTTGACCAATGGTCTTGTAGTGTTGCTTTATGCATATTCATGCATGTTTTGACCAATGGCCCTGAGGTGTTGCTTTATGCATATTCATGCCTGTTTTGACCAATGGCCGTGTGGTGTTGCTTTATGCATATTCATGCCTGTTTTGACCAATGGCCCTGTCGTGTTGCTTTATGCATATCGATGCCTGTTTTGACCAATGGCCCTGTGGTGTTGCTTTATGCATATTCATGCCTGGTTGAACCAATGGCCCTGTGGTGTTGCTTTATGCATATTCATGCCTGGTTTAACCAATGGCCCTGTGGTGTTGGTGTATGCGAGTCTCTGCAAGTGTTATACAAGAACCCTTCTTCCTACAGGTGATGATTAAAGGCAGTATGGTAGCGCAGTATATATGTTCCTGCTTATTATGTTAATGAAGGGCCCTGTGGAAAGAGTGATGTTACATTATTCCTGTTCCTACAGGTAATCATGAAAGGTCCTGTGATGTTACATTATATATGTTCCTGCAGGAAATGACCAAGGGCCCTATGATGTTACATTACACATGTTCCTACAGGTGGTGACCAAGGGCCCGCTGACAGTGACCGAGGGAGGGAATGCTGAGTACATCGAGTTCACTGCGACACTTCCCCCACGATTCATTTGTGCATCATCTGAAACTGTGACCTCGGCAAATGGCACATGTGAGATAACCGTCTTTGGGATCCTAGGGATTGAATCTGGAGACAGGAAGTGCTTGGACGGAACAAGTATCCCCCAGGCTGTTATTGGCTGGCCTCACTCCTATAGCGACGATTTCATTGTTCCGTGTGGAGTCAAAGTCACGGAGACGAATTGGTTCTGGGTCCTGCGGTTGGCCGTCAAGGCAAAAGTGGATTTGATCAAGGACTCAAACTATAAGCGACAACTGACCATCAGCCAGAAAATATCTGTCGGGAGTGTGGCGAACACTGTAGACCTAAACGTCATTGAGGTGGGTGTCTTTTCATGTTCACATTAACCTCATTTCCAATTACAGAAATTATGAAAATGAATAGACTCCATATAGGTAACTGCTGCTGCAAAACGACTTGTACACATTTTGGGTAATGTAATGACTAGCAAATTCAAAGTTTGAAACTGTATTCTCTGTTGTCATAGCTGGTTGTTCTTCAGTTTTAAAAGAGTCATCTGCCGTTGTTTATAGTGACGTATAAGCAATACTTTCGTCATCATCACGATGTGGCGTTCATGATGATGTAATAGGATAGTTCTGTCACAGTTGCACACTTGTGTAGGATCTATAATTATATTCATTAGCTAATACTGGAGCAGTGTATGTGTGTGTGTATTTCCTTGCAAATTTACTCTTTCTATTTCCTTCACATTGTTGGACTCTTAACTTTATGTTTATCACTGAAATACCTGTAAAACACCACAATTGTTATTTTAAGCTATTTACAAAATTATGTAATTGCCAGTTTCCATATGTTGGAGAAATATAGAAACTGTACAGTGGTTAGTGACTCTATATAACTGTCATCAGGTTTTAAATGGGTATTTTGTAGTACCACTGCTATTGTGATGCCCTTGCTTTTGTCCTTATTGGGAAGGAGTAACATAGTATTGGGTTGTTCTTCTCTTATATCCCTGTGTATCAATGGTGAGTCTGGCTTTGATCCTAGTGCTCAATTTTGGTTGTTGTTCCTCATGTTTCTTGTATGCCAACCATTTCCACTCCCCGGTTTATAGTTCCATGACATAAGGCATTTGAGGTAAACACAATTTTAATTTCTTTATTTTAATATTTCATACAAATGGTAAAAATATATTCCTGCTATTTTGCTGAAAAACAAAAAAGAATTTTCCTGATGCGTCCAACATAAATACATACCATATAATTTCAAGGCTACACAATACTCAAAAATAGGAATATTTAGCCCACATTAGCCTCCTACTCACCAACTTCTCAGACTTACCTGCGCCCAGCCTCCTCCCTCATATTACATGCTTGGCTTGCTCCAGTAATTCACAGTTGTTTTCACAATCCTAACCCTCCTGCTGTTTCTATGTCAATTCGGCAGTCTCTGGGACATACAGGTACACTGGTATCACACATGTACAAAGTACCTTTTCTTTGAGTTTACTTGATGCATGCATGTCTCCCATCACACCTTCCACTTTCCTCCATGTATTTATGCCTGATTGTATTCCACTATGAATTTTTAGGGTGTACCGGTATTTGGACATACATGTGATTGGACTATTTCAGGTGACAGTGACAAACACAGACCGTGGGTTGTCGTGCTCTGCATCTGGTGACCCCCACTACAGTACATTCGATGGAGCGTGAGTGAAACCTGCTTGTTTTGGGTCTTATATGCATGTTTTGGTGTACATATATGTGTTTGATGCAAAATGCCAGCTAACCTAGCGACACTCAGGATTCTGGGGATCGTAGATTTAAATTCCAACATGTCAGACCAGAAGATTTAGGCGAATCGGTTGGAATCATTAGTTGTCAGGAACTAAGACAACATCATTGCTGCAGTCACTGACTGTACATAAAGTTGTTGAGTGCAGAACCTCATTGACAAAATCATATCAGTTACAAGTGACAGGTGACAGTTTCATATTCTATCGATTTGTCTCTGTTACTTATTTTATACTATTTAAAAATTTGACTGATTTGCCTGTTATATAGCACTGTCCTGTTGTTTTAGTTATACATGCGCCTGTACTATATCTACAATGCAGCAACTAACTGAAATTCAGTGTCTGGTGTATCACGCTCTCTGAAAGTGAAAGACACAGATCCTAGTTTATGATCCATAGTGTATCACGCTCTCTCTGAAAGTGAAATACCCATATCCTTGTTTATGATCAATACCATATCACGCTCTCTGAAACTGAAAGACCCAGATCCTTGTTTATGATCCATAGTGTATCACGTGCTCTGAAAGTGAAAGACCCAGATCCTTGTTTATGATCCATTGTGTATCACGCTGTCTCTGAAAATGAAAGACCCAGATCGTTGTTTATGATCCATAGTGTATCACACTTTCTCTGAAAGTGAAAGACCCAGATCATTGTTTATGATCCATAGTGTATCACACTGTCTCTGAAATAAAAATATACAGATCCTTGTTTATGATCCATAGTGTATCACGCTCTCTTTGAAAGTGAAAGACCCAGATCCTTGTGTATGATCCATAGTTTAACATGCTCTCTCTCTGAAATTGAAATACCGAGATCCATGTTTTTGATCCATAGTGTATCACACTCTCTGAAAGTGAAAGACCTAGATCCTTGTTTATGATACATAGTTTATCACCCTCTCTCTGAAAGTGAAAGACCTAGATCCTTGTTTATGATCCATAGTGTATCATGCTCTCTGAAAGTGAAAGACCCAGATCCTTGTTTATGATCCATAGTGTATCATGCTCTCTCTGAAAGACCCAGATCCTTGTTTATAATAGATAATGGATTACGCTCTCTGAAAGTGAAAGACCTGGATCCTTGTTTATGATCCATAGTGTATGTATTTGTTTTATCATAATGGACTTTATTAAGTGTCAGATATCGAAAACATCAGATTACGAAAAGTTAGTCACTGAATCACATTCCAAATATGTTTGAATAACACTGTTTTAAAGATACACTCGAGTTTAATTTATTTTGATAAAAGCAGTGATTGGCGCTGATGAGGAATATGAGTAATTTCCTATTAGTGTCCCATTACACAAGAAGGAAAATAATTAGTCATGGAGGTATCTGGGAACTTAAGGTGCACAAGTATAGATAATTATGTAGGTGTTTAAGGGAGTCTGTAAACATGTTGCATCCAACGGTTTGAGCGCAATGGTCACACGTTAGAGCACTGGACTGTCAATCGAGGGGACGGTGGTTCAATCCTACCTGCTGCCGTTTCAAAACTTAGGCAATTTAGGGGTCATCCATAATTATCATCATTTTCACAAGCGTACAAACCGTACACTTTTTCTGACCCCCCCTCCCCCTTGAAAGTGTACAAATGTAAATGGTGAAAATGATGACAGTGTTTCACAGTTGCCATGTTTCGCAATAATGCGTCATTTTGATGAATCACTAGTATACAAGCAAATCATTCGAGCACTATTTTGTTTTCGTTTTGGCGGTCTTTACCTCTCCCTTGTGTGAGGATGAGCGAGCGAGTGAGCGATAAGTGGGCACTTCGTTTTTGTCATTATTTTTCAACATTAAAAAAGCGTACGTTCAAGTCATGCCCCCTCCCCCCCAGCGTACGGTTTGTACGCTTGTGAAAATGATGATAATTATGGATGACCCCTTAGTAACCCCACATTTGCCTGTGTCTTTTGGAAGATACACTAAATGCTGGTGGTCCCTTCTGTCTGGTATCCATGCAAGAGGATGTAAAAGATCACACACAGGGTAAATGTGTAACCTGTCGTGGACCCACTAATTCTAGAGAAGGACAACTCTAAAAACCAATGACAGTAATGGCCAGCAAGTTGACCGAGGTCATTTATTAGAAGAAGAAGAACTATATATATATATATATATATATATATATATATATATATATATATATATATATATATGCCATTACAGAAAGAAAGATTCAATTTATTATTATTATAAACTGTTTCGACAAAATTCAGTGATACAGATAAATAAATGTAGCAATTAAATAAGGTGGCAGTAAATATCGGCACACACTGTATCCACAGCCGCTATGTGTTTCTTAATTAGGAGATAGGAGAAGCGGTAAATGTAATGTCTGTCATCTGTGCATGATTGCAGTTACTTTGACAACTACATCGAGGGCGAACTGGTAATGTTCAGACACAAGACACTGCCATACGCTGTGCACACGTTCCAGCGAAAATGCAACACTCATGCAGCATGCCACTGCACAATTGCTATCCGTTCTGGGGATGATGTCATCATCATTGATGTGTGTGGGCCTGGTGGGTCACCCGCTTCAAGGATACCGCAGATTGAAGTACAACTTTACCTTAACGGTAATCTGACGCCAGGCACAAAGATTGAACAGTACAACGGTGGAACTACCTATAAAGTAAGTGATGATTTCTTACTAAGTCTTTAAGGGTATTATATAAAAATTATGCCATAAATGTTGCATTTACAGTAATATTGTTTTATAGTGTGTACATGGACGACTTAAGCGTTAATCTAAACAAATTATATATTGGTTGTCTTTATGCTGGCACCTTAATCAACCACTTGATGTATGCTGATGACCTCTGTATTTTTTCTCCCAGTGTTGCTGGTTTGAGAAAACTTACTGATTGTTGTGCCAAGTATGGCGAATTGTTCAATATTACTTATAATGCCAAGAAGTCCTTTTGTATGGTTATTGACAACCAATCCCAGGACAGGAAACATTTTCATTGTATCCATCTCGATAACCATCCATTACCTTATACTACAAAATGTAAATATCTTGGTCATATAATCAACAATAACCTGACTGATGATGACGACATAGCCAGACAAAAAAGATGCCTTTATGCCCAAGCCAATGTATTAGCTCGAAAATTTTGCCTATGTATACTTCTAGTCTTTGGTGCACATTCAAAAAATATAGCCTCAAAAGCATTACTGTCGCATACAATAATAGCCTCAGAATTTTACTAAACTTACCCTCAAGATGTAGTGCAAGTTTTATGTTTGCCACCAACTATATTAAATCCTTCAATGAACGCATTCGTTCATCAATATTCAGTCTTTTATGTCGTCTTCATCAGTCAGATAATATCCTTTTTATTAATTACCTTCATACCGACATTCATTTTAAGAGCCATTTGTACTCATACTGGAGGTCTTTATTGTACACATGTCATTAGTATTGTATTTATTTTTGAATCATTTTTTATTTTTTTTATTTTATATTTATTTTTACAACTTATTTAATTCATTTCCTCATATATTTAGACATAACTTTTTAAATTTTACACTTATATTTTTACGTTGATCTCATTGCTTTGATCGTATTATATGTATTGTACTTTTTTTTTTTTTTAATTGTATTTTATGTATACATATATGGACGTCTTGTCTGAAATAAACCTTATTATTATTATTATTATATAGAATATGAATATTTAGCAAATTGACAGGTTTTATACTGATTGTGGAGATTATCCATGAGGTCACAACAATCCAGTCCAGATCACATATACATTTTTAGTTCTGGAGTGTTAGATGTAGCTTGCGTGCTATGAATAATGGTCATTTTATTTGTTACCATGGAAAAGAGCATCATACACAGAAAAATGTCAGTATATTTGTTTTCCTCAGTCAGACCAATACACTTTACAACATGTGCACAACAAATATGTTTATGATAAGTTTAATTAAAACAATATCCCCTCTAGCTGCCATTCCTACCCTTATAGCTGACATACACTAAATAGAGTGATCCTTTTACCATCTTTGAATAAACTATGTTGTGAAATGTTACTAGTAATGTTTGTATTGGTAATAATTAAGAACAATATATTTTATTTTGTCATGTATTATGTTGGTTAAATGTGCGTTTGTCCGTAGTTATATTGTTATAGGGAAGTAGATTGTCCTGACGTGCAGCATCCATTTAGAGACAGCTTGTAATAGATCGGTCTGTAGCAAATTATAGTCAAACTTGTTTGTGTCCTCAGTTGGTCAGCCACCTTACACATAAGCCCACTCTCAGACGGCTAATTATTTCTGTAGCACTAATTTGTTGGCAACTAATTCTGTCAATATGTTCATCTCAGTATTCAGATAAGTGTTGCTCCTTGGGCCTCAGCACTAGTGATTACTGCATTAATTTCTTAAAACAGTCGTACTCTACTCCATGTATATTACAGGCTGCAACATGTCGAGTTGTATGATACATGTCACCAAACATAAGTCACAGTTTTGTCTGCAAGAGGGCGACACTTTCGTATTGTTATGCTGAGTTCCAGTAAATTACTGTGACTGATAGGTCCATGCAGTGACAGGTTATGCCAATCTCCTCTGCACTTAACTTGATAGTTAATTAATAACATGTTATTGGTTAGTTGATTAATTTTTATTTTGCTATTCACAGTCATAGTCTGTAAGAGACAATTCATTTTTTATAATACTAGATTTAACAAGATTGTTACCTAGAGAATCAACTCTAGATGACAGGTGGACAAGGAAGCCCTTTGGCTTATCGAGAGTCCAACCTATCTATCTAAATGTACCCAGCCCTTCTTAGGTACATGACAATTTTATTTTTAAACATTAACACTACTAGCACCTACACAATCAGCCGATAATCTGTTCCATTCATTTACTGTTCTTTGTGAAAATGAAAATTTCTAATATCTAGTCTACACTGCTTCTTTGCTAATGTAATTCCATGTCCTCTAGTCCTTCTCTCTTCCTTAACAGAGAAAAAAATATTTCTGTCAATATTTTCATACCCATTCAATATTTTAAAAACTTCTATCTGATCTCCTCTCAATCTCCTGGTTTCTAGTGTTGTTAATCCACATTCTTTTAGACGCATTTCATAACTAATATTCCTGAGTTTTTGTATCATTTTGGTTGCTCTTCTTTGTACTCTTTCTAGTATATCAATATCCTTCTGGCGATATGGCCTCCATGCCTGTATGCAATATTCTAAATGAGGCCTAACTATTGTTTTGTACAGCGGTATTATTAGTTCTTTTTCCTTGTACACTATATTTCGCCTAATTAATCCAAGAATTTGGTTGCCCTTTGCTGCTGCAATTGCACACTGTTCTGATACCTTGATATCAGCACTAATAGTTAACCCTAAGTCCTTTTCCTTTACGGTAGTATTTAGTACAGTATCACCCATTGTATATTGTGCATCTTCATTTCCATGTCCTGTGTGGAGGCACTTACACTTCCAATAATTAAACAGCATTTGCCACTTCTCAGACCATTCGTTCAACTTATTTAGATCATCTTGTAATTGCTGTCTATCTGCATCACTTTCAATTTTTCTAAACACTTTTGTATCGTCCGCAAACTTCAACACCTTGCTTGTTATGTCATCATCCAAATCATTGATATATATTAAGAACAAAATAGGTCCCAATACTGATCCCTGCGGTACTCCACTCAAAACCGATTTCCAGCTTGAAACCTCCCCATCAACTACCACTCTTTGTCTTCTATCAATGAGCCATTTTTCTATCCAGTTAATCATACCATTGCCTATGCCATGGGCCTTTAGTTTAAGTAGTAATCTTTGATGTGGCACATTGTCAAAGGCTTTTTTAAAATCTAAGTATATTATATCTACTGGTGATCCCTCGTCTACCTACTTTGTGACATCTTCCAAAAAACATAAGGTATTTGTTAAGCATGACCTCGCTTTTAGAAACCCATGTTGAGATGGGTTAATCAAGTTATTTTTAACAAGAAAATCAACCAAGTGATCTTTAATTAGTCTTTCTAATAGTTTGCAAACCACCGATGTTAAACTAACTGGTCTATAGTTCTCTGACTTGCTTCTTGATCCTTTTTTAAATAATGATATGATGTTTGCTTCTTTCCATTCTAATGGAACTACTCCTTCCTCTATTGACAAATTGAACACTGTTGCAAGTGGTATGCTGATTTGTTCTACAATTTCCAGTAGTAATTTGGGAGGAATCCCATCCACTCCAGGTGACTTATTTTCCTTCATATCTCTTATTTTCTTAGCTACCATTTTTGGTGTTACAATTAATTGTCCTAAATAGTCTGACTCTCTCCCTTCAAATTTAGTCTCTGGTACTGGTAATGCACTAGTATCTTCCCTGGTGAACACCGAACTAAAGTATTCATTTAGGTTTTCTGCCATTAAGAATCCCTCTGTTATTATGTTTCCATCACTACCTTCTAGAGGTCCTACCTTATCCTGAACTTTCTGTTTACTTCGAACATACGCATAAAAACTCTTCCTGTCATGTTTTATATTAATATAATTAATATATAATTTCTAATTTCAGCTGTAGCTTGGTTAAGTGCTTCTTTATAAATGGCATAGTCTTCTTCACTTCCATTATGTCTATATGTCTTCCACATCGTTTGCTTGTATTTGATTTTTCTAATGGCTTCTTTTGATAAGTGTTTACTTTTTTACCGTTTCCCCTGTTTTTTCAAGGGGACAAATTGTTTGACAATGCAGTCAATTTCCCTCTTTAAGATATTCCAACATTCTGTTGCTGTCTTATTCTCCAGTGTGTTATTCCAGTCTATCTTTGCTAAATGTTTCCTCATGTCCTTATATCTTCCTTTGTGAACATTTTTCCTGTACCGTATTTTACGATTCTGTTCTCCTTTTACTTTGATGATAAAATGTATCTGGTTGTGATCACTACACCCCAGTGGCTCACATATCCTGACATTATCAATAAATTCCTTCTGTGAGCTCGAAACTATGTCCAATACGTTCTCACCCCTGGTTGGTTCTAACACATGTTGAGTAAGGAAACTGTCTTGTACTAAATTAAAAAAGTTTTGATCTTCACTCCCAGTACTCTGTATAGATTTCCACTGTATTCGCCCATGGTTAAAATCCCCCATAATTATACAGTCCCGTTTACTGACTTCCTTTATAGCATTTTGTATTTTCTCATTCTCATCTGTGCTTATGTTTGGACTTCGATAAACTAACCCAACAGTTAATGTTGAGTTTCCTGTAACTATGTTAAACCACACAGCTTCTTCACATTCTGCTTCTTTTTCTAATTTTATTTCGTAAGCCTGAATGGACTCTTTAATATATACAATAACGCCACCTCCCCTTCTCCCTATTCTATCTTTCTTAAACATGATATATCCTGTTATTCCTAATTCGGCATCTGATATATCGGGGGTGGCCCAAGATTCAGTTATACCTGTTATGTGAAGGTCACTATCTTCTACCATAATGTTTAGTTCATTTCTTTTGTTTACTATGCTCCTTGCATTTAAACGCACACATTTATAACCATTCAAGGCAACAAAGGCTTTTGATTCCACTCAATGGATCAGTAATGAATGTTCATTTGGAATGTCTTAGTATATTAATTTTTAGCAGTTGTTTACCTTTTTACGCTGATACTTGAATTACTAACTATTCTTTAATCAGTTTTTGTTGTTGTTTTGCGACATGTATAGTTTGTTAGCATTTCTTTTTACATGTAACATTTGTGTAGACTATTCTCAGTATAATTATATTCTTAGCAAGTTTAGGCCTTGCAAAATACAAATATGTATATCTAAAAAGCACAGAAAGCTGTCTTGATTGATCAGACAGTGTCTAAACTGAAACCTCATGATTAAAATCACCCTAAGTATTGGGCATAAGTGACCTTAATAGCGAGGTGACCACATAAGCAGGATTTATTTGTTGTATTTTGCTGTTACAAAAATTACTTGGGACAGTTTGATGATGACCTTAATTTTGAGTTGGCTATATTGGTTAGATCACATGCACGCAAGCATGGACGCACGCACACGTGAAAATAAGCAATGTGTGTTGCAGGTGAGACTGCCCACTGGCACTGTGATACAGGTGCAGAGAGGCTGGCAAAACTACATGAACACTGCCATCTACCTGTCTGTAGCTGACTATGGTCAGACTGAAGGTAGGAACATGAACGTGAGAAAATTTGAGGGATGACATATGGCTATTGGTGATTTTAAAGGTGTCAATAGGACAGTTGTAGAATTGTGATAGGTATGACTGTAGGGTGTAAACAGGTCAATTTTTAAACATGTGTGATTATTATGTGTACATGTGACAAATGTGGATCTGGGGTGTAAATGGAATGTTTAAATATATACAGATACGGATCTGCTGTAAAGAAAATTTGGTTGAAATAGGTATGTATAATAGACACAAATGTGAATATTGTGAATAATTAGGAAATGTGGTATATACGTAGCTGTGACATTGTGGTCATTGGATATAAATAGTGATAAATAGGACTAGTGTGAAACATATATAGTTGCAAATATGTGGTTAGGGATGTGTACATGTGCAAAGCTAGATGGATATAGGACAGATTTGATTTGTGGGACAGTCTATGTTTGACACTAAACATTGCCAACCATGTGACAATGTAAAAAGTGGCCAGTTCAATCTTCAGGGATGTGTAACCGTGACAATGACTTTACTGGTGGAAGAATGCCAGTTGATTGGATTAAAACCTGGAGGTAGGTGGTTACTTAGCAGTGGCTCAGCAGTGCTGTATGTTTGTGTGCGTGCATGCATGCGCGCATCCTTGTGTGCGTTTGCTTGTGTGCATCTGCTTGTGTGTGCATATGTATAAACTGTATATACACACATATACATGTATATATTTATAAATAAATATAGGCCAGAACACAGTATGATATATGTAGAACCAGCAGGCTTTTAGATGAAGTATCCACACAATGTATACATTTTACTTTACTATATTTATACATTTAAGAAATAAAATGATTTTTTTGTATTAGTGATTCAACTTTTTATTCTTAATTATAAAGTTTAAAACAATTTGTCTTTATGAATATTTCTTTCAAATATTTAAAATTGAGTAATAGCTGTTGTTATTATAATGTACAATAACATCCACTATCAACAAAACTAAAAATGAACAATTTATGAAATAATTTTACAGCCATACTTATAATTGCACATATGAATGTTTGCATTTGTTGTCTACGTAATTGTAATTATTACAGGTGTCAATATACACTCTGGAAAACATGATTTCCATTTAATCAAGCTTGTTTCATGATTATATGCCTTTTTGCAATATCTCTCAATAACAGAGTTGAGCAGAAGGACTCGCTGTACTTTGGCTCTTGCAAGAAACTGGTGACAACTTCTGTGACAACAAGTCATCCAATGTCAGTGGTAGCAGGTCATCCAACGTACTGTGACTGCACAAGTGACATGCAGACATGTGCCCCAGGCCGTGACGTGGTCAACTGTGTGTCATCCACCAGCACTGGCAGAGGTGGGCACTTGGCATTTTTCTCTCCTATTTCTTAACACAGTACATTTTCATATATTACTTACATTGGCAGTGATATTGACAATAAGAAGACAACCTCTGTCATCATGCTTTTAAGTTCTCATCATCCATTGTTCGAACCATCAACTGTTCCCTTCTTTCTATGTCCTGATCATCCTTTATCATCATCAACTGTCCTTGTCATTGTTCTCTGCTATCATCATCCAATCTCTTCATCATCTTGTGTAAAGAGGTACATTCTCACATAGCATGGCATCCAGTCACTTGCACTGCTCAAAGGATGTTACACTTTACTCCTTGGTAGACCGGGTCAATCAGACACCATCTCAATTTCCTTGGGAAACATTCAGCCTTGCTGCAATGAAAGTGCAAATATCCCCAGGTATATATAGCCAGGTATACATTTGTGCAGCTGAGTGAGATGGATCTGGGGTCTCTCGATTGAAAGTCCGATGCCACTGCACCATTGCATCACTGTGCCACTGCATTCATGTCCTCCTCATCATATCTTCTGTCCACTTTCATTATCCAGATAGTTCAGGTTGTCTGTTGGTCTCTTATTGCACAATGTATCCATTTTATCACTGTACTAATATTGTTTTAATTGAAAGTCACAAAGTCATCGTCGTAATGTTGCTGCATTTGTATGGTTGCATCTTAAATCAAGTGTGCGTATAGGACGGTAAAATATTTTTATATTCGTTCATACAGGAAATGACATCACATCTATGCTGCTCACTCAAGCTTTGCAACCACTCGGCTGTGACGACGGTCCACCAGCTGTGAAACCCCGTCCTAAATTTGATCCTCATTTCAATCCTAAGGTATGTTGAATTATGTTAGCTTGTATGCAGCAACTAATCATGGTTGTATCAGCTATGACAACAACTACAATTAATAACAGAAAATTAAAAGTATAGATTGTGTTGGCATATCAGAATATATTAGTTGTTTCTCATATACATGAGTTGGTATTAGTTGTAGTGAACTATAGAGTAGCATAATGTTTCAATGGCAAATTATTCAGGATTCTGTATTTCTATAATTTTTCCATAAAGCACTAACTCACACACTCAAAAACACACCACATGCACGTACACATGCATACATGCACGCACGCACGCACGCACGCACGCACACACACACACACACACACACACATATACAATCAATCACTCTCACTTTATCTCTTCCTGTCTCACTCTCTTCTGCTCTCCCTCTCACGCTGTCTCTGTCTCTTCCTCTTAACCTGACTCTCCGTCTACCTCTCCCTCTTGCTTTATCTCGTTCTCTCCTTCTCACCTATACTGACCTTTGTGTCTTTTTTGTATTAGTAAATTTGAAGAAAAAAAACATTTGAGATATGATGCTGTACACATTAAAAAAACAATATTTGTAAACCACAGTGATAAATATTTTATTAATTCAATTATGACACATGTTATGTACAGGGTGTATATGACAAATAGGATTAGAAATATAGAAGTATAATTTTACAATATAATCAGCTATGCTAAGATTTTGAATTAACAAGTTTAGAGTAGCAGTGTAAAACAGGAGCTTTTACTGTTGTGTTGCACACTTTCAGCCAGTCGACTGGCAAACTACTGGCCCTATCACAAAACCTAAAGTTGAAGAACATTGCCGTCTGAAGATTGAGGGCTCAGTTGTGGGCAAACTGTGTGGAAGACTTCTGAACATCACGTTTGATATGGAGATAAATGGCTGTATGGAAGATGTGAAGGTGAGTATCGTAATTAGCTACACATACAACTCACACATACATACACATGCATTTGAAATGTTTACATCCATACTAAGTACATATTAAAAAATAACTGACCGAATGAACGCGACCTAAATGGAAGATTTTTATTTATTAAGTAATATAATGGTATTAATATATACTACATTGAAAGTGTACACCTGCTTCCAATTTTAGTGAGCCTATAGCAACATTCACAGTTAAAAAAAAAACTGGAACATGTTCAAACGGTAAACAAAACATCCAATTTCAAAATACGTTTTATTGGCAATAGTGGAAGTTGAAATTAATTAACTTTAATACCCTTTGATGTTCACCAGTGTGCAACGTTTTATTTTCAACATAGCATACGTTTTGTTGCTGACAAATTCATGGTACATATTGTTTTCACATTCAACACAATTTTATTCAGTGAAGTTCCTACAAATAACTACCATAATAATTACTACCTCTAGCTAATTGTGGACAACAAACAACTTTTCATAAAGAGGATTGTTTGTTACTATTGTATGAGTCATTCTATCAGTGAAAGGTATTTTTATTAGAGTATTGCATTTTATATATGTTTTAAATGATAATGTCTACCATTTCCCACCTGTAGATTGGCGGTGCCCTTGCTTGGGCGAGAGCTTCTATTGACGCTGCACTGGAGAAATGCAAGGGAGAATTGGAGGGAAAGGAGCACATCCCAGGACCAGACTCACCTGATAACAAAAACCCACTCGAGGAGATTGGTGACAACCTCTGTCCAGGAGACGAGACAAATGGCATTTGCAGTGGCAACGGAACTTGCAAATTTGGTGTGTGTTTTGTGTTATTACAATTACTTAATGTTTACATGTATTATTAACAGTATGTTCACATACAAATACCATTTATTAAAAAATACTGTTGCCAAAACTGTTGTTTATTTTCTGTAGTCCTTAAGTAAAATTGACGAGTACTGAAATAAATAATATTGCTAAATGCAGCACATTTTGCATCCAGCTAAGTATAGTTTGATTTGATTTTTGTTGAAAATATAATTCTTCATGAGATAACTGTGTCTCTTGGTGTGTCTATAGGTGTATGCACTTGCAACACACCGTTCCGAGGTCCAGACTGCTCCATTGATGGCGGGAAACCTCCTTCAATTGTGAAGAGCGAACTGAATTGCAATGGCTTCTGTAAGAAAGTTGTCATAACTGGTGAAGGATTCTTTGAGACTGACGCCATGCAGTGTGAGTTCACAAAGATAGAGGTAAGTTGAGTAGTGGTCACGTTTGTATACCATGTATTAGTGGCAGTGCCAAGCGAACATGAAAGATTGAACTAGGCAAAACGAACAAAAATACGTTATACACCGGACAGCATACATTCTGATAAAAATGATAGTGGAATAAATGCCAGTGTACTTGTAGACTAGACACTGGAGTTGTATTAGATCATGTTGTTGTTATATTTCTGCAGTCTCCACAGTGTTTACAACCACTTGTGTTTCAGCTGAGTATCACATCATGGAAGGTGTTGGGTGCGTCACATGTGACGATTGTGAAAGCAGAGTACATGGGAACCAATCAGATGATGTGTACACTACCTGACCCTAAGGGCAGCTATGTCATCCGTGTGAAGTGCATTGGTGACCTGTGGTCACCAAGGGTGACACTGCTCAACGTTGATGACAGATGTCTCAAGTGTAGCTTTGGTGATGAAAAGAAATGCGAATCAAAGGTCAGACTATTTTCATGGTGTTACAGTGATGCATAGTTTTTAGTTTAACAGCATTTCTTGGTGTTACAATGGTGTCATGTCATGCATGGTGTGGTGGTGGTATATGTTGTCATGTCATGCATGGTGTGGTACTGGTACGTGGTGTCATGTCATGCATGGTGTGGTAGTGGTATGTGTTGTCATGTCATGCATGGTGTGGTAGTGGTATGTGTTGTCATGTCATGCATGGTGTGGTGGTGGTATGTGTTGTCATGTCATGCATGGTGTGGTGGTGGTACATGGTGTCATGTCATGCATGGTGTGGTGGTGGTATGTGTTGTCATGTCATGTATGGTGTGGTAGTGGTATGTGTTGTCATATCATGTATGGTGTGGTAGTGGTATGTGTTGTCATGTCATGCATGGTGTGGTAGTGGTATGTGGTGTCATGTCATGCATGGTGTGGTAGTGGTACGTGGTGTCATGTCATGCATGGTGTGGTAGTGGTATGTGGTGTCATATCATGCATGGTGTGGTAGTGGTATGTTGTGTCATGCCATACATGGTGTGGTAGTGGTAAATGGTGTCATGTCATGCATGGTGTGGTAGTGGTACGTGGTGTCATGTCATGTCATGCATGGTGTGGTAGTGGTACGTGGTGTCATATCATGCATGTTGTGGTAGTGGTGTCATGTCATGCATGGTGTGGTAGTAGTACCTGTTGCATGATACAACTGGCTAGCACAGTCTTACAGTAGTGCATCATGTACTGGATGCAACAAGTCATAGGAATAGGTCAAATTGGCCAGTTGAAGGAGTTGTTAGTCTTCAAATTACGTTTCTCTTTTTATGACTGGCTTGTATTGACCTGTGGCAGAGGTGATTTCAAATATGTATACTATTCACAAATACATGTAAATTAGGTTCAAATCTAAGTACGCATCCTTCAGAGTGATCAGAAATAATGTTAATCAGGTGCCAATTACTAATTACATTGAAAACCTATATAATGGTGGATATAATCAGGATGGGTGTAACGTTTAGAATTGAGAATCACACATGAAAAACAGGTATTAAATATGATTTTACATTCTAAATACACCTGCAATGTACATGTAATGTGACAACAAATATTTGACATTTGGCAAGTACAAGTGACCAAGTAGAAGTTCACAATTCGAAATAAGTTGACATCCAAGTATAAAATACTATACGTACTAAACCCGAAATCTGATTCTCACAAAGGAGATGGTTCCAATCAGACTTCCTACTATGAAAATATATACTTTTATGTGTTTTTTACAGTCATTTGTGTCTTTGTGCAGGCGAACACGTGTTACATTGACAACATGTGTTACACTGATGGTGGGCTGAACCCACAAGACGCCCGATGGGCCTGTAAGCCAGGCATCAGTCAGGATCAGTGGAGTGTCATAGGAAGTAAGTTGTTTGCATAGAAAGATTATAGGAATATATATATATATATTTATGTGCCTCTATATAATATTATGTTTTCATGTATGCATGCTTGAATACATGCACGATGTGTTTTATACATATAATTAATTGTTGCGCTAATGTTTAAATGATGGCAACAGCTGTACCATATTAAGCAAACACCACTTTAGTAATGCTCATATATTCCTCTTCAGCCTCGTATCCGCTGGGGAAGTTTGCATTGACTGGCTGTGGTGGAATCATTGATTTGACGGGTCTGGGCGCGATCACATCCGTACACAACACCATTATCGTGTCTGGCCATGACAACACAGAGAATGGTGCCACAATGTTCACTGGGGTGGCAGAAAGCCAAGTGAAGATCGAGAACATTGCAAAGCTTGACACCAAGTATTCATTGTCGATATTCTTGAATGTGTATGTTGAAGAATCAGGCTCAGTCGTGAACTACGGCACTGACAGAGGTGTGGGACTGTACTATGATAAGACAAATGGAGAACTTGTCTTCCGTGTTGTGAAGCGTAACACCACTGACTTGATTGCTGAGATAAAGACAAAGGTTGATGCAAAGAAGTGGTATCACGTTGGAGGAACGTATGATTACAACACTGGGAAGACTTACCTGTATATTGACAACAAACAGGAGGCTGTATCAGACACACCCAAACAAGACATGTTGGCCACAGGTTCTACCATCTATTTGGGAGCCATTGCAGGGGCTACCGACAAGTTCAAGGGTCGTGTGTCATGTCTGCAGATGTTCGACAGAGCAGTAGAGGAGGCCGATATCAACAACCTCAAGAAATGCCTGTTGAGTGAGTCATTTGATTTTTTACATCCACCTACAATTTTATTATCTGTCATTGCTGCTACTATAGTATTATTATATTCAAGAATGTATTTTGAAACTGATATATTTATACATTTTCATATTCGTTTTCTGTGGTATGTATTGTAGCAACTGTCTGACCCTACTGTTGATTGTAGGTTTGATTCTTAGTGTATTGTTCTCTGGGCCGACATTGTGTAGCAAGAACCACCTGGCAAATCAGCTAATAATTAAGTTAGCTTGATCAATATCTGATTACATACAGCTTGTATTGTGATATAATATGTCAATATTCAACAATGACCAAATTGCACACTGAAATGCCAAATTGAAGTAGAATGTACGTATTTATGTATTGATATAACTTTGGGGGTAGTGAGAAGGCATCACCTCCCAGATGTTGAGGTCCACTAACCTCTTTTTATGTGCATTCGTTTAATTGGACCATTAGATCTGTCATTTACCAGTGGAGATGTTGCTAAAAATGCACGAACATTATTAAGTTAGAGGTATGTACTCATGAGTACCTGATAACCTTTTTTTACTAGTGATTCCCACAAATTTTATGTTCTCCTTAATGTCATCATAGTTGGAGACAACAAGTTTAACAAGACTAAATATAATGGTAGTTTCTGACGGCCTACATTTGATTGCTTTTTATGTGATTTGGTTGTTCATATTTCAATACACTTTCATGCCTATCATTGTCCTGTTTACATGTCGTTGCATTTTAAAGTTCTTAATCATGTTTTTGTTCTTTTCAGCCCTGGAACAACTTTCAGGAAGTAGGTATCTCGGCATTTATCGATGTTGCCATTTCTCTGTTCATGTTAATGCTGTTTGTAGCAATTAATGTTCTATTGAAAATTACTGAATTTCTGTGCAGTGATATTGCTGCCAAAAACCATAATATTAAGCAGTTCATGTATGTTAGTTTATGAATAATAGAACAGAGTAACCAATATTATGACTATTTGTAAAACTTCTATAGCACCTATATCATTGAAAAAATTCAAGCGCAGAGGTAGTCTATCCTATGTTGGAATAACTTGTAGTTGAGAATATATATATATATAAATTATATTTATTATATAAAATAAAATAAAAAATAATTTTATCTTTTGTTTTCTTCAGAATATCCAAATGTGCCCAAACTGCCAGAAATTCAGCTGGTGCTGAAGGAAAATGCTACAGCAAATGGCACAGATGACTTCAGCTTCTTCAGTCTGAAGTGTGATGTTTCTACAGCAACAGAAACAAATGTGAAGTATGAACTCCAGTGGGTTATTAATGGAGCTGTCAGTAAGACAGAAACCTTCACTTCATCCGATTTCACGGATGGAATGTTTGAGTCGGTGTTATCTGGAGATTCTCTAAAATCTCTCCAGAAGATTGACCAGGTCAGTGATCTCTTCATACCTCTGATATTAATGATGACAAAATGTTTTATTATTGATATTATGGAATTATTGGAAGCTTAGTGGCTTCAAACTGTATAGTGTGACATTAAAATGAAACAGTTAATGGGCTAACTTTAGGTCATTGTAAAAGCATCTCCTAACAACTGGCAGTGCATTTTTGATATATTGGGAGGATAGTTATTTTCAGTTAATTACAGCATACTTGGATTTTGCGATATCCTGCAATTTTGTTTAGTAAAATAAAAAGCCTTTCTTTTAATAGTGTAGTGATAAATGATGTTCTGCATAAAAAAACATTGTTTTGTTAATTTTCCAGATTGTTTGCCGTGTTTACACGTGCTTTGAGGGCAAGTGTAACACAGTCAAATGTCCTACAGACAGTCTACCCTATAAGCCAGGAGTTAAGGTATGTACCCCCAATAGTTGCTACTCTTTAATTGTAAATGTGTGGAGTAATATGATATCTGTAAATAGCCTATGCTTTAGCCTGCGATTGGCATTTATTATAAATTTAAATGTAACTTAAATACTAACTTTGTGAGAAACAAAAAATTACATCATTATCATAAACTTGATAGAGGGGTATTATAAATAATTATTATGATTATTTCAATACATTTCTGATGGGTATTCCCTAAATTGTTTGTGTACAATAGTAACAATGTACACTGTATTATAATAATGATTATCATTCTTACAGTAGTTATCGGGCTGTGAACCTGAGAACTTATTTTATAATAAGTGATTATTTCATTATACATGTTCCTACAGGTGGTGACCAAGGGCCCACTGACAGTGTCTGAGGGAGGAGATGTTGAGTACATCGAGTTCACTGCGACACTTCCCCCACGATTCATTTATGCGTCATCTGAAACACTCACCTCGGCAAATGGCACATGTGAGATAACAGTCTTTGGGATCCTGGGGATTGAATCTGGAGACAGGAAATGCTTGGATGGAACAAGTATCCCCCAGGCTGTGATTGGCTGGCCTCACTCATATGGTGACGATATCATTGTTCCTTGTGGGGTCAAGGTCTCAAAGATGAATTGGTTCCATGTTCTGCGGTTGTCTGTCAAGGCAAAGGTGGATTTGATCAAGGACAGGAACTACAAGCGACAATTGACCATCAGTCAGAAAATATCCACCGGGATCAAGGAGTTTACTACTGACCTCAAGGTTATTGAAGTGGGTATCTTTTCAGGTTTTATCTTGCCGCACATCCGGTTATATTTTGTTATTGAAATGAATAAAAAACACACAGCTGCAACTTCAGTATTAGAAATTTTAATAAGTGGTACATTTGCTGAAACCTCCCAATCCAATGAATAAAGAATTTGGTGGAGTCACATAAATAATTGGACCACGTTTGCTTATTTGTGTCTCCTGTCTCTCACTGAGAATACCAGTAAAGGATATGTAGATGTTATTTCACATGAGTGATAATTTTAGGAAATTGACAGTTTGAAACTGTTTTATGTCATCCTAGCTGATTGTTTTTCAACTTAAAAAACTAAATTTTAATACACCATTTTGATATGATAATAAAATAGTTTCATCATAGATGCACATCTGTGTAATATGAAATCATAGCTGCTGCACATGTAGGTAGGACCTATACATTAATAATGTCTTTTGTAACTGACAGTGTGTGCAATTGTTGAGAATCTGATATTTCCTTTGCTGTGTGTGTCATTTCTATGGCTTTTAGGCCATACAGGTTGGTTAATGTCAAACATGTGCAAAGTACATTTCCCTTGAGTTTCCTCAATATGTGTAGGTCTCCCTTGATACCTCCCAGTAGTATCCATGCATTCATCCCTGCTTTATTATCTTGAGAATTTCATAGTGTATTGAACGTATGTGTGTCTGGACCATTTCAGGTGACAGTGATCAACAGGGACCGTGGATTAACATGTTCTGCAGTTACTGACCCCCACTACAATACATTTGATGGAGTGTGAGTGAAACTTTTCTAGGGGAAAGATATATGGTCTTGTGTGTGTAATAAAAATCCTGGTTCATGATAGTTTTTTAAATGGCTAGAGACAAAGGTAGACATTTGTGTACAACTTATCCTCAAGAATTAAGGTCAGTATGACTGGATGTTTCTCAGAGAGGTTGAAATGGTGTTCAATTCTGTTCAGACTGAAAAACATATTCAATATCACCTTCATTGTTACATTCGTTGTTTACATTTCTTCACAGTGTCGTCAGTTACCATATTTGTTTTAAAGAAAGGTACTTTTAAATTATTATTTAAAAATATTTCAAAACAAATTTTATTTCATCATTCAGTTATTCGTATAAAGCAATACAGCACTAAATTAAATAGCCATATATAGCAAAAATTAATTAGAATTTTATATGTAACCTGAATTTGTTGGTTTCTTTAGTAAGAGTAATGGTAAATTTTACCTGTGTATGATTTCAGTAACTTTGACAACTACATCGAGGGCGAACTGGTAATGTTCAGACACAAGACACTGCCGTACGCTGTGCACACGTTCCAGCGACGATGCTTCGGAAATGCAGCGTGCCACTGCATCATTGCTATCCGTTCTGGTGATGATGTCATTGTCATCGACAGCTGTGGCCCAGACAAAACTCCAGCTTCAAGGATACCGCAGATTGAAGTACAACTTTACCTGAACGGTGATCTGACACCAGGCACAATAATTGAACAGCACAGTGGCGGTTATGCCTATAAAGTAAGTGTTTCTGATAGTCTTTATAGCTGGTAAGTGCGTTGATCCTGTTACCGTGCTTTACTAAATGATTTTTTGTTCTTACTAGTATTTTTTGTAAGGATAGTATATTATTTTTAGTGTAATATTTTGATTACAAACAAGCATATATCTATTGTATATTATGCTTGTAAGTCGATGTTCATTAAAGTTCTACTTGTATGTTTCTGTTTGTAGCAAATTATAATCGGAACAGTTTGCCTGAACACATTCGCCAATCAGACACTTTAGTAACATTCCAGACTCTCCTAAAGACACATTTATTTAAATTAGCGTACTTCCAGTGAGGAACTGTTCTGTGTGACACTCTCATGATAATGTATTTGATGAATCACTATTATTAGTATTATTTTAGAGCTAATTTATTATATATATGTATATATATATATATATATATGTGTGTATATGTGTGTGTGTATGTATGTGTATGTATATGCATGTATATGTATGTATGTACGTATGTGTATATATGTGTGTATGTGTATATATGTATATATTCTTAAATATTAATTTGGTATTATTATTTTATTGTATAATAATTATGTTTTACTTTTTAAATTAATCTTATCTATTTCTATTTACGAAATGTTATAAAAAACATCCTATATCTTAATTATTTGCTATACAAATGTATGTATATGTATATATATATTTCAATTTTTGTATATATATATTTTTTTTTTTATTAATTCATTTATATATATATACATTTATATATATATATATACATTTAAAGATCTGTTTGTATGATTCTATGTACATTTTATTGTAATGTGTTTATGCGCCTATGAACGGGCTGGTACCGGAGATACGGTACTTTATAAATGCTTGTAATAAATAATAATAATAATCAAACTTTGCATTATGATTCTTAATAATACAGGTACGCTGCAACTAAGCACACCCTAGAGCACTCCTTAATTTGTTATGTAGCACTAAGTGTAAGAAACTATAGTCCTCTCTATTCAGACAACCTTCGGCAAAATCCTGTGATTAGTTAGTAATGAGACTCTGTTGTACCTTTGCCGTATTAATTTATTGACACCTTTTAACTTGGTTCCAGATATATATATATATATATATATATATATATATATATATATATATATATATATATATATACATATATATAACTAGCTGAAACATTTAAGATAATCTTGTACATATGTAACAAACATATTAAAAGCAAAAAATTCAATTGTTTGAATGTGAATTGTTTTCACAATTTTGGCACAGCTATGTTGGGACTGTTTGAGGGTGGCATTAATTGCAAGGTGACTCTATCATATATGTTTGAGGGTGTCCTTAAATGCGAGTTGACTGTATTATCTATGTCAAGTTTTATATAATAATAGACTGTTCAAAACACTTTCTGGGACTGTTTAAGGGTGTCCTTAATTGCGAGGTGGCTGTATTACAAAAAATTATGACACAATGCAGTGCTGTGTAAATACCAGTATTATTATTAAGTGAAGATATGAAAGGGAGCAATGTGTTTCAGGTGAGACTGCCCACTGGCACCGTGATACATGTGAATAGAGTAGGTGGGGTCTTCCTGAATACTGTCATCTATCTGTCAACAGCTGACTACAACCAAACTGAAGGTAAGGTCATGAAGCATGCAAGATGGTGAGGGATGAAATATCAATAATATTGATGGAGATAATCCAGGGATGAAAATAAGACAGGTATTAAATAGTAACAGGTGTGAACCTAGTGTGACAGTAGGACTGTCTTGTTTTATGTGTGAGTCTTGAGGATAAATGTGACTACACGTACTTAGAACTGTGAATCTAGATGGTAACTATTATGGCATAAATAAAAACGTGTGAATCTGCAGCATACATAGAACACAACTAAGATAGATAAGGGTGGTATGTGGTGTGTAAAGAAGACAGGTGAAATAAAGATAATTATAAGTCTCATTTAAATTGGAAAAACAGAATAGATGTAATTAGCCATAGTATATGCAGGAACATGATGAATCTTGGGCAGATTGAACAGTGTCAATCTTATGACAATGTAAAGTCACCTGTTCTTCCTACAGGCCTGTGTGGGTCGGCTGATGATGATCCACACAATGATCTTTTTGGTGGAAATAGGCCAACACAGTGGATCAAAACCTGGAGGTAGGTGGCAACATGTATTATTCATCAATAATTATTAACGTAATTACATTTGTGATCATACTACATATTGAAGTATTTTTCATAAATTAAAATATTACACCAACACTTTATTAAGGCCATTTTAGAGCAATGATCCTTCTAATACACTACAACATACGTCAATTTTGGTCCGTCAACGTTAGCCTATAGCAGTGCTTATCTGAGGTGCCTATCTAAACAAACGTCACTGGACACAGGACAGGGCTGATAGCGGCCCCTTGGTTGGCTTAGACCTATGAGCACATACGCAGTGTGCACAATTTTGGCTGCTTCTCACAGCCTTCTTCAGCGGACTGATTTTCATGTTCCTGCTTGTGTCACATGATGTAGGTCATGTGACAAGACCATCAATGTCAATTAGCAGAAAAAGTGTGTGAGATGCAGTTGAAACAGAAATAAGTTTCTAGACAGGTACATTTACTAAATATTATAAACCTAAAAGTATCACTACTTTTGGGTAATAGTTATTGATTTATGGATCTATATACAGTTTAAAACAAGTTTGTCTTAATTGCTATTTTGCAACTTTTATACAGATATCTTAAAACTGAGTAATGCTCTTTTCATTAGAATATGTTATAATGTATTGTATCAAGTAAAAAACAATCCATACAATAATTGTATAGAATCTAAGAAATTGCAACATATGTTACTATATAATCCTGATACAGAAGTCCATAAATCAGCCCATCAAACATTGTTTCTGTCTTTAGAGTATACTGACAGGCCTGTTTTGTTATCATGTAGCTCATTTCTAACCACATTTCCCAATAACAGAGTCAAACAGAAGGACTCGCTGTACTTTGGCTCATGCAAGAAACTGGTGACAACCTCAGGGCCATCAAGTCATTTAACGTCAGTGGTAGCAGGTCAGCCAACATACTGTGACTGCACAAGTGACATGCAGACATGTGCCCCAGGCCGTGACGTGGTCAACTGTGCTTCAACCACCAGCACTAGCAGAGGTGGGCACTTACTTGGCATTTGTTGCTGTCCTATTTCTCAAAACAATATATGTTTATACAGTAATTACATTGATAATGATATCGGGAATAATGGACGATAACAATCTCTGTCCTCACAATTCTATGTCCTCATTAGCCATTGTCCTCATCATGCTCTGTCCTCATCATTGACTTCCTCACCATCCACTGTCTTCCTTATCTGTCATACCCATCAACTTTTCTCTTTCTCTGTCCTTATCATATTGACTCATCAACACATCTTGTCATCAGTCACTGTCGTCAATATCATCCACTGTCCTCATAATAGGGCACCACTGTACCTCTGGGCAGCTACATTCTTGTTCTCATTTTCTACTGTCCTCATCTACCAGTCCTGATGACTCAGTGTATTTTCGTCACCTATTCTTCCTCTCATTACAGTAATATTGTTTGCATTGGTACTAGTTTAATATCAAGTCACGAAACCATCATCATACTGCACCTGTATGATTTGTAAGATTACGTCTTCAACCAAGTGTGAACATTTGATGGTAGCTGTAATTCATTCATACAGGAAATGACATCACATCTATGCTGCTCACTCAAGCGTTGCAGCCACTCGGCTGTGACGGTGGTCCACCAGCTGGGAAATACCCTGTATTTGATCTGGAGTTCAGTCCTGAGGTATGGTGAATACTCAGATTGTGTACAGTTATATATTATGTATATATATATATGCATTGTGTATATATATATATATATATATACATATATATATATATATATATATATATATATAAACAAATATATAATATATATGTATGTAAATATATATATATACTTATACATATATATTTATATATATATACATGCACGTGTGTGTTTGTGTGTGTGTTTGTGTAAAAACTAATGTAATATACATTGTGTAGGCCTGTCATAATTTATTAGGGCATTATAGCTGATGTCATATTATGATTTTTTAATCGGTCATTTGTTAGCAGCTTATACTATTTTGTCTACATGTTAGTTTGGATATAATTACTTGTGATAATGATTTGTGTTATAATTTTGTTTTACATGACCATAATATTTGTATTACCACCTTTGAATTAGTTAACATAGACAGTTATAATAATTTCAGCCAGTCAAATGGCCAACTACTGGCCCTCTCACAAAGCCAAAGGTTGAGGAACATTGCCGCTTGAAGATTGAGGGCTCAGTTGTGGGAAAGCTGTGTGGAAGACTTCTGCACATCACATTTGATATAGAGATCGAAGGCTGTATGGAAGATGTGAAGGTGAGGTGAATTAGCTAAAGACACGCACATGCAGGCACACATATGTACAGTCACACCCACAATCAAGCACATGCATACGCACTTGCACACACATACTAACACAACACAAACAACACAAACAACACAGAACACAGAACACACAACACACAACACACAACACACAACACACAACACACAACACACAACACACAACACACAACACACAACACACAACACATAACACACAATACACACAAAACACACACAACAAACACACATACTAATTAATCCATTATTCTTAAGATTGTACTAATGTCGAAGGTTAGCTATCCACTGAACTCTGTTTAGTATGTATGTAACGACATTCACAATTGGGTATACAAAACCTTGCGGCATGTTCAAATGCTAAAAAAATCTCAGTTTCCAAACAAACTAGAT
The DNA here is from genome assembly GCA_964017155.1 of Oasisia sp. SBJ-2009. Lineage (NCBI taxonomy): Eukaryota > Metazoa > Annelida > Polychaeta > Sabellida > Siboglinidae > Oasisia > Oasisia sp. SBJ-2009. The sequence goes on from OZ024860.1 coordinate 10,893,758, forward strand.
TGGTAATAGTGAGGTCCCATTTTCATATGTTCAATACTGTAGATATCCTGTTGCATATTTCTGTGCTAGCTAAGTGACAGTAGAGGACCACAGATGCTCTCATGAATGCCAAGCAACTATTTCTTACTTTCATGAGCACATACTGGATATCCTTGATTTTAGTTGGACACAATAGTGAATGTTTGTAAATTTTGTTTTTATGGATACACTCAGTATTCATGCGATTACCAAGATTTGTCCCGATAATTTATAATCCTCCATTTTCAAATATCTAATTTACAGTTTAAATTCTTAAAAAATGTAAGCAATATTGCCAATTTGACATGCCGTTTTATACTGTTCCATAATTCAACACAACTTATTCAACAAACTTCCTGCTAATAATTAACACCCATAGCTGATTGTGGGTATTAAAACATCTCTTAAAGACGGTTGCATGTTACTATCATATGTGTCACTGGAGAGTATTGTTTACACTATTACAGTACCACTATGTTATTTTCTATATGATGATACCTTCTATCTCCCACCTGTAGATTAGCGGTGCCCTTGAGTGGGCGAAAGGTTCCATTGATGCTGCTCTGGAGAAATGCAAGGGAGTGATGGAAGGAGACGAAGAGTTCCATGGACCAGCCGGCCCCGGTAAAGAAAACCCACTCGTAGAGATTGGTGACAAACTGTGTCCAGAAGATGAGCAGGAAAACATTTGCAGTGGGCATGGAACTTGCACACTTGGTAAGTGTTTGTCGTTGTTACAAAATGATGTCAGAACTCAATGTCCTGAAATGTAGCCGATGTTAAAATATATCATTCTCATTGGAGAAGTGACGTTTTGGTTCTATTTGGAATGAAAATGAGTTATAATACAGTTACCCATTTTGTTCAGTGTTCACATGTATGCATATAAATATATGAATGCACAAAGAACATTTATTTTTATTAATTTTGACTATGAGATGTATAGAAATAGAAGAATATATATTTCAAAAAACTGCTGTTATCTTTGTATATAATAATATAAATAAAATAAATAAAACTATATAGCTAACTGGTGCCTACTTTCATTGCCCAATCAGACTGATTAATGATGGACCACATTGAATATAATTTTATATGTTTGTTAAAAATCAAATCAGTCGTGAAATGGAAACTTGTGCCTTAATGTGTGAACAGGTGTGTGCACGTGTAATGCACCATTCAGAGGTCCAGACTGTTCTATTGATGGCGGGAAACCTCCTTCAATTGTGAAGACCGAACTGAACTGCAATGGCTTCTGTCAAAAAGTTGTCATAACGGGAGAAGGATTCTTTGAGTCTGACGCCATGCAGTGTGAGTTCACAAAGATTGAGGTGAGTAAAACAGTCGTCACATGTTTGTTGCATACCATAAGAGTGGCTTTGTCATTGAATTGGAAGTTTTTCATGCCTCTGGTAAATGAATTAAAACTACCAAAGCAGTGAACTAGTGGTTTTTGTTAACAATGTTATTGCAAATATAGTTATAGTAATCAAATGATATAATTTAGCTATAAGTCAAGATCAGATCCAAAAAAGCAACATGTACACAGCTATATTTACTTTGCATCTGATAGTTCAACATAGTAAGGTAGAGTTGTGGTATTGATGATGTCTGCTACTAAAATCGTTTTACTCACAATTATCTACTATGAGGACACAACAACAACACAAAAACAATCAGTCTTAGTAAGAGTCCCCAAGTGAAAACAGAAATCCAAGATGTGGAAATGAAAGAAATAAAGTGTGGACTGAAGTGCATACATTCTATGATTGCTGCTGACAAAGCACTTTTTCTGACTGTTGAGTAAAGCTAGTAGAGAGTAGTCTACGATGATACTGTCGTTGTATTAGATCATTTTATTGTTATATATTTTGGACTGCAATTCCCACATATTAATACATCGATACTGTGGGTTTTGTGTTTCAGCTGAGTATCACATCATGGAAGGTGTTGGGTGCGTCACATGTGACGATTGTGAAAGCAGAGTACATGGGAACCAATCAGATTATGTGTACACTACCTGACCCTAAGGGCAGCTATGTCATCCGTGTGAAGTGCATTGGTGTCCTGTGGTCACGAAGCGTGACACTGCTCAACTACGATGACACGTGTCGCACTTGCAGCCTTGCCAGCAATAAAAAGTGCGAAATAAAGGTCAGTATGTCAGAATTGTGTTACAGTGGTGCATGGTGCTAAGAGATTTAACAAGATTTAACAAGATTTAACAAGATTGCCACCTAGAGAATCAACTCTAGATGGCAGGTGGACAAGGAAGCCGTTTGGCTTATCGGGAGTCCAACCTATCTATCTAAGTATACCCTGCCCGTCTTAGGTATATGTCAATTTTATTTTTAAACATATTAACACTTCTAGCACCTACACAATCAGCTGATAATTTGTTCCATTCGTTTACTATTCTTTGGGAAAATGAAAATTTTCTAATATCTAGTCTACACTGCTTCTTTGCTAATGCAACTCCATGTCCTCTAGTCCTTCTCTCTTCCTTGACCGTGAAAAAAATATTTCTGTCAATATTTTCATACCCATTCAATATTTTAAAAACCTCAATCTGATCTCCTCTCAATCTTCTGGTTTCTAGTGTTGTTAGACCACATTCTTTTAGACGCATTTCATAACTAATATTCCTGAGTTTTGGTATCATTTTTGTTGCTCTCCTTTGTACTCTTTCTAGCATATCAATATCCTTCTTGCGATATGGCCTCCATGCTTGTATACAATATTCTAAATGAGGCCTAACTATTGTTTTATAAAGCGGTATTATTAGTTCTTTTTCTTTGTATACTATATTTCGCCTAATTAATCCAAGAATTTGGTTTGCCTTCGCTGCTGCAATTCCACACTGCTCTGATACCTTCATGTCAGCACTAATGGTTAAACCTAAGTCCTTTTCCTTTACAGTAGTATTTAGTACAGTACCACCCATTGTATATTGTGCATTTTCATTCCCATGTCCTGTGTGGAGGCACTTACACTTTCCAAAGTTAAACAGCATTTGCCATTTCTCAGACCATTCTATCAACTTATTTAGATCATCTTGTAAATGCTGTCTATCTGCATCACTTTTTATTTTCCTAAACACTTTTGTGTCGTCCGCAAACTTCAACACCTTGCTTGTTATGTCATCATCCAAATCATTGATATATATTAAGAATAAAATAGGTCCCAATACTGATCCTTGCGGTACTCCACTCAAAACAGATTTCCAATTTGAAACCTCCCCATCAACTACTACTCTTTGTCTTCTATCAATAAGCCATTTTTCTATCCAGTTAATCATACTATTTCCTATGCCATGGGCCTTTAGTTTAAGTAGTAATCTTTGGTGTGGCACTTTGTCAAAGGCTTTTTTAAAATCTAAGTAGATTATATCTACTGGTGATCCCTCATCTACCCACTTTGTGACATCTTCCAAAAAACATAACATATTTGTTAAGCATGACCTCGCTTTTAAAAACCCATGTTGAGATGTGTTTATCAATTTATTTTTAACAAGAAAATCAACCAAGTGATCTTTAATTAGTCTTTCTAATAGTTTACAAATCACCGATGTTAAACTCACTGGTCTATAGTTCTCTGACTTGCTTCTTGATCCTTTTTTAAATAATGGTATGATGTTTGCTTCTTTCCATTCTACCGGAACCACTCCTTCCTCTAATGCCAAATTGAACACTGTTGCAAGTGGTATGCTAATTTGTTCTACAATTTCCAGTAGTAATTTGGGAGGAATCCCATCCACTCCTGGTGATTTATTATCCTTCATATCTCTTATTTTCATAGCTACCATTTTTGGGGTTACAGTTAGTTGTCCTAAATAGTCACACTCTCTCCCTTCGAACTTAGTCTCTAGTACTGGTAATGTACTAATATCTTCCCTGGTAAACACCGAACTAAAGTATTCATTTAGGTTTTCTGCCATTAAGAATCCCTCCGTTATTATGTTTCCATCACTACCTTCTAGTGGCCCGACCTTATCTTGAACTTTCTGTTTACTTCAGATGCACAGAGTTACAATGGTATATGGTGTGACAGCAATGAAATGTGTTACTGCTGTGCATTGTGTTACAGTCATGCAATGATTGGTAGTAGTATATTGTGGTATAGTAGTTTGTAGTGTTAAGTCGTGCCTAAAGTTACAGTTGTACATGGTGTTGCAGTGAGGAATAGTGTGTTAGTGATACATTGTGTTACAATAGTACATGGTGTGGTATTGGTACATTGTGTTACAATAGTACACAGTGTGGTAGTGGTACATTGTGTTACAGGTTTGCAAGGTGTGATAGTTGTACATTGTGTTACAGTAATGGATGGTGAAACTGGAGTATGTGATGTGTCCTTGGTGAATGACATACATGGAATGCACGGTGTTACTGTGGTTCATGACAGAGTAGATTTATTTGTTCATGGCTGCGTAGATCAGATTGACCAGTTGAACCTGTCTCCAACCGTTTTCTCGTGTGCTAGGTATATCCTCAAATTGCCATACAGGAGTTGATTGATTGCAACACTACTTCCACCTGTGAAAATATGTACTGCTGTGGGTGTATTAGAAATCATTTGTGTCTGTATGCAGGCAAACACATGTTACATTGACAACATGTGTTACATCGATGGAGGGCTGAACCCAGAAGACACCCGATGGGCCTGTATGCCAGGCATCAGTCAGGATCAGTGGAGTTTCATAGGAAGTAAGCAAGCTTGCACGCATGCATGCACACTTTAATATGTATGTGTGTATGAACAAATATATACATAACATGGTTTAACATGGCTTAACAGGTAAACAAGGAAGCGTTTGACTTATCAAGAGTTCACTAAAGATAATAATATTATATCTTATAAAATTGCACATGAATTAGTATTACGCATAAACATATATAATATATATATATGTACATATGAATACACTATGTGTTTTGTACATTTAAACTATTATTGTGGTACTAATACATAAATAATGGCATCGCCTATGCCACGCTAAACACATGCTGCTTTAGTTATGCTCATGTTTTCACTTCAGCTTCGTATCCACTGGGGAAGTTTGCATTGACTGGCTGTGGTGGAATCATTGACTTGACGGGTCTGGGCGCCATCACATCCGTAAGCAACACCATCATCGTGTCTGGCCATGACAACACAGAGAATGGTGCCACAATGTTCACTGGTGCTGCAGAAAGCCAAGTGAAGATCGAGAACATTGCAAAGCTTGACACCAAGTATTCGTTGTCAATATTCTTGAACATGTATGTTGAAGAATCAGGCTCAGTCGTGAACTACGGCACTGATAGAGGTATGGGGCTGTATTATGATAAGACAAATGGAGAAATTGTCTTCCGTGTTGTGAAGCGTAACACCACTGACTTGATTGCTGAGATAAAGGCGAAGGTTGATGCAAAGAAGTGGTATCACGTTGGAGGTACATATGATTACAACACTGGGAAGACTTACCTGTATATTGACAGCAAACAGGAGGCTGTATCAGACACACCCAAAAAAGAGATGTTGGCTACAGATGCAACCATTTATCTTGGAGCCATAACAGGGGTTACCGACAAGTTCAAGGGTCGTGTATCATGTCTACAGATGTTCGATAGAGCAGTAGAGCAGGCCGAGATCGTCAACATCAAAAAATGCCTGTTAAGTGAGTGATTTGGTTTTCTACACCTTTCTACAATTGTTTATCTGTCATTGCTGCTAATACTATTAAATTCAGTAATGTAGTTTAAAACTAATGTATACTTGCAATTTTTCTTGTTGTTTACTTAGCCATGTAGTGTAAGCAACTGTCTAACCCCTGTTTTTGATTGTAGGTTTGTTTTTTAATAAACCTTTTGGGGCTGAAGTTATGTGGCCAAAATCACCTGGTATATCAACTAATAATATGTTTCCATAGTTTGCTTGACATGTAAATGATTTAATACAGTTTGTGATATATTGTGTTACTATCCAACAATGAGGAAAATGCACATTGAAATGACAAAATGAAGTAGAATGTACATATTTACATATTGATAAATAACTTTGGGGGCAGTGAGAAAGTATCATCTCCCAGGTGATGTGGTTCACTAACCTCGTTGTATGTGCTTTCGTTTCCTTGGACCATTACATCTGTCAAGCTTTTCTACCAGTGGTTCCCACAAGCTTTATATTTTCCTTAATGTCATCATAATTGGATACAGCAGCAGTGAAATTGCCAGTGTTAATATAATGTTAATATATTTCATTGTATATTTGTTTCTTTCGGGTGCCATTAAGTAGACATATTAAAAAAAATTGATTGACCTGTTTACATACCCTTGCATTAATGTACATAATAATGATCTTGTTCTATCGTTTCAGCCCCGGAACAACTTTCAGGAAGTAAGTATCTGAGCATAGATCTATGTGGCCATTTTAATGTTCACTACATTGATATCATTTTTATTGATTTATATTCTGTTGAAAATATGGACATTTTAGAGCAGTGGCATTGTTGCGAAAGGCATAATTATAAGCAGTTATTATAATGTTAGTTCACGAATAACAGAGTAAACAATATTATGACTACACTGTATTTGTAACATTACACAGTATTTGTAACACTTCGGTAATGCCTTGATTAGACGCAGTCTTATCCTTCTTTGGAATTACCTGTAGTTGTATATATCATCTTAAAAATGTATTTGATTTATTGTTTCAGAATATCCCAATTTGCCCAAACTCCCGGAAATTCAGCTTGTGCTGAAGGAAAATGTTACAGCAAATGGCACAGATGACTTCAGCATCTTCAGTCTGAAGTGTGAAGTTTCCACAGCAACAGAAACAAATGTGGAGTATGAACTCCAGTGGGTTATCAACGGAGCTGTCAGTAAGACAAACGCCTTCATTTCGTCCGATGCCATGAGTGGAAAGTTTGAGTCGGTGCTGTCTGGTGATTCACTTAAATCCTTCCAGAAGATTGACCAGGTCAGTGAACTCTTCAGAACTCGGATATTTCGTCATGAAAAAAATAATGTTTTATTATGTCTGTTGTTGATTTTATAGAATAAATGGCTCATAAATGAAGTAGTGTGACACTAGAATAAAAGTAGTTTTTTTATTTGACCATATCTCCCACTGCAAAGTAGTATTTGAAAATTATTATAAATAAATAGAAGAGATACACTTGTAAACTGCGTCTTATCTGTTGAAGTTGCGTCAATGGCATTTCTGTTTCTCCTGTGACTTGTATATTATATGGGCATATAAAACAGTCATAATTAATGAGATGAGTAGTATGTTCAATTTGGCTGATTGCAAAGCATATCCTACCAATTGGCAGTGCATTTTCATACAGGAAGGATAGTTATTTTCAGTTAATTACAGTGTACTTGGATTTTGTGATAGTCTACATTGTTCTAATGTAAAAGGCCTTTCTTTTAATAGTGTGATAATAAATATTCCATGGTATTTGGCCTGTCTTCATAAACAATTATTTGTTGGCAATTTTCCAGATTGTTTGTCGTGTTTACACGTGCTTTGAGGGCAAATGTAACACAGTCAAATGTCCTACAGACAGTCTACCCTACAAGCCAGAAATTAAGGTATGTTACCATCACAGTTGTTATGCTTTAATTGTAGAAGTGTGGAACAATATGATTTTTGTAAATAGCCAATAGTCTTTAGCCTGTGATTATCATGTATTAAAAAGTTAATTCTATTTGAACTACTAGCTTTGTGAGAAAGAAACCGTATTATTATAATCGTGGTACAGTGTTACCGAGGACTATTAGATTTGTTTCAAAACATTAACATGGGTACTCTCTTTTTTATGTAATAATAATGAAGAGTAATAATAATATGGGTCATTGTTACCGTATATTTGTTGGGCTATGACCCTGTGCTGCTGTTTTAAACTGTTTTGTTCCTCCAGGTGATTACTAAAGGCTCTATGATATTACATTATACATATTCCTGCAGGTGGTGACCAAGGGCCCACTAAGAGTGACCGAAGGAGGGGATGTTGAATACATCGAGTTCACTGCGACACTTCCCCCACGATTCATTTGTGCATCATCTGAAACTCTCGCCTCGACCAATGGCACATGCAAGATAACAGTCTTTGGGATCCTGGGGATTGAATCTGGAGACAGGAAATGCTCGGACGGAACAAGTATCCCCCAGGCTGTGATTGGCTGGCCTCACTCCTATGGTGACGATATCATTGTTCCGTGTGGGGTGAAGGTCACAAAGATGAATTGGTTCCATGTTTTGCGGATGTCCGTCAAGGCAAAGGTGGATTTGATCAAGGACAGGAACTACAAACGACAATTGACCATCAGTCAGAAAATATCCACCGGGATCGAGGAGTTTACTGCTGACCTCAAAGTTATTGAGGTGGGTATCTTTTCATGTTGTACCTTGCCGCACATCCAGTGACGTTTTGTTATTGAAATGAACAAAAACCACACAGCTGCAACTTCAATATAAATTATATAACGTGGTATGTTTCTCTAAACCTCCACATTCAGTGAACAAAGAATTTAATAATATTGGAGCAATGTAAGTGTACTTATTTCCCCCAAGACATCAGTATCCACTGATGTTTCTATGATCCTTCACAGTTTCAGCCATTTGTTAGTGGTTTATAATTATACTCTTGCATATGTCCCTCTATAAGCGGTGAGTCTGGCTTTGATTGTGATGCATGATTTGTGGTTGTTGTGCCTCTTGTTTCTTGTACTGTTATTTCCACCAATTATCTTCACAACCCTACCTGTCTATTCTAGATCATTATAGTAATATATTTCCTTCTACAATAGTTACCTGCTTTCTTTGCCAACTGTTCTTTCGCCATTCTACATATACTGCCCGCTAAGTAACTTTATTGTCACACTTAAAATCTTCCCTCTGTTAACGCTCTTTATTTCATCAGTAATTTTGCTGAAGCAGGTGGTTCACAATCTGATACCTTTTCTTGCTGTCTTTGTGTCATTTCTACTCCCTAGGCCACACGAGTTGTCTGGTTTCACACATCCTCGATATGTGCATGTATCCTTTCACACCTACTTTCATCCATGCATTCATCCCTGCTTTATTCTCTTGGGAATTTCATAGTGTATTGAATGTATGTGTGTCTGGACCATTTCAGGTGACAGTGATAAACAGGGACCGTGGATTAACATGCTCTGCAATTACAGACCCCCACTACAATACATTTGATGGAGTGTGAGTGAAACATGCTTTTATAGGAGAAATATGTATAGCCTTATGGTTCACAAGGTTTTAAAAAAAATGACAACATGGCTTGAGACAGGTGGATATTTGTGTAACACTTTGCCGCACACATGAATTCCCGTGAACCTGAATGTTTCTCAGAGAAGTTGAGATGGTGTTCAATTGAACAGGCCTGCCAGAGAATAAACTGTAAAGCACTTTCAATATAATCTTCATTGTTACATTCCTTGTTTAGTTTTCTTCACAATGTCCCCAATTACCATGTTTATGATGAAGAAAGGTCCTTTTAAATTACTATTGTTATTATAAACTATATCAACATAAATATCACCCTTCTGTGATTTGCATAAAGCAAGCAATATAACACTAAATAAGATAGCAATAAACAGCAAAAACTAAATAAGAATTGTATCCACAACCTTAATTTGTTGCTTTCTTTAGTAAGAGCAATGATACATTTTATCTGTGTATGATTGCAGTAACTTTGACAACTACATCGAGGGTGAACTGGTAATGTTCAGACACAAGACACTGCCATACGCTGTGCACACGTTCCAGCGACGATGCTTCGGAAATGCAGCGTGCCACTGCATCATTGCTATCCGTTCTGGTGATGATGTCATTGTCATCGACAGCTGTGGCCCAGACAAAACTCCAGCTTCAAGGAAACCGCAGATTGAAGTGCAACTTTACCTGAATGGTGATCTGACGCCAGGCACAATAATTGAACAGCACGGGGGCGGTTATGCCTATAAAGTAAGTGTTCATTTCTTATAGTCTTTATAGCTGATATACAGTTATTACTTTGATCCTGTTACCGTACTTTAATAAATGATTTTGTGTTTTTAAAAGTATTGTTTGTAATGATAGTATATTATTTTTAGTATAATATTTGTTAATGTATTATATTATAAACATGCATATAATCTGTTATATATGATACTTGGAAGTAGATGTTCATTTAAGTTCTACATGTATTTTTCTGTTTGTAGCAAATTATAATCAACACTTGCATTATGGTTCTTAATAATGCAGCTACGCTGCAACTAAGCTCACCCTAGGGCAGTCCTTAATGTGTTATGTAGCAATATGTGTAAGAAACTTGTCTTCTGTAGTCAGACAAGCATTGGCCAAATCCTGTGATTATAAAATATAAGTAATGAGACTCTCTTGCATGAAGGAGCCACGTGTTATCCACAAATTGCTCATCTTTAAAAAGTACCTGAACGCAGTCGTCATTGACCAGGCTGTGTGTAGTGAAACTTAATGGATTGGGCAAAAGTAACCTGAATAATTAGGTGACCCTCACATCTACATAACTTTATATATATATATATATATATATATATATATACAGGCTGTATATACATATATGTATATATATATATATATATATATATATATATAAATATTCTGTCCAAAACAGACTTGGGACTTTTTGAAGGTGTCCTTAATTGAAAGGTGACTTTATCATCTTTGTCACTTTTATGTATATTGTTCAACATATCTCTTTGGAATATTTGAGTGTAGCCTTAATTGGAAGGTGAATGTATCATCTTTGTCACTTTATGTGCATTGTTCAACATATTTCTTTGGACTGTTTGAAAGTGACGTTATTTGGAAGGTGGCCATATTACCTGTGTGTACTTTTATTAAACTCAGACATGAAAGAATGAAAGGGACAATGTGTTTCAGGTGAGACTACCAACTGGCACCGTGATACATGTGAGGAGAGTGGGTGGGGTCTTCCTGAATACTGTCATCTATCTGTCAGCAGCTGACTACAACCAAACTGAAGGTAAGGTTATGAACTAGGCAAGATGGGGAGGAATAAAATGTTATTCTAGAGTATGACATTTGAAATAAGGACAGGTGTGGAATACCTCGAAATAATAATGTGTGATATGGAAAATTGGGAATTCGATGTATAAATATGTGTAAGTTATAATTATGTCAGAAGAACAACTATGAAATAAAGACACAGTTGTGAATCTATTAATTCACAGCATTGTTATACGTGTGGAATAACATAGGGCATATGTAATAAGCTATAGTATACGTGGGAACATTATGAATCGTGGGCAGTCTGTGAACATTGTCAATCTTATGACAATGTAAAGGCACCTGTTCATCTTACAGGCCTGTGTGGGTCGGCCGATGATAATCCACACAATGACCTGTTTGGTGGAAATAGGCCGACAGAGTGGATCAAAACCTGGAGGTAGGTGGCTAATTTGATTTATGTTATGCATATATGTATGTATGTATGTATGTATGTATGTATGTATGTATGTATGTATGTATGTATGTATGTATGTATGTATGTATGCATGCATGCATGCATGCATGCATGCATGCATGCATGCATGCATGCATGTATGTATACATATATACACACACACATACATAAACCTTTTAAGTTTTAAGCACACATACATAAACTTTTAAAGTTTTAAGCAGAAAGGCAGCATAGCATGACCGCACCATTATGAAATTCATAGATAGGATAAAGGTCTTAGGGAAAAACAGTTGTCTAAAATATTTATTTTTAAAATTATTATACAATTGTGATCATGCTACATACAGTAACAATTTGAATTTAAACTAAGACATATTAAACTTTATCCAGACCAACTGTAAGTGGCTAACTGTATCATAAATAGTCAAATACATAAACATATATAAGACACATATGCACATATTCATGCACACATGCACGCACGCACGCACGCACGCACACATGATCGCATTGCAATTGTTACGATATCTGAACACTTTAATTGTCATAGTGATTAATCAATGTTTGCAGAATTATAGAACCTGCTGGCTTTCAAACAATATGGAGTAGTCTAGATTTTACGTTGAATGTGAAATGTTGGTTGATTTATTAATTGTCTGAGCATTCTTTAATTTATATTTACAATTGTATAATGCAACATTTTAGTAATTATTTAGTGGTTTATTTGTATTCCTATGTAGCTTAAAACCAGTTTGCCATTATGACTTTATTTTAACTGAGTAATTTTTACATATATTTTAAATCTGAATAATAGCTATTGTTATTTGCTATAATGTATTGTATAAAAAAGTGAAAGGGCGATACATAAAATGTTTGTGCAAGAAATTGCAAAATGTTTGGGTTTGTTTTCTATGTAATTTGTACACGAAGGTCAATGAATCACACGGTAAAACGTTGTTTTTGTCTGTAATGAAACGCCTGTTTCATGATCGTATGGCTCATTTCCCGCAATTGCAGAGTTGAACAGAAGGACTCCCTGTACTTTGGCTCGTGCAAGAAACTGGTGACAACCTCAGGGCCATCAAGTCATCTAACATCAGTGGTAGGAGGTCAGCCAACGTACTGTGACTGCACAAGTGACATGCAGACATGTGCCCCAGGCCGTGACGTGGTCAACTGTGTGTCATCCACCAGCACTGGCAGAGGTGGGCACTTACCTGGCATTTTGCTGTCCTATTTCAACGCAATACATGGTGCTATAATAATTTCACTGTCCACATTGACCACTTTCCTCATCGTCCACTGTGTTTCTCATGAATTTTCCTCACCATCCACTCTTCGTTATCCCCAATCCTTTCATTGTTCCTATCATCCGCTGTCGTGATTATTTTCTGTCATACTGTGCCCTTATTAACTTCTGTAGATGTTATATCAGTCATTACCACAAACAATTATCATTCAATTTCCTCATCTTTCACTGTTATCTTTCATTGTCATCATCATCATCAAATGTTCTTCTTGTTGATAAGTTGTACTGTCACCATACTCTGTCCTCATCACATCTGTCCTCCTGCGCTGTCCTTGTCGTCCTCATTTACTATACTTGTCATCATTCACTCTTGTCGTCATTATGCATTGTCCCTATCATAAGACATCATAGGTCAAACTTATCCATTGTCCTCATTATCTTTACTAAAAGGGTATATATTATGGCATACAATATAATACAATACAATACAATACAATTGTAATCACATAAGTCAATTTTCTGATTTAAATTATGACACTTTGGAAGAATGCACCAAACATGGCACATGGGTAAATATGTATATATTTTAGGACCTGGCAGTAATGTTGTAGATACCCAGAAATCTACCAATGAAACCGGGAGACTTAACATGTATGATTAGCTCTGTGGCAGACCTGTTCAGTCGAAGACCACCCATCTAAATTTATCTTACAAGAATTAAGCCACACTCCAATTGTAATCATGACTATACATTGGAATATCCATCAGTATGTACAGTGAGATATTTATGCAGCTGACTTATTTGGAGCAATGTAGAGAGACTAATGTTGCCCAAGGTGCGGCATGGCACACTAGGAATCAAACATGCATTCCATCGATTGAAAGTCCAATGTGCTAGCAACGGCACCGTTGTACCTGTATGCAGATGTATTCCTGTCCACAGCAACACATTTCTTCATGTTCTACTGTCCTCATCTACCACTCCTGATGATTCAGTGTATGTCTGTCACCTATCTATCCTGTCACTGTAGCAATATTGTTTGCACTGGCTTTAGTTCAATGTCAGATCACAAAGCCACCATTGTTGCTGCACTTGTATGATCACAACTAGTTGTGAATATTTGATGGAAAAATATTTCGCATTCATTCATACAGGAAATGACATCACTTCTATGCTGCTCACTCAAGCGTTGCAGCCACTCGGCTGTGACAGTGGTCCACCAGCTGGGAAGTACCCTGTGTTCGATCTTGAGTTCAGTCCTGAGGTATAATGAATTGTGTCGGTTTGTATGTATATGTTCAACAACTCATATAAGGTAGATAGTGTTGGCCTCTGAGAATATATTACAATATCGGTTTACACAGAATTTGTAGCTGATATCAAATGATGATTTTCAATCGATGTGTCATTTATTAGCATTTTTCTATTCAAATAAAATAGCAAGATTTATAAAGCACTATTCCTACTGTCATTACTCACAGCACTGTACACAATGTTCTAGAAAATCAATTAGTTTCCTTACGTACATTTATGTGTAGGTTCTGCTTAGTGGTTCGTCGTATGTTTTTGCTCAAATGTTTTGTTCACATGTTAAATGATATAGAGTTATTTTAGATAGTGATTTATATCAAAATTGTTCATGGCTAACTTAACAATGCCTTAGCGATTATCACCTTTGTGTTTATATTTGTACTTATTTAATCTCGGGTATTACTAGTAAAATTGAGTAAAACATTTCAGGACAATATAAAAAATTGCTATATATGTGTGTGTATATATATGTATATATATAAATAAATATATATATATATATAAATAAATTTGAAGATTAATTTGTCTGTTCAATATCCGTGTATGTGAGCTTTGTAGATAACAAATGGGTTTATAGAAAATAAGTATGAAGCTATGGAAATCATAAAACAACACAGCTATTCTAATTCGAAAAGCCAGTTCAGGTTAGCATAACAATTATGTCAGGTAGGTGTTATGCTGCTATATGAATGTGTGAGCATCAACAAATGTGGCACTTTCAGCCGGTCAAATGGCCAACTACTGGGCCTCTCACAAAAGAAAAAGTTGAGGAACATTGCCGCCTGAAGATCGAGGGCTCGATTGTAGGCAAACTGTGTGGAAGACTTCTGCACATCACGTTTCATATAGAGATCGAAGGGTGTATGGAAGATGTGAAGGTGAGGTTGCCAATTAGCAAAACACATGCACAAGCACGGATAGGTATGCACATACACACCCACACACATGTACACAGACAGTCAGACGCATGCACGCACGCACGCACGCACGCACGCACACACAACACATGTATACTGAAATGTTCACATCCATGGTAAGACTACATTTATATAGAAGTGTATTCATAAATTGTATTTAATACAATGTTTTTAAGACAATACTTAGTTGAATTTATGGGTTGATGCCTACCAAATTGTGTTTAGTCAGTGTGTAGCAACGTTCTCAACTTGGAAAAAACCTAACCTCGGAGCATGTTCAAACATGAAAGAGTATATCTATTTTTCTAAGACGTAAGATGTAATTAATGCGCAAATAATACTCATACACATCTATCGACTACTGTCTGTAGCTAGGTGGTTCTTTTTAGGCACTGCACTGTTGCACTACCATAGCCACTCTCGATATTTATGCAGTTACAAAGTGATTTGTCCATTAATATAATGTACAGTCCTGTTTTCGTAGATCTTGTTCTCATTTTTGATGAAGCAGTAATATTGCATAAGCCTTTCTGTTGTACCCATTATCAACACAACTTATTCAGCAACCTTGCTGCTAATAATTACCATAATAATAACCATCCCTGACTAATTGCGGGTAATATATTAAAAAATATGTTAAAACGGTTGTATGATGTAATTGAGTAAGTCAATGATTGGTGTTGTTTACAGTATTATGGTGTAACATTTTTCTAACTGATCATGCCTAATTCTCCCACCTGTAGATTAGCGGTGCCCTTGAATGGGCGAAAGGTTCCATTGATGCTGCTCTGGAGAAATGCAAGGGAGTGATGGAGGGAGACGAAGAGTTCCATGGACCTGCCGGCCCCGGTAAAGAAAACCCACTCGTAGAGATTGGTGACAAACTGTGTCCAGAAGATGAGCAGGAAAACATTTGCAGTGGGCATGGAACTTGCAAACTTGGTAAGTGTTTGGTATATTTGCGTTATGATGTTAGAAACATTTAAAAATTATTAATGTCCTGAAATGTAGCCAAAGTTTAAAGGTATTCCTTCACATCGAAAAAGTGATGTTTTGGTCCGATCTTCTTCTTTCAATGGCAGTAGTAGTAGTTGTAATATGCATACCCATTCGCTCAGTGTTGACTTGTTTGCATAGAAATATGTTAATGTATAGGCAGCATTTATTTAAAAGAATTCAGTTAAGGGTATAGAAATAGAAGAATAAGTATTCCTAATACAGCTGTTATATTTCTATGTTGATGAAGTAAAATGTTGTAGTAGCAATAAAAGAATGCACAATCACACAGATTAATGATGGAGTATGTGTTATGTTTTTGGTGAAAATCTAATTATTGATGAAATAACAATGTGTCTGTAGGTGTATGCACATGTAACGCACCATTCCGAGGTCCAGACTGTTCCATTGATGGTGGAAAACCTCCTTCAAATGTGAAGACCGAACTGAATTGCAATGGCTTGTGTAAAACTGTTGTCATCACTGGTGAAGGATTCTTTGAGTCTGACGCCATGCAGTGTGAGTTCACAAAGATAGAGGTGAGTGGAGTATTGGAAACCTGTCTCTCCTCTGTGTCTTCTGGTAGATACATTCCAGAAATAGAACACAACTGTACAATACATTTTAAATATTGATTTACAGTTATAGTGTTATAATAGATACTTAATATCAGCTGAAATAATGTCTTAGATTCAAGGATCAGCACCCTAAAATCCAACACTTACACAACTGTATTAGCCAAGTACTTTGCTCCCAATTCTTTTGATAGTTCAACAGATTATGGGGAATATATCCAAAATAGTCATACAAAGTTAGAAGTATTCGGATAATGATGTTGTATATGATTAACTAATCAATAAATTAACTGTTAAGCTATTTAGAGACTAATTATTGTTGTGAACTGATCAACCTGATTTTGACTAATTTAAAATCAGTTTCTTCATTAACAACTTAGTCAGTTAACTGTTAAGGTATTTAGAGGCTAACATTGTTGTGAACTGATAAATCTGATTTTGACTAATTTAAAATGAGTTTCTTCCTTAACAGTGGTGTTCTGTAAATAAACATGTCATGGGTGGGCTGGTGTGACACTTGCTGACATATCATTGCAATAGTACCTTCAATAATATTTTTTTGCTGATATTGCAATACAAAATCCTTACATTTAATACAAAATGTTTTGCTTATTCATGGATTTTTCTTAAAAGAGAACCAATATTAACGCCAGACTCGCCTCACATATACAAGGAAAGATGACGAGAACAACTCAAGTACAACAACAATATGACAATGATCATTCTTAGTAAAAGAGACCCAGACGACATCATAGATACAAAAAGGGAAAATGGAGTGAATCAAAATGCACTGTAAGCTTGGGAGCATACAACATTCTATGTATATAAATACCACAAGTTGGTGTTGCCGTAGCTGCTGCTAAACCTCTTGTTCTGATAGTGGAGTAAATTCCAGCAATGACTTATTTTTTTTCATTATCGTTATATTTCTTGCTAAAAACTCCACATTCTTATACCTCTATAACTGTTTGTGTTTCAGCTGAGTATCACATCATGGAAGGTGTTGGGTGCGTCACATGTGACAAATGTGACAGCAGAGTACATGGGAACCAATCAGATGATGTGTACTCTACCTGACCCTAAGGGCAGCTATGTCATTCGTGTGAAGTGCATTGGTGTCCTGTGGTCACCGTGGGTGACACTGCTCAACTTTGATGACAGATGTCGCACTTGCAGCTTTGGCAGCAATAAAAAATGCGAAACAAAGGTCAGGGTCAAGTACATTATATACTGTCACTTTTTAAATAGAAAATATACATACTATAAACATATATATATATACATACACACACATTCATACTTAATATATCCACAATTATACTAATATTTCTGAATAATATAATTGCTGCTCATTACAATTGAAATGTACTTGCCAAACTTGTACACAACCTAATTTTCATGTACTTTGGAGCAGTATATATATATATATATATATATATATATATATATATATATATAATATGTATATATATATATATATATATATATATATATATATATATATATATAATATGTATATATATATATATATATACATGAAAAAAGAACAGTTGGCCAAATAAAAGTAAGTATCTTGAAAAACCAGAGCATAAGTACCAAACAGATCTAAGGAAGTTGACATCCAAGTAAAGATGCTGAGCCCCAACCTTTATTCCGACACGGGATATGGTTGCAAAAATACGTTTTTCTCCGAAAATATCTACTGCCATGTGTTTAATGAAGTCATTTGCATCTTTGCGCAGGTGAACACGTGTTACATTGACAACACATGTCGTGTTGGCGGTGAGCTGAACCCACGAGACGCTCGATGGGCCTGTAAGCCAGACATCAGCCAGGATCAGTGGAGTGTCATAGGAAGTAAGTTGTGCTATCCATCAACTTTTAAATTTTATAGGAATCTATAGATATATATTTATGTACACACATAAATATATGTATATATGTATATATATATATATATATATATATATATATATATATATATATATGTCAACAGAAGCACTACCTCTATGTATTATATATATATATATATATATATATATATATATATATATATATATATATATATATATATATATATATATATATACATATATATAAACAAACCTGTTTGTGGTATTAATATCTAAATAATTGCACCATCTACATCAAATCAAGCAAATGCTGCTGCAGTGACATTCACGTTGTTTTCCTTTAAGCCTCATCTCCACTGGGGAAGTTTGCATTGACTGGCTGTGGTGGAATCATTGATTTGATGGGTCTGGGCGCGATTACATCCGTACACAACACCAACATCATGTCTGGCCCTGACAACACAGAGAATGGTGCCACAATGTTCACTGGTGCTGCAGAAAGCCAAGTGAAGATCGAGAATATTGCAAAGCTTGACACCAAATACTCATTGTCCGTATTCCTAAATGTGTATGTTGAAGAATCAGGCTCAGTCATGAACTACGGCACTGACAGAGGTGTGGGGCTGTACTACGATAAAACAAATGGAGAACTTGTCTTCCGTGTTGTGAAGCGTAACACGACTGACTTGATTGCTGAGGTAAAGGCGAAGGTTGATGCAAAGAAATGGTATCACGTTGGAGGTACATATGACTACAACACGGGGAAGACTTACCTGTATATTGACAAGAAACAGGAGGCTGTATCAGACACACCCAGACAAGACATGTTGGCCACAGATTCCACCATCTATCTGGGAGCCATTGCAGGGATTACCAACAAGTTCAAGGGTCATGTGTCATGCCTGCATATATTCGACAGAGCAGTAGAGGAGGCTGAGATCAACAACCTCAAAAAATGCGAGCTCAGTGAGTTATTTTCTATGTTCACTTTAAGTATCTACTCAACCTTTCTCTACCTGCCTTTGCTACTTGTATAATTAATGTTGTATATTTATTGGAATTAAACTGATGATATCCAAAGCAGGCGTGACACAGAACCCTGGTACATTGTCATCTTCTGGTTTCTCAGAGTCCACATTACTACTTTTCTGTTTGTGTTTGTCATACTTACGTTTGCATTAAAGGGCTTATTCGTGAAAGTGTTTTTTTCTTTTTGCAGCCGAGGAACAGCTTACAGGAAGTAAGTGTCTCTGTACATTGTCTGATGTTCTCTAAACTGAAGCCAGTTGTATTTGTTAATGTTCTTTTATAACAGAGGTAGTTTACTATGCAGTGGCATTGGCATGTTATTTATGCATATTAGTTTATGAATAACAGCACACAGTTAAAGAAATGGTGAGTATGAAGACATGCTTTTTATATTTTAATATGTATGTAGCATACTGCCAAATGTCAGTGTACGAGATCTACAAAATATATATATACTGACCTGGCTGAAAGCAGTTACTTGTAGGGAAGTATAATTAGCCAACATACTATACTGACTATGACTGGCAGTGTATTACTGTGACCTCTCATAACAAATAGAATAAGTTTTGTTTATGAAATAAGTTAGATGAGTATATTTTGTTTTAATTTATATACTATTATTTCGTGCAGACAGAAAAAGATGGGGCAGACCTTGGTGAATGATACCATACACAGACTTTGCTGTATTTCGGAATCGAGTTGGATTAATAAATTTGCTGATTGTTTCAGAATATCCCAGTTTGCCAAAACTGCCAGAAATTCATCTGGTGCTGAAGGAAAATGCTACAGCAAATGGCACAGATGACTTCAGCGTCTTCAGTCTGAAGTGTGATGTTTCCACAGCAAAAGAAACAAATGTGAAATATGAACTCCAGTGGTTTATCAACGGTGCTGTCAGTAAGACAAACACGTACACTTCGACCAACACCAAGGGTGGAAAGTTTGAATCAGTGCTGTCCGGTGATTCACTTCAATCTCTTCCGAAGATTGACCAGGTCAGTGAATCTTTCAGCAATCAGACCGGTATTAATCATTTATTTATTATTAGTATTTTATAAATATGCCTAAAGGCTATACAATCAATTTTGTCTTGGCCTATGATCTTACATGCAAGATACTCATGGAAATGCTGTTACAGATCATGCTGTATAACATTGGTCTATAATACTAAACAACTGCAAACTCACTCCTTGTCTATATTCTATCCAGTGTATAACTGTTATACATAACAGAATTGAGTTATCAATGAGATTATTTATTCAGATGATCTATCTGTCAGTATCAGTGTGATGGTAGTTGATGCCCTTTGTTTGTTCTTCTACGGTGTCTTCATTAAATCTGATGTATTGTTCATTTTCCAGATTGTTTGTCGTGTATACACGTGCTTTGAAGGCAAATGTAACACATTCAGATGTCCTACGGACAGTCTACCCTACAAGCCAAGAGTTAAGGTACTTCCAACTGTTTTTTAAGTTTTAATAAAATAAAACAATTTGGACACTTAACCATTGTCAGTTAGTAATTTTTTTATGTCGATTTTTAGAATTTAGTTGATAATGACAGTGTAGTTAACATAGAAACTAGTTATTAGGCTATGACCAAGGACCTGGTGATCTTTACAACGGGTTTTGACAGTCATTTAGATTCCTTTTAAATTTAACTGAACTAGCTTTTAAGCGAAAAGATCACCTTTTTATCGTGACAGTGTTGCATGGACATGTTGGTGGGTGTTCCCTGGTTATGTTAAGTAAAGATAATGTAGAGTTATGCTGATGTAGTCGATTCACACAATTTACTTATTAGGTGACGACCTAGAACATTGTATTGTCATGTGCCTGCAGTGTTTGAGAAGGGCCCTGTGATATTACATTATAACTGTTCCTCCACGTACCTCCACGTAACGTCCACAGTCCTATACTATATATATTATTAAACTATACATGTTCCTGCAGGTGGTGACCAAGGGCCCACTGACAGTGACCGAGGGAGGGGATGTTGAGTACATCGAGTTCACTGCCACACTCCCCCCACGATTCATTTGTGCATCATCGGAAACTCTCAGCATGACTAATGGCACGTGCGAGATAGCAGTCTTTGGGCTCCTGGGGATTGAATCTGGAGACAGGAAATGCTCGGATGGAACAAGTATCCCCCAAGCTGTGATTGGCTGGCCTCACTCATATATTGACGACATCATTGTACCGTGTGGGGTCAGGATCACGGAGACGAATTGGTTCTTGGTTTTGCGGTTGGCCGTCAAGGCAAAGGTGGATTCGATCAAGGACACAAACTACAAGCGACAATTGACTATCAGTCAGAAACTATCCATCGGTTCTGTGAAGATTACTACAAACCTCAAAGTTATTGAGGTAGGTGTCTCTTCATGTTTAATTTTTCAGTATTTCCAATTACACATTTTGTAACAAAATAAAATAAATACAGACATAACTGCAGCTGTAAAATGGTGTACACGTTTTATAGCTATTGAACCATTTCCATGACAATCCTCCAGCCACGTTCTCATATGTATTTATCTCTGCTAGGTGTTTATCCCTGTTTATTCTACAAGTCCTGTCCAATTTAGCCTCCTACTCACTAGCTTCTGATAAAATTTCCTTGCACTCCACCGTCCTCAGATCTTCCACCCTTTGCTAATCTGATCTCTTTAATCCAGTAATTCCTGTGAACCAGTTCTTTTCATAATCCAATTATCTCCACTGTTGTTTCCTATAATGTTTATGGTCTCTGACTAGTAGATTTTGCAAGGTTTTGTTGTGTCAGTGTGTGCCCGCCTCTCACCACAACTCCTTTCATCTGTTCATTTACCTGTATTGTCTTGTTAAGTTCATGGGGTATGTTGAACCTGTGTGTCTGTGTCTGGACTATTTCAGGTGACAGTGACAAACACAGACCGTGGGTTATCATGCTCTGCTTCTGGTGACCCCCACTACAGTACATTTGATGGAGCGTGAGTGAAACTTGCTGATTTCGTGTGAACACTAATACTCTAGCGTGCCAAATAATTGTCCGGGTGTGTATATTTAGTTGATGAAAAATGGCAATAATATATCAAGACTTGTGATTTTGAAGATTGTAGATTTCGATCCGAAAGTATTACACCATCCTATTTCTATAATTTAGATAAATTGGTCATAATCATCAATTCTATGCCACTAAAACATCATTATTTTCGCTAACAGCGACTATAGATAAAACTATTGTGTGCAGCACCTCAGAGACAAAGTCAAACTATTCGCAACTAGCAGGTTGCAGTTTTTGATTTTATATTCTGTTACTTGGCCCTGTACTATGTTTAAATGTGACCATTTTGCCACCTGATTGTTTTTTTTTGACACTGACTATTTGGCATGCGAGGCTTTCATCAATAGCCTTCCATGTTTCATTATTGGGACAAACAATTATTGTACTGTCTGTTATCTGTGCGTGATTGCAGTTACTTTCACAACTACATCGAAGGTGAACTAGTAATGTTCAGACACAAGACACTGCCATACGCTGTGCACACGTTCCAGCGACGATGCAACAATCACGCGGCTTGCCACTGCACAATTGCTATCCGTTCTGGTGATGATGTCATCGTCATCGATGTATGTGGCCCCAACGGCACACCAGCGTCAAGAATACCGCAGATTGAAGTACAACTGTATCTTAATGGTGATCTGACACCAGGCACAAAGATTGAACAATACAATGGTGGTACTGCCTATAAAGTAAGTGTTGATTTGTTTCTTAAGTATTAAAGCTGATATACTCTAAGTACATCGATCGTGTTACCAGATTTGAATCAATTATTTTTTATGTTTGATGCGGTACTAGTTCACAAAAACATATTTTTGTTATCTATTTTTGCTGGAAAGTGCATTTCAAATTTCATTGAAACTACAAGAAAGAATTATTGGAAGAGTCGTAAACACATCACTGACATGTGACACATTTTGTGCAAATGAATATTTAATTACAGATACTATGTGAACGTTTCATTATGACTATTATAGAAAATGTTAGCACACAGTTGAATTACGTATACATTTGTAACCTTATATGGAGGATTTAAATATGGGGAAATTTGTAAAATTAAAAGTAAGCAATGTGTTATTAAATTGTGAAAGCCATTACACACATGTACCTGTGTTGTGCTTCAAGTTTAATTCATATATTCACCATCTTTAAGAATTGTCCAACGAACCTCTAAAGTTATAGTTCCCATCTTCCTGTGTTGAATATTTGCCCACTTGTATCATTGTGAAACTATAATGTTGCATTTATGCGTGTAGCTTGTAACTTGATACCACCAATATGTACATCATGACCTATCACATTTGAAGATTTACCACACTTGTTATGTGAGATGCAAGTACTGTTAGAAAATCTTACTTAATATATATTAGTTTCTTTTATTTCACTGTTACAAAGATACTTGGGATTATTTGTAAGTGACTTTAATTGCAAGGTGGCTGTTTTACTAAGGGCACTATTAAGCACAGTTTTCCTGTAAGAACTTTTGCTATTATTTTGCCTGGACATACAGTCAAAGTAAGCAATGTGTGTTGCAGGTGAGACTGCCCACTGGCACTGTGATACAGGTGCAGAGAGGCTGGCAAAACTACATGAACACTGCCATCTATCTGTCTGTAGCTGACTATGGTCAGACTGAAGGTAGGGACATGAACCTGGAGAGACAGTCAGTGGTGAAATAAGCATTTAAATAGTACAGGTTTTAAACATGAATATGTGTGAGTTTTGCGTGTAAATAGTACAAATTTTAAACACTGAATGTGTGTTAAGTATTGGGTGTAAGTAGGACTGGCGTGGATCTCAGGTGTAAACATTTTAGATAAAAAACTAAAGTGAATGTGTGATGTAGTAAATATAATATGATTAAGAATGTGTGTGAAATAGTGACATGAATATAGGATGTGAATATGAAATACATATAGTTGTGACTGGTGAAATAGGACAATAGGGTTGTGTGTGGCCATAGGACTTATTTGACCTTAGTGTGAGCATCAATTTGGGACAGCCTACGTTTGACTTTGAACTGTGTCAACCTCATAACGATGTAAAGAATTGTTTGTTATTCAGGTATGTGTGGGTCAGCTGATGGCAATCCAGGTAATGACCTTTTTGGTGGAAGCGTGCCAGCAGCATGGATCAAAACCTGGAGGTAGGTGGCTGGATAGATATGTGTATATATATATATATATATATATATGTGTGTATACTATATATATATATAAACACATAAATTGTTAAAGAAATAAATATCTAAACATTACCCTACTTTGTGTTGAAATCATTACAGTCGTGGTTATAATGCATTTGCGAAGTACAGATACTTCACGTTTTATTATTTGAAGTCTTGATTGATTTACTATTTGACTAAGCAGTGATTAATCTATAGTTACACATTTTGATTTACAAAATGTGCATGATGTATTATCTGTTCTATATTTATTTGTGTTTATGAATATGTTTCAACTAACATTGACTTTTTTCAGATATTAAAAATCCTTTGTTAATATATATTATTACGGATATATGCCATATAATTGGAAAATATGAATGTTTGTATTTGATGTCAGTGTAATCATTACACAAATGTCAATAGCTCACACTGTGAAGCTTTGTATATGTATGTAATGAAACCTGTTTTTATTAATATGTGGCTCATTTCTCACCATTTTGCCCAATAACAGAGTCGAACAGAAGGACTCGCTGTACTTTGGTTCTTGCAAGAAGCTGGAGACAACTACTGTGACATCGAGTCATCCAATGTCGGTGACGTTGAGTCAACCGACTTATTGTGACTGCACAAGTGACATACAGACATGTGCCCCAGGCCGTGACGTGGTCAACTGTGTGTCATCCACCAGCACTGGCAGAGGTGGGCACTGACCTGGCATTTCTCAACGCAGTTATAAGTTTATATAGTAATTATAAACTGACAGTGATAACAACAGTAATGCAAGACAATGGTTCTGTCCTCTTCATTCTCTCTATGTTCTTGTCAGCGTGTGTCCTCATTGTCAACTCTCCCCATCACCCATAGTTTTTCTCATTCAATGTCATCATTTGTTGTCTTCCTTGTCCAATATTTTACAAACTGTTCTTCTCACCCAATGTCATAATTATTCATTGCTTGCATCATCTACTTTTGTCACCTCCCTCAATCCTTATGAACTACTCTTAAATCTCTGTCCTCAGGTTAGGCACAGCACAGCACAGCACAGGAGTCTAACAGGAAGTCTCTCGATTGGGAGACTGATGTTGTAATCACTTCACCACTGTGCCAATGCTTTTCTGACTCTACCACCTTTTCCCTCATTATTTACAGTCGTCATATATGTTCCATCACTTTTTGAACAAACAGTGTATGATATCACTCTACTAATATTGTTTCCAATGACACTGTTTTAATGTCAAGTTACTAAGCCATCACCGTACCATTGCACATTTATATGATCACATCTTCAGGCAAGTTTGTATATTTTATGGTAACATTTTCATGTTCATTCATACAGGAAAAGACATCACATCTATGTTGCTCACTCAAGCATCGCAACCACTTGGGTGTGATGGTGGTCCACCACATGTGAAACTCCCTCCTAAGTTTGATCTGGAGTTCGATCCTAAGGTATATTAAATTGTTATAGTTTGTTTTCAACAAGTATATCAGTTATATTATTAGTTAGTACAATAATTCATACTGTAGATTGTATTAGAGCTTCATTTACATAGACATTGTAGCTGATATTGAGTTATATTTTTCAGTCATGTGTCCTTTTACTGAACCATTCTTCACATACAAATGTACATAAAATTATCATATATATGTACAGTCATTTGAAATAGTCATTGTAGTGGAATTTGGATGTGCATACAAATTGCACCATAGTAAGCGGATCAAATTTGTGGGGCTAAATTATGTATATAATTGTTTATATATACCTCTCATGTATGTGAATCATTTCTGTTTTCAATAATTGCACCAAGTGCTTTGTATGTAAAAAAAAACATGAGTAGAAATTGGTATGTATTATTTTATTGAACTCATTTAAAAACAATTATGTGATACCATTTTGTTTTACCAAATTTAGAGTAATTGTTCAGTAATAAACATTACAAAATATAATTCCAAAAGGGGAGACTAACGACACCAAACCAATTTATGTTATTTAGTAGTGGCTAGGTGTTGTGCTGCTAAATGAATGTCTGAAAACAAGTATCAGCCAATGTGTGGTACACTTTCAGCCAGTCACATGGCCAACTGTTGGCCCTATCACAAAGCCAAAAGTTGAAGAACATTGCCGCCTGAAGATTGAGGGCTCTATTGTGGGCAAACTGTGTGGAAGACTTCTGAATGTCACGTTTGATATGGAGATTGAAGGGTGTATGGAAGATGTGAAGGTGAGTTTATCAATAAGCTACACATCAGTGCATGTACACAGATATGCAGGGCAACATATGCACAAATTCACACATGCACATCTATATTACACATTGAGATGTTCTCAGCAGATATCTATGCTGATATTCCAAACTTAATCAATTGATTCAGACATGACTTAAATGGAAGCAGTAAGTTACTAGACTTTGTATTAATGCAATTTTCTTAAGCCTATACTAACTATGTTGCAAGTCTACAGACTATTAATTCACGTTGTACATTAACCTATAACAAAGGTCAGCATTTGGAAACCATTACCATCAAACTTGAAATGATGAAAGAATCCTATTTTCAAACATGCTTTGTTGGCAGTAGTGCCAGGCATAGCTAACCTTAATAATAATACCCTTTAATGTGCAAAGGTTCCATTTTATTATGTCCCACAGACTTCCTGTTATGTATTACTATGTTTGCTATTTCAAGGTAGACGAATAGACTGACTAATATTTACCAAAATAATTAAAGATGTTTATATGTTGTCATCATGTGAGTCACTGAGAAGTAGTGTTTACAGAATAGCAGTGTAACATTGTTTAAGATGATAATGTCTACCATTTCCCACCTATAGATTGGTGGTGCCCTAGATTGGGCAAGAGCTTCTATTGAGGCTGCACTGGAGAAATGCAAGGGAGAATTGGAGCACATCCCAGGACCAGACTCACCTGGTAAAGAAAACCCACTCGTAGAGATTGGTGACAAACTGTGTCCAGGAGATGAGACAAATGGCATTTGCAGTGGCAATGGAACTTGCAAATTTGGTATGTGTTTTGGTCGTATTGCATGGTGAATTTGGACACATATTTTAAAATAATGAATAACCTGAAATATAGCCAACTTTTAAAAGTATACATTCACATGGGAGAAGTGATGTTTGGCTATGGATACTTTGAATCAAAAGTATTGAAATATGAATACCCATTTACTCAATTTCCATGTGTCCACATACAAACGTGTGAAGGTGTGTATACTACTTAGTTTTTGTAGAAATAGAAGACACAGGAACAAACATATACAGCTATATTTTGTATATTTATATTGTGAAATTAGATTGATTAATGTTAAGCTAAGTTCAAAGTAATGCTAAGTATTGAACATCTATTCTTTCATGACATAGAAACGTATATTGGTGTGTCTGTAGGTGTATGCACATGTAACGCACCATTCCAAGGTCCAGACTGTTCCATTGATGGTGGAAAACCTCCTTCAAATGTGAAGACCGAACTGAACTGCAATGGCTTCTGTAAGAAAGTTGTCATCACTGGTGAAGGATTCTTTGAGACTGATGCCATGCAGTGTGAGTTCACAAAGATTGAGGTGAGTGGAGCAGTCGTGTTTGTATTAGTGTTGCTTTGTCTTTATACTGGAAGTTTGTCTCCCCTATGAATGGATTTACTCATGTTAATCAATTCCAGATATTTTGATATTGAAAATATTGTTATAACTTCTTGGAGTCAAGGATCAATTTGCTCAAATGCAACACATGCATGAAGTTGTACTCTTCCAATAGCTCAACGTTTTGAAAAACTTGATTAATTAAAAACTTAAAAGATATATTTTTAGAAATAAAGAAAATAAAACAAAATTGAGGCCAACATTATTCCAGTTGTGCAGGTAAAGAAGAAGAGAACAAAACAAGAAAAGCGACAACATTTATCGAACCATTTCTCAGAGAAAGTCAAATATCCAACATAAAGCAATGCGGGCTTGAGAGCATACATTATCAGTTTCTAAGCACCAGTATGGTTGTTCCAATAGCTGGTGCTATAAAACTTGCTCTGACAGTGGAATAAATGCCAGCAGTGTCTAGTCTACACAGGTGTCTAGTCTACAGGAGTGTCTAGTCTACAGGAATGTCCAGTTTACAGGAATGTCTAGTCTACAGGAATGTCTAGTCTACAGGAATGTCTAGTCTTATGTTATGTTATTGTTGTATTTCATATCAAAGTGTCCACAATGTTAAACCTCTCCATAACCAATTGTGTTTCAGCTGAGTATCACATCATGGAAGGTGTTGGGTGCGTCACATGTGACGATTGTGAAAGCAGAGTACATGGGAACCAATCAGATGATGTGTACACTACCTGACCCTAAGGGCAGCTATGTCATCCGTGTGAAGTGCATTGGTGTCCTGTGGTCACCGTGGGTGACACTGCTCAATTACGATGACATGTGTCTCAGCTGCAGCTTTGGCAAAGATAAAAGATGTGAAGCAAAGGTCAGGGTATTGTCATTGTGTTACAGTGGTGCATGCTTCAGCTGGATTGTGTAGATTACTGTGGTACATGACTTACCAGATATCAGTTTGTGGCTGTCTAGATTAAATTGGTCATTTGAAACAGTTGTTGTTTGTATTCTTAAAATTATATTTCTTACCATTCCTTTTGTGACATTTGATATTCTGCACTGAGGTTAATTACACTACTAAGTCTGTCTTGGTGGAGTGCAGGTTTAAGGTCAAGTACACTACATACTATTTCAGAATACATGCAAATTAGGTAATATACAAGTTCAAGTACATTTCAGTCGTGATGATCAGTAATACTATTGTTCAGTTGCCAATTACATGTAGTGATTATTTTAGAAATATATAATGCTGATTATACATATAATCTGGACAGGTGTTAAGTGTGTGCATCATTTAAGTACAATTGACCAAATTACAAACCTGTCTTCAAAAGCCACAATGTATCTACTGAAAAATATCTATAAGTTGACACTCGAGTACAATCATTGCAATTAAGGATTCCCAGACAGGGAATGGATGCAAAACTACTTCCTACACTAAAACTATATACTGCTGTGTGTGTGTAAAAAATTATTTGTATCTTTGTGCAGGCAAACACATGTTACATTGACAACTCGTGTCATGTTGGTGGTGACTTGAACCCACAAGACGCTCGATGGGCCTGTAAGCCAGGCATCAGTCAGGATCAGTGGAGTGTCATAGGAAGTACGTTGTGCTAACCACCCACATAGAAAATGTGTAGGAATATATCTGTTGTAACTGGAAATGGTTTTACTATTGCTCTAAGTTGTACATCAAAAAGTCTGATTTCACTGGATGTATGTGCAATGTTACTCTTATACATGCATGCATGTCAACACATAAACTATATCATATATATATATATATATATATAATATATATATATGTATATATATATATATATATATGTATATTTATATATATGTATATATATATATAATATATAATGTATATATATAATATATGCATATATATATAATATATATATATATATATAAACATAGTTGTGGTAGTAATACATAAATAATTAGACCACCTACCTCTATAAACAGATTGATTGATTGATACCAAATTAAACTAATGTTGCTATAGTTACGCTCATGTTTTTTCTTCAGCATCATATCCACTAGGGAAGTTTGCATTGACGGGCTGTGGTGGAATCATTGACTTGATGGGTCTGGGCGCCATCACATCCGTAAGCAACACCATCATCGTGTCTGGCCCTGACAACACAGAGAATGGTGCCACAATGTTCACTGGTGCTGCAGAAAGCCAAGTGAAGATTGAGAACATCGCAAAGCTTGACACCAAGTATTCATTGTCGATATTCTTGAACATGTATGTTGAAGAATCAGGCTCAGTCATGAACTACGGCACTGACAGAGGTGTGGGGCTGTACTACAATAAGACAAGTGGAGAAATTGTCTTCCGTGTTGTGAAGCGTAACACCACTGACTTGATTGCTGAGGTTAAGGCGAAGGTTGATGCAAAGAAATGGTATCACGTTGGAGGTACATATGACTACAACACTGGGAAGACCTACCTGTATATTGACAAGAAACAGGAGGCTGTATCAGACACACCCAAACAAGACATGTTGGCCACAGATTCTACCATCTATCTGGGAGCCATTGAAGGGGTTACTGACAAGTTCAAGGGTCGTGTGTCATGTCTGCAGATGTTTGACAGAGTCATAGAAGGGGCTGAGATCAACAACCTCAAGAAATGCGAGCTGTGTAAGTTATTTGTTTTACACACATTCTTAGGGATTACGCAACAATTTGGTATCAGTCTTTGCTAGTAGTAAAATTAAATTCATTAGCATAATGTCATAACTTGAGACTAAAATATAATTTTACTGTTATTGATGTTTGTTTACTTTGCTGCATGCAGTAGCAACTGTACCAAAACTGTGTAGCCAATGTCATCTACACCTGCCTTACAAACTAATATATACAAAATATTTGGTTTGATGTTTATAAATGATCATATCTTTTTAATAGTTTGTTATTAGTCAACTGTAAGGAAATGGCATTTTGAAATGTGACCTGTGTATGTCAGAGCAACAAATATATGTATGTAAGAGATGCAAAACTACGTAAATGAATGATTTTGATTTAATTTGTTTCTATAAACCTGACAATACAGACAAATTGTTTCTAAAAACCTGACAATACAGACACTTTTTTCTACAAACCTAACAATATAAACAAATTGTTTCTACAAACCTGACAATACAGACAATTTGTTTCTTCAAACCTGAACATACAGGCAATTTGCTTCTACAAATCTGACAATACACACAACTTATTTCTACAAACCTGACAATACAGACAAATTGTTTCTAAAAACCTGACAATACAGACCCTTTTTTTATACAAACCTGTCAATACAAACAAATTGTTTCTACAAATCTGACAAACCTGACAATACAAACAATTTGTTTCTACAAACCTGAAAATACAGGCAATTTGCTTCTACAAATCTGACAATACAGACAACTTGTTTCTACAAACCTGACAATACAGACAAATCGTTTCTAAAAACCTGACAATACAGACACTTTTTTCTACAAACCTGTCAATACAAACAAATTGTTTCGACAAACCTGACAAACCTGACAATACAGACAATTTGTTTCTACAAACCTGAAAATACAGGCAATTTGCTTCTACAAATCTCACAATACACGTACAGACAAATTGTTTCTACAAACCTGACAATACAGACAATTTTTTTCTACAAACCTGACAATACAGACAATTTGTCGTTCCATTTTTTATCTACTAATAAAAACTGTGAATTTGTGAATTAACTAAATGGATAGTATGTATTTATTTAGTGATATGCTAAATTGTAATTAGGGATAATGTTGCGACATCACCAACCTTTCAACCAGGGCTTTATATTTGCTTTAATATCATCGTAATTGGTGACAGCAGAATTGAAATGGTCATTGTAAACATGTTTGAAATAGTATTTGTCTTAAGGAGATATCAGTTGGCATGTGTTTGAGGCTCTTATGTGTCATTTAGTTTTCATACTTCAAGACGTTTTTATGCTGACAGTGTTCCTACTGACATTCGCTTCCATTAAAGATCTTAATCATCAATTTGTTCTTTCTTTTTTAGCTCAGAAAGAGATTTCAGGAAGTAAGTATATCAGGATATATAGATATAATTATCACGCTGCTCATTGTATAGATGCAATATGTTTTTATTAAAGCTCTCATGAAAGAAAATAGTGCAGAGGTGTTGATGGACATTCCAAAATGTTAAGCAATGTCTAGCTGTTAGTTTATTACTAAAAGAAAACAACCAAACTAAATCATGAAAAACGCACACATTCAAGGTTTTACTATTTTATTGACTGCGAAGCCCTCTGTCCTCACAAATACACTGAATATTGTTCAAGATGCACTGTAATATGTAGATGAGTGTGTTTGTTTTTTATCATACTATTATGTGCAAACAGGATTTTGGCAGTCCTTGATAAATGATACAACATTAAGAATTATGAAGTCGTTATTCACACAAGCAGGGGTCAGACTATTAATGCAGACAGGAGTCTGTTTGAGGCGGTGTCATAAGCTTACTTGTTCTGCATAAGCTGCACTTAGGAAAACATAAGTTCAACCAGTCTGGCTGATATGCTTAATTGGTGTTTAAGCTGCACTTCAGAGTATATTCATTTGTAAGAGTATATTTTTGTGTACGTATGCATATGTGCTGAACAATTTGTTTGCTATTTCCTTCAGAATACCCAAGTTTACCCAAACTGCCAGAAATTCAGCTGGTACGGAATGAAAATGCTACAGCAAATGGCACAGATGACTTCAGCATCTTCAGTCTGAACTGTGAAGTTTCGACAGCAAAAGAAACAAATGTAAACTATGAACTCCAGTGGTTTATCAATGGAGCTGTCAGTAAGACAAACACGTTCACTTCGACTGATGCCCTAGATGGAAAGTTTGAGTCGGTGCTGTCTGGTGATTCACTTAAAACCTTCCAGAAGATTGACCAGGTCAGTGAAGTCTTCAGAACACTTGTGATTCAGTTAGTGGCAGCTTTATTGCTAAATATATACAGTGTATAGTGTGACAGTATAACAAAATTGGTTTGTGTAACTCTGCCTTAAGGTAACCATGAAAATGCTATTATATATACTATTATATGTACTTTGCTTGAAACATTGTCGTGTAACACTAACTTAACAACTGTAAACTCGTGTCTTGTTTGCGTTCAAAATAAAAAATAAGTATTTTAGTCATGAAGCAAAGATGATATACGTAAACTTGTAACAGTAGCTTTACTCTTTTGAATTTGGAACACTGATATTTTATAATCTATTTCTCCAATGACATTTATAAATAATGCATATATATTATTAAATATCTGATTAATATGCTATCTTTGGATTTTTGTAATGGTATCTGCTAGGTGCTAAGATCTGCTCGTTTCTCTTTACTTGTTAGCTTCCTTGGAGCATTGATTTCTGCCATGTCTAATAATTACAATGCTTTTAGAAATGTAAGGATAGTTTCTTAAAATGTAATGCTTAGTTTTTGGTAATATTCTGTAATTTTCTGAAGTAACTGACCTTTGTATTCCTTTAGTGAACTGAGTGGTTATAACTTTACCAGAAAACATCACTGTAAACATATGCAACAAGGTTGATAACTAGTTGTTCTATAGGTGGGAGCTAGTCTGTCTTAATTAAATCCATTGTCTTGTTGATTTTCCAGATTGTTTGTCGTGTATACACGTGCTTTGAAGGCAAATGTAACACGTTCAGATGTCCTGCGGACAGTCTACCCTACAAGCCAGCAGTTAAGGTATGTACTTCCAACTGTCTTTATGTTTTAATTTATTATAAAAAATAATTTGGACACGCAACCATCTGCATACAATAATTTAATCTGGTAGAACAGTATTATATTCGCAGATAGCCACTAGTATAGCCTTTGATTGTCAGTTAGTAAAAAATCAATTTAAAATCAAATTTAACTAGCCTGGTGACAACAAAGATCACCTTGGACATCTTAGAATACTAATATTTTATTTCAAGCATTACTGATGGAATTCCCCAGATAAAAAAATAACAATATAGATTTATGCTAATTTAGTTGATTATGGCGTGTAGTTATTTGGTTTTGACCAAGGACCAGGTGATGTTGTATTATGCCTGTTAAAACTGTTCCTGCAGGTGGTGACCAAGGGCCCCCTGACAGTGACTGAGGGAGGGGACGCTGAGTACATTGAGTTCACTGCGACACTTCCCCCACGATTCATTTGTGCATCATCTGAAACTGTCACCTCGGAAAATGGCACATGTGAGATAACAGTCTTTGGGATCCTCGGGATTGAATCTGAAGACAGGAAATGCTCAGACGGAACAAGTATCCCCCAGGCTGTGATTGGCTGGCCCCATTCCTATGGTGATGATGTCATTGTTCCCTGTGGGGTCAAGGTCACGGAGACGAATTGGTTCTTGGTTCTGCGGTTGGCCATCAAGGCAAAGGTGGATTTGATCATGGACTTGAACTACAAGCGACAATTGACCATCAGTCAGAAACTGTCTATTGGGTCTGTGAAGATTACTAAACACCTCAAAATGATTGAGGTGAGTGTGTTTTCATGTTCAATCTTGCCCCTTTTCTAATTCCACATTTTATTAAAATGAATTAAAACCAAATAACTGTAGGTGCAAAATGTTCTACACATTTAATTGGTATGACAACGTCGATAGCAATATTTGCAAATGACAAGTTAACAGAATTGTTCCATCACAGTTGCACATTTGTGTGATACCACGAAATCGTTGCTACAATATCCTTGGTAGAATCTATTAATATGCTGACACCTGAGCATTGGAGCTGCACATGTTCACCTTGGGCACCGAGGTTCACCTAATTGTTTTTTATTTTTTTATTTATTATATTCGTCTTCTTTATCTTGTTTTGCTTCTACTCCAGGCATTTGCTGTCTTTACCAACCAGACTTCTCCAATCAGTCTACATGTTCTGACCACTTTTGCCTCACACTAACAAACTACTTGTAAAACCTTCCACTCCAGCATCATCACTCCACTCGCTTACTCTTTGTTTGTTTATTTGCATTATTCCAGTACCATAGCTGTATGCAGATACTTGTCCTCTCATCATTTCGAAGGGTAAAACTGATTGTGGACAGGTAGAAATGCCACTGTACGAGTGGTGTATGGGTAACAAAATGAGCAAAGAATGTCATGACAAATTGGACATATTGTCAGTTATGCCTCGAAGTATGTAACTGGGTGTCACACCTGTCTTAATTGTTTATTTTAGTTCAAAAATCACATCTCAACTAACTTGCATGTATATGAGTTAATTATCACGTGTCCACCAAAAAATGTGACTCCCAAACATTTATCCTGCATTAAGCCTTATCCAGTACCTCCTGAGCCAGTTGTTTTCACAAACCTGTACCCTTTCTTTCTGGTTTGCTTGTAATTTCTTGTCTCTAAGCCATGCAGGCAGGCTGGTGTCATACATCTGCAAAGTACTTGTTCCCTTGCGTTTTCCTATATCTCTCACATTGCACTTTTTTCAATATACTTACCCCTGTTTGTATATATTCTGAGCATATGTGTCGGGACCATTTCAGGTGACTGTGACAAACATGGACCGGCTGTTGTCATGCTCTGCATCTGGTGACCCTCACTACCATACGTTTGACGGAGCGTGAGTGAAACTTACTTGTCTGGTATAAAGATGTATAAGTGATGTTCATGGATGTGTCTGGTAACGCTACGTACACAAAAATTATAATTTATTTAGATATTAAAGGGTCTCAGTAAGCATATGATTGTACTGGGCTACTTGTCTTCTTCTGGCCAAGTTCTCTTCGAAAGTAAATATAAGTTCTTATAGAGTGCAGTATCCATGCAGTCCTCAGGAATAATCAACACACTTTACTGCTTTCTCATACACAGATATACATATATATATATATATATATATATATATATATATAAATACAATTCATGCTGTGGCATGAACCTGTCTGGTGCCATGTACTCGTACAGCTGAGAGAACTGAAAGGTTCAACATGTCAATTCTCTTAGTCGACAGTCCACAGCTCTAGCCACTGAGATGCTGCACCAATATGATAGGCATGTCATATTTGGATGATGACCAATGAGGGCAGTATAGACTTGCCCTGCACAAATCTCTGTGAACATGAATGATTTATCAGCAGCGTTGTAGGCGATAATACCATTATGTGTTACTGCTGAACACAGTGAATAGGACATTATTTTAAGATGGGTACCCTTATGATCATCTCAGACCTTGGGGTATGCATGGAGATAAAAATGTAAACTACTATATTATACACTCATTACAGTATATACATTTTTTAACATCTTCAAAGTTATATTCCCTCCAAGTACCTATTATGTGTGAGTGATCCGTATATTTAGTTGTGTTGTTCCATTTCTTGTCACATGACTTAGGTCATGAGACTTCTTGTGTGGTAGTTATGTAAGATAGTAATAACCAAAAAACCAGATGGTCTATCCATTCAAAGCACTAAATCGCAGCGATAAATTAGACAATTTCTGTACTAGCAGAAACAGTAAATGTAGTGTCCGTCATTTGTGCATGCTTCCAGATATTTTGACAACTACATCGAGGGTGAACTGGTAATGTTCAGACACAAGACACTGCCATACGCTGTGCACACATTCCAGCGACGATGCTACCAAACAGCGGCTTGCCACTGTATCATTGCTATCCGTTCTGGGGATGATGTCATCGTCATTGACAGCTGTGGCCCTGACAGGACACCAGTGTCAAGGACACCGCAGATTGAAGTACGGTTGTACCTTAATGGTGATCTGACACCAGGCACAAAGATTGAACAGTACAATGGCGGTACAACCTATAAAGTAAGTGTTGGTTACCTTACGTACATTCATAAATGATGTTGAGCTTTGTAATGGTAATATTTGTAATAGTTCTAGTAATAACAATATATATTTTGATGTTTTGTTTTCATACAAATGTAGAATTAAGAATTTTGTTTTAAAGGATATATATAGTTTGAAATTTAGAATGTAATACAGTCGTTAGCATTGATTCGAGCTATTAATTAGTGACTATTATCTTTTAGTGACTATTATCTATGTTGTTCATCTAATCTATATACTACATAAAGCCGTCAGATAACGAGGTATCAAACTGTGGAATTATGTAGCAACAACAGTGGACTGTAATCTGTGTTGCAGGTGAGACTGCCCACTGGCACTGTGATACAGGTGCAGGGAGGAAGAGGCTGGATCTACATGAACACTGCCATCTATCTGTCGGCGGCTGACTATGGCCAGACTGAAGGTAGGGACAGGAACTGGTTGAGATGTGAAGGGATGTTATGAATCAAGGGGTGCAAACAGGACACGTGTGAAATTATGATAGGTGTGAACGTGTTGTGTAAATAGGGCAGGTTGTATAGTGGGTGTGTGTGAACTGGTGATGCAAATAGGACATGTTTAAAATGCAAACCGGTGTGAATCTAACATGTAAACAGTACATGGTGTGTAATTCGTGTAGCTGAGAATATGGGCTCTAAATAGGACATGTGGAATATGGATAGGTGTAAAACAGGATGGGTGTAAATAGGACAGAGATGAAGGGGTGTGACATCTAACTCGGGTGAATTAAAAGTAGAACAGATGCAAAATAGACACAATTATGAATCTACAGTGTAAATCGGACCACGGTAGAGATGTAATTGTAAATGTAAACCTGGGGTGGACACAGGGCACATCAGACAGGTGACTTTACTGTGAGGCTGAACGTGATGGATTTTCAGACAGTATGTTTGACACTGAAAATTCCCAACCTTATGACAGTGTTCTGTTCATCTTACAGGGATGTGTGGTTCGGCTGATGGCAACCCAGGCAATGACTTTGTCGGTGGAAGGATGCCAGCTGATTGGATCAAAACATGGAGGTAGGTGGACATATGCAGTTGTGCGTCATTATGACTCAGATCAGATATAATGCAGTCAGTTGTGAACCCCGGGTACTACAGCTAACAAAAACACTGCAATAATTCCTCAGGTTTGTCTTGCAAGAGTGGATCTTGAAACACTTGAAGAAATTTAATGTACAAATACATATGTAACACAAATCTGGAGTGGGATGCATTGCTGAGTTCATTGTTTATTGTGCCTCAGGCTTTTGCTCTGCTGTCAGCCTCACAGCACCAAACCAATAATTTGTCACATATGTCTAGTATTTGTCTACTGTATAACTGTAACTTGTGTGATGGTTTCTCAAGGTTTTGTTCAAAACATGAGCACTTGCATGGATTATGTTTAAATTAAATAACTTGTTTTGCGCTGACATCAATCGAGACATCAATAATTTATTAGCATTACTATTTGTTTTAAGTTAATTTTAACAGAGTTTATATTCAGGTATACATTCAATTGACACTCCATTTTAACCGATATAAAAAATGAGTCATAGCTTATATTACTGGAATAGGCTACTACATATACTGTCACTAAAAGTAAGATGGTAATCCATGAAATCATTGCACCTGTAATTTGAAATGTGAATGTTTCTATTTGTTGTCTGTGTAAATTCATGTGTTAATAAATCACTTTGTAAATCCTTGTTTCTGTATGTATTGAGGCCAATTTTGTTATGATAAAATTATGGCTCATTTCTTGCCATTTCTCCCAATAACAGAGTTGAACAGAAGGACTCGCTGTACTTTGGCTCATGCAAGAAACTGGTGACAACCTCAGGGCCATCAAGTCATTTAACGTCAGTGGTAGCAGGTCATCCAACGTACTGTGACTGCACAAGTGACATGCAGACATGTGACCCCGGCCGTGACGTGGTCAACTGTGCTTCATCCACCAGCACTGGCAAAGGTGGGCAGTTACCTGGCATTTGTTGCTCTCTGATTTGTTCTTACAAAACATGTTGATAAGATATGGTAATTACCCTGACAGTGATTATGACAATAATGAAAGACAACAGCCTCTGTCCTCGTCATTCTGTCTCCAGCAACTATTGTCCTCATCATCTTGTTACCATCATAACCTATCATCAACAGTAATCATTGCCCCATTTCCTCATTATCCACTGTTATCATCAACACTCATCATCAATAATTGTGATCATCATCTGTCATTGTCAGCCTATCTCATTTTCATAAAATGTACTCTTCATCATCTATTCTTATCTTGCTTTGTCATAATCATCAACTGTCCTTGACATGATTCACTGTCGTCATCATTCTCTATCTTGATCATAGGTCATAATATTCTGTCCTGATTATCCATTGTGCGTATCATCTTCTTCAGACTATTATGTCCTCATATAGCATCTTGACTTATCTGGTAAGAATTCAGTCACACTGTACTTAATGCACAAATACTGTTCATACACACACATCAATCAGTTTGGAGTGAATGATCTTGGCCAAGGTTTGGCATAGCAGTACATGAGTACAAGAGCCTGAATTTACACGATGAAGAATTATGTCTTAGCCTTTGTGTCACTGCACCACTGTGCTGCTGCATTCATTTCCGCATTGTCCTCTTTCATTTTCTTCTGACCTGAGCTTCCTTTTACTTCATCTTCTAGTGTTCCAAAATTCACATTCTATGTTCATCACCTATTGCACAAACTATTCAGCCTATAACCACAGTACTGTAATATTCCTTGCATTGATACTAATTTAATGTGAAGTCACATAACACTAATAAAATAGATCATATTCGTTCATACAGGAAATGACATCACATCTATGCTGCTCACTCAAGCGTTGCAGCCACTCGGCTGTGACGGTGGTCCACCAGCTGGGAAGTACCCTGTGTTTGATCTTAAGTTCAGTCCTAAGGTATGTTGAATTATGTGGACTTCTATGCTGCAGTTACTAAATAATACTAATAACAACTACAGTTACTCCCATGTTAGCATGTCATAACATATTAGAGTATCAGTTAAATTGACAGTAACCGTGTAGCTGCCTAGACTAGCTGGTAACAAATGGTAACTTTCAGGCTGTCATTTGTATACAGATAAGACCACATTTAGTTTTGTTCAGTTGATTCTATACACCTGTTTTACTCACCTGTTTCCACACAGAAATTGTCATAGAATTGTGTATATTATTATTTGTATCAGAATTTGATGTGGTTGATTGTACGTTATGTATTACCCCATTTTGTTATTTAATTTGGAAAGTTACTACTAACCATCTTAGTGCAATTTAAATATGCAATGCTGAGGAGTTTGCAGAATTGTTGGTCATTTTTGGTTCAAATTATCCAAATATGTTTCATAAAATTCAAGTAGATGAATCGTTTCTAATTCCAGTTAGAACGTGTGTTTTGTGTATAACAAAAAGTTCTGTGGTGAGATAAAAAATAACTACAATATATTTAAATAATTGTTATTTCAAGTGTTTGCCTGTTATGATTTTAACGTTTCTTTACTCATGTTACACAATGATTAGTAATTCATTAGTAAGTAATACTAAACTAATACCAAATGGGAGGCCAATTCGGTTTCTCAACTAACATAATACTGATACCAGCTAGATGTTGTGTTGCTAAATGAATGTGTGAGACCAATAAGTGTCTGACATGTTTACAGCCAGTCACATGGCCAACTGTTGGCCCTATCACAAAGCCAAAAGTTGAAGAACATTGCCGCCTGAAGATTGAGGGCTCTATTGTGGGCAAACTGTGTGGAAGACTTCTGAATGTCACGTTTGATATGGAGATCGAAGGCTGTATAGAAGATGTGAAGGTGAGGATAGCAATTAGTTACACATAGCTACACTCACATGCATGTGTGTGTGTGCACACCACACACATGCACGGGTGCACGCACACACACACGCGCGCGCGCACACACACACACACACACACACAGTAACCGTTACAGTGTTTTCAGTTTGAAATAAAATATCTTGGTGAATTTTCAAGTAGTATACAAACATGTTTCTGAACAAGCTCGATTAATAGTGCCATGTCAGCCTTAGTTAACTGTAATGATGTTAAGTAATGTCGCTTTTTCCTATGTTCAACACAACACACTTCATGTGACAAAATACTGTACTTGCTAATATAAGGTGCTTGAAGAGTATTATTTACAGATTAACACTTTTAAAATGAAGACATCTACCATTTCCCACCTGTAGATTGGTGGTGCCCTTGCTTGGGCAATAGCTTCTATTGATGCTGCACTGGAGAAATGCAAGGGAGAATTGGAGGGAAAGGAGCACATCCAAGGACCAGACTCCCCTGATAACAAAAACCCACTCGTAGAGATTGGTGATAAACTGTGTCCAGGAGACGAGACAAATGGCATTTGCAGTGGCACTGGAACTTGCAGACTTGGTACGTGTTTTAGTTATACCGCGTTGTGATTTCCTAAACATTAAAAAAGTAATTGTAGCTGGCATGC
The DNA here is from genome assembly GCA_964017155.1 of Oasisia sp. SBJ-2009. Taxonomy (NCBI): domain Eukaryota; kingdom Metazoa; phylum Annelida; class Polychaeta; order Sabellida; family Siboglinidae; genus Oasisia; species Oasisia sp. SBJ-2009. The sequence goes on from OZ024860.1 coordinate 10,935,368, forward strand.
ATGTATGTATATATATATATATATATAATATAGTTATATAGATTATATATATATATAATTATATATATAATTATATACATAATTATTATTATATATATACATATATCTACTGGTGACAAACTGCATGAAAGGAACTCGTGACGGAGGGCAGCAGCAGATGAGGCAACAAATAGGATCAAAGTAAAGAAGATATATATATATATATATATATATATATATATATATATATATATATATATATGAACATTTTGACAACTAGGGGTAGAAAAAACTAGATGGATTCGTTATGCAGATATGTTGTTTATTTTCAATACTTCTGAAGTAAAGTTGACGAGAATATCAATAAAAGAATAACTGTTGCATATTTGCTTACATTGCTAAATGTCTAATATTAATTATAATCTAAGTTCAGTATATTTTGATGTGTCTGTTGAAAGTGGAGTTCACTGAACTAGAAATATGTCTTGGTGTGTCTGTAGGTGTGTGCACATGTACTGAACCATTCCAAGGTCCAGACTGTTCCATTGATGGTGGGAAACCTCCTTCAAATGTGAAGACTGAACTGAATTGCAATGGCTTCTGTAAAACAGTTGTCATCACTGGTGAAGGATTCTTTGAGTCTGATGACATGCAGTGTGAGTTCACAAAGATTGAGGTGAGTGGAGCAGTAGACACATGCTTATATACCATGTTATGTTCTATTTATTATGGTAACAACTATATTGAAAATATAGTAACAAACAACTGAAATTACTTAGATACTTAGATAATTCAAGAATCAGATCCCTCAAAGTATCAAATGCAGCTATATGAACTGAAATGTTGATGATGCATGTACAGTACTTCCAATAGCTCAAAACAGTAGGGGAAGGGATATACAGGGGATTGAGATGCAAAGGATGACCTTAATAGAAAGGTGTCAGTATTACCAAAGTGATCGCCAATCTAGTTTCAATTATTTTAATATTATGTAGCACATTGCGTAGTTGTAAATAATTCATATGTTCTCTTCCACAAGGGAAAATATCTCGGGAATACCATTATAGCTTAATTAAATTTGAAACGGTCAGATAATAATGGTACAGAATGCAATGCTTCATTACTGGACTTTTAATAAAATCGTCCCTATTAATATAAAATATCACGGGATAAATGCCAGCAATGACTAGTCTATGAAATTATTGGTGTCATTATTGTTATATTACTGGCTGCAGATTCCACATTCTTATACCTCTATAACTGTTTGTGTTTCAGCTGAGTATCACATCATGGAAGGTGTTAGGTGCGTCACATGTGACGATTGTGAAAGCAGAGTACATGGGAACCAATCAGATGATGTGTACACTACCTGACCCTAAGGGCAGCTATGTCATTCGTGTGAAGTGCATTGGTGTCCTGTGGTCACCGTGGGTGACATTCCTCAACTACGATGACACGTGTCGCACTTGCAGCTTTGGCAGGAATAAAAAGTGTGAAATAAAGGTGAGGGAATTACCATGGTGTGTTAGAACTGTGTGGTATTACTTTGGTGCATTTTGCTACCATGGGGAATGATGAATAATTTGGCAGTGGTGTTACAGTGGCGCATTGGATACAGTGATTTATTGTGTTACAGTGGTGCATGGTGTACTGTGATTTATGATGTTACAGTGGTGCATGGTGCACAGTGATTTATGGTGTTACAGTGGTGCATGGTGTACTGTGATTTATGATGTTACAGTGGTGCATGATGTACAGTGATTTATGGTGTTACAGTAGTGCATGGTGTACAGTGAGTTATGGTGTTACTGTAGTGCACGTTATGAATCATGTGACAATGGTGCATAGTATATTGTGGGTCATTATATTACAGCAGTACATGGTGTTACTGTGGTGCTTGGTGTTGCAATGGTGTGTGGTATTGCAATGGTGCATGGTCTACAAATGTTGCATGGTGTTACAGGGGTGCATGATGTGCCATTGGTGCATGAATCTGTAGCAATGGGTGGTGTTGATGCATTTTGTATAGTATGTGGTGTTGAATTTTATGTTGTCAATTGTATGAGAGATTGCTTTGCACATTCTACATTGTGTTATACATTTTACTGTACTGGGTGTTGGACCTTGTTTTGCTCATTGTGTTGATGGTTTGCAGGATGGAACTTGTCTGATTGGTGGAACATGTTACCATACCAATGACAGAAATACAAATGACCCAAGTCTAGCCTGTAGGCCGGACAGCAAGGATAAGTGGACATTTATTGGAAGTAGGTGCATTACACACGCATGCTCTTTTTACACACATGCATGCAACACTCGGATGCACACACACAGACACACACCAGCACTTATTTGTTCACTTGCACACTAACTACGTCCGTTCGTCCGTCCGTCCGTCCGTCCGTCCGTCCGTCCGTCCGTCCGTCCGTCCGTCCGTCCGTCCGTCCGTCCGTCCGTCCGTCCGTCCCTCCGTCCGTCCCTCCGTCCGTCCGTCCGTCCGTCCGTCCGTCCGTCCGTCCGTCCGTCCGTCCGTCCGTCCGTCCGTCCGTCCGTCCGTCCGTCCGTTCGACCATCCATCATGAACACATGCATACAATAAACACAGACTTGTGTACACATGTACACATGAGGATGTTTATAAATGTATGTCTTGTCATGTTCTCTCTCCAAATCATAGTCCTTTTTCGTTCTTCTTCTTCTCTCATTTCCTTTTTCTGTCTCTTGATATTGTATCTTTATATCTTGGAATTATGTTGTGCTTTGTGTTCATTTTATGGTGAAAAAAGATGAAAAGCTATCCACTACTTTCAAAGTAACTAGGCTGTAAAACGTTTCAGTTAAGTTGAAATTCAGTCATCCACTAGTACTTGACTGCAGTAGATTTCTCTCACTGCATAAGTTCTCTTGCCATGCACTTACTGCATTTTTATCTATTGATCTAGCTGTTCCAACAACAACAACTGTCACAACCACCACATTGAAAACTGCTGAAAGCACCACAGGTAGGCAAACCATTGTTATTTAGTATGACATGCAGTATATATTTTTGATATGAAATAACTTTTGTTAAACACAACATATATATGTTTTAATTTGTTTCATATATATATATATATATATATATATATATATATATATATATATATAAAACAATAATAATAACTAGCGGATGATTCGAAGTAAATTTTTGCATGTAGTAATAGGAATTATGTGGCACATGGATTTATGTATTTTGAATTGACTTTGATACTCACTGAATGTTAGTTGAAGTATTATGTAGTATTATTTATAAGTTATGCCTCGTCACAATGCATAAATTGGTTTATTTGATGTACAAGAAGGCATACACATTAGAAGGAAATAACAAGCATTATTATTATTCCATTTCTGATGGATCTTGATAACTATTCAATAAAAGTTAGATCATTGCTTTCAGAGTAACTCAGTTGCATGTAATATCAATCGTCTACCAGTAATGTCTGATAGTATATTTCTGTCAAAGTGTGTATGTTTCTCCCTGTGTAATTACTTTAATCTTTATCTTTTGATCTAGCTGCACCAACTATAGCTGTCAAACCAACCACACCAAAAACTCTGAATATTACCACAGGTAGGGAAACCATTGTAATTAATCTATCATATCCAGAATATATATTTTGTATATGTAATATGTTGTATGTAATAACCAGTGGATGATTCATAACTATTTGCATTTATTAATATGAAAACATTAGCACATGGATTCATGTATTTTGACCTTAGTTTGATATTCACACGCTGTTAGTTGAAGTTTTATGTATTATTAATTATGCAAAATTATACATATTAGAAAGAAATAACACAAGTATTAGTATTATTCCATTTCTGATGAATCTTGATAACTATTCAATAACAGTTAGATCATTGCTTTCAAAGCAACTCAGTTGTATGAAATATCAATCGCCTACCAGTAATGTCCGATAGTATATTTCTGTCAATGTAGGTATGTTTCTCCCAGTGCAATTACTTTAATCTTCATCTTTTGATCTAGCTGCGCCAACTGTAGCTGTCAAACCAACCACACCAAAAACTCTCAACATTACCACAGGTAGGGAAACCATTGTTATTAATCTATCATATGCAGAATATATATTTTGTATACCACGTAGCCTTTGTAAAGCACTACCTCTGTGTGTGTACGTGCGTGCGCGAGCGCGTGCGCGAGTGAGTGTGTGAGGGGGGTGTGTGGGTGTGTTTCAATTTGTTTCAGATATATGTAATAACCAGTGGATGATTCATAACTATTTGCATTTATTAATATGAAATTCTCTGGCACATGGATTCATGTATTTTGACCTTAGTTTGATATTCACAGACTGTTAGTTGAAGTGATATGTATTATTAATTATACAAAATCATACACAAGAAAAAAATAACACAAGAATTATTATTATTATTCCATTTGTGATGGCTCTTGATAACTATTCAATAAAAAAATAGATCATTGCTTTGAAAGTAACACAACTGTATGAAATATTAATCGTCTACCGGTAATGTATGATTGTATATTTCTGTCAATATGTGTATGTTTCTGTGTAATCTCTTCCTGTGTAATTACATTAATCTTCATCTTTTGATCTAGCTGCGCCAACTATTGCTGTCAAACCAACCACACCAAAAACTATCAACATTACCACAGGTGGGGAAACCATTGTTATCAATCTATCATATGCAGAATATACATTTTGTATACCACATAGCCTTTGTAAACCACTACCTGTGTGCGTGCGTGCGTGCGTGCGTGCGTGCGTGCGTGCGTGCGTGCGTGTGTGCGTGCGTGTGTGTTCTAATTGTTTTCAGATATATGTAATAACCAGTGGATGATTCATAACTATTTGCATTTATTAATATGAAATTCTGTGGCACATGGATTCATGTATTTTGACCTTAGTTTGATATTCACAGTCTGTTAGTTGAAGTGTTATGTATTATTAATTATGCTAAATTATTCACTAGAAAGAAATAACGCAAGCATTATTATTATTATTCCATTAGTGATGGCTCTTGATAACTATTCAATAAAAACTAGATCATTGCTTTCAAAGTAACACAACTGTATGAAATATCAATCGTCTGCCAGTCATGTCTGATAGTATATTTCTGTCAATGTGTATATGTTTCTCTCTCCCCGTGTAATTACTTTAATCTTCATCTTTTGATCTAGCTCTGCCAACTACAGCTGTCAAACCAACCACACCAAAAACTCTCAACATTACCACAGGTAGGGAAACCATTGTTGCTTATATCTTACGTATGTTGCATATTTCTGTTTAGTAATAACAGTTTTAATACACACAATATTTCTATGTTCCAAAGTATTTACTGACACTTGTGAAATAATACATACTTTATAACAATATTTGCATGTATTAATAAGTATTATGTGGCACGAGGATTTCAGTGTTTTGGCCTTACTTTTATTTTTACATAGTGTTAGTTAAAATATTATCATAATATATAAAAGATGAAAAATTATTGCCCATTGACAACACATTTTAAAAATAGAACACGTAATCACTATGACTTCACATAGACAGTAATTACTCCACCATTACCATGTAATCTTGTGTGTGAACTTTTATATTTATAAAGTATGACCACTGCTTACACAGTAATTGGGCTGTATGACATTTCAAACCTCAGTTATCCACCAGTACTGGACTACAGCCAGTTTCTACTACTATGTGTGTTTCTCTCTTGCAACGTGTTTACTTCAATCTCCATCTATTCACTTAGCCGTGCCAACAGCAGCTGTTGAAACAACTCCATTTAAAACTGATGTCGATACCACAGGTATGTAAACAATTATTGTTTTCATCATACATTTGTTGGTTATATCCGTTAGGTAATTTTTTATTAACACAACACATTTCTGTGTTACTGACTGTTTTCTCACATATATGTGAACCAATCTATGAAGCCATGTTTGCAATTATTTACAGGTATAGTGTGGTAGATCGTTTTGTGTATATTTACGTTACCTTTGTATTCGTAGAATGTTAGTTAAAATATTATATATTATTTATGATAAGTTATATATGCAAAGCACAAAAAGGAAGCACTAGATAGAAAATATACAAGCATTAGCATTTCGTTTTTTTAAATTAACCCTTATATTTATTCAGTAGGTGTCTAGTTTAACCTCTGTTTTAATATAAAAGGGAAGTGGAAGGATTTATTGGAAATTACATATGAATTAACATTTCAGTTTTAGAGTAGACCCTGCTATTAAATAAAGTATGATCACTGCTTTCAAAGAAATTGTGTTGGAAGACATTTCAATCAAAAGTCAGTTGTCACCAGTACACTACCTGGTATGTGTCTAGTATTACTGTTTCACTATTCCTCTATTGTCATGGGATTATGTAAATCTTTGTTGATTTAGCTGTGCCAAAACCGCTCTAAGACAACACCAACAAAAACTCATGTCATCACCACAAATAGCAAACCATTGTTACATATGTCTTGTTTACATGTTATATGTTTTGTTAATCTCTGTTTGGTACTGATTGTTTAATTTGATAAAATTACTATATGTTTCTGATATTTCCAAACATATATTTACGAACCAATAGATGATTCATAGCAGTGTTTGCATTTATTAGTAGGTATTCTGTGACACAAGAATCAGTGTATTCTCTCCTTACTTTGATATGCAAATTATGTTATTTAAAATAGTGTATCATACTAATCACAACCACAGCCAGTTTCAGCCACTGTGTGTATGTTCCTGTCTTACCATGTATTTGCATCAATCATCATCTGTTGATCTAGCTCTGCCATCAGCAGCAGTCGAAAAATCCACATCAGAAACTGACGTTGACACCACAGGTAGGCAAAACATTGTCATTGTTAGCAGTACATATGCTGACTATATATGTTAATAAACATTTTTTGTTATTTAATTCTGCATTTTCAGACATAGAGTTAGCCAGAAGATGATTCATAGCAGTACTTGCATTTAAGAAATAATAATTCGGTGACGTGTGGATTTGTTTATTTTGAGCTTACTTTCAGTTATACCACCATGCAATGCAGAAATTGTTTTATTACATTTCTATGTAACCGCACTAAAAAGAAATTATACAAGTGTATCACATCAATTTATAGAGAACCTTGATGAATAAATAACAGTTGATCTCAGATTTCAAACTAATTGGGCTTTGTGCATTTCAACCAAAACTCAATTGTCCACCAAAGAACTGGGCTAAAGACTGTTTCTGCCACTGTGCGTATATTCCTCTCCTGCCATGTGGTTACATCAATCTTCATTTGTTGATCTAGCTGTGGCAACTGCAGCTGCTGAAACAACCACATCGAAAGCTCGCAACGTTATAACAGGTTCGCAAGTCAATGTCGTTTATGTGTTATGTATGTTATGTATCTCCTCCGGACATAATTTTTTAATTTCACATGACATATCAACATGTTCCTAAAATTTTTGAACATGTAACATTTGTAAGCCAATACATGATTTGTAGCAATGTTTACATTCATTACTACCGGGTAAGCATTCTACTGGCACTGTATATTTGTGTAATTTGTCCTTACTTTGATTATCACATATCATTTATAAGTTATATCACTTCACAATGTAGAATCTGATAAAATATAACAAGTGGGAAATATATATAGATAGGAATTTGTCTAAAATGTTCGTATTGGATCTTGATATTTTTCAATAAATATCTGACTATTGCTTACACATTTTGTGGCAATATGACATTTCATCCAAACGTCAAGTTGTCCACCAACACTGGACCACAGCCAGTTTCTGCCACTGTGCGTATGTTCCTTTCTAACCATGTATTTACATCAATATTCGCCTGTTGATTTAGATGTGCCAACAGCAGCTGATGAAACAGTCACAGGGGAATCTGATGTAGACACCACAGGTAGCAAAACATTGTCATTGTTACTCATACATATGTTGAGTATGTGTTGCTGATATTTACTGTTTTATTTAATTGATGTTTTTCAATTCCAAATGTATGTCTTAGCCAGTAAATGATTCATAGCAATGTCTGCATTTAATAAAATTTAATTTGTGAAACTTGGATTTGTGGATGTTAACTTTATTTTGATATTCACAGAATGTCAGTCATAATGTTTTACATGATATGTAATATGCTATGCCACTTATTAATGCAGAAATTGGTTAATTATGTGGAAGCACCGATTAAAACTACAAAAGCATATCATTTTGTTTTATAGAGAACCTTGATAAATAAAACATTATCTCATATTGCAAACTAATTGGGCTTTGTGCATTTCAACGAAAACTCAATTGTCCACCAGAACTGGACTAAAGACTGTTTCTGCCACTGTGTATATATTCCTCTCCTGCCATGTGGTTACGTCAATCTTGATTTGTTGATCTAGTTGCACCAACAGCAGCTGCTGAAACAACCACATCGAAAACTCGCAACGTTATCACAGGTTGGCAAGTCCATGTCATTTATGTCTTATGTATGTCATGTATATCTCTTTCGGTCATAATTGTTTTAAGTTCACATGACATATCTACATGATACTTAAATTTACGAACATGTATTGAACCAATGCATGTTTCGCAGCAATGTTTACATTCATTACTATTGGGTAGGCATTCTACTGGCAGTGTAGATTTGTGTAATTGGTCCTTACTTTGATTATCACGTGATATTGATTATATATTATGTCATATTATTTATAAGTTATATCACTTCACAATGTAGAATCTGATGAAATATAACAAGTGGGAACAATATATATACAGGAATTTGACTAAAATGTTCGTATTAGATCTTGATAATTTATTCAATAAATATTCGACTACTGCTTACAAATGTCATGCAAAACCCAGTTGTCCACCAATATTGGCCCACAGCCAGTTTCTGCCACTGTGCGTATGTTCTTTTCTAACCATGTATTTACATCAATATTCGCCTGTTGATTTAGATGTGCCAACAGCAGCTGCTGGAACATTCACAGCGGAATCTGATGTAGACACCACAGGTAGCAAAACATTGTCATTGTTACTCATACATATGTAGAGTATATGTTGCTGAAATTTACTGTTTTATTTAATTGATGTTTTTCAATTCCAGACATATGTCTTAGCCAGTAAATGATTCATAGCAATGTCTGCATTTAATAAAATAAAATTTGTGAAACATGGATTTGTGGATGTTAACTTTATTTTGATATTCACAGAATGTCAGTTATAAAGTTTTACATGATATGTAATATGCTATGTCACTTATTAATGCAGAAATTGGTTAATTATGCGGAAGTACCGATGAAAATTACAAAAGCATATCATTTTGTTTTACAGAGACCCTTGATAAATAAGAAATTATCTCAGATTTCAAACTAATTGGGCTTTGTGCATTTCAACGAAAACTCAATTGTCCACCAGAACTGGACTAAAGATTGTTTCTGCCACTGTGTGTATATTCCTCTCCTGCCATGTGATTACATCAGTCTTTATTTGTTGATCTAGCTGGGCCAACAGCAGCTGCTGAAACAACCACATCGAAAATTCGCAACATTACCACAGGTTGGCAAATCAGTGTAGTTTATATAGGCTATATATAGGTAGTAATTACACAGACTTTATCATTCCATTTTGTAGTGGATTTGAGATTCATACAAAACAAATGCATTCGTAATTGGGCTATGTGACATTTCAAACAAATCTATGATCTTTAGCAATGTTTCCATGTATTAGTCACAATTCTGTGACTGAGAGATTGATGTTTATTGACATTCCTTTGATATGCAAAGAATGTTTGTTACAATTTTATTATTAAATATGTTAGAAACAGATGTAATTAATATCAAAAAGGGAAGCGCTAAATCTAAATTTCACAAGAGTTATTATTTATCTTATAGTGGAACTTCATATTTATCAAGTATAATTTGTCCATTTCTTTCAACTTTATTTTACTATGATATTTCAACCACCAGTACTGGACTACAGCCTCTTTCTACCATTGTGTGTAGGTGTTCCTCTTACCATGTGCTTACTTCAGTCTTTGTCTGTTCATCTAGCCATGCCAAGAGTACCTGTCAAAAAATCCACATTGACAACTGACATCAATAGCACAGGTAGCAAACAATTGTCATTTAGACGTTCATGTGTTGTGTATATTTGAAAATAAAAATTATTTTATATTTAGCACTGCATGTCTGCATGATACATACTTTTTTCCACACATCTGTGGATCAATAGATGACTCACAGCAGTGTTTGAAGTTGGCCTTGATATTTACACAATAAGAATATGTTCACTGCTGCCAAAGTAAATAGGCTGTGTGACATTTCAAACAAATATCAGTCGTCCACCAGTATTGAACTATAGTTTGATTCTACTACTATGTGAATGTTCTTCTCTTGCCATGAGTTTACTTCAGTCTTCATTTGTTCATCTAGTTGGGCCAACTTCAGCTGTTGAAACAACTACATTTAACGCTGACTTTGACATCGAAACCACAAGTACGTAAACCATTGTTTCCATCTTACGTTTGGGGTGTACATATATTTGGGAACAGTTTGTTTGTTTAACACCTGAGGCAGATGGCTTTGTGTGTATTGACGTTACGTTGATATTCATTGAAATTAACTAAATGTTAGCTACTCTGTTATATATTATCTATTTATGTCATATCACCTTACAATGTAGAAACTGCTATTTTAAAAATACAAAAAGGGAAGCACCGTATATAATTCTTTATCATGTTGGTTACTGGGGTTGAACATTAGTAGCTTCAGTCATCCGTCTCCAGACCCCTCTTTTGCATTTGCATCTGCAGATGTTTTATCTGTTGACCGTCCTCTTCCTTCTAGCAGTCAGTTATGATGCTGTTGGATTGGTGGAAAAATCAATCCTGGAAACACACAATATACCATGTCAAACCTTAGGTAGCACCAGGCTACCTTGGTTCTTCTATGTCTTGGTTGCCTGCAGATATCATCATAGATGCCATTTCATCCTCATGTCTGTGTCAATGTACAACACATTTCAGTTGTCTTCTTATTTTATCAGTGAATTTGCACAACCCCTATATAGTATTTTGATTATCAAAATGCTGTTGCTATTGGCTGGATGATTCCTAGTGAAGCCAAGATGGTGTTCGATTGAACAGGTCTGCCAAGGAGTAAAGTGCAAAGTGCTTCGAGCAATCCTGAGGATTGAGTACTGTGCTATATGGTAACTTATCTAATTTTTTTTGTCCAACGGCCAAATTTGGTGATAGGGGCTTAACCTGTAAATGAACAGTCATTGTCACATGAACCAGCAACTGAACCAGTTACTGAATCGACGGCACAACAGATGGTCAATGACTGCCATGTTAATATTTCAAACGCTACCTGTATGACATTTCAATCAAGACCAGTCCTCCTCAAGTATTTGACAACAGCCTGTTTCTGCCCCTGTGTATGTTCTCTCTCAACATGTGTTTATATCAATATGTGTCTCTTGATCTAGGTCTGCCATCAACAGCAGTTGAACCAACCACATCAGAAACTGACGTTCACACCACAGGTAGACAAAACAGTGTTGTTTACGTCTAACATATGTTTTGTATATATTTTACCACAACATATTTACGTGTTCCTGAATATTTCCTGACATATATTTCTGAACTTGTAGAACACTTATTGCAATGCTTAAATGACTGTTGAATCAATGTTGCACCCTTGCCATTCAATGTTTTCATAATGAGCAAATCTGTATAAGACAACAGCCTGTTTCTACGTTTGTATGTTCCTGTCTTGCCATGTGTTTATTTCACCCTTTGTCTCTGCCAGCAGCAGCTGTCGAAACAACCACATCAAAAACTGTTGTAGTCACCACAGGTAGGGAAAAATCTTTATTTTTGTCTAGCATATGTTGTATGTATGTATGTGTGTGTGTATATATATATATATATATATATATATATATATATAATATATATATATATATATATATATATATATATATATAATTGTTTTTATTTAATGCGTCATATTTACTTATTCCAACGTATCAATCTTTTGACCCAATCGATGACTTGTTTGCATTTATTAATAGGGATTCCTGGGCAGATACATTTGTCATTACTTTGATATTCACAGATTGTTAGATTTCAAAAATAACTTTAAAAGAGATGCACTAAATAACGTGTTCATAATGAGCAACTTTGTGTAGGAAAACGAACTGTTTCTATGACTGTACGTTCCTCTCTTGCCATGTGTTTATTTCACTCTTCATCTATTGATCTAGCTGTGCCAACAACAACTGTCGAAACTACCACCGTGAAAACTACTATGGTTACCACAGGTAGGCACAACATTGGTGTATAGGTATACATATTTTGCATATGTTTATATATATATATATATATATATATATATATATATATATATATATATATGTGTGTGTGTATAATGTCAATTATAAGCTATGCCACCTCACAATGCAGAAATGTATGTATTTAAAAAGAAATTCAGAGATGCATTAAATAATGTTTTCATAATGGCCAACTTTGTATAGGAGAACATCCTGTTTCTATGACTGTATGTTCCTCTCTTGCCATGTGTTTATTTCACTCTTCATCTGTTGATCTAGCTGTGCCAACAACAGCTGTCGAAACAATTACCCTTAAAACTACAGGTAGGCACAACATTATTTTATAGGTATACATGTTTGGTAATACATTTTATTAAAATTAACACTGTATTTTTGAATATGTGTTTCATGGTAGAAGGATGTGTGTATTGGTTTATTTTCACATTTTTAAGCATGTGCATTTGTATATTGGAGTTTCTGTTACAGTTGTGTATTTCTTGTATATCGAAGTGTCATTTCTCCCACAGTTGCTGCAGATCATTGTCAACCTAACCCATGTCTCAATAATGGACTATGTGAAAACATAAACACTGCCCGCGGCTTCAATTGTGTGTGCACGTCTGAATTCAATGGTGACACCTGCATGGACCCAGTCTCATGCCCATGTATGTTTGAGTTATAATAGGTTTATTTTTTGCATAGATAATACTCAAAATACCTGCAAGCCTTTGTTGCAATGTTGACTGTTGACTATCGCCCTCTTTCTTCAAGCATTCCCTGTCGAAGCCTACTTGGAAAGTGATCCTGGATTTCTTGTGTTAATTTTTCACAATGCGTTATTTAAAACTCTCACTATACTGTCAGTGTTACGTTCCAATCCCCTCCCTGGGCTGCTAAACATCTCTTCACATGCAATCTTCTTCAATATAGTCCGACGACAGCCACTTAGGATTATTCTAGAGTGCAGCTTCAAAGTTTGGACTTGATAATTGTATAACTAATTGACTTAATTATTTATGTTTATACATTACAGAATGTTAAGATTAATTTCTAAACTTAACACAGTGAGAACCATATTGTAAAGTACTTCAAATGTTGCAAATTTAAATGTAAAGTTGTTGTTTCATTCACAGCTCCTCCTGTGCCGACTGCAGATGTGACATTCTCAGTGAGCAATGCAAGTTCTGACCTGACGTTCAAATGTGAGGTGGCAACTTCAGCTGGAGATAAACTGGCCTACCGGGTGCAGTGGTTCGTAGAAAAGGACATGGAGCAGGAGATGTTACTGGGGACTAGCCAGTACGCGGAACTCCACGCCTCCAACATCAACAAGGACATCTCTCTGAAGAAGGTAACTTCAGTTCTGTCTGACTTTCTAGCTCTGTTTGTCTCTCCATCTCCCTCTGCCTCTGTCTCTCTCTCTCCATCTCCCTCTACCTCTCTCTCTAATTCTCTCTCCCCTCCCTTTCTCTTCTCTCTCTCTCAACGCCCTCCTTCTCTCTTGTTATCACATGTATTTTGTTTTATTATTTATACCAAATAACACCCAATTCAAAATCCTTCTGCTCACCTCAAAAAGAGACCTGGGACATTTGTTCCCCTGTGGCTTAATTTAAACATTTAGTATTCCCACATATAACATTTTGCTTCAGATGCATTGCTGTGTGTCAGTCTACTACACCGACAGGTGTACTGGAGTATATTCAAACGAGAAATGCTCTAGCATCCTTGAACTTTCAGTCAAGGTAGGTCTGGGAGATCTCTATTGTAACGTGTTATGCAACTAAAAATGGAACATACTGTAACATATAGCACAAAGATGAAAGATTCAGTTTGTGAATGTTGGCAATTGATTGGTCAATGAACTAGTCGGTTAGTACAATTTAAATAATTTTGATCAGATCCAATTTTGTTCAAATAAAATATTAATTCTAGGGAAATTTATATTAACATTTTGTCATTGTTTACTTTTCTGTCAGTTTATTAATGTCATCTCATCTTGCCAACTTCAATTCCAAGTCAATACATTTTGACTATTTTCTGTTCAAATTACTTGTTCAATTGATCAATTCAGAATAGAACCCCTGATTGGTCATGATGTACTCGTATACTGCATTTCTCCTACAGATTGCTACGGAAACCCTGAAAGAGGGTACTACGGGCTACATTGACCTGATCCCTACTGTGCCCCCCAAGTTCCTGTGTAACTCCATGGTGTCCGGCACAGTCCACGTTGAGGCTGTTCTCAAGCGCAAGAAGTACTATGACTACTTTTGTTGGTCAGAATACCGTCCCATAGCGCAGGCTGTGTTCAGTCCCGTTGATGCCACTAATGCAGCATGTGGGGCAATGATGGACAACACTGCATTGACTTCTGGGAAGCCATACCGGATCAACGTACGGCCAAAAGACGATAGAAGGCGTGAGTGGTGGGAATATACACGTACAGTGTCTCTTCATGTCGTCAAGATGAACGGAGGAAATGAGGTGTGTCGTCAACCGCTTGGAGACATCTCGGTGAGTTTGTCTGGTTTGTCCTTATCTGGGTATTAGTTGGTTAACTTTGAAGAATTATAAGTGTATCCTCTCCCAGGCACTGAAGGCCATTTGACTCTGCCTATGCTCGTTCAATTTTTTGATGCCAGTGGAACAAAAAATCCACCTCTGGCATCTGCTCCATTAATTAGTCATGCATTTAAGAAAACACGAGGATAGTTATAATCACAGAGTTATATACTTGTGTTTATATTCACTGCTCATTCAGAGTACCTTTCTCCCTCCTGAGAGACTTGAGTTGTAGTCATTTCCCAAGATGGTCTACGATAAACTCTTGATGCTCTATGGGGGGAACGCTTATAGTTTGTCAGTTTCATGACTACCAGGTGAAATAAAAGTAGCATGTTTTAGCATTTTACAAACCAGTGCAGTTACTTTAATTTCAAATACAAATACATTCTAAGATCCCTCGATCTTAAACTCAATTTTAATTTCTGTATATTCAGTCATTTGGCACAGTGACGGTTTGACTCAGTAATTTAAGATAATTCCATTAAATTCAGTAGTCATTTTGGAGATTAAACATACAATACATAACTGCTATATATATGCACTGATCAAGTATTATTCAGGCTAACTTGACTACGATATGATGTCAACTCTTGTAAGTATTCACAATACATGTAATAGCTGCAGTTACATAAACTAATTAAGACAAATACAGCATAATTCCAGAAGAACAGTCAGTTATAAGCACAACATTTCTCGTGGTGATTTGGAAGGATTTCATTGCACACAGGCCTGGCCAATATCTGTTTCACTGCTGTGATTCGCAGGTGAAATTTGGGCCTGACGTCAGGTTGAGCTCCTGCAAGACATACGCTGATCCTCACATCACTACCTTCAACAAAATGTGAGTGTATCAACAAATCATGCTTTAGTCATCTTGAAATATGTTTTCCCAATTTTTATTCAGTACAGCAAGTCATAATTTATGTTTTGGAAATTAGTGATTTTTTTATTCCATTCAGAATTACTACATAATAAAAGTAGCTTAGGGACTAGAACGTCTCAATTTAGATAATCCAGGCTTAAATCCTCTGATGTCACATACCGGGGTACTATTTCCCAATGTGTTCTGGAATATGTGGCTCTCATGTCGAATCTTGGACATCTTTCGTCATGAGTAGCTGGCTATAGGCAGTGGTGGATATAATTGCTTACAAGTAAACTTTGTGCTTTAATTGCTTACATCGAGTATGTTTTCAACCATTACATTAAGTACAATTTAATTGCTACCTTTTGTTTGCAGCCATTACGACAGTTTCGGTTACGGAGAGTTTGTGCTGTATCGACACAAGACACTGAATTATGCTGTAAGTTATTGATGAGCATTGATAAAGGGGGTTTATACTGACCTTTGATAATAACAGTTTATAGTGAGTGACTTCTTGTAACAATAGCTCATTTTGAAAATCGCTTATTGATAACAGTACTTCATGCTTACCTCAGAAAACTGGTCCATATTGACTTGTGATGAGAATGTTATATTTAAATATTACGTCCTGCATTACTTCTGTTTCAGTAGGCATTACGAGTGTGACTGCAATCATTTGTACTATTGAATTTCCGGTCACTGTTTCGCCCATTAATATTACAGGTGCATGCCATCACATACAAGTGTAACGGTCGGGCATCCTGCAACTGTGGTGCTCTCATCAAAATTGGCAATGACGTCATACGTATTGACCGCTGCCCAAAGAGACGAAGAAGTCGATCACTTCCTATGAAGGCCTACCTGTTCAAGAATGGAGAATTGACACCTGGAACCACACTTGGGATAAGAGGAAGGGCATTCATTGTGAGTTTATTAGCATATACAATTACATGTGTAGAACCCTTTTATATATATATATATACATATATATACATATATATATATATATATATATATATATATATACATATATTTATTTATATATACATACTTTGTCCACTAGTATACAACTATCTTTGAAATGGGTTCACTACTTAAAGTTATCCTATACATACTAACAATGTTTGCCACCAAGATCATCACAAGGAAGACTAGAACATCTCTTTGATCCTTCTTTGTCTGTATTGTTGCAGGTTACCCTGCCCACAGGCACACGTATCAGCGTAAAGAAGTCACAGCAAGGCAGAGTGAAATTTGTGAATATTGATATCAAACCATCGGCAGCTGATGTCAATGAAGTTGAAGGTATGTTTCATAACTAGTCCAACCCTTCATGCCACTTGCCATGCATGCCACATACATTACTGTTTAAAAGAACGTTTTCACTTCAGAACTATTTATAAACTATTTCCTGATGTGTTCTCTAGGCATGTGTGGCAGGGTGGGAGCGGGGAGATCCGTTCTACAGCTTGGTCCAGATGGCAGCACAGTATACAATGTCAGGCGCAGACAGGAAGTGAAGAAATACGTTCGGGCATGGCAGGTCAAGTACACTGACTCGCTGCTCTTTGGTGTCCGTGAATCGGAGAAGACAAAGCTAGATTGGCCAACATGGTGCGAGTGTTCCGGTAATGGAAAGCCCACATGTGGACGCAACTTTGATGTTGAGACTTGTACATCATACCGCAGGAAAGGTAAAATGCTTCCCGTACAGTACTTGGATACCATGCTTTAAAACACAGTGCACAAATTATTCTGTTAGAAAATGTCGTGGAAGTAAGTCACCTGACGTTTGGGTTACCCAGGGCGGAGACAATGCTCAAAATTAAATGGTGTTTATTTTTGTTTCTACTATAACTGCATTATGCGAATATAAAATAAAATTAAATTTATTTTGTCTGTAAGATAAACAAGTACACAATCAAGGTGTGCTGAATTTTATAGAATAAACAGTTGTACCTGAAATGTATAACCATGGTATGCATGATGTCTATATTATAATTTATTTTCCCAGAACTTACTTCATTGGATTAACTGATGTTATGTTTGTGTACACTTTAAACAGCTAGAGTAAGTTTTTTTATAGATATATATGAATACATATACTTTTATTTATTATACCATATCACACAGCTAAATTTCATAAAACTGTCAGCAATGGTTAATTGTCACAACACACGTAATTAATGCACGTATGTTAATATTGAAGTACTAAGTTCATTTACCAATGGAGCAAGAACCAAGAGTAACTGTTATTATTGTCATATTTTGGTCTTGACATTTCTAACAGTGGCACAGATTGTCTAGTGAAAGAGTAGCTAAAATGAATACATTTGTGTTTTTACCAAATGGTTGATCTATCTAAGGCTAGTGGCACAAGGAAGCAACTGAACATAGAAAGGATGTAGTAGGTCACACTACTTTGACGGAAATGAAACGCACTTACAATGCTCCAAAGCTAGATTAATTACTGACAAATAGCTATACTTTTAAATAACTGTGATTTCAATAACAAAATAGTTCAGCAAAAATGTGTATAATTTTATTACGATTTTAATATTTACTATTTGATTGAAAAAGTTATGCTTTGCTTGCATATATTTCCTTCAGTAAGAGACGTGACAGAGTACCTGGTGATGTGGGCTCTGGAGCCCCGACCCATGGGACAGCGTCATCGCAGGGCAACAGAAGACACAGTCACCAACGAAGCCTTTGAAGACCTCGACCCAACACTTGTTGATCCAACTGCTCCAATTCCATCTGTGAGTTGGTTCTGTTTCATATTGAGTTATTTATTCCCTTTGATTACCTCATTGATGATGATTGATTTTAATTATTATTTACTCCCTTTTATTATCTTTTAGCACATTTAAAAACCTCACATCATCATTTATTCTGTGTTCCATTTTGGCCATCTCTTGGAACTACACATCTTCATGTGTTCTTACTTGGCAAATATCCTTTGAAATACACACATAATTGTATTCCTTTTTTCGATCTTGGAAAACCCATTGAATAATTTGTTATTGATTGTATCTTAATTCAGTTGTTGCAATCTCTGCGGAATAGTCTTACTTTTACATTTACTGGCTTACTAAAATTTCATGATTTCATCCTTTCGTCTGCCCCTCTGTGAACCCTGTGTAAACCTGTCGTGGTTCTCAGGCGCCAGACTGGCCAACTGCGGGAGGCATCACTGAAGCAACGGCAAAGACGGAATGTGAGAAGTACATTCTCAAGCCAGCATTCAGCGCCACCTGCCAGGACAAACTGCAAACAAACTTCACCGACAAAATAGAGTTTTGCATGGTGGACATTGGGGTATGTCAGAAAGTGTTGATTCGCTGGATACAGATCATAACAATATAGGTGTTTTAATTCAGGAAGTTTTATTTTACTTATAAAACTACTGTCTTTCATGAATGAATACTATGATTCTATTGAGTCAACATAAAAGCAGTAAATACCAAAAAAGAAACTGCTTCCAATTTATTGTAGCTGTTTATAAATTTAATGCTCAGTACAACTGGACTACTACAGGTGTATTTTTTAAATTGCAAACAAATCTGTTGAGTTATTAAACACAATTTTGAGGGCAGCAGACATTTAACATGTTTATTAATATCTATTTTTTATACTGTGAGAATATTATAAGAAGATATAT
This sequence comes from Oasisia sp. SBJ-2009, assembly GCA_964017155.1. Taxonomy (NCBI): domain Eukaryota; kingdom Metazoa; phylum Annelida; class Polychaeta; order Sabellida; family Siboglinidae; genus Oasisia; species Oasisia sp. SBJ-2009. The sequence goes on from OZ024860.1 coordinate 10,954,802, forward strand.
CCTAATAAATAAAGAGTAGACACGTTTTTTTCTCCGTGTTTGATGGTAACTGTGATAAAAAGATCATCTTTAAAAACCAAAATCAATGTATATTTATGTTATCTTAAAGATTAGCAGGTATTCTGAATCTAGCCAGTAATATATTAAGTTGCACAATGAAATAGTTTGGCTGGAAAACCTTATATAACTATGTCTTACATTAAATATCTTCCTCTGTTAGCTGCGCTGTGTGCAAATGTTCCTCGGAAGTGAATTGCCTCCTCTCTCAGGCCTAATATAATACTTGGCATCTAAGAACACTAAGTTTTTAGATACAACTATTAATATAAATCTTCACAAGGAGCATAACAACTTAATAATGTCATTATTTTCTGGTGACAGTTGACGGATGACCTTGAAATGGCTAAGGACTACGAGGTTGTGATCAAGGAGGAGTGTGTGGATGAACTGAGTGACAATGAGGCTCCTAGGGAGCCAGATGCCAAAACAAAGGATCCCTTCAGTGTCATCGTCAACCAGTTGTGTCCCGGTGACTGTAACGGACATGGCACCTGCAACTCAAGTGAGTGTCTCAGTTCTCCCAACATATTTATTGCTGTAATGACTAAACCTGTTCGGAAACCTAGAAGTAATACCATCCCAAACCATAAAATACAAAAGAAGTAATTAGTTTCATATATAAAATGACAACAGAGCAGTTTGGAAGGACAAGTTGCCTCTTTGAACCATTTAGACCCTCCTGGTAGCTGTCAACAGTATGGTTTCAAATTAGTTAAACATTTTCAAAAAAAATCCATACAACAAATAATCTGTATGCAAATCAAATAGATTAACCTTTAATATAATATAGTGTAGAATAATCCAGTAGATTTATTATTAAGCGTTACAGGTATGAACATAGGTGTTACTTGTTTAGCCAGTTTACTAACTTTATAATGTGTCTGATGACCTGAAGTGACTACAAACACGCATACGACACCATTTACACTAACGTCTAAGGATTAACTGACAACCTATATGGTTTTGGAAGACCTTTTTTGCGCCTTCATTTTTTGTTTACCCGTCCACCCATATTTCTTCCCGTCCACAACGCTTTTTACCTGTCCAAATGACGGGTAGACGAGTCTCTGCATAAAGCTATGTCTCCAGTCAACCAGCCCCAGTCATTCCCAGTCAGCCCCAGTCAGGCAGCCTCTGACAGCCCCTGTCAGCCCCTTTCAGTCAGCCCCATTCAGCCAGCCTCAGTCAGCCCCAGTCAGCCTCAGTCAGCCAGCCCCAGTCATCCCAAATCACACCCAGGCAGTCATCCCCAATCATACCCAAGCAGCCAGCCCCAGTCATACCCAGTCAGCCAGCCCCAGTTATCCCTTAGGTCAGCCAGCCCCAGTCATCCCCAGGCAGCCAGCCCCAGTCATACCTAGTTAGCCAGCCCCAATCATCCCTATTGAGCCAGCCCCAGTTATCACCAATCATACCCAGGCAGCCAGCCCCAATCATCCATAGTCAGTCAGTCTCAGTCATCCTTATTTAGCCTACCCCAATCATCCCTGGTCAGCCAGCCCTGTCATCCACAGGCAGCCAGACCCAGTCATCCCTGGGTAGCATGCAGCCCCAATCATCCCCTGTCAGCCCCAATTTTCCCATGCAATCAATCTCAGTCATACCCAATCACCAAGCCACAGTCATATCCAGTCAGCCAGCCCCAGTCATCCCCATTCTGCCAGCCACAGTCATATCCAGTCAGCAAGCCTCAGTAATCCCCACTCAGCCAGCCCCAGTCATACCCAATCAGCCAGCCTCAATCATCCCGTCATACCCAGGCAGCCAGCCCTAATCATTCCTAGTTATCCCCTGGCAGCTAGCCCCAGTCATTCCTAGTCAGCCAGCCCCAGTCATCCCCAGACATCATGAAGCAATCAGCCCCAGTAATCAATCCCCAGGCAGTCAGCCCCAGTCATCCCCATTCAGCCAGCATCAGTCATTCCCTGTCAGCCAGCCGCATTTGTCCCTAATCAGCCATCCCCAATCATCCCCGGTCAACCAGCCCCAGTCATCCCCAGCCGCCAGCCCCAATCGTCCCTATTTAACCAGGCTCAGTCAACCAGTCATCCCCAATCAGCCAGCACCAGTCATTCCCTGTCAGCCAGCCCCAGTTGTCCCTAATCAGCCATCCCCAATCATCCCCGGTCAACCAGCCCCAGTCATCCCCAGCCGCCAGCCCCAATCGTCCCTATTTAACCAGGCTCAGTCAACCAGTCATCCCCAATCAGCCAGCCAAGGACCAAGTTATTGCCAGTTACACATGTTTTGGTGGTTACACGGACGTTAATTGTTAAGCCACCTCACAAACTTAAAAATGTGTTTGATGACCTGAAGTGGACTACAGACATGCATGTGACACCATTTACACAGACTTCTAAGGCATAACTGACAATATCTAAAGTTTTGGAAGACCTTTTTGCTCCTTCATGTTTTTTGCCAACCCCCCCCCCCCCCCCCCACCCCCACCACCACCACCACCCGTCCACCTATATTTCTACCCGTCCACAACGGTTTTTACCCCTCCAAATGACGAGTGGACGGGTCTCTGCATAAAGCTATGCATGCAAATGTAAATCTAACGTTAATGTAACGTTAGCAGAAACGTTCGTTTAATGTTTAAATGCGAACGTTTTTCTTGCATTATTTTGCTCGTTTTTTAACGTAGACATACGTTTCAGTTTCTAAGCAAACCAAAACAGCCAAAAACTAACCTTTCGGGAACGTTACAGATTTAACCGTAACCAAAATCAAACGGTTCTAACCAAATGCCAATATTAACGTAACATTTGCATGCTCTCCGGGTTATCTGCAGCCAGTTTCAGGCGCTATGGGATCACAGCAGATTGGTTGTCTGTTATTGCTGGGGATGTCAAAGGTTAACAAAACGAGCTATGATTGACCTCACCATATGTGGTAATGACATTGATAAATTAACCCAAGCTAAGAGTTAACAAATATTATAGAGTGCAATATCACCTCATTTGGACAAGTGTATGTTAACAGTCTCCAAATGTGGCTCATGTCAAAGTTCAAGATGACAACCAATCTGACAGGGCTATTTGGAGACAGACATACATACAAATGGACAGCACAGATTGTGTTACTCAAGCTTTATATCAACATGATTGGTGTATTTAGTACTGTTGTATTCAGAACTAAAATACAGTTAGGATAACCACATCATGCCATGTTAAGAAATGAAGTAAAAACAATACATTCACCCATACCTTGGTGATGTTGTGCAATGATTCAGATGGTGCATCATAAATATGCATAAGGTGTAAAGGGTTGATGCAACGCGGATTTAACCCCATGTTTCAGGCGAGTGTCAATGTCAGGCTGGCTACTCGGGTGACGACTGCTCAATCAGTGCAACAGCAGCGCCTCTGGTGGATGAACTAATGAACCTTGGTCTTTGCGACTTGGCGAGCTCAAATTGTGAATTGTTCTCCGTTTATGGAGATAACTTCATTGATTCTGTGGACTTGAAATGTCACTATGAGGAGGAACAGGTGAGTGGAAGCCAAACGTTCAAATTTTTGTATCTTTAAATTTACATGATTTTATAAACAAAATGTTGATGCTATTTTATTTACTCTTCGTTTAAACATATTTAAGTTCTGTTAGGTAACTGTATAATTTTTACGGTATCTCTTGAATCTTGTAAGTGTATTTTCCAGGTGCTGAAGCCTAAAAGTCTCTTTCTATGTTCATTTCTTTTCTTTGAACACTCTATTCTGATCTGCCAGTTAAATAATTATATCAGAAAACAATGATAGATACATAGAGTAATTTATTTACGCAATATTTTATTTGCCTGGCTTTACTGCAGGGCCTTTCTCATACCTGACGCAAATTGAACGGTGATCATTTTACCAAATGGTGCCATAATTCTTTGCCCCATGATAGGTGAAGCTATTCAACATTTAATATGCTAACCCTGGCACATTGTATGTTTATCACTGTATCCTCTCCCAGGCATCAAGATCCAGTCATTTCTTTTTTTAGGGAACAATAAAAATTTATGAAATAAGAAATGTTTGTTGTTGCATAGGTGGCTGGACTGCCTTCACCTTCTCGTGATGACAGCTTCAAGGCTGATGCAGACTTCTTCGCTGATGACCAGGTGGTATGTAAACTGACAGGGTACACAGTGGCGCCCTACAGGGTGTGGGTGAGGAACAAGGAGACAGACAGCTCCAACAGTCAGCTCTACCTGCCCTATCACTCCGCCTGCCATGTCTGTACAATCAACGGTGGTATTGGAACATGTACTCAAGTGGTGAGTTGTCTCTGTTATGCTCACCTCAGATCAGTATTCTGACTAAACATCTAAAATAAACTAATAGCTTTATTTTACATGTCTAGTTCAGACCACAGTGCCTCAGTTTGTGGTAATGTGATCTATAGTTTGTAGGTGTACTGTGTAAACTTTATGTTCCTGTTGGTTACAATTTGTACTAGTGTTGTTTACAGTTTGTGCTGGTGTTGTTTACAGTTTGTGCTGGTGTTGTTTATAGTTTGTGCTGGTGTTGTTTAATGCCTGTGTTGGTTTTTTTTTTACAGTTTGTGTTGTTGTTATTTATAGTTTGTGCTGGTGTTTACTGTTTGTGTTGGTACTGTTTTCAGTTTGTATTGGTGTTGTTTACAGTTTGTGCTGGTGTTGTTTACATTTTGTGCTGGTGTTGTTTACAGCTTGTGCTGGTGTTATATGTATAGTTTGTGCTGGTGTTTACTGTTTGCGTTGATGTTGTTTTCAGTTTGTGTTGGTGTTGTTTACTGTTTGTGCATGTGTTGTTTATAGTTTGCTGGTATTGTTTACTGTTTGTGCTGGTGTTGTTTAATGTCTGTGCTGGTGTAGTTTACAGTTTGTGTTACTGTTGTTTAATGCCTGTGTTGGTGTTGTTTACAGTTTGTGCTGGTGTTGTTCACAGTTTGTGCTGATGTTGTTCACAGTTTGTACTGGTGTTGTTCACAGGTGGTGTTGCTGTTGTTCACAGTTTGTGTTGCTGTTGTTTACAGTTGAACAAGGGATGTTTCATCAACAGAGTGTGCTATGAGAAAGGCGCCAAGAACCCGTCTGACGAGTGTCAAGTATGTGACCCACCCCAAAACAGGGATAAATGGACCCAAAGCCAAGGTAAGTGAAATCAGAATACAAGATAACAATATCTTCAGGTTCTGTCTGTTACAATGTTGTTTTATGTGAGAAGTTGTCGTCAGCTAAAGCCAGACAGAAATCGTGCATTCAAGTGACGCCCTCTTACGGACGGTTTTGAAACAACAACACCTAAACATTAACATCATTGCGCAGTGGGTAAATGGCTGAGCTTCTTGTTGCCACATCTGCCTGGCTTGTGCAATCCTGTGACAGATGGTGCCCTTCCAGTACTTGTCTTGTTTTATTCGTCACATCTTGCTGGTCTTCCTCTAGATCCTTTCCTTTCATACAGATTCTTGTTACACAATCTCAAACAATTACCTTGTATGCTATGGATGTGCCCAGCCAAGCCCATTCTTGTCACTTGTTCAGTCCCTTCTATGGCTTTAGACGTTTTTCTTACCCAGATATCTAATGTTCTGTCCTGGCATTCTACTTTTGTCTATGTTTGTTTGTGCAGTTGTTAGCTTGTCGTTTACTTGGTTCGTGAATATCCATGTTTCTGCAGCATGTCATTGCTGGAAGTACACATGACTTGTATACTTGTCTCTTCCAAAGTTATCCTTCAAGACATTGCGATGGTTGGTGAATGCTCTCCTGCCTGTCGTAATTATTGTTCACTGTTGTTGACTTCATTTTAGTTTCTGGTGTTGTATCGCTATTCTAGGTTGATGTAGCTTTTAACATTCTCTGTCTGAGCGTGGTTGGTGTATTATTACGTTGGACACATAAGTGATCCATGATAACTGTTCAATAAGCAGCATTAACATTGGACAGTTACTTTGTAATTATGTAAGTTTAAGTACATCTTGTAAAGCTGAGTTTTATAGCATTTGTTATATTACTGTGTGTTTTTTACCACAAATTGTTGTGTGAAGTGCCAGCAGAGAAATACTAAAAATATATATGTGCATCAGGTGTGTGTTGAGCACGATGTTACAAAGGGTGACTGCAAGAGTGTTGTATGAGTGCTGTGTGGTGTTACAGAGGGTGACTACAAGAGTGGTGTACCGAATGTTGTGTGTTGTTACAGAGGGTGACTACAAGAGTGGTGTATCGAGTGGTGTGTGGTGTTACAGAGGGTGACTACAAGAGTGGTGTATCGAGTGGTGTGTGGTGTTACAGAGGGTGACTACAAGAGTGGTGTACCGAGTGTTGTGTGTTGTTACAGAGGGTGACTACAAGAGTGGTGTACCGAGTGTTGTGTGTTGTTACAGAGGGTGACTACAAGAGTGGTGTATCGAGTGGTGTGTGTTGTTACAGAGGGTGACTACAAGAGTGGTGTATCGAGTGGTGTGTGGTGTTACAGAGGGTGACTACAAGAGTGGTGTATCGAGTGGTGTGTGGTGTTACAGAGGGTGACTACAAGAGTGGTGTACCGAGTGTTGTGTGTTGTTACAGAGGGTGACTACAAGAGTGGTGTATCGAGTGGTGTGTGGTGTTATAGAGGGTGACTGCAAGAGTGATGTACGAGTGTTGTGTGTTGTTACAGAGGGTGACTGCAAGAGTGATGTATGAGTGTTGTGTGTTGTTACAGAGGGTGACTACAAGAGTGGTGTATCGAGTGTTGTGTGTTGTTACAGAGGGTGACTGCGAGAGTGATGTATGAGTGTTGTGTTGTTACAGAGGGTGACTGCAAGAGTGAGCCGTCAGAGCCACACACAGGGCCCATCACGCTGGGCCTCATCCTGGGTTGTGTTGCTGGCCTCCTGGTCATCATCCTGACCTGCTTCCTGTGTGGCAGTCATGTCAAGAAAATGTAAGTTTTACCTCTGTACATGGCCAGGCTTCGTCTGTAGAACATTTTCAGTAGCGCTCAAATCGGTTGCCTTCCTTAACAGAGTGGTATTGTATTCCAAAGACCGCCGACTGTCAGGTCACACCACAGCACACTACGTAAGTCTGTCATAGAAATAGTGTCCTCTGTGATATGGCAGTAGCTGGTTTTCTGAGAAACCAAGGCAAAGATACTTGGCACTACCATCACCATCAACCTGACATGGGACATACAGATTGATGAAATAACACGAAAAGCAGGCAATAGGCTGTTTCTAGTGATACAATTCAAACGATCAGGCATTCTCGTTGAAGACCTTCTGACGGTATATATAATGGGGGTCCGGCCTACTCTGGAATACGCATGTCCAGCATGGTTTACCTCATTCACATTGGGTCTCCAAAGTGATATGGATCGAGTACAAAGTACAAAGATGTGCTGTGAACACCATATACCCAAACACACCCTATATCAAAGTATTAGCGAATGCACAGCTGACTTCTCTGAAAGAGAGACGTGCACAGTTATGTTAACATTTCACCAGAAGCAAAGGCTACAAAACGTAATACATGATGTTGTACTTGATATTCTTTACCCAGAGTAAAAACCAACAGGACCAAGAACTGTTTCATTAACTGGTGTCTGTTCAATCAAAATAACTCACAGTGACTCTTAACAAATTTACGTGCATGCTTATATGGATATGTGTAAAATAGTGTAATGCCTTAAATAATGTTTAAGATCTATTTATTTTAATGTTTTAAGCTATTTATTATTTTAAAATAACTTTACTCAAAATAATCACAAAACCTATGTTTAATGTCTTAAATTAATTTTATAGAGTCATATTGTATATTTTCTACATTATAATTTATATTATGCTACTGTCTTAAATCATAATATATTATTTCAATCTATTTTTAACAAATATACTTTGCATATTTTATGTACCCATTTCAATATATATATGATTGCCCAGAGTGAAATTAAACTGTTATAACTACTCTGTAAACATCCCCCTTGTGTTCTCTTCGGCAGACAACGCAGAAAGACCCTGGAGCGACGGCAGCAACTAGAAGAGGCACTGCGCAGTGTATCACTGGTAGAGGCAGGTCAGGGGTCAACACTCAGCGGAACCATAGTGGCCCCTGGCATCAACTTCGACGATCTATTCGAGACAAATACCCTTGGTACGCCTCCGGCGGCATTTGTCAAAAACAGGGGCATTCGCTCAATGAGTCAATTCGGTCATGATTTCAAGTTCTAATGCCATCATTTATCAACAGGCATAGTTTTAATGCAATCATTTATCAACAGCTAGAGAAATATCCCGAGTTTGTGTTGGTATGGTTTACATGCGATTAATGCCATAACAGAACATGCTAGTGGAATTATGGAGTGGAATAGTAACATGGTAGTAGTGTAGTGGAACAGTAACATATCAACCAATTGTCCATATAAGGGTTGTGTGATATTTTACTTCAAATATATATACATTTTAATAATAATGTACAATTTCATATAATTGTAATCTATGTTATTTAGGACTAGTTAGCTAGTTACTTTTCACAAGGAAGGCAAAAGTTAAATATGCCTGTATTATATAATCAACAGTGACAATGCTCTCATGTCATTTATTAATATTTAATCAGAGTTTTAATAAAGCAGGCTACCAAGAACTTCCAGAATGAAGACATGTTTGCATGTTTAATAATACGTGTTTTTTGTAATACATTAACAATTCAGTTAGAATTACTTTGTGAATATTGCATTAATATTGAGAATCATCATGTGAGATATTCTGTGTCGACTTGAGTTTACCTGCTTAGTGAGCTTAAAACATTACATAGCGAGAATGTGATACAATGTGTAGTAGAAATGTCCTTTTTTGGCAAGTGAAATAGTTCGGTTAACTTTATCTTCTAGTGTCATTTACAGTGCATCTCTATTGATGATACACACTTTAGATAGTTGCAACATTTATGTTTACAACACAATCCCTAACGATTATGCACATTGTTAATATTCGGTATACAACATTATAATGTATCTTGTTATTCAGGAAACTAGTAATAAATGTATTAATAAACAAGATTGTTTTTGCGTGTAATTTACTGTGTATCAGCAACGATTATTTCATGTAGAAACGTTACCTTTTGAAGGCAAGAAGTTGTTTAAACCATGAATTGATTAATTAAAACCCATCAGATCTTAGACATGCAAATATGTACACTTCTGACATGACACAGCTGTACATAGTTAAGACAACCCATATTTTCTTTGTTGATATAAGTATGTGTGACATTAAATTTTGTACATATCCATATATTAAAACCCAAAATATACCCACGTAAAACATCATCTCCTTTTGATCAGAAATCTTTGTAGCAAAAAATTATGTGTGCTTTGTTCGCCATTTTTAATTGTGATAATTGTGCGACTAACACAAGAAAATACATATCTTGTTAATTTTGTTTTGTTTAATGAAAAATTCACTATTCAACGAACACATTTCTTCCTGGTTGTATAAGACTAGTTGTGTGGCGACTGCTGGCCACAGAACGATAGAGATGTTACTGTTCAATTTCAGTGTGTTGGATGGTCCGGTGTGTGGACGTTAGAGGGAGAACAATACAAGGCTGATGAAGCCATCGTGAGAGTGTCAAAGGTTTCGTCGAACTAGCGCAGAATTAGGTCTCGTAGCTGTACGAACACATTAATATGGATCTTTCTGAACCCGTTTCTGAACTTTCTATAGTATGTTGTAGTTGTTATTGATTATTATTTGTTAATTTAAACAGGCGAACACAAGCGGGCTGATATATTACCCGCGGGCCCCCTGAAGTGGCCGAATTTACAACAGACACATCATTTCCTTTGATTTTAACAAGAGATTTAACAACACGAGTGTATATATATATATATATATATATATATATGAGAATATATATATGAGATGTAATTGTTGTAGTGAAATAGTAATACTAAGAATACTTACTGTGCTGGTGAAAATAAAAACAAACAAACAACAAATCCAAGAATTGTTATTTCGCCTTTCAAACATTGCATATGCTAACTTGTAGTACTGTAGTTAAATTTGCTTATTACATGTATGTTATTATTGAAAGGCATCTCAACATCACAAGAACACAGTAAACTATAAGGCGCCAACAACTCACGTAAAGGCCCCTCACGTAAATATGCAGCGTATCGATCGATTGCATCTTTGTGAATGTGGTCCGCCGTTTCCACGCGGTCTGCCAATTGTGGTCCGCCTTTTAGTGTGGCCCCTGAGGGATACATTGCTTTTGAGCATCCACCAGACTACAGATTCTACGTGTATTTTTCGCGGAAAACTGCCAAAAACCTACTATTTTAATGTACAATAATCACAATAATCATCACAGGACGGTTCACGAACAACCTATGGTTTCTCTGCACATTGAGTATTTTACATTTATAGCGCATGTGCAGATATGTCACCCGGATAGTTTATGACACCAAGAAAAAAGTTAGTGCGAAAATGCAGCCGACGCGAGCGAGAGTTGATAACCCAGGCGCCGTGAGGTAGCGGCACCTTGGACCCTCACAACGGCCTGGGAAATTAATGCAGTGTTACCGCTAGGGCGGCTTTATGCTACATTTGAGTCCACTCGATTATCGACTCTTAGGCCACTATAAAATAATAAATTAAATAAAGATACACTTTTCGTTTACAATACTACATTATACCATTTATTCAACATTAAATATTTTTCGAAGCAAGTCACAAAATAAAACAAAAATTACAATTATTGTTCGCTGTTAGTTTGTCTATCATATCACCTGATTAGATCGCGGGTCTAATTTTTCATCTACTTTTTGTGTTGGTTATAGATATGTTCTAATTTTGTTACATTATCAATAACATATACTATATAACATTAATCATTATTATACAGACTTGTGAATTAATCTAACCAGAATTTCTTCTTGGTCACTTCACGAAGCCGAACGAGCAAGAGTCAATTAAGCGAGACTACCTTTTGGCGCTGCTACGGAGAAAGCACATTTGCCAAAACTGAGTTTAGTCTTAGAACAAAATGTTGGGGGGCGAATGATCTAATCAAGAGTCATGGGGATATCAATTCACTAAATAAAATGGCTGTTATGTATAGAGGCTCGGTATGCAATAGTAGCTAATTTGAATTTCTTGCGATATACAACCGGAAGTGAGAAGTTAGTGTATCTTTTTAAGTAGTGGGAGTAATGGTGAGAAACGGGGGAGGGCTTTAAGCTCGGCATATTCATAACGACGGAACTGAAATGTTGTGTTAGGAATATTCCAGTGACGAGTCATTATGACTGCGCTCCTGACGCTTGCCTTAGGGTACTCTTTATCCAGTTTTTAAGGCGTCATGTGATATCAGACATTAATCACAGACAAACCGCCGTTGGGGAGTCGCAACATTACGTATGTGCCGCCGATAGAACCGTTTGTGTGACACATGTATGAGACGCATTTGGTTTCATTCGAGAAGTGCCTGAGACACGTATCGATTCAAGAACTTTCTAGAAGTCGTGGGAATGTTCCAGAAATAGAGACAATGGCAGCAAACATTGCTTGAAATGTAAAGGAGCGAAAAAAATGCGTAGACCTCTGGCTAAACTGACAGATAATAGCAGGATAAACCAAGTTCACCAGGTAGTTGAACATTTCCAAGTCTATTCTGGGAAGTTCACGATTTGAAGCGTCGCCGGTCATGCTGAACTCTAGCACAAGGTTGTTGAAAGTATTTCGTTTCGGGTGGTCATGACTATCCATAATAATGAATCGACTACGTGACTGGACTCTAACTGTATTTAATTTACTACCAAGCCTCTCCAGCAATCAACCGTGTGCTTCTGACGCGTCATCTCCAACCAACAACTATATGTTATAGTTGCGCTACCATTCGCTAGATGGCAGCATGACTTGGACATATTCACGTAACATCTCCCTCCATATTATTCGAAAAGCATAAACTAACAACATTAATCGACTAACACTATCCAGTGAAAGTTTGCCGTAACTTAAACGAGTATTAAAGTTAGCATAATTAGGCTGCCACTATTACGTTTAAGTCCAATTTCAGTTTGTCTATAGACTTGATCAACAACAATTAAGTCCAGACCATCTACAGGCTTGATACATAACAACTTGAGCATATCCAGAGACTCTTGATCTATTACAAGTTCAATCTGTCCACGGGCCTGACTACTCTCCCGGATCGTGTAGTCATGCGACCATGTTCTCGCACAACTACCATACTTGGTCGTGTATTCTGTGAGACTGCTGCAGTTTCCTGTTGTAGAGTTGTGGCAGCGTTTGTCTCAACAGTGATGGTTTCCGGATCTCTCGGTACGCCACTAGGTGGTATCATTCGTTCAGGTGTGTCAGCGCGATCATGTGTTGTGTCGTGCTTGGATGGACGCGATGGTCTGAGATGTCGGCGGTTTCGATGGTAATGGCGTCCAGTCGCTGTTACGACATCGTACGATCGACTGGACAGAGCTTTGTGAACCGTTCCCTCAGCCCACTTTCTTCTGACGTGTTCTAATGGATGCATTATAATCGTTTCGCCGACATCCAAACGTCGTGAGTCACATATGGGGTGGTCTGAGTTCAATACTGATTTGAACTTCGTTCGCTCACATCCGGATTGCTTTCCTACATCTGCAGGACCATCCGGTTTCAACTGGCTGTGTGCTGTTGGCAGCAACATTTTGGTACGTCTGCCAAACAGACGCTGTGCAGGGCTTGTTGTCATTCCTTCAGACGGTGTGTTACGAATGTTCAGAAGACCGATGTATGGATCTTCCATAGATGCCTTGCATTTTCTCAGCATCCGCTTAGCGATTTTGACCGTCGCTTCGGCTGCACCACTGGCTTGGCCGTTGCCTGGAATGCTGGTCTCGTGCACAAACGGCCAGTTCTGTGCGAATTTTCTTAACACAGCCGATGCATACTGTGGGCCATTGTCATTGACAAGTGTGTATGGTATGCCGTGTCGACTGAAATTGTTCTTCTGCTTTCCTACCCCTGTTTCGGAGGTTGTAGTCTAACTCGAAGAAACCGCTATGGTAATATGTGGTGGATATGTGTACGAGTAGCCTTCGCGCATTAATTGTTGCATATGGCTGGATGCTTCCCAGAGAAGCCGAGATGGTGTCTGAGTGAATAAGTCTGTCAGGGAAGTAAAGTGTAAAAGCGCTTTGAATGGTCCTGAGGACTGGATACTGCGCTATATAAAAACTTGCCTTTTTTACCACATAGTCCCTTCCAGACCACGAGAACAAATCCGTCCCTCCTTTCTGCCATTGTAGGTCTGAGGTCTCAGTCATGACCATCGACTCCGCATGTTGCTTGTCAGCGTAGGTTGCATACACACCACATGTGTCTACGTAGTTACGGATGTATGTAGACATCTGAGGCGAGTAAATCAGGTCTCGTGCTCTCCTAAAAGATGAGTTGATGCCTATATGGCTGGCGTGTACTTTCTCTTTCATGCTCGTTCGCAGTGAAGACGGTATCACGATGCGTTCTCCACGAAATATGACCCCACCCTGGACCGTCAGCTCGTCGTGGTAGCTGAAGTAGGGTAGCAGACGATCTGGCACGCGTGTTCTGTCATGTGGTCTTCCTTCCATGATGACTGTACCCAGTTCTTACAGGACAGGGTCCAGCAATGTAGCTCCACGGATCCGGTCTAGGTGTTCGGGAATGAACGCTGTGAGGGTGATGTTGTTGACGGCTACCTCATCCGTGGCCGGGTCGTTTGTGGGTGCTCGGGACAATGCGTCGGCGACCGGTATGGCTTTTCCAGGTTTGTACGTCAGCTGGTATGAGTACTCTTGTGGTTTCAGCAGCATGTGTTGTAGCCGTTTGGGAGCTTTCCCTAGTGGCTTCGCCCGGATCGCAACTAGCTGTTTATCATCAGTCACCACAGTGACATCTCGACCGTGCGTGTAGTGGTCAAACTTGCTCACGCATGCAAACATTCAAACTATGTCGTCCGCTAAGCAGATGTTGTCTGGTAGACCACGCAAGTCCTCTAGGAGGTGTTGTTGGAACACTTCACTTGAAACCGTTGTGCCAAAAGGCAGGCGACACCACCTGTATCTTCCAAATCATGTATGGAACGTCGTCAACAGGCTGAATTCGTCATCTAACTTGACGTGCCAGTAACCAGATGAGAGGTCTGCCTTCGAGAACACAGTTGCTCCTTGCAGCTCATGTAGCACGTCTTCGAGAATTGGTAATGTGTAATGCTCACGTTGCAACGCCTTGTTGAGTTCGTGAGGGTCTAAACACACCCTTAAGGCGCCTGATCTCTTCTTCACAACTACCACTTGACTGACCCATGGTGCCGGTTCATCGACAGGAGCAATGACACCCATGGTTGTCAGTCGCTCGAGTTCGCCCTTAAGTTGCGGTCGAATGGCTATGGGTATCCGTCGGCTAGCCGTGATCTTGGTGCACACTTCTGGGTCGACTATGAGGTGGTGCACACCTGGAAAGTGTCCCAGCTTGCCATCAAAGAGTGACTTGAAACAACTATCATCTAGGAATGCTGCCACACGATGGAAATTGTTGTTCTGTATTTTCATAAGATGCATTTGCTCGCTGATATGTAAGCCTAGAATCGGCTAACAGTCGTCATTGTCCTTGAAGACGATGAACTCAAAACATCATGTGATATCTCCGTTTTGGGATTGCCCAGCAGTATTCGACACTTCCCCAGCAGTTTTATCATCGTTTTGTTCCACATTATGAAAATGCCATTATATGGGACCACATCTCTGGCGTATCTGGCTGGCAGCATATTGACTGTGGCACCTGTGTCGATTTGGAATACGAGCTATTTCCGTTTACGAGCTTTCGACACTTCGCATAATCGCCCCGTTTTCGTGGTGTCAATGAATGCACCCTGGCGTCACCACTGTCGTCGTCTTCGTCAGGCCCATTGTTTTCACGTATGTTGTACACACGTAGTTGGTGTTTCTATTATTATTTATTATTATTACAAGCATTTATAAAGCGCCATATCTCCGGGACCAGCCCGTTCATAGGCGCGTACACACATTACAATAAAATGTACATAGAATCATACAAAGATAGATACAATCTAGACAGCTGATTTGTATTGCGCCCTTTCATGTATTTCCGTTCAAAATGATCCTTGGCCCCACAATTATTGTAGGTCTTTCCGTAAGCCGGCACATTTCTTTCTTGGGAGCAAGACGCCGGCCGCAATATTGACACTCACGCTTGAGTAAACGACCATGATTTATGACGTGTACCGGTCCATGCACATACATCATGCAGTACTGACCTGTGTGATATGGCCGACTTTGGTGCACCTGCCTATGAAGATCCTATCTCTTATCATCATGCTTGCGCATTGATGGCAGAAGTTGCAAGTTTTTGCCAACACGCGTAGATCGGCATAGAAATCTTCGAAACTGTATCCATCCTTTTGCTTCCGGCTATTGAACTTATACCGTTCAAATTTTCGTTAGCCTCCCCTAAACTATATAGCGAATTCGTCAAAAAGCTGATAAGATTTCCGTCGTGATGCGGTGTTCTTTTGGTGTTGCGAACTGGAAACCGTCTGCAAGTGAGTTTTCTAGCATCGCAACTTGTTAATTGCGTGGCTTGGTAGCAATATCCGATAGTATGCAATAATTTGGCCAGCGCCGACGGAATATTTTGTCACACGTCCACCGCTGCCACCATGTGTCATGGGTGATCACGACTATCCATAATAATGAATCGACTACGTGACTGGACTCTAACTGTATTTAATTTACTACCAAGCCTCTCCAGCAGTCAACCATGTGCTTCTGACGCGTCATCTCCAACCAACAACTATAATTTATAGGTGCGCTTCCATTCGCTAGATGGCAGCATGTCTTGGACATAGTCACGTAACAGAAAGCACATTGTTCGTCATGTCTTACAGCCGGTTTGAACAACGACGATAAATACTCTCGATCGATACTGCGGATGTGTCGAAAGTTCGTTAATTCCTTGCCGAGTAATATTCTACGAAACGATATACGATAAGGGAGGGAGGGAGGGAGTGCGAGAGGGGGGGGAGTGAGAGGGGTAGGGATGAAGGCAGGGAGGTAGGTAGGGAGGGAGGTGGGGAGGAAATGGAGGGGCGAATGGATGTTTTGGAAGGGAGGGAGGGATATATGGAGGAAGGGATGCATAGGGACGGAGGGAGGATATAGGTTGGAATGAAATGGAGGGAGGGGAGGAGGGAGACAGGGAATGAGGTACAGTGGAAGGGACGAGGGAAAGAGGGAGGCGAGGGGAAGGGAAGCAGGAGAGACAGGGCAGAAAGAAGGGAGAGAGGTAGGTAGGTAGGGAGGGGGAGAGAGAGAGGCAGGGAGGGAGGGAGGGAGGGAGGGAGGGAGGAAGGGAGGGGGAGTGAGGGAGGGAGGGAGGGAGGGGGGAGTGAGGGAGGGAGGGAGGGAGGGAGGCAGGGAGGGAGGGAGGCAGGGAGGGAGGGAGGCAGGGAGGCAGGGAGGCAGGGAGGCAGGGAGGCAGGGAGGGAGGCAGGGAGGGAGGGAGGGTGTGTGTGTGTGAGAGAGAGAGAGGGGGGGAGGAAGGCAGAGAGAGGAAGGAAGGGAGGGAGTAAGAAGAAGGGACGATAGGAGGGATGGAGGAAGGGAGGACTGGAGAGAATGACGCAGGAAGGAAAGGACGGAGGGACTGAGAGAAGGAGAGAGGGGGGCAGAGATGCAGGGAGGGGGAGAAAGGGAGGGAGGGAGGGAGTGAGGAAGGGAGGATGGGGGAAAGGGAGGAAGGGAGGAAAATAGGGAGGAAGGGGTGTATTGGGAGAGATGGAGGGATATAGGGAAGAGGAAAATGAAGGGAGGGAAGGAGGGGAGGAGAGAGAGAAGAAATGAGGTACAGTGGGAGGGACGATGGAAGGAGGGAGGCAGGCGAGGGGCAAGGAAGCAGGGAGACAGTGCAGAAGGAAGGGAGAAAGGGAGGGAGGGTGTATGTGTTAGCGAGAGAGAGAGAGATAGGGAGGGAGGGAGGAAGGCAGAGAGAGAGAGAGAGAGGGAGAGGGAGGAAGGGAGGGAGATAGAGGAAGGGACGGTAGGAGGGATGGAGTAAGTGAGGGCTGGAGAGAAGGACGCAGGAAGGAAAGAACGGAGGGAGTGAGAGATGGAGAGAGGGAGGCAGAGATGCAGGGAGAGAGGGAGGCAGAGATGCAGGAAGGGGGATGAAGGGAGGGAGGGAGTGAGGAATGGAGGATGGAGGACAGGGAGGAAGGGAGGAAGGGAAGGAGCGAATGATGGAGGGAGGTAGGGAGAGAGAGAGGGAGAGAGGTACAAGGTAGGAAACTATGAAGGGACGGTAGGAGGGAAGGAAGGGACGGGGGGAGGGAGGGAGGGATGGAGAGAGGGAGGCAGGAACGGAGGGACAGAGGAAGGGGGGAGAGTGACGGACTGGCGGAAGGACGAGTGTGCGAATAAGTGATTGATTGAGTGACTGAGTGACTGAGTGACTGAGTGACTGAGTGACTGAGTGACTGAGTGACTGAGTGACTGAGTGACTGAGTGACTGAGTGACTGAGTGACTGAGTGACTGAGTGACTGAGTGACTGAGTGACTGAGTGACTGAGTGACTGAGTGACTGAGTGACTGAGTGACTGAGTGACTGAGTGACTGAGTGACTGAGTGACTGAGTGACTGAGTGACTGAGTGACTGAGTGACTGAGTGACTGAGTGACTGAGTGACTGAGTGACTGAGTGACTGAGTGACTGAGTGACTGAGTGACTGAGTGACTGAGTGACTGAGTGACTGAGTGACTGAGTGACTGAGTGACTGAGTGACTGAGTGACTGAGTGACTGAGTGACTGAGTGACTGAGTGACTGAGTGACTGAGTGACTGAGTGACTGAGTGACTGAGTGACTGAGTGACTGAGTGACTGAGTGACTGAGTGACTGAGTGACTGAGTGACTGAGTGACTGAGTGACTGAGTGACTGAGTGACTGAGTGACTGAGTGACTGAGTGACTGAGTGACTGAGTGACTGAGTGACTGAGTGACTGAGTGACTGAGTGACTGAGTGACTGAGTGACTGAGTGACTGAGTGACTGAGTGACTGAGTGACTGAGTGACTGAGTGACTGAGTGACTGAGTGACTGAGTGACTGAGTGACTGAGTGACTGAGTGACTGAGTGACTGAGTGACTGAGTGACTGAGTGACTGAGTGACTGAGTGACTGAGTGACTGAGTGACTGAGTGACTGAGTGACTGAGTGACTGAGTGACTGAGTGACTGAGTGACTGAGTGACTGAGTGACTGAGTGACTGAGTGACTGAGTGACTGAGTGACTGAGTGACTGAGTGACTGAGTGACTGAGTGACTGAGTGACTGAGTGACTGAGTGACTGAGTGACTGAGTGACTGAGTGACTGAGTGACTGAGTGACTGAGTGACTGAGTGACTGAGTGACTGAGTGACTGAGTGACTGAGTGACTGAGTGACTGAGTGACTGAGTGACTGAGTGACTGAGTGACTGAGTGACTGAGTGACTGAGTGACTGAGTGACTGAGTGACTGAGTGACTGAGTGACTGAGTGACTGAGTGACTGAGTGACTGAGTGACTGAGTGACTGAGTGACTGAGTGACTGAGTGACTGAGTGACTGAGTGACTGAGTGACTGAGTGACTGAGTGACTGAGTGACTGAGTGACTGAGTGACTGAGTGACTGAGTGACTGAGTGACTGAGTGACTGAGTGACTGAGTGACTGAGTGACTGAGTGACTGAGTGACTGAGTGACTGAGTGACTGAGTGACTGAGTGACTGAGTGACTGAGTGACTGAGTGACTGAGTGACTGAGTGACTGAGTGACTGAGTGACTGAGTGACTGAGTGACTGAGTGACTGAGTGACTGAGTGACTGAGTGACTGAGTGACTGAGTGACTGAGTGACTGAGTGACTGAGTGACTGAGTGACTGAGTGACTGAGTGACTGAGTGACTGAGTGACTGAGTGACTGAGTGACTGAGTGACTGAGTGACTGAGTGACTGAGTGACTGAGTGACTGAGTGACTGAGTGACTGAGTGAGTGAGTGACTGAGTGACTGAGTGACTGAGTGACTGAGTGACTGAGTGACTGAGTGAGTGAGTGAGTGAGTGAGTGAGAAAGTGAGAGATAGAGAGAGACTAATGGTAGGAGCTAAAAGGTTGGGCCGTGGCGAGAGTGAAAGAGAGACAAAGAGAGACAGAGACAGAAAAAGAGAGACAGAGAGACAGAGAGACAGAGAAACAGATAGAGGGAAAGAGAGACAGAGAGACAGAGAGACAGAGAGACAGAGAGACAGAGAGACATACAGGCATACAGGCATACAGGCATACAGGC